>CM062814.1:650584181-651281181 GCA_031772625.1 Pinus tabuliformis
AGAAGAATGCCCTCATCTGCTCTTGGTTCAAGTTTGCCAAGTTGCTCATCAGTATTTTTAATATAACATTTGCTCCCAAAGATTTTGAAGTGCTTCACCGAAGGAGTCTCACCACTCCAGAGCTCATGAGGTGTTTGAGTGCTGTTTACTCGGACATTTGTTTTGTTAAGAATAATAACCGCAGCATGTGCAGCTTCACCCCAGAAGGTTGCGGGAGTACCTGATTCATCAAGCATAGCACGAGCCATTTGTTGGATTGTTCTGTTCATTCTTTCCACAACCCCATTTTGCTGAGGAGTTCTAGCTGTAGAGAATTCTCTTCTTATCCCATGTTCTTCACAGAAATCGAAAAATTCGTTTGAGGTAAACTCCCCACCTCTGTCAGATCTGAGGCACTTAATTTTGTGTCCTGATTTATTTTCAACCAAGGCTTTGAAGGATTTGAATTTTTCGAATGCTTCATCTTTGTGCTTCATGAGCCCTAACCAAACAAATCTGGAGAAATCATCAATGAATAATATCAGATATTCTTCTCCTCGAGGTGTCCTCTTCCTAAATGGACCACATACATCTGTATGGACTAGCTCAAGAGGCATGCTAGCTGATCCTTCCTTCTCTGGAAAGTTAGTTCTGGTTTGCTTTCCAAACTGACAAGATTTGCATATGGTATTGTCTGGAATTTTGATATCTGGAAGACCACGAACTGCCTGATATTTGCATGCTTTCCTTATTTGTGAAAAGCTTAGATGCCCCAACCTCCGATGCCATAGCCAATGTTCATCATCCTTGCTTAAGTAGCATTGTTGTCTTTCCTCAAAGATATATAGATTATTTGGAGTCCTTCTTCCTTTGATCACTGTTTTACCTGTATCAAGATCACGAACACAACATCCATTTGATCTAAATATTACCTCAGTTCCTTGATCGCACATCTGACTGACACTCAAAAGATTATGCTTCAATCCATCAACATATAAAACATTTCCTGCTTTGACCTCCTCTTTCAACGGAGCAACACCTTTTCCTTTTATGGCTGCAGAGATATCATTCCCGAAAGAAACTTTCTTCCCCTTTTCTAATGCGGTATATGACTCAAGCTTTTCTTTGTCCCCTGTCATATGCTTCGAACATCCGCTGTCAATGTACCATAGACTTTCTTGACCTTCTGCATAAAAGGCTATCCCACATCTTTCTGGTTGTGATTCTTTTATTCTCCATGTTCTAACATTTGAGGTTTGTTCCTTCTGAGTTGTCTTCCGGAACCTGCTCCTGCATTCAGAGTCTTCATGACCAAAGTTATTACAAATAGAGCATTCAACTTCATTTTCAAGAACCGAAAAGTTGTTATAAGTCCTTTTCATGGTTTCAGTCATTCTCCCTTGTTTTTGAGCTTCTCTAGTCATGATCGTTTTGTAGGCAACACATTGAGCTGCTTTGTGACCGAAGTTATGGCAAGAAAAGCATTGGCCATTAAAGAAACTTCTGCGATAATCAGATCTATCATCCAACCGATTATAGCTTCTATTCATTCTTGGAGCAAATTGAGAAGATTTTACCTGTGGCTGATTGTAGCTTCTGTTTAAGGCAGTTTGTCCCCGAATTTCTTGATGGTCTTTATTTGTTCTTGAGGTAAACTGTCTCTGATTCACCTGATGACTTTTATTTCGCCTTTGCTCGCTTCTCCTTGCTGCATCAAGATAACTTTTAGAGGTAGAGGCTTGAGATGTTTCTCCATTATATCCAAGACCTGTCTTGATCAGAGGAGATCGCTGCACATTGATAATCTCATCCAAGGTTTCAGATCCTTTAACAAACTTAAGATTAATTGCTTTGGTTTTCTCAATCTCCTTTCTAAGACAAACAACCTCACATTCCAATTTTTCAAGATGTTTTTCCTTTTCAGCTAGTTGACATTGTAGAGAATCAATAATAGCACTCTTCTCTTCTAAACAAACTTTGAGATCTTTCATTTCTTCATAAAAGCCATCTACATCTATAGCATCCATGTAGTCATCATCTTCAAAGGCCATTAAAAGTTTATATCTATTACCTTGTTCATCTTCATCACTATTTGAATATCCATCACTATCTTCATGAGTGTAGTAGCTTTTCTTCTTTTCATATTGTTTCTTGTTCCATTTAACAGGTTCCTTTCCCTTGTCATTCTTATCTTTGTGAGGACATTTGGCAGCATAATGACCTACTCTTCCACAAGCAAAGCATTTAAAAGGTAACTTACCTCTGAACCTTCCAGAACCCCTTTGAAGATTTCTGACGAAATTTGATTCCTCTTCTTCATCTTCTGGCAGATGACTTGCTTCATAATAATCTTCTTTGCCTGCAGCCTTGAAGGCAGCTTCTCTTCTGTCTGATGGACCTCCCTTTCTCATTTCATAAGCGGTTAGAATTCCGTGAAGCTGAGACATAGTAAGAATTTGCAAATTTTCCTTTTCTTCTATGGCAGATACTTTAGATTCAAACTTGGGGGACAAAGATCTTAGAATCTTTTCAACCACAATAGCCTCTTTTATTTCTTCACCCAAGTTTTGCATGCAATTCACAATCTCATCTACCCTAAGGAAGTAGTTAGCCACACTTTCATCATTATACATTCTGAGAGTCTCATACTTAATCCTGAGAGTTTGAAGTTTAGCACGCTTTACCTGATCGTCTCCTTCATAGCTCGTGACCATTTTGTCCCATATTTCTTTTGCAGATTTATAGTGCATTACCTTCATGAATTCTGATTGAGAGATGCATCCCAATAGAGTATTGACTGCTTTCGCATTTGTTTCATATTTCTTTTTCTCGGCTGGATCTGTAGGAGTAGCTGAAGGAAAAGTGTAGCCTGTTTCTACGATGTTCCAAACTTCTGTACCAAGAGATTGAAGATATGCAGTAACTCTTACCTTCCAATAATTGAAGTTTGTCCCATCAAAAACCGGTGGCCTGATTGATGCTTCTTTCTCGTAGTTGCTCATGATGATCGATCTACCTTCAAGCGGTCAAGCTTCTCTGAAGGACCTGCTCTGATACCAATTGTTGGAAATAATACTGAGAGGGGGGGTGAATCAGTATTATCAGAACTATAAAACTTTTTCAATGCTCAGAAACATATACGCTACTTTTGTTAAGTGAACCAGCGTGTACACGCAACTGTGTCTAAGGAAAACAGCGTATAACCAGAAATCTTATAATTCAGTCAGTTTATCTTCAGTTAAGTGCATAAGGACATTATTCACCATATTAAGAGTAAACAGATGCAGTAGAACAGATCACACAAAAATCACACACATGAACACCATGATATAAGGTGGAAACCCAATGTGGGTGAAAACCACCTGCTGCAAGTCGTCTCTATCTTTCTTTAATATGAAACTTCAGTTTACAATCATTTTGTACTGGTGCAGCCTTATACCAGTACGCAGGCTACAACCTGCAGAAGGCTACAACCTTCTCTCGTTCTCCAAACTTCCTTGGAAGGGAGCTCCAACCCCCTTTGCTCTTGTACTAGCCAAGATACTAGTACGTAGGTGCTGGCCTACAATCTTCTTTCTTTCAGGTACCACCTTTCATACATTTTCAGACTGGATATTCCTGAAGCACAACGTTACAAAACTGAAGACCACAATTCATTCAACTTTCACAACAAATCATTGAAGCACAAAACATCCAATAGCATCATCAATCACTGAACCACTGAAACCCTGTCAAACACCAGTTACCAGAACACAGAGCAGACTACAGAACTCTGCAATAACAGTCAGACCCAACTGTAACTCAAAAATCAAGCTCCAAAATATATACGCTACTTCAATGAGAGAAACCCACGTATACACGCGCTTTTACCGAAGCCAACCTGCGTACAGATCTAAAAATAAATTCTCTCAACTTGCAGCTGTACCAGACATCAGTTAGACCCAGAACATAGCATTGCGTCAGTATGCAGATCTAGAAATACGCATAATCAACCATATCATAATAGTGCATTTCAAATCATTAGATCCCGATCTATCCTTAGATCTAGTCTTCCATCAACCGAAGTGATCTCTCCTTAGCTTAGATCAAGCAACCCAGAACCTGCATACCAGATCTCTTTCTTTTTCAGATAATCAAGCCTTTTCAAAGATGTTTTGCCTAATGATCTTCTCCTCCTTATATAGCCTTAGGCCTTGCTCAATACCAAGGGCCAAACCATAGAAATCCAATACCATCAACTTAGAAACTAGGGATCAACACGTCTGTCGAGATACTTTGGTCCAAATACATAGGCTCAAGTACCGAGGGCTAACTACCATGGACCAAAGGGAAGCTTCCCGACATATACGCCCTTTTCTGTTCATGCATAAGCGTGTATACGCTCCTTAGTATTAGCTCTCCTGCGTATACGCGACTTAGTATGCATATCACTTGCGTGTATACGCAACTTAGACTTAATTAACCTGCGTATATGAGATTTTTCTTCATTCTGTAATCTGAACAGTGAACAGAGATCTGTCATCAAAGAGAGTTGCCATCAAGGACAACACCTGTATCATAGCGCCACACCTGTGCAAAAATGCCAACAATCTCCCCCTTTGGACTTGATGGCAACTTCAAGATCCTTAGAATCATTCTCCCCCTTTGTCATCAAGGGCAAAGGGCTGTGCTCCCCCTGAGTACATGCTGATACCTCTGCTTGGCTGTGCTGAATCATGCTCCCCCTGACTGTAGGCCAGATCTGCAAAAGATGTTCTTCAACAAGAACCAAGACTTAGACACCATAAGGGACCTTCCTATCACCAAAAGACTCAATACAGACATCCATACTCCCTACCAAGAGGGGACACATCAGAAACAACCAATTTATTACATCATTCATCCCAGGCATAGTGGGGAAACCAACATAGGCCGTTACATGACCTTGACACCATAAAAGAGATATCACAAAAGAGATACATGACATAGAGACAACAGATCTAGACCAAGACTTATGAAAGTGACCAGCAGCATCTGATAAACATCTTTTAGATCAGCAACCAGGATTTCTTTCTGAGCTCCTTCTCCTGAAACCAACAACCAAAACATCTAAATGCCAACAATAATGCTTTATGAGACTTTTAAGCTGCTCCCCCTGAACCTGTGCCTGCTGCACCCCCTGAAACTGTGTCTGAAGGATTCTGACATACCCATCTCAGACCTTTTCAAACCAGAGTTTGCCCTTGCTGTTCAGAACTCCATATACGCGATTTATCCTGCACAAACCAGCGTATGTACGCGGATATACTCTCTGCAACAAGCGTACACAATACACGCGACTTTCCCAGCATAAATCGGCGTATATACGCGTATATCCCTTACGTAACTTGCGTATACCAATATTTCTGTAGAACAGACAAGCTTCAACAGCAGGATGAAGCATCAACTACTCCCAGCTTTTGTCTCAGATATTCAAAAGTTTCCCTGGGCAGTGGTTTTGTGAGAATATCAGCAACTTGTTCCTTAGAAGGAACATACTCCAACTTGACCTTCTGCTCAAGCACTTGTTCCCGAAGAAAATGGTACTTGATTGGTATGTGCTTGCTCTTTGAGTGCATGACTGGATTCTTTGAAATGCTGATTGTACTTGTATTATCACATAAGATAGAGACTGGTGGAGTGCAAGTGATTTGAAAGTCCTGCAAGGTTTGCATCATCCAAAGAAGTTGTGTGCAACAAGATGCCGCAGCCACATATTCTGCTTCAGTTGTAGATAAGGCAATCGAACTCTGTTTCTTGCTGAACCAAGATACTAATCTGGAACCCATGAAGAAAGCACCACCACTTGTGCTTTTCCTATCATCCACACTTCCAGCCCAATCTGCATCTGTGTAAGCATGAAGAGTGAGATCTGTATTTCTAGGATACCATAAGCCATAGTTTTGGGTCCCTTGAAGATACTTGAAGATTCTTTTGACTGCCTGAAGATGAGTTTCCTTTGGGTTGGCTTGAAATCTTCCAACAATTCCTACTGCATGTGTAATATCTGGTCGGGTACCTGTCAAATAGAGCAAACTCCCAATCATGGATCTATAAGTGGGTTGGTGAACTGCTGCTGATTCATCATTTGCACTGAGGCTGCATCCTGTAACCATGGGTGTACATACTGGCTTTGACTCTTCCATGCCATACTTCTTCAAGATCTGCTTGAGGTATTTGGTTTGAGACAAGAAGATACCTCCTTCATTTTGTTGAATTTGCAATCCAAGAAAATATGTCAATTCTCCAAGTAGTGACATTTCGAATTCTTTCTGCATAACCGAGGCAAAGTTTTGACTCATAGTCTCTTCATTGCTGCCAAAGATAATATCATCTACATAAACAACAAGAATTAGCAATTTGTTATTTTCAACTTTTATATAGAGATTGCTATCTGCTGATCCTTTTGAAAAGCCTTGTTGGTGAAGATATTTGTCCAACCGATAGTACCAAGCCCTTGGAGCTTGTTTGAGTCCATAGAGAGCCTTTTTCAATCTGCATACAAGCTTTGGATCATTCCCAAGAATGAAACCATCTGGCTGCTCAATATATACTTCTTCTTCTAAGTCTCCATTCAGAAAGGCTGATTTCACATCCATTTGAAATACCTTGAAGTTTTGAAAGCTTGAGAGAGCAAGGAACATTCGGATAGCCTCAAGTCTTGCCACAGGAGCAAAGGTCTCTTCAAAATCTATTCCTTCTTGCTGTGCATACCCTTTACAAACAAGTCTGGCCTTGTTCCTAATTACTTCTCCATTTTCATTCAATTTATTCTTGAAGACCCATTTTGTTCCTATTACATTTTTATCTTTTGGTCTAGGAACTAATTCCCAAGTGTTGTTCTTTTCGATCTGCTCAAGTTCTTCATCCATTGCTTTGACCCAACATTCATCTTTGCATGCCTCTTTCACATTTTGTGGTTCAGTGGAGGAGAGTAATGCCAAATAGCTTGAAGCTTCTGCAAGTGTCCTTCTTGTTTGTACTCCTGCTTCTTTCTGGCCCGCAATCTGAGATTCCGGATGATTCTTTTGAACATATCTGGATGGAGTCTTCTCTTCTATTCTTGTCTGCTCCTCTGGTTCTTCTTGATGTTCTTCTTCTTCTTGAGGTTCTTCTTCTTCATCATTCCGTCTTTGAGGGTAGCCTTCATCTTCTTCAATGTCTTCATGATGAACTTGCCTAGGAATATATCCCTTCTCATCAACCACTACATCAATGCTGTCAACAATTTTGCCAAGTCTTTTATTGTAGCACTTGTATGCTTTGCTATGTGGAGAATAACCAAGAAGAATGCCCTCATCTGCTCTTGGTTCAAGTTTGCCAAGTTGCTCATCAGTATTTTTAATATAACATTTGCTCCCAAAGATTTTGAAGTGCTTCACCGAAGGAGTCTCACCACTCCAGAGCTCATGAGGTGTTTGAGTGTTGTTTACTCGGACATTTGTTTTGTTAAGAATAATAACCGCAGCATGTGCAGCTTCACCCCAGAAGGTTGCGGGAGTACCTGATTCATCAAGCATAGCACGAGCCATTTGTTGGATTGTTCTGTTCATTCTTTCCACAACCCCATTTTGCTGAGGAGTTCTAGCTGTAGAGAATTCTCTTCTTATCCCATGTTCTTCACAGAAATCGAAAAATTCGTTTGAGGTAATCTCCCCACCTCTGTCAGATCTGAGGCACTTAATTTTGTGTCCTGATTCATTTTCAACCAAGGCTTTGAAGGATTTGAATTTTTCGAATGCTTCATCTTTGTGCTTCATGAGCCCTAACCAAACAAATCTGGAGAAATCATCAATGAATAATATCAGATATTCTTCTCCTCGAGGTGTCCTCTTCCTAAATGGACCACATACATCTGTATGGACTAGCTCGAGAGGCATGCTAGCTGATCCTTCCTTCTCTGGAAAGTTAGTTCTGGTTTGCTTTCCAAACTGACAAGATTTGCATATGGTATTGTCTGGAATTTTGATATCTGGAAGACCACGAACTGCCTGATATTTGCATGCTTTCCTTATTTGTGAAAAGCTTAGATGCCCCAACCTCCGATGCCATAGCCAATGTTCATCATCCTTGCTTAAGTAGCATTGTTGTCTTTCCTCAAAGATATATAGATTATTTGGAGTCCTTCTTCCTTTGATCACTGTTTTACCTGTATCAAGATCGCGAACACAACATCCATTTGATCTAAATATTACCTCAGTTCCTTGATCGCACATCTGACTGACACTCAAAAGATTATGCTTCAATCCATCAACATATAAAACATTTCCTGCTTTGACCTCCTCTTTCAACGGAGCAACACCTTTTCCTTTTATGGCTGCAGAGATATCGTTCCCGAAAGAAACTTTCTTCCCCTTTTCTAATGCGGTATATGACTCAAGCTTTTCTTTGTCCCCTGTCATATGCTTCGAACATCCGCTGTCAATGTACCATAGAATTTCTTGACCTTCTGCATAAAAGGCTATCCCACATCTTTCTGGTTGTGATTCTTTTATTCTCCATGTTCTAACATTTGAGGTTTGTTCCTTCTGAGTTGTCTTCCGGAACCTGCTCCTGCATTCAGAGTCTTCATGACCAAAGTTATTACAAATAGAGCATTCAACTTCATTTTCAAGAACCGAAAAGTTGTTATAAGTCCTTTTCATGGTTTCAGTCATTCTCCCTTGTTTTTGAGCTTCTCTAGTCATGATCGTTTTGTAGGCAACACATTGAGCTGCTTTGTGACCGAAGTTATGGCAAGAAAAGCATTGGCCATTAAAGAAACTTCTGCGATAATCAAATCTATCATCCAACCGATTGTAGCTTCTATTCATTCTTGGAGCAAATTGGGAAGATTTTACCTGTGGCTGATTGTAGCTTCTGTTTAAGGCAGTTTGTCCACGAATTTCTTGATGGTCTTTATTTGTTCTTGAGGTAAACTGTCTCTGATTCACCTGATGACTTTTATTTGGCCTTTGCTCGCTTCTCCTTGCTGCATCAAGATAACTTTTAGAGGTAGAGGCTTGAGATGTTTCTCCATTATATCCAAGACCTGTCTTGATCAGAGGAGATCGCTGCACATTGATAATCTCATCCAAGGTTTCAGATCCTTTAACAAACTTAAGATTAATTGCTTTGGTTTTCTCAATCTCCTTTCTAAGACAAACAACCTCACATTCCAATTTTTCAAGATGTTTTTCCTTTTCATCTAGTTGACATTGTAGAGAATCAATAATAGCACTCTTCTCTTCTAAACAAACTTTGAGATCTTTCATTTCTTCATAAAAGCCATCTACATCTATAGCATCCATGTAGTCATCATCTTCAAAGGCCATTAAAAGTTTATATCTATTACCTTGTTCATCTTCATCACTATTTGAATATCCATCACTATCTTCATGAGTGTAGTAGCTTTTCTTCTTTTCATATTGTTTCTTGTTCCATTTAACAGGTTCCTTTCCCTTGTCATTCTTATCTTTGTGAGGACATTTGGCAGCATAATGACCTACTCTTCCACAAGCAAAGCATTTAAAAGGTAACTTACCTCTGAACCTTCCAGAACCCCTTTGAAGATTTCTGACGAAATTTGATTCCTCTTCTTCATCTTCTGGCAGATGACTTGCTTCATAATAATCTTCTTTGCCTGCAGCCTTGAAGGCAGCTTCTCTTCTGTCTGATGGACCTCCCTTTCTCATTTCATAAGCGGTTAGAATTCCGTGAAGCTGAGACATAGTAAGAATTTGCAAATTTTCCTTTTCTTCTATGGCAGATACTTTAGATTCAAACTTGGGGGACAAAGATCTTAGAATCTTTTCAACCACAATAGCCTCTTTTATTTCTTCACCCAAGTTTTGCATGCAATTCACAATCTCATCTACCCTAAGGAAGTAGTTAGCCACACTTTCATCATTATACATTCTGAGAGTCTCATACTTAATCCTGAGAGTTTGAAGTTTAGCACGCTTTACCTGATCGTCTCCTTCATAGCTCGTGACCATTTTGTCCCATATTTCTTTTGCAGATTTATAGTGCGTTACCTTCATGAATTCTGATTGAGAGATGCATCCCAATAGAGTATTGACTGCTTTCGCATTTGTTTCATATTTCTTTTTCTCGGCTGGATCTGTAGGAGTAGCTGAAGGAAAAGTGTAGCCTGTTTCTACGATGTTCCAAACTTCTGTACCAAGAGATTGAAGATATGCAGTAACTCTTACCTTCCAATAATTGAAGTTTGTCCCATCAAAAACCAGTGGCCTGATTGATGCTTCTTTCTCGTAGTTGCTCATGATGATCGATCTACCTTCAAGCGGTCAAGCTTCTCTGAAGGACCTGCTCTGATACCAATTGTTGGAAATAATACTGAGAGGGGGGGTGAATCAGTATTATCAGAACTATAAAACTTTTTCAATGCTCAGAAACATATACGCTACTTTTGTTAAGTGAACCAGCGTGTACACGCAACTGTGTCTAAGGAAAACAACGTATAACCAGAAATCTTATAATTCAGTCAGTTTATCTTCAGTTAAGTGCATAAGGACATTATTCACCATATTAAGAGTAAACAGATGCAGTAGAACAGATCACACAAAAATCACACACATGAACACCATGATATAAGGTGGAAACCCAATGTGGGTGAAAACCACCTGCTGCAAGTCGTCTCTATCTTTCTTTAATATGAAACTTCAGTTTACAATCATTTTGTACTGGTGCAGCCTTATACCAGTACGCAGGCTACAACCTGCAGAAGGCTACAACCTTCTCTCGTTCTCCAAACTTCCTTGGAAGGGAGCTCCAACCCCCTTTGCTCTTGTACTAGCCAAGATACTAGTACGTAGGTGCTGGCCTACAATCTTCTTTCTTTCAGGTACCACCTTTCATACATTTTCAGACTGGATATTCCTGAAGCACAACGTTACAAAACTGAAGACCACAATTCATTCAACTTTCACAACAAATCATTGAAGCACAAAACATCCAATAGCATCATCAATCACTGAACCACTGAAACCCTGTCAAACACCAGTTACCAGAACACAGAGCAGACTACAGAACTCTGCAATAACAGTCAGACCCAACTGTAACTCAAAAATCAAGCTCCAAAATATATACGCTACTTCAATGAGAGAAACCCGCGTATACACGCGCTTTTACCGAAGCCAACCTGCGTACAGATCTAAAAATAAATTCTCTCAACTTGCAGCTGTACCAGACATCAGTTAGACCCAGAACATAGCATTGCGTCAATATGCAGATCTAGAAATACGCATAATCAACCATATCATAATAGTGCATTTCAAATCATTAGATCCTGATCTATCCTTAGATCTAGTCTTCCATCAACCGAAGTGATCTCTCCTTAGCTTAGATCAAGCAACCCAGAACCTGCATACCAGATCTCTTTCTTTTTCAGATAATCAAGCCTTTTCAAAGATGTTTTGCCTAATGATCTTCTCCTCCTTATATAGCCTTAGGCCTTGCTCAATACCAAGGGCCAAACCATAGAAATCCAATACCATCAACTTAGAAACTAGGGATCAACACGTCTGTCGAGATACTTTGGTCCAAATACATAGGCTCAAGTACCGAGGGCTAACTACCATGGACCAAAGGGAAGCTTCCCGACATATACGCCCTTTTCTGTTCATGCATAAGCGTGTATACGCTCCTTAGTATTAGCTCTCCTGCGTATACGCGACTTAGTATGCATATCACTTGCGTGTATACGCAACTTAGACTTAATTAACCTGCGTATATGAGATTTTTCTTCATTCTGTAATCTGAACAGTGAACAGAGATCTGTCATCAAAGAGAGTTGCCATCAAGGACAACACCTGTATCATAGCGCCACACCTGTGCAAAAATGCCAACAAAGAGGTCTTAGAGTAATGAGGGAATTTGCTACTATTAATTATATTTATGTGTGTAATATCTAGATATCCTTGTAAACAAGGGTAGCATTAATGATGAACATAATAAGATAGCCATTTTGAAGTTGGTGTTTTTCCCAAAATGGGTTTCACTAGGGTATCACTTATGTTATTTGTTTATATCATTGCATTGATTTAATTTTGTTAAATACTAGTTAAATAAATTCCAATTCATGTGAAACATAAATGGTTAATAATTTCTAAATATGGTTTCTTTTATCTACATTAAGTCTAAGTTGATGAGTCATTAAAGTCATAGGCTTATGATTATGGATCATGAACTTCGACAAAGTGTTAAAATTTTGAAATCTTAGCATTATTCATCAACCCATAGCCCCCTCCCCTCACATATGCATAATAAAAAAGTTTATTGGAGATTAATATGTCATGCTATGAAAATGTATGAAGACACATAGTGGACATATCAATCACAAAATAGACGTAAGATCGGGTGTACGAAATACTATGTGCTTCATAGTATAAAAATAGATGAAGCACAAATATTTTTGTTAAGGTGTATGGAATACTTTGTTCCTTCACACTATTTTAAAATATATTGAGACATAGGTTGAATATTCCACAATCCTTTTAATATAAGGAGTATGAAATACTTAACAAAGATAAGAGAGGCGTTTTAAAGGGTAAATTAAATAATCATTTTAACGTAAGGAGTATGAAATACTTAAGAAAGAAGATATGTGTTTTAAAGTGTTAATTAAATAATCATATACATGATGAGAGTTTGGTAATGAAAGGAGATGCAATTGTGTAATGATATATCAAAGTCTTTTATTCTTAAGGTAATGAATATGAAATACTCAACAAAGATAGGAGGATGTGTTTTAAAGTGTAAAATAAATAATCATATACATAATGAGAGTTTGGTAATGAAAGAAGATGTAGTTATGGGATGATGTGCGAAAGGTTTTTACCCTTATGTATTATTATTAAAGTATAATTATGATTTATGATAGAATAATTATTATTTATTAGGTTAAAGTATAATTATGATTTATTATGATTTATGATAGAATCATTATTATTTATTATGATTTATGATAGAGTAACAAATTTATCTTTTACATAAAATGTTTTTATAATTATAATTTATTATGATTTATGATAGAGTAACAAATTTATTTTTTACATAAAATGTTTTTATAATTATAATTACACAAAATTTAACTTTTACATAGAATGTTTTTATAATTATAATGATATAAAAATTATTATTTCAAATATGTAATTTCATGTGTATAATTAATATTGATTGATATATTTTAATTATGTTATTAATAAATTTTTGTTGGAAATTTTGGTTATTTAAAGAATGATATTGTTATATCAAAATTTATAAAAGAAAAATTATTAAGTTTTTTTTGTTGTTGTAAGTTTAGGTGGGATTATATCATTATTTTGTCCAATATATCATTTTGATGAGGTAGATGGAGAATTAAAATAATGACTTCACATCAAAGAAATGCCTTTAAAAAATGCCTTATCACAATTTATCCAAAACTCCATAGCCAGAAAATATTAAATTTTATTACTATTATTATTATCATTTAATTTATTTAAATACATCTAATTTTATAAATTAATTTTAACATAATTTAATTTAAATTCATAACATGGAAAAAAATTATAAATAAATTTATAATCATCAATATATTTTATTCCAATACCAAAATATAATCTATTTAAAATTGGCATTAACTATTTAAAACATATTAATATTCTCATTCAACACAATATTGAAATACTCCATACTTTACAATTTTAATGTTTTAAACTAAACATGATGTGAGCAATTTAAATAGTCCATTTACATTATAATTTTATAAACATAATAAAATATTATACTATCATATATGGTGAACACATGTAGTCCACGATTTTAGAAAAGCTAACAATATTAACAAAAATTTGAATGTTAAGTTAAACCTAAACAGTACAAATTGCCTTGAATAAAATCGCAAGATCTCAAACTCCATGGCTATAATGGCCCATAAAATAGTGTGTTCACACTTCTCATGCTTACAATACTCTAACTCACTAATTTACTAAAGTTACAATAATAATTCATTCGTATCATTTTTTCACTAATTTACGAAAGTTACAATAATCATTTGCTCATACATTGTTCTAGATGTTAACCTTCCATCATCCTTTGATGGTTGATGTGCTTTCATATTTACAGGTTTGGAAGAGTGGTCCAACATGGAAATGTTATTTTCATAATTAATTAAGACTCTCGAGTTATAATTTCCATGAAATTATTTCGAGTGCACATTAATTAACTAAGCTATTACATTGGGCCAAATTGTTATTTCATCCATGGTTGTTTCCATGTCAAAATTCACTATTTCAAGTTTTCCAATGTCATCATCTATACTGGGATTATTTTTCACCAAAGTAATATCATCTTATCATTAAGATTTCTTTCTATCCATGAAGCTAGTTGGTTCTCTACACTAATTTCTCTCACATCCAAAAGCTACTTGGTTCTCTACACTAATTTCTCTCACATCCAATTGATTTTTGCTTATGCTAAATTATATTCAACACATTCATATTTTTCATTATTTCTTCTAACATATCTACTTCATGCAAAATTGTTCCCCTTCATACCAAGCATTATAATTATGAAATTTTCAAATCTATATTTTCTCACAATGTTAACAAAATAGTTAAATAGCTACTTATATGCTTTACAATATTACAATTGAATGCATCCTTTCTCTCATAACTGTATCTAAATAGTGTGCATCGCAATATGTTTGTTTTGTTGATTACATATTACATTTGTTTTATCTAGATAGTTTCTTGACACATTAAAGATAACTATATGTTTCTCATATGTTAATACAATTTGTATTAATAACCAAGTCTCAACCAAACTCCTTTGTCTCTAACATTCAACAATTTGTGAGCCTTTGCTACTATTGAGGATAAAGCACATATATAGATTCATGCTTCTCTAAGTCATGATTGTTAAACTAACATGAAAGGGAAATCTAGATGTAAACTTTCTATGATTTGAACATTCAATCTTATGATAGCCTTTGAAACCAAATAATCTTAAATACATGCCAATTTGGGAGTATTGCAATTCTCAACGTAATGTACCTTTAATTTTCCCTAATACTTTCTTTGTTGATTTCTAATCTGGTCTACTGTGTCTTCTTCTTTGTGCCTAAAAACTACACCAATTGTATAGATAATGGTAGGTCAAGTAAAGTTGATAAAATAGATTATGTTACCTACCAATTGTTTGTATAAGGTTGCATTCACTATATTCCCCACTTCATCCTTACTGAATTTCATGCGAAGCTCCATTTTCATGTCACATGTCTTGTAATATGTCACTCTAAACCTCTTGATCAAGCCTTCATAATAATTGGTTTATGATGAAAATCCCCTATGATGATTTGCAAACTATCATTAATATTCCACTAGAATAGTTTGTCGCAACAAATCTTAAAAGTTATGAAAAAATTATCTTTTATTCAATGTTTACTTATTATTATAACTTAATATTTCAATAATAAAACTTAAATTACTAAAATAAACTAAGAATAATAAAATAATCTAAACCAATAAATATCACATCATCCATATAATGAACACAAAGTATAACCTAGGAAACCTAATATGGAAAAACCCAACCAGAAGGTAAGGACTATGTCTTTCCTTTTTTTTCTTATACATGAAATACAATTAAAAAGAAATATGAACTTACTGTGGGGTTTCCATAGAAATTGTGGCTTGTATGGATTATATGGGGTCTTTACTTCCTTTATTCTACTCCCAGTATCCCACTCATTTTCTCTTTTCAATTATGAAATAATAAATTAATACAACAAGAATAGAGCCCCTTTCTTTCTTAGAGGCCCAATGTTTAACTTGGGATTATGATTTTTCGAACTTAAAATATTGATTAGGTTTAGGTTTTTGGACTCTTTATAATTGTGTTAAAAGTCAACACATGATTAACTCCACAAATGTAAGAAATTGAAGTTGATATAGCTTCCTAATTTTAATCCCAAATTAGCAATGTATATGTGTGTATAAGATTAATGACCAAGGGCCAAGTGATATGATATATAAACATAGTATGTTTAAAGTTAATAATAAAAATATCTCATTGATGGTAGATGAGGAAGGAAAAAACTTGAAAGACTATGATTACATAAGAGATGAATAAAGGGAGCTTAGAGGTTCAAGTGAGGCTAATGTAAATAATATTATTTTATTCATAAGCCTAAATACTTTATCTCACATTATTCTAAGCGAGTTATCTCATATTATCCTTTTTTACCTTGGAGTGAATTTCAGACATGCAAATATAGTTCTTGACTTTTGGTTGATGACGGGAGATTTTCCCATTCATTCTTTGCGAAGGTTATTCCAAGAGCCCATGCACATTGTGACATGTAATAATAGGGGTATGATTATTATGTATTTTTCATGAGAATTATGCCATATGTATGAGGAACTATTTCCATTGAGATAATTTCATTACAATTAAGAATTCTTAGAGTTCCTAATAAAGAAATTTCCTGGCTATTGTTGGAGCCTTGGTGGGAAGTGGGATAGCCCAAGGGACTACGTGGTGGATAAGGGGATCTCCTTCATTTAGTTGTGTTGGTTTAAGGGGAAAGCAAGATAGTGGATTGGAATTGTTGTTGGACTGTATAGATTGCCATCATTAGAAAATTGGTTTGTGTGAGAGGAATAGAACCAGGCATAGGCCAATTTGTCCTTATGCATTCATAGCCTCAGCTTAGGGGCGGCCCTAAACAAAGTTACTGATCAAACGAGAACTATTGCCTCAAAACAAGAACCTAGCAAAAAACCCTCGAAAAAACATGAAAAAACAACCTGAAAACTAAAAGTGTTGATTCTACATCGCCATATTTTTTTTTGGGTAAATTTTCAACATTTTTAAAAAATGATGGTAAAAGCCAATAAAAGTCAAATTTTTGGTGAAAAAACACTCTGAAAACGAAAAATGTTGATGTTGGAATATTATCTTTTTTTTGGGGTAGTTTTTCAACATTTTCCCCATGGCCAACATCCTCGACTTGTACAGTTAGCAAAACTACAGTGACCTCAGAACGCTTCTTTCCCTCCTTTTTTTAATCACAAAACAAATTTTTAGATAATCCCATTTAACTGCTTCTTTCTTAAGGTTTGATAGACCATATCATTCTTAGTGGACGTTAATTATCATCATCATCAACAATGACGTTAAAGATAAAATATCATGACTCTGAAAAACCTTAAAATTCTAACAATTTTCATGAATGACATTAAAGATAAAATATCATGTCTCTGAAAAGCCTTAAAATTCCAACAATTTTCAGCCATCACGTTAAAGATAAACTATTTATAACTATTTTCAACCATATTATTAAAGATAAAATATCGTGGCTTAGAAAAACCTTAAAATTTTGACAAATCTTCAACCATGGAATTAAAACCAAATATCACGACTACAAAAAACCTTATGTTTTCCATATATTTCAACCATGGCATTATGGAAAAAATTATATGACTAAAAAAACTTTAAAAACGAGCACTTGAATGAAAGAGTCATTATACCAAGAACAATTTCTTTTTTAAGTGCTAAAAGTATAGCTATTTTAAATTCTTAGCCTAAGACAACTTGACACATTACAACGAAAATTTAAAAATCAACCATCAAATTAACATGCAGTGTAAGTGAACTTGACCTATTCTAATGAAATATTAAAATCAACCATGAAATTGACACACTGTGGGGGAAGACTTGATACATTATAATGAAAAATTTAAAATCAATTATTGAATTGACACATAATGGAGTTAGGTTGCTAGTTAGGGATCGACACGAACCCTACAAAAAAAACAAAATAATAAATAAATAGATGAATAAATGAAAATGAAAAGTACAAAAACAAAACAAAAAGTTAAAAAATAATAATTAATAAATAAATAAATAAATTAAAACCTAAAAAAAATTAAAAGATAAAAAATGACAAAAAAAAATCAAACATAAAAAATATATACAAAATATCTTCCAAAAATACAAAGTAGCTTGCACGAACCACTTACTATAGTTCAAATAAAAAACACACAATTATATATATATATATATATATATATATATATATATATATATATATATATATATTTATTTATTTATTTATTGTTTAAACAAACAAAATTAATTTACAAAGATATAAAAAAATGAAAACACAAAAAATATTAAAAAAACCATAATTTTAGGAAAATAAAATAAAATTTAGCGCTAAAAACAAAAAAAAAAAAACAAATTAAAAGAAAAATATTTAAATCATAAAATTGAAATAAAAGTAAAAATTAAAAAATATATTTTGAAAAACTTTAAAAAAACACACATTAAAACAATTAAAATTAAATTAAACAAAAAAATATTATAACTAAAAAAATATAGTTAAAATTAAAAACTAAAAAATATAAATTAAAATAAATAAATAATCATTTAAAAAAATAAAAGACAATTAAAAACATAAACTAAATTAATTGCTTTTAAATAATTATTTTTTTTAAATGGCGGTCGGGGGTCGATTTTAGCTGGCGAATCTGGCTCGCAGGCCCCTCCGCCAACTGTGAGGCGGCCCTTAGGCCCCCAAATGGCTAGGGGTTGATTTCGAAAATCAACCCCCAACTGCTTGGGAACCTGAGGGCCACCTCATAGTCAACGAAGGCTTGTAGGCCCCTTCGTCGGTTGTGAGGCGACCCTTGGGGCTCCACTTAACCAAGGCTCTGCAAAGAGCCAAAATTTAAAATAATGATAATAATTAATTAAAAAATAATAATTTAATTAATGCCTTTTTAATTATTTATTATTTATTTTAATTTTTTATATTATATATATATATATATATATATATATATATATATATATTATTTTTATTTTTATTTTTTAATGTTAGATGTGTTTTTTTTAATATTTATTAATGTGTTTTTTTTAAGGTTTTTTATTGATTTTTTAAAAGAATTTTTGTTAATTTTTATTTTAATGTTTTATTATTATTTAAAAAAAATAAATATGTTTATATTATTTTTATGTTTTTTTGTTTTATTTTTATGTTTTTAATTTTTTATTTTAAGGATTTATTTATTTATTAACATTTTTTTTTTTTTTTTACTCAAAATTTTATTTGAATCATTTTATTTGGAAACAAAAACATCAAATGTTATCATCTTTGAACATAATATTTCATCAAATTTGTTATTTGTGCAATTTTTTTTTATTCAATTTTTTTATATTTTTTTTAATTTAACATGTCATTTTTAGCGAAAAAGTCCTGAAATACATATTTTTTTAATTATATCTATATGCAAAATGTGTATTTTTTATGGAGTGTTTAAAATTATTATCTTTTTAGTGACATTTTTTTTCATAAGTATTAATTAAAGATATATAAATTTATAAAAAATCATAACCTCGAAATATTAATGTTATTATTTTTTTCCAACTTTGGAAAAAAATTAAATTTTTCATTAAAAAAAACATTACAAGGAAAAACACAAAACACATGTTTGCAAAACCCTTAAAAAACAAACATCGTAAGACGAAAAACAAGATGAAGAATAAGACAACTTGAAAAATGGTTAAATAATAAACATTTAAAAAAAATATCCGCACTTAATACATCAGAAAATTTAAAGTGTCAAAAATAAGCCCTCTAAAAAAAGGGGTTGTTGATGCATCAACACTTTTCAAAATCAACATGAAAATCATTAACATTTAAAAAAAATGTTCATACTTGATACATAAGAAAATTTAAAGTGCCAAAAATATGCTCCAAAAAAATGTGTATTTTGAATAACCACTTTTCAAAATCGGATATTTTTTTTGCTACCTTAGAAAAACAGGTAACCGTTAATTTTCTCGTTTGATCGGTAATTATGTTCCTATTGCGAAATAAATATAGGAAATTTATAATTAGGTAGGACATCTTTTTTTTCAACTAGTTGATGTTAATTTCCATAAAGATAATTGTTATGGTTTACTTTTGTTTATGGTACAAATTTAATGATGTTATATTCATATGAATGTATGGACTCATATTCGTATATATGATTGAGTAATTGTTCCTACATGTGTCCATATTATCTTGATTGCATGTAATCATTCATTAATACTATGGAGAAAAGAGATTATGGTATTAGACCAAGATGACATATATAAAATTTGTGTCTTTAAGAGGTACCTCATATCCTCAATGTTTGACATAGGATATTAAGAATGTTACAATTGATGTGGCATCCACTTGGTACCATGTTGTTTAAAAATAAAGGTCAACTTTCAAGAGACACAAATTCCTCATATGAACTCCAATTAAGGTGATATATGTACCATTTGAAAGCTATCGATGTGTAGAATAACACCAGAAACTTCATTTGAAAATATTGACAAAAGAATGACCATTTTAATACCCCAAATAAACTCCAAAATTTTCAAGACCCCAAATCATCAAAATAAGACCTACCCTTAAATGAGCCCTATAAGTTAATATCTCGCACTTTTTCATTAAAAGAGTACCAACATAGTTAACAAATTCAACAAGAATACATTTAGATTCTATAATTTCTACCATTAATCTATATAAAGATAATATAAATATAATTATATAATATTTCAAATTTCATTATAATTTAGATATAATTTTTGAATTTCAATGATGTATAATTTAAAAACATTATTGATATTTTGAGTGGTCATTACACCGATTATCTTAATTTAATTACATCTTACAAAAGTTACAAATGGATTCCTTAAACACAGGATGAGTGTCCATTCAAAAAAAATTGAGAACGTCTATGAACTTTTACATAAAAATCCAAAAAATTACCTAAACTATAATGATGTGTAAAAATTATATATATTGAAATTCTATTATGTTAAATGAGTTAATAAATCAAATCTTCTTTCACAATTGAACTTTAAGTTCATTAACATTTATATAAGATCATAAACACACATATAAAATCATAAATTTTAAATCATAACTCTCTGTAAACCTGAGATACAATCTAACTATAAATTACTCCTAAATATAACTTCCCTAAAACAATGATCTACTTACATATACCATACTTAAATATCTCGATCTATTTACATATACCATACTTAAATATCTCTTTCAATTCATGTTAATATTTTCCTTAGTAGTTAAATATCTCTTTCAATCTTTGCCAATATTTGCTTTATTTTTAATACCAAAGTTTTGTATTCTGAGTTAGATGTGAATTGCATCAATCGACAAGACTTCCTTTTGAAACCACCACTCAAGAATTACCATTAACATCCCTTTAATGTATTATCAATCCAACCTATGTTGTAAGTGCTAACATTATTTAAATTATATTATTTTTATTGGTAAGGTCTCTTCATAATTATTACCTTTTGTGTGTAGAACATTCTGTTTGCGAATTATGTTTATGTTGGTAAGTTATTTTATTATATATATATATATATATCCATTATTTTTTATAATAGAATGGTTATCATTTTGTATTAAAATAGAGGCTAGTTTCAACCGTAGAACTTTTTATCTATTTTAGTTTTTAGAAGCTCTATTGTTTCAATACATTTATAAGAGTTTTTTTTACCTTTTTAATTTTATGAGATGTTATGGCTACAATTTCAAAATGATATTTTCCATAAATTTTATGAAAAACACCTACGAAACATATTTTCAAAACATTTGTTAATATTGGAGATTAACATGTTTTAGATGGCCCATTTTTTGGATTTGTGTTTGGTTTTTCTTCAACGTTGTGCAACCCAATCCTCATTCAAATAATATTCTGATCTTCTGCCTTGGCTGAACTTCACTAGACTTTGGTTCCTCCCGTCTGTTCTTGGCTCCTTTGTTGAAAGGTGCTTCCATTCTAGTCATTATGAGATTAAGGATTGCTACTTTTGCCTCCATAATTTCTTGTCTTTTTTCCAATTTCTTCTGCAATCAGTCACATTTTTTCTCCAGCAATTCCATCTTTTTCTCCTTCTCCTACTCCGCCATTTCATTTCACCGCTTTATCAAATCCATTATTGACACCATTGCCTCCTTTAAATTATATATAATCTAGTTCATACGCTTCATGTATCGTTTACACGAATGCAACTCTATTGATGCCATTTCCACCTATTGATTCCTCAATGCTCTTGAAGAGTTGATTTCTTTGAACCAATTCCATCCTTAGTGTTGGAATCATGCTTGCTAATGAGCCAATGATGCCTCTATATAACCGTGTGAGGCTCGTATCCTAAGACGATGTCACCTAAAGGAGGACATTAAAACCAAATTTGTCCAAATCAAAGAACTGTGGGAGCAATCCATCCTTGCAAGTGCTTTGAATTCATGATCTTTTATATGGAGAATCACATTTGATATAGATATTACATATCTTAAGGTTCTTCTCTAGGAATTTAGTGGGTTAATCTATTCATTCCATGTCATTCTCCATGGCTACCTTTCCTCTGCCATCTATAACACTATTTTACACATCTTGTCCTGAGGCAGTTGTCTTCCTAAATGGGCTCCCCCCCCTTGCGTATTTAATTTATGACATCTATCTTGGATTGAGCATCGAGCTAGGGGTGGATGAAATGGATTATCATGCTTAATGATTCCCCCATAAGTTTTCTGGTGGTTAAATTTGCAGATTTGATGGCCGAGATGGCTGTCTTTTTCGACAATAAACTTTTTTGGACTCATCATGTAAATGGGTATATGAAATTTGTGAATGGTCCATCTCCATCATGCCTTGATTCATAGTTCCTCTTGTGTTAGCTTTCTTCTTAGTGCAATTGTCTGTATACATGAAATAATTCTATCTCTTCGAAATTCCTCAACTACAAAGCAATCCCTTTTAGCATTGTGGTATTGGAAATTTTTCCTCCTACGTTTAGCTTATTAACTTGCTTTATTACAAGAAATGAATCTCTAAAGACCATTAATGTCATTATTCTTTTAGCAATGACTAATTCTAGTCCTGTCCATAGGGCCAAATATTCAGCTAGTAATTTGTTGAAATGTTCAGTCCTCAAGCAAATTGTATCTCTCTTTGATCATCAGGGCGAAGGATGACCCCTCCTACTCCTGCTAGCCCAGATTATTTATGGTAATTATTCTCATTCCAAGAATAATTTAAATATATTAAATTTATAAAATAAAATAATTACTATATTTATTATATTATTTATTTTCATAATTGAATAATTGAATAATCTAAGAAAATATTTTTAAATATTACAAGTTAATCCCACGAGTTGTAGAATAAACGGTGGCGGGGTGTTCTATTAAGACACTCCATGTGTAAAGGTCACTAGTTTGAAATTTCGTGGGAAAAAATCCAACCATGCTAAGTGCTAATGTGGCCCAGGCTAGGTGTGATCATCGAATAATTTTGATGGCTTAGATGCCCCTGGGTCACAGCTACTCAAACCACAAGTTAGTTGTGTAGTCATCTCCGGACTCATATAAACTAGCAAACAAAAAATATTACAAATATAAAAATATATATATATATATATATATATATATATATATATATTTATATATAATTCGATTTTACTATAAATGTTTATAAGTTAAATTTAACACACATATATAGTTCAATTTTATCACAAATTATAAAAAATAAATATAGTATATTTATAATTTAAATAAACAAATTCATATTTTATATTTATATTATTTGGTTGTATATTAAATTAAAATTGTGTAGGTCTTACTCAATGTTTATTTTTTTTATAGGAAAAACTTGTAAAAAAATTTAAGGAAACTTTTCCACATACATGGTTAACTTTTTTTTAGTAAATTTGTCAACTTAAAATAATAACACCTCATATAAAAGGTTTTAAACCATTCACTTATTGGTAGTGAACTAGAAAGATCTAACAACATTCACAATAATAATTGAACTAACTTTACTAATAAACTTTAAATAATAACTGTTTATATGAAAAGTTTTAAACTATGCACCTATTGGGATGGAATTTGTGAAATGTCACCTTATATAAAAAGTTTTAAACCATATACCTATTAGTATGGAACTAGTCAAATGTCTAATTATATTTATAATAATAATTAAACTAATCTTTTAAACTTTATTTTTGGATAAAAAAAACTCAAAAAATCTCATTAAAAAATTTCATCATTATCAAATATTCTCATCAAATTTAGATAAACAAAATTTCAATTATCAACTACCTAACCACAACCACGACTAATAACCTAACCAAACTCAATTACATTCAAACCTCACTTAAATTATAATCAAAGTTTTCAAAACAAATACTTTGCTTCGTTATAAAATTAATAATAATTTGTTTTAAAAAATATCTCATACCAATAAACAAAATCTAATTTTAATAATTTAATTAAAAAATATTTTATTATTATTATTTTAATATTTTAATGAAATTTCAATATTTATTGTTTATGAATAATTCCCTCAAATCTCATGTCAAAGTATTTGACACGGAATCCAATTGAATATATATATATATACTCAATTATATTCAAACCTCACTTAAATTATAATCAAAGTTTTCAAAACAAATACTTTGCTTCGTTATAAAATTAATAATAATTTGTTTTTAAAAATATCTCATACCAATAAACAAAATCTAATTTTAATAATTTAATTAAAAAAATATTTTATTATTATTATTTTAATATTTTAATGAAATTTCAATATTTAGGGTTTATAAATAATTCCATCAAATGTCATGTCAAAGTATTTGACACGGAATCCAATTGAATATATATATATATATACCTATTAACAAGCCAATGCCATCCAATGAGATGCAAGGGAGGTGTGAACTAAATCAACCCCAACAGACAAAATGAATAAAATAATGATGTAAAATAGCCAAGTAAATCGCTCAAATCTATTAAAATGATATTTTATGATGACTAAGCTACTTTTGAAAATGAGTAAAGTAATGATATAAACTAATTAAGTAATGACTTGTGTTATGATTAAAATACTTGCAAACAAATCAGTGATTTATTTTTAGCCTATGATTATTTCTCCCTTCAAAAAGACACTAATCTAAGAAAAAATCTCCATGCTTTAAGATCATTGCTTTATATTATTTTATTATTGAAACATGGATGGTGAATGCACTCATGAAAAATTAATATACCATAACAATGAATTCATATTAACAATACTTTTTACATTATTAATATTTTTAATTAACCAACATATTATAATATGATTATTATTGAAGTGGTCATAACAACGTAAGCATTACCATATTTTTTTTGAACATTTTAACTATCCATTTATTTTTAATATATAAAATGGCACAATTGCTTTGGTATAGGGCTAAGGAGTTTGGCTGATATCCAGTGCTATTATAAGTGAAGTTCTCTGTATTGTAATATCTTCTTCAAATAACGTATAAAACAAATCTTTAAAAATACAAGAGGTAACTATAAAGATAATATAACGTCTTGCTAATATATGATTGGATAATTAATAGATAATTTGAAACGAGAGAAATATAATATCAAGAGTGAGCAATATTGCTTCTAATTTTTTATGTTGAATTTATGTAAAAGTAGAATTATGAAGTGGTTGTGTCCATTTCAATATTGGTTATAGTCATTCATGCTTTTGTTATTGTTATTGGTGTTTTTTTTTTTTCTAATTTCTAATTTTTTAATTATCATTTTGATTTATTTTTTTGATATTTTGGATATTTATAACGAGGGATTCATATTTTTAGTTGATAAATTTAATTTATTTATAAATTTATATTGTTTGATTCCTGTCACTTTCACAATTTAGGCAATGAAAAACTTGTTGTATTAATATAAATTTATTAATTTTAGGTATTTGATGTCTTTACTGTTGGAGAATCTTGTATTTAGGATCTAATTCAATAACTTTGTATTTTTCCACTCTATGGAAGTATGCCCCTTCTTCTCCCCAAGCAGGGTCTCAAGTATTTCATCTTGCTCTTTTACTATACCTACAAATATATTATGTGTACCTATTTGTTGTTTCCATGGCTTCGACTTGAGCTCTATTCATTTATATTCCTATCCATGTGGTCTCGAGTTCTTAAATGTGTGAAATTCTCCTCACCTCACCCCATCCCTCCTTCCTTCTATTTGAAGTTTGATTCACTTCTCCTTCTTACCATCCATCTTTGTTGTCTATGTTATCCGGCTTCCAAAAAATAGACTCCCCATTACTAGCTTGCTTGGGAGCCCTAATGCTAAGGAATTAGACAACAAAGCACAATTTGTGGTAACAAATCATAGATTACTTGAAACTCCCCACCAAATTAGATGCAAACCATCCATTAGTGGAGTGACATATAGGTACAAAGCCAAAGAATGATGAGCTAGACCTAAAATATAGTCTACCCTATGCAATAAGTTACACCTAAGGAACATAGTGGCCATATGCCAAACATACATGTTGAACCAAAAATCACTCTCCATGGCTTAACAGGAGAGCAACCCTCCACATTCTTAGTCTTTCTTATGACAAAACTTTACAGTTCTTGCATGTATATTTCAAACTAGAAACTAGTTGTTTCCATACTTCTCCACATTGGCAAGTTAATATTGATATGAAGTGAAATTTTATGTATAGGATGAGGAATCCAAGTTATGATGGCTCTAGATTTCCTCTCTATTTTCCCATGTACTTTTATATACCTTAACATGATGAGATGGACTAACATATAGCCTTTAACTAAACATTCATCCCAATTGCCACTTTCATCTTTGACAACCCATATGGAAAATCTCATATTATATTTTTAATATAATTAAAATTTTGTAACTCTAAAATATATCAAAAAAAAAACATTTTATTTAACTTAGTGTGATATCTTTTTAGATATATAATTTAATTACCATTATATAATATTAATTATTTACAGATAAACTACATTATATCTGGTCAATGTGCTCCTATAGATGGAGTAAATATTCCATAAAAAAATAATGTCAATTGCTTTTGGATTGGTCTCTCTCATTAAAAAATTACTTACTAATAACATAATGTGAATTAAGTCATATAAATTAAACCTAATCCCAGAGGGCCAAGACATTACATGGTCCAAACCTAATCCCAAAGGGACAAGACTTTACATGATCTAAATCTAATCCCAAATGGCCAAGACTTTACATGATCTAAATCTATTCCTAAAGGTCCAAGACCTTGCATGGTCTTTAGACGAGTTATCGTATAAATTTAAGCAAAATAAGTGTTTTGGGCATCTACTCTTATTCTCTCTGTTTGTTCTCCAGTTGCTGGTAATGTTTCCCTTCGTAGCTAGGCGAACCCAATCCCCGCCTGCCGGTATAGGCGATGGTTTAGGAGATGGAGGAAGATTGCTCAGTAGGTTAGTGAGAGTGCTTTCACCGAGCTGCATAGCTGGCTACTAGGGAGTGAGTGTAGCTGACTTCAATGGGGGCGATCTCCAGCTTTTCCGTACGCCTTGCTTGCTTGGCTTGGGGAGAGAGAATTGTATCCGTCACTCGACCGGAGAGGGAGAGGGCTATTAAGGAGATATGCTTTCAATCTCAGGAAATGCAGAAAATGTCTCTGTCTTTTTCATAGGCAAGTGGGGACCTCATGCATAGACATAGATCCTGAATTATTGCTATTGGGTTGAGGCAGTTATGGAGTCACTCTGGAGGGTCGGTGCCTATTGAATGGAGTCATTGAGTAGGCGAGCCAAGTGCTTGATGCAGTTGATAATGTCTTGGTGAAGCATATACAATGGCTACCAAGTTCCAGAGTTTGCTTTACCGCTGGGCGAGCGACGAGATCAATATCATAGTCATTTTTCATCCATATCATACAAATTGAGAGGGAACGATGGAGGGAGAAGCTAGAATTCGTTCAGATATTGATTGGTCCTAGTTCGACATGGGGTATTTACGCGTCATTGGTTCCCTTCATATATGTGTTGATCTTTCCATCAGCTACATCCTATCTGACCCTACCTTTGGACCCGTATCCTGTTCGTACACGATCAACGGAGGTTCAACAACATGTGTTACTATGTCTCCAATAGATGCTCTTACTTAGTCTTTCCCTTCATAAGTTATACTATTACCCCTCCGCCGAGATAGTTTTTGATTGGTCGTTTGGAGGCCCACTATCCTATGAAAGGAATTCCTAAGGGGGCTATATCGATATAACCTACACCAATGATTTGAAGTTGAACTTTCACCTATTTCAGTTTCAATTTACTTATTGGGTGGGGGGGCTCTCCTTAACAGTCGAGCCGATGGCGGCCTTAACAGTCGAGCATGCTTACATGGTTCGTTCGAAGGCAAGACCTACCACTTCGTAGCGGTTGTCATTATCAAGCGAGCTCATAAGGTAAGGCAAGCACGGCAGCGCGGTGGCCGTTCTCAGGTAAGTCGTAAGTAAGGCGCGCTAAGTAAGCTCCTCCGTCCGTTCGTTTCAAGTAAGTGAGTTGAATTGGGGGCCCCAAATAACAACAGTAGGCGGCACTCAAGGAAGCACCTGAGTAAGGCAAGCCAGGCATATAGCGGTCATACTTTTCAGGTAAGTCCCCCAAGATATAGCGGTAAGAAATATCAGGCAAGTCCCCAAAAGCCAGTGATATAGCGGTCATCGTTCGAAGGGAAGCACTAAATAGGCGGTCGCTCAAAGTCCTGTGGGGAAGGGGCCCCGCGAAACACTGTATCAAGTAAGCAAGCTGTGGGTATCGTCCTAACATAACACGAAAGTAGGCGGTGTTGTTCAGGAAAGGCGGTAAGAAGGCAGTATGCAGAGTTCGTAAGGTAAGCTCTGCCAATCCTGGATACCTGCCTCACCCCACAAGAAAATATCTCTCTGCTCCTGGTAAAGGGCGGTAGGCAAGCAGTAGTATTTGTTGTTCCTCTGCCAATCCTGCCTGGCCTGCGCCACCATCTATCTCTCTCTATCTCCTCATGGTAGAGGCTGTGGGTAAAGGTTCTTAACCCAAAGAAAGTGCCTGGTAGCGTCGGTAAGGTCCTAAACCCGATACACCTCTACCTACCTATAGGAAGGAGTTGGCCCAAACCATTCCCATTCTATGCCCCGGCATCCGAAAAAAAGAGGTGGCTCCGAAACACTTAGGGAAGAGTGGTGTCGCTCACTGTCGTTCCTACACCTAATCGATCGTTCCGCTGTTTCCATCCACTAGCTGACTCATTATGCGAAAGGTACGCCGTTATACGCTTGTGCAGGCCCCCGTCAATGCTTTATAATAGGAGGCCGAAAGGAGAAAGTTCATGGGAGCATGCTGCCCCACCTGAACCATAGAGAGTCGAGTCTCTTATATAAGTGAAAACCACCACTTTACAAAACAACACCTTACGAGCATTCATTCATTATATACGTCATTCGAGATATGTCATTTTGCGCATCCCCCAAATGGCCAAATTAGGCTATTTCTTAGGTCTACGCAGGCTTCCCTGGGCCAGCTTGGGCGTTTCAAGTAGTCGTTGCGATTATGGGTTGGATGTCTAATCGTCTAGCTGGTAATGATAGTATCTTTTACTCGAACCGGTGGCTTACTTTTTCTCAGTAATGGGGAATAGGACCAAAACATGCCACTGAAAAACTCTACAGAGACAAAGAAAGATGGGCTGTCAAGAACGTAGAGAAGGTAGAGTGGGTAGTTGGTTAGATCTAATATAGATCGTACATGGGCGATAGTTGGAGTCAACGGCTCTCCTAGGGTTACTTCATCTGGGATCCCTGGGGAAGAGGATCAAGTTTGCCCTTAAAAAATTACTTACTTATAGTGTAATATAAAGTAGGTCATATAACTTGAACATAATCTCAAAGGGCCAAGACCTTGCATGATCTAATATAAACGAGTTATCATATAAAAAGGAAAAACAAAATACTTGAGTAAGTTGGAGATTAGATGTAAAATTCCTCTTCCAAATCTTTGAATATTAATGGAGTGGCTTCATCATACATAGTGGAAGACTCTAAGGTTATTTTTAAGTGCAATTTTTAAATTACTATTTTATCTCTTTCCTCATTTGTTTACTTCTTGCTTGGTTTCTTGTAGTGACCTTAATATCTATATCCACTTATTGAATATCATCACTACATGTTTCTAAGTCCTAAATTGCATTAATATAATAATCATAATTTGTCCTAGTTGTTTTAGCTTATTGTTATATATTATTGTTGAGTTTATTAACCTTAGGAGAATTTGTGAGTTCTAGATGCCTCTACTTTTAATTGTGTGGGTTACAATTCCCTTCACATGTTGGTTTAGGATTACTATTCTTGCATATTTAGAATTCCTACTCTTAGAATAAGTAGGGTTACAATTGAAGGCATTAATTATTCATCAATGCATGCACTTGAAGTGTGGCCACATTCCTCCCTTTAATTTTCTTCTAATTCCACCACCTCTTGTTTAACTTCAGTTGAGAAGTTTTGATTATAAACTTCTATAATACCTTCATTAGAATCGACTTCTTACTTTCTTTAGAGGCCTTCTTCCTTGACTCTCTTATTTCTTGAACTTGCATAGATGTGAGTACTGTCAAAGTCAAAGGATCTTAAATGGCATAACCATAGCCTCCTCACACCTCTAACTTTTGACATACAACTCCTACCACCACACCGTAAACACAAAATTTAGTTCATGGAACCCTTAATACAAAAGGTTCAATGCAATATCCATAACCTCAAACAATTCCTTGACATAGAGTTTGAGCTCAAAGAAAACTCTAGAAATGTTGAATACCTTCACATTGCCTCCATATGATAAACCCAAATCCATAATTGATCTCTACCAACTATTATAGTGGGATTTAATGACAATTATAACCACCCTAAGCTTCAATTACAATGGTGAGGTTTCACTTTTGCTATATATGTCTTTTCCATCACTTATCTCCATTATATATACATGGATCCACTACTTGGCTATCCCACATGGAGGTCTCATTCCACCTCACATTCTCCTCCTAAGGTCTCTTCCTTGGCAACCCATTTAGATAACTAATTATTAAGTTTAAAGTTGTGTATTGTATATATATATATATATATATATAGATATATAATTTTGATTGTTTCGAAAGTCATCATTATAACCATATATTATCTCATATGATTTTTCTAAGATAATTAGTATATGGTTATGCCAATATATTACTTAAACATGACAATATAAAAACAAAGGTGGAGGTGAGATATCCAACTTTCAATATTAGGTATTCTCCCCATATGGATTTTGGCCCAAGAACTATACCTAATTATATAATTTTGATCGAATAAATTATAAATTTAAAATGCTTTCTTATAATTAACAACAATACATTATGCTAACATAACACTTCAAAATAAAAAATGAACATGAAATAAATAACTATTCTAATCATTAGAATAAAAAATAGTTTATTGTGAAATAATGGTCAAAATAGTGAAATCACCGATCATCAAATCAAGTTAGTCTCGTATTAATAACTAGTAACCATTTCATATCCTCCAACAACAACAAATTGAATCACAACAATTACAACAATTAAGCCATAAATATTGACTTATTGCATTTTTATAGTTATATTAATGATTTCCTTATTGTCTTGCTAGGCCCTTTAATGATTAGTTATACCTTTTAATTGTAATTGTACCCTTTGTCTCCTATATATGCCAAGAATATCTAATTTTAGAGTCTATTTAATCTATTGCATTTATTATATTGTAATAGGAGGTTTCTCCTTTAAAGATGTTTCTCATTCATTCCTTTTTCTCATTCTTAAGGCATGAAGTTACTTCTCATTTTATTTTTATGCTATTTGGGTGTTTGGTGCATAATATTTGGTTTCATAACATATGATCCTTGGATTTGGCTACTTCAAATGATTCATATTGGTATTTTTTCTATAATTTCCTCAATGGGAAACTTTAGATAGAGAAATATCTAGGAGCATAAGGAGACATAGTAAAGTACATATGGTAGAAATTTCAGATTCTGTTCTCTATAGATTTAGAAGTATAGTTTTTGGAAACTTGGGTTTTTGACTAGTCCTAAAATAGTTTGAAATATGTATTCTTGGTAGAATAGTCATATCTAAATTCACTAAAGTTTAAATTGAGTGCAACATGTTCATAGGAAAAGAATATATGTCAGAGGATTTCAAGTTCAAATTAAGTGCAACTAGTTCCATTGGAAAGAAGATAGGTTAGAGGATTTCAAGCCCAACTTTTAGAAGTAGATCTAAATAATTGGATGCATGACATATTGTACAAATTTGTTCTCTTCAAAGGGGCAAAAAGAATATGTTTTAGGAAAATTACCATAAAATTCTCATGGAAGATCAAAATTTGTTCAAACCCATTATATTGTAGAGAAGACGTATCAATATAGTACATGCCAATTTTTCAAATTTAGAGAGTTTGAAATTTTATAGATACTTCAGGACAAAGGTAGGCTAACAATATAGTCTAAAAGCCAAGGTTTTGAAAAGGTAAGTGAACTTGAAATTAACATAACTTTTGATGAAAAGATCCATTTTTCTTGACTCAAAATTGTGATAAAGATGAAAATAGAAGTATTATTATTTTCTCACATGGAAACGTGTTTAAAAAATGCTACACTTGCTAAATTTCAAGAAAACTCATATATGACTTCTAAAGAATATGAAGACTTGACTATAATGACATGAGTGATCATGTGTTCAAAAATGTTGATCTTACATATTGTAAGGAATCCCTAAAAGGGAAATTGAATATAAAATGGAAAATTTGATGGATCAAAATATGGAAAAGTAGATGGATCAAAAGGTGGAAATTGAAGATAAAATTAAATATTTGATTGATAAAAATATATAATCATTACAGGATTCCATGAATTTCATGCTCCTAGATATCTCAAATGATAGGTTCCTAAAATTTATATTGTAACCCAAAAAAATCATGAAAATAAGTAGAACACAATTGTTGAACCCTAGTCACATATGAATATGATTTTAATACTTTTGGAGAACATGACGACTGAGTTCTAAAATCATGATAATTAATCATTGCAAGATTCAAGTCATCGAGGGTTCAACTTGAGATCAATGAACTACTTATTTTCCAACTTTGATATGAGGAAGTTTGATGGTAAATAACATATAACATGGATATTCAAAATGGAGCAGATATTTGACTTACACCAAATTACAAATTTACAAAAAGGTAACTCTTGCATGCTTGTATTGATAACTTGATCATTTCGCTTGGAATCAATGGGTTTGTGAATGGAAAAATGATTCTATTATCTCTTGGTCCATTTTTAAAGATGAATTAATAACACATTGTGGGGGGATTAAGAGAAACACATTCTTAGTCAATTTATAAATTTCTGGAAAAGTGGCCCAATTACATAGCACATTCAACAATTTTAAAACATGATTCTCAAAGTTAGAATACATTCCATAAGATTTGTAAAATATGATCGATATTCCACTAGACAGTTCATTATAATAGATCTGATAAAAATAAATTAAAATATATACTGTGTAGGTTGAAATCCCTTATGTTCTAGATTCGTTTATTATTGATTTGTTGCTTATGAATGGAATATAAAAAATGTGGAAAAAAAAAATATAAAAATATATATATATATATAGTAACACACCAATCACAATTAATACTAAGATATGCTCTAGGAAACCCTTACAAGAGAAAACCTAGCTAGAAGGTTAGGTTGCTTTGCTCTCTTTTGTTTGCAATAGAAATAATAAAAGTATAAAGGAGAACGCACTCTCTATGGATTTACTTAAGACTTGTGGAATTTTAGGATTCCAAAGAACACTAACCTACTCTATTATGCTCTCTAACTTTCACTCATATTTGCTCTTCTCTACTATGGAACAAGGTACAATGAAATAGAATGAAACCCTATTAGAAATTATTAATGGAGCAATGAAATACATAAAATATTGCAGAAACACAAACATAGAAAACACATAAAACAAGAGAGACACATATATATGTGGTTCACCCAATGTGGGCTACGTCCACAGAGAAACAACTAGTCCTTCCTTTTATATTATGTAGTAAAATGAAGAGATACAACCTATAGTAGAGCCGATGTAATTTCCTCTTCGCTCTCACAAAGTCCCCTCTTTATTTCTTTCTCAGAATAATAATACACAATCATAATACAATTCCCTCATATAAACCAAGGGTTTCCTTCTAGGGAAAAAAACCATAAATTAACATAACTCATAGTGTCAAATCACTTGCCTAATGAATGGCCTAGATTGACTACGAAATTACAATATTTTACAAGATAAATTTTCATCTATTTTTAGCTTTGAGGGAACTATCCCGAACCCCCACCGGGGGCTTACTAGCCCCCAGACCACCCATCCAGGGGGTTGGGCCCCCTCGAATCCCCGCGGAGGGACAAGTCCCCCCCACGTGGAGGGGTGCATAGTTTTCCTTGAGTATACTTTTGAAACAAAGACCTCTGAATCAAGAAGCTAATCAGGCTCCACATCCAAAAATATCGCACTTGGATACTGATTATAACAACTCCATGGATGCTTCACTTGCTGGAAAATTCTTCCACTTTGGATCCGGTTATTTCTCATCTTCATCATCAGATTTGAATACCAATTGACACTGAGCAACTCCATGGATTCTTCACTTGCTGGAAAATTCTTCCACTTTGGATCTGGTTGTTTGTCATCTTCATCATCATATTTGAATACCAATTGAAACTGAGCATAATCTTAGTTTCTGCTTGGTTACAACTTTTGTTAACATATCTGCAGGATTCTAACTAGTGAGTATCTTTTCTAACTTTAATTGTCCATCTTCCAACATTGATCGTATGAAATGGTACTTGAGTTGTATATTTTTAGTCTTGGAATGAAATGTTAAGCTCTTTGCAAGATGAATTCCACTCTGGCTGTCATTGTATAACATGCCCATGTCCTGCTTCTTGCATAATTCATCCATAAACATTTGTAACCAAATCATTTATTTACAGCCTCTGTAGCAGAAACATACTCCACTTCCATTATTGAAAGTGAAACAACACTTTGCATTCTTTAAAACCAACTAACAATTGTTCCAACTATAGTTAACACATATCCTACGGTTCTTCTCTTGTTATCTCTATCACATGCCATATCAGCATCAACATACCCCTGTAGAGCAATGTTTGATCCACCAAAGCATAATGCTTGAGTTTTGGTACCTCTCAAATACCTGAGAATCCATTTCACTTCCATCCAATGTTCTTTTCCTGGATTTTTCATGTACCTTCTTACAACTCCCACTCCATGTGCAATATCAAGCCTTCTGCAGACCATTACATACATTAAGCTTCCAACTACTGATGTGTATGGGACTTTAGACATATAATCCATCTCTTCTTGGGTCTTGGGAAATATCTACCCCATGGAGGGGTGTACAGTCTTCTTGGGGTATACATTTGACTGAAAAAAATACCTTTGAATTAAGAAGATAATCAAACTCCACACCCAATAAACCCCTTCTCTTCCTAGTGGCCCAATTTTAACATAGTTTGATAACCAACTAGAGGTTAGGATTGACTCCAACTCTCAATTAATCATTAGAGTTACATATTTGACCCTTCTAGAGTCTTATTCATACTCCACACATGACTAACCCATTTTTCATGAGTAATGGGGGTTGATGTGGCATCCTCTCGAATCATGATAGTCAATCAAGATAGGTTAATTTATGGTAGTCATAATTGTTGCATATGAATTATGATTGATGCAATTCTTACACTATTGGAAATGTCTCTGAGTATGGAACAACATGAATGGGTCCAAAACTTAAGAGGGGAAGTTACACCCCTAAAAAAAATTCATTTAAGGCCTCAAAATTTCCCTAGAAGGTTTCGTACCCCAATTCTCCAAGTTGGATACTACTAATAAAACTACTCTTGCAAGATGATTCCTCTAGTTTTTCTACTCTAGAAGCACTGAGATAGATGAAAAATTATACAATGATCCAATTTAGATCACCATAGGATAATTTTTTTAGATATATTTATAGGAACTTTGAAGGAATGAATTTATCATGAGGCACATCCTTTGGAACCTAAATACTTGGGGAATGCTTTCAATATGGCAAGGAAAGTTGAAAAGTAAAAATATGGCTACTAAAAGTGTGGCCATTGACAAATATATAGATCACCCTATGGAATTCTTCAAGGATTTAGGTTCCAAAATAAACATGTAAATGTAGGTCATACTAAATTCAATTAAAAAGTAGCGCCATTACCTAATAGGAAGACACTTAAATATAAAAATAAATCATGATAGTCTAAAGAACTTCTTGGAACAATGATTATCTTTGAAAGAGAAAAATCAATGGATGTTAAAGATGATAGGTTATTCCATTGAAATTATCTACAAAAATGGAAAATAAAATATGGTGGAAAACGCACTTTCAAGGAAAGAGGTAGACATATAAGGCTTAGTTTGTGTTATTTCCATTCTACAATCTAATTGGGTGGGAGAAGAAATGACAGAATGAAAGAAATATCAAAAGGTGTGCAATATCATTCACCTACTACAAGAACATTTGAGTTCATTAAATAAAATTATGTGCAACAATGCTTCACTATTGTATCAAGATCACCTATATTTATGTAATAATTTTCAACTCAAACAAAAGATCCTTTTGGAATTGCATGCTTTTCCTATAGGAGGGAATTCTAGGTTCTTGAAAACTTACCACAAGATCAAGAAGGATTTTTTCAGGAAGGTATTAAAACTAATGTTCAAAATTTTGTGGTTGAATGTTTGGTTTTCCAATAGGATAAAGGGGATATAATCAAGACCGTGGGTCTTCCACAACCATTAGCCATTCCAAATCATTGTGAGGAAGAGATCCCAATGGATTTTATTATAGGTATAACGAAGTTCAAAGGAAATAATTCCATTGTGATAGTGGTGTATCCACTAAGAAAGTATGCACATTTTTTCTATCTTTCTCATTGTTTTAATGCAAGTATAGTATCTACAACATTCATTGAAACAATTTAGAATCTAAATAGAATCTCCAATATTGTTGTAAGTCATGGAGATCCAATTTTCATTGGTAAATTTTGAATATAATTATTTTATTTTTTGGGCACTCAATTGACTCATAGACCCTCTTACCATCCTCAACATGATGGTGAAATTGAGATTATTAATCAATATCTAGAAGGGTATCTTGATTGCTTTACATATAATAAAGACATAATGGGTTAAGCAGTTTCCCTAGGAAGAATGGTGGTACTACACATATTTTTTTTATTTAATAAAAAATATCCCCATTTTCGGCACACTATGGCTACCATTCTCAATACATCACTTCACACTTTTTCAAGTCGCCAAATCGTCAACTTTTTCACCAATCTAAACACTCATTTTCAGTCATTTTAACACAATTCTTTACACGTCTATTACCCATCTTATTGTGTTTCTTTTTTAATGTGCCACAATAATATTAAAGATGTTAAAGTAGTTAATTATCATTATTTTCCTTTACTTTTGATGAATTAGAAAGGATTGTTGTGGTTTTACTAATGGTGGTTTCCCTAATGTTGTTCATGTGGCTCCTATGCAACCACTGTAACCAAACTCCATGGTTGGCATATCTATGCAGCTCCAAGAGAAATTTTGGAACATTTTTTTTGTTTCTAGGGATGTTGACATGAATTAATGTTACATAATTGATGCCTAGGTCAACTCCATAAGGCTCAAACTCATCATCTACGCTCCATACAACTTGTGCGAGATAAAATAGGGTAAGAAACTTTGGGCATGATATTTGAAGAAACAAAGAAGAATGCAGAAAATACCTAACATGGGTTTTATCTAGAACATCCTAAATTACATGAGTCTCAATAAATTTCTCAAGAAAGTGCATGATTTGAGACCTATACATGATTCTTCAAAATGGTTTTTTCTTATTGTGGTCGTTGGAAAACTATATCACAAAAAAACAACAATTAGAAAATGAACCTAATCCAAACTATTCTCTGATTTTTTATGATAGATGAATCCAATATAATATGATATTTAGCTATTCTTTAACCAAGATCCACTAAGAAAACATAAAGACAATATTTTTCAAATCTATCCACAGCTTTGACCGCCCAAGTTTGGGGGAATTGGTTCCAATTTTCCCTTTGCTTCCTTGTATAAAATATATGGGCAAATTAGAGGAGAATAGTTAGTAGTCTGAGAGAGAGGTTGGAGTAGAGTAGTAGGGAGGTTTCCAAATATTAGAGAGATAGTATCTAGGATTACTAGATCATTCACCTCTCCATAATGAAGAGATTATTGATCATTGGAACTGTTGGTTTTATATTGCTGAGAATTTTCTCTTTAATGGAAGTATTAATTGCTGGTGTTTATAGATCATGGGTGGATTGATTACCTATCCTTTTCGCAATCTAGAATAATTTAGTTTCCTTTCATTTCAATGCTTACAGTTGTGTGGTTTTACTTCTTTCCTTATCTTCTTTGCTTAAATGTTGTGTGGTTTGGTGTGAAAAGTGTGAGAAAATTCAAGCTCTTGTCTCTTTTCCCTGCCTTTTACTTGGTTTGGTGTGCATTTACTTTCCGCGTGAGTGATTTATTTTTCCCATGTGTCCTTAGATAACTGTGAGTTTCCTGACTTGCTTTCCATTATGTAGCAATAGGATATGAATACTGCTAATGCCTTGAAATCCACATGTAGTGTAACATCTTGAATTTTATGAGCATCCTAGTTGAGAATTAATGTTTGAGCGAATGAATTTATTTTAACAGATAATTAACTTCCCCAGTGCCCTTGAGGGGGAAAGTGAAGATTCAAGTAATGGAAGACCACATATAGAACCAAAAATAGTTTCTCCAACTATTAATGGACATCCTGGTTGTAGCACAAAATAGGATGAAATAACTAGCATATCAACATCACTATGAAAGGGAATTTTGAAGTGGAGGATTGGTAACCTCTGAGGCTAAAACCATACAAATAGATGTCCCTCAAGGGAAAGAACAATGACAATAAATTAACACCAAGCACTATGGTCCTTATAAGGTATCATAAAGGATTGGAAGTATGTCTTACAAATTGGATTTACCTCTATTTTTATGTCTACATTTAATTTTCCATGTTTATTTCTTAAAAAAAGTAATTAATGCTAAGATCCCATTTCAAAATATTTTACCCAAGGTTGATAAATTATAAAATCATACTATAAATAAAAACAAAAATTGAAATATGAATCAGGAAATTTCAAGATCAAGTTATTACTTAATACCTCTCAAAATCTTGAAATAGTGGTGACTCTAAACTGCAACCACTTTAGTCTTATGACCATACTCCTCCTTGTTAAAATATGAAACTACAGTCAAATTCCACCTTGGAAAACTCATATGATGGAGATGATTATGGAATTAAGTTCCTATTTTTGAGAGGGCCATAATCGACCTAAAGATCACCTTCTTTGGACAAGCAGAAGTTGGATTTTTTGAATTTATGTACCCACACATGCACATTTGGACAAGTCAGCCTCAACATCAAATGTACGTTGTTGGTCACCCATGGAAGCCTATAAATACAAGTTATCTAGAGCTCATTTGGACATCACCAGCCAAACATATTCTTCTCTTCATATTGATTGGTTCGCACAGGTTTGAGGCAAGGTCGACAAAATAAGTTTGCAAACGTCTGCGATTACAAGGTCTGAGGCTCACGACTGATCTAGGGTTTATGGACTATAGTCGCAAGCTTGTCACAAAGAATTTTCGGTCATAGTCGTTGGAACACAGACATCAAGGGAGCGGTCAAGATCCTATAGTCGCTCTCACAACCCCTCATTCATGCGACTGGGAGTTTGACTAAAGTTGACCATTGACCAAAGTTATCTACAGTTGACTGAAGACTGGAGAAGGTGTCTCTGATATAATTTGACACTAGAAACTTATTTATGAATTTTAATAGGTTGTATTGCTAATGATATTTTATTGGGTTCATTGTACTCCCTGTTGAACATTTTATGACAATATAATAGAAGAAGAATTTCAAATGGTTTTCCCCCTAGTTGGGTTTTTCTCTGGTCTTTGACCAAATTTGGTGACTCGTTGATGTGTTGATTATCTCCTTTGCCATTACATTTATTGTTCTATCTTCAATTAGTGTTGATGAATGGAAAGACTAATTGTAATTGGAAACATTGTTAATTGAAGTGTGGAATTGGGCTAAAGTAATTGATACAAAGAACAATCTAAAAATTAACATGATATCGTAGATAAGGTGAAGGACAAGCCCAAAAGGAGACAAGCTTTGAAGCAATCATATTTGGAAAGTTGTAAGAGCCAATCTAGTTAATGTAAAGTTGAATTCCTTCTTTAAGAGTCATGAGAAGTTGGGTGACTCATCCAATTTTTCCACATGGAAATTCAGGTTGGAGATCACAGCTGATAACAATGATTTTTTGGACTACATTCAAGGAAAACTACTTGAGCCTTTAGAGAATGCTTCCTTTGTTATAAAAAACAAGCATAAGAAAGGTGATTTAAAAGCAAAGAAAATTGTAGTTGATGGTTTACAAGATAATTTACTTGCATATGTTGGAAACTTGAGAAGGTCTAAAGACATGCATGATAAGATAGTTTGCATGTATGAAGTCAACAATTTGAATGAAATCATCTCCTTGAGATATCAACTCAAAGATACAAAGATGAACAAATGAGAGTATGTGAAATCCTACATAATGATGATATCTCGTCTTAGAGATCAATTGCAAATATTTTGATAATCTGTGTCTGACAAGGAATTTGTGATCATGACTCTAAGAGGTGTCCCTCATATTTGGGAAACCTTCTTCACTACCATAAGCAACAACAATGTCCTCCCGTAATTTGATGAAATTTTTGGAAATGTCACTCAAGAAGAGTCAAGGATGATATCAAGAGGAAGGATTCAAAAGCATGAAGAAGGAGATCCCACTGCAGTCATCACTCATGACAAAAATAAGAAGAAAGGGAAAGGAGTTCCATCAAATTCAAGAAATCCTCCTCCTCGAAATCCAAGTAGAACAAAGGAATATGAGAACATTGAATGTACAATTGACATAAGAAACGCCACTATGCTTGAGAGTTCCCCAAGAAGAATAATGGACTACACTACAATACTAGAAGCAACAATAATGTGCTCAATGATCAAAGAAGAAGAGATGACTAAAGAAACTACTGCTATGGAAGAGTTGAAATAAGAAGAAGAGATGCTCCCAATGACCATGAAGAATATCGTCATTCTCTAAACAAGTCAAAATTATCTAGGTATGAAAGTGTGTTGCAAATCAATCTAAATTTATTCTTACTTCTACCCTTACTAGTTCATCTCCTCAGGATTCGCGGGATAATTGGTTGGTTGATAGTGGGGCCACTCATCACTTCTCTAGTTTTAAGGAAGTTCTCTCTAACTTGGTAGAGAGGGAGTCAAATTTCAAAATCATTCTTGGAGACAACTCCACTCATCCCGTTAAAGGTTTTGGGTCCATCGAATTTCATTTGAATTGCAGGGAATCTATATTGATACATGATGTGATGCATGTGCTTGGGTTGAAGAATAATTTGGTACCAATATCCACTTTGGAAGACAAAGGGAGAAGGGTTTCCTTCATCAAAGGTAAAGTTATTTCTTGGCCTCTTGGATCACCTATGAGAAATGCATTCACATTGGGATCAAGATATGAAGGACTCTACAGGGTCACTGGGAGACCACTGCTAGCATTGGTTCATAATACTAATCATCTAAGAAAATTTTGGCACCGAAGGTTGGCTCATCTACATTATGATGCTCTTTCAATATTGGAGAAATTGGTCTAAGGGATTCCAAAGGTTCAAGTTCAACATGATGGAGTATGTCTAGGATGTGCTAGTGGAAATATGAAAAGGGTACCATTCCCCTCTAGCGAGAACAAGACCACTGACATCCTCCATCTCATTCATTCTGACATATGTGGTCTGATTCCCGTGCACTCTATTAGTGGTTATCTCTACTGCATCATGTTCATTGATGAATTTTCAAGGAAGACATGGATATACTATTTAAAGAATAAGGATGAAGCCTTCAAAACATTCAAGGAGTTCAAAGAATTGGTTGAAAATCAAACAAGGAACAAGATCAAAATATTCAGGTCCGATAATGGTGGATAATACATGTCAAATGAGTTCATTGACTTTTGCAAGAAGGAAGGTATCAAGAAGGAAACAATTGGGCCATATACTCCTGAACAAAACGATTTAGTTGAAAGGAAGAATAGGTCTATAGTAGAATTTACCCAAGTAATGCTCCATGATCAAAAGTGTCCTAGGTTCCGTTGGGCCAAAGCTTCTCATGTTGTTGTATATGTTCAAAACGAGGTGCCTCATCAAGCTTTAAAAAATAAGATCCTAAAGAAGTATTTACAAGAGTCAAGCCCAACATTGGTCACCTCTGCATATTTCGATGTCTTGTATATTTCCATGTGTGAAAGGACAAAAGGAACAAATTGTAAGCTACAGGAAGAAAAAGTACGTTTGTTGGATACTGTGAAAATTATAAAGCATTTAGAGTATATATTCCTGGACAAAGGAAGGTTCAAATTAGCAGGGATGTTACATTCGATAAATATGTCACCCTTGGAAAAGAAAGGGACCTTCCTCAACCTCCTCCTCCTCAGAAGAATTATGATATGTATATTTTGGATGGTCCTTTCGTTCCTGTATCTGAGACAAATATTGTTGATGATCCCATGGAGTATATGGATCCCTTAAATCCTCCTACAAGTGATCCTCCTACTAGGAAGAGACCACTTTGGCTACGTGGCACTCTATAAGATGCTGAGAAATAGGTTCCCATTTGAAGATAATTTAGAGAAAGGAAGAAGCCATGTAGGTACCAGGGATATGTTGCAGCCATGAGTACTATGATTCAAGCCTAACCTTCCACATTCAAAGAACCGTGAAAGAATAAGTTTGGAAAGATGTTATGGTCAAAGAATATGAATCAATTATTAATAATGACATATGGGATGTTGTGGCAATACCAAAAGGGAAATCCATGGTAACTTCAAAGTGGGTATTCAAGATCAAGCATGGAGTTGATGGTAACATTGAAAAATAAAAGGCAAGGTTCATGGCTCGAGGATTCTCACATAAAGAGGGAGAATATTATGATGACATATTTTCACCTCTGGTTCGATATACAACCATTCTTTCGATAGTTTCCCTTGCCACAAGTCAAGGATGGAACCTTCATCAAATGGATGTAAAGACTGCATTCCTCCATGGCATGTTACAAGAAGAAGTGTATGTTGGGAAACCACAGGGATTTGAAAAAGAGGATTGAAAGACACATGTTTGTAGATTGAAGAAGGCATTATATGGTTTGAAGCAAGCCCCAAACGCATGTTACTCCTGCATGGATAGTTATTTGATGAAGCTGAGATTCACAAGGAGCAATGTTGATCCCAACCTCTACTTCAAGGTATTCCAAGGTATGCCACTGATTTTGGTTTTATATGTTGATGATATATTCTTGACAGGTAGTGAGCCTTTGATGATCGAGTGTAAGAGGGAGATTTCCTTTGAATTCGAGATGGACCTTGGACTCATGCTCTACTTTCTATGCATTGAGGTGTCACAAAGGCCTAGTGAGATCTTCCTTTCACAAGGAAAATATGTTGTGAAGCTATTCGAAATATTTGCAATACATAATGCGAGTCCCTACCCTCACTAATGGAAATGAACTTCAAGAATTTAGGTGGAGAAGTTGCAGGACTCGATTTGGTGAATCCATCCGAGTATAGATAGTTGATTAGGGCTCTGATGTTCCTAGTGAGCACTCATCTAGACATATTCTATGTAGTGAATACGTTGAGTCAATTCATGACTGAGCCTCTCCATGCACATTAGACCACTGCTAAACAAATTTTGAGATATTTGCATGGGACAATCACACTTTGTCTGAGATATTCTACTGGAGATGTTCGACTTCATGGATACACTAATGTTGACTAGGCATGAAACATTATAGACATGGAAAGTACACCTGGATGTTGTTTTAGTCTTGGATATTCCATCATATCTTGGATGAGTAGGAAGAAGAAGCCTATAGCATTGAGTACTAATGAGGCAAAGTATATTGATGCTAGCATGGCTAGTTGTGAAGCAGTTTGGTTGAGGAAGCTCTTTGGAGAGCTATTCAATTAGGTCCTAGAAATTGTAGTGATATATTGCGACAACAAGAGTATCATCCATCTAGCAGAGAATCTTGTATTCCATAACAAGTCCAAGCACTTCATTCTAGACATGGTTCAGAGAGGAGTTGTTCGACTCCATAACATATCGATAGATGAGCATATTGAAAATATTCTCACCAAGGCTTTACTGAAAGGAAAGCTCTTGGTCTTCAGAGAGCAGCTTGGACTAATGGATGTGCCCCTCCCTGATCAAGGACATTGAACCAACTCTTACCCCCTGTTTGAGCTCCCAGGGTGAGGAATTGAGATAAAGGGCTCCTGGGGTTGAGGGATCTCTGGACAATAGGGTTTCACCCCTATCTGTTACCCATAGGGTTGGATTAGTTGCTCACACTATCTTTGTCTTTATAGAGTATACCCTAGTTAGCATCATACCCACAAGCTAGGCTTGTTGGGATGGTCCCTCCCCTTCTAGCCAACGGGTTGAGGAGGCTTGGAGGAATGTGATCCTTACCTCTAGGTAAGTTGGGTAGCTCCTCCAAGATAGGATTATGATGTAGGTGTTCTACCACATAACTCTTAAGGGTCATTGTTTGGAAGATCGGTATTCAATAGGATGTGTTGAGTAGTAGCTCCCCTACATCACCTATTGCTCAACATGGGGTCATAGTAGTAGCTCCCCTACATCACCTATTTCTCGACATGGGTCATAGTAGTAGCTCTATTCTCCTTGGGATAGGCCTATTCGTTGGATAGGGAGCTAAGTCACATGAATCCCATGAGATTCTAGGTAGTAGCCTGTTGACATGAGATTCCAGGTAGTAGCCAGTTGACAAAGATTTTGGGTATTAGTCCGATGGAAGAAGGGTGGTAACTTTTGCTCACCAGTGATTCTTCATCTTTAGATTCAAGAATGTTTCAACAGATAGAGTTGAACATAGATGGGATGTACGATAAAAGGATGGCATATTGATATATGGACATATTTTTACAGGTGGAATCCTCCCTAGTTGAGAGGGAATGTTAAAATATGCAACTATGGTTAAATTCCACCTTGGAGAGCTCATATGATGGAGACAATGATGACATTAAATTCCTCTTTTTGAGAGGACCAAAATCAACCTAAATATCACCTCATTTGGACAAACAGGAGTTGGATTTTTGAATTTATGTACCCACACATGCACTTTTGGACAAGTCAACCTCAACATAAAATGGACATTGTTGGTCACCCATGGATTCTTATAAATAAAATTGACCTAGAGCTCATTTGGACTTCACCAACCAATCATCTTCTTCTCTTCTCATTGATTGGTTCACACAGTTCTGACACAAGTTCAACAAAAAAAGTTTGCAAAGGTCCAAGATTACAAGGTCCAAGGCTTACAACTAATCTAGGGTTTCTAGGCTATAGTCGCAGGCTTGTCACATAGCATTTTTAGCTATCATCGTTGGCACACAGGAATTAAGGGAGCGACTGGGATCCTATAATCTCTCTCACAGCCCTTCATGCATGCAACTGGGAGATTGACTGAAGTTGACAATTGATCGAAGTTATCTACAATTGACCGAAGACTGGAGAAGGTTTCTCTGACATTTTTGACACTAGAAACTTGTTTCTGAATGTTATTAGGTTGTATTGTTGATGCTATTGTATTGGTATCATTGTACTCTCTGCTAAACATTTTATGACAATCTGATAGAAGAAGAATTTCAAAGGCCTTCCCCCCAGTGGGGTTTTCCCTTAGTCTTTGACCAAATCTGATGTCTCTTGTTGATGTGATGATTGTCTCCTTTGTTATTACATTTATTGTTCTATCTTCAATTACTGTTGATGAATGGAAATACTAATTGTAATTGGAAAAATTACTAATTGAAGTCTGGAATTGGGCTAAAGTAATTGATACAATCTAAAAATTAACACTCCTTTTTTCATATCAAGTGGAAGAACCTACTAATAGAAGAGGTGACATGGGAGTTTTGGTTGTTCAAGTCGAAGTAGCCACAACAAATCAAGTGTTGAGAGAAATGCTCATTTGAAAGAAGGGGCATGTTAAGCCCTAAATACTCTATGGGTGAGTGTGTGTGTAAAGAAGAATATTCCATCTTTTGCATTTATTATATTATAATAAGAGGTTTCTCACACCTTCTCATTCTTTGAGGGCATGGAATTACTTATTTGTTTATTGGGCCAAGAGGTGCTATTGGGGTAGATCTCACATAAACGTAAATGCAAACATTTAACATGTAATGTTTAACATTTAAAATTTAACATTTTTAATCTAATGTCGACCCTATTTAAAAATCAATCTAATGATTATTATGTATAAACACAATATAAATTTAAAATATAAAGAGTTTTATTAACACTAAAAAAAGAGGTATGGTAAATAAATAAAAATATAAATAAACCCGAGGTATGGTAATTAAATAAAACCTTTTTTATATTTACTCCATAAACCTCTTTATATTTACGAAAACTTAAAAAAAGGGTTTTATTTAGGTGAATCCTATGGACCAAATTATTATTAATACCATGCAACTTTTTTTTATTAGCCCTAACATTAATATTTATATTTATATTAAATATAACATTTATATTAAATATAATATTTATATTAATATATTATAATATTAATATTATTAACTTTTTTATATTATAATATATATTAATATATCATGATATATATTAACTCTATATATATATGGGAGGGAAGAACAAAGACATAGAGTGATAGAGGTGGAGAGATAGGGAGAGTGACAAGGGAGAGATGGAGATAATCTGAAGAAGAGGGGAGAGGAGGAATGAAGAAAGAGAGAAGGAGAGGAGTGAGAGAGGTAGAGAAGTCTAAGGGAGGGAGAGGGAGACATAAAGATAGGGAGAGAGAGAAGGAGAGAGGGAGGGAGATAGTGGTAGTATTGGAAGGCAGAGAGAGAGAGAGAGAGAGAGAGAGAGAGAGAGAGATGGGGGAAGAGAGAGGGAGGTAGGATATAAAGGGAGAGAGGAAGGACGAGAGAGATGACTTGAGAGAGAGGAGGAGAGATGGAGGGATAGAGATATGGAGTTGTAGGGGGAGAGAGGGAGGGAAGAAGAAAGAAATAGAGAGTGAGATGTGGAGAGAGAGGAGTGAGAAGGGAGATATGGAGAGAGACTGTGTATGTTTAGGGGTAATATAAAAAGACAAAGAAGGAGATATGGGGGGGGAGAAGGAGAGAGGGATGGATATAGTAACATAGTTGGAGAGAGAGAGAGCGAGAGAGTATTGGAGGGGGGAGAGAGAGAGAGTGAGTGAGTGAGTGAGAGAGAGAGAGAGAGAGAGAGAGAGATGGGGGAAGAGAGAGGGAGGTAAGAGAGAAGGGGATAGAGAGAGGGAGGTAAGAGAGAAGGGGGTAGAGAGAGGGAGGTAAGAGAGAGAGAGGTAGAGAGAGAGAGAGAGAGAGAGGAGAAGATAGGGAGGGATAGAGATATGGAGTTGGAGGGGGAGAGAGGGAGGGAAGAAGAAAGACATAGAGAGTGAGAATTAGAGAGAGAGAGGGAGTGACAAGGGAGATATGGAGGGAGAGTGTATGTTTGGGAGTGATATAAAGAGACAAAGAAGGAGAGATAAAGAGAGAGGGATGGATATAATAATAGAGTTGGAGGGTGAAGAGAGAGAGAGAGAGGAAGGAAGAGCCAGGGTGTGAGAGAGTGGAGAGAGGGAGTGAAAGAGACATGAAGTTGGAGGGGGAGAGAAAGGAAGGTAAGAAGAAATTCATAGAGATAGAAAGGTGGAGAGAGAGAGAGGGAGTGATAAGGAAGATGGATAGAGAGGGAGAGAGGAGAGAATGAGGAAAGAGAGAGAGAAGAGAGGGATACAAAGAGAAGGGGAAGAGAGAGAGAGAGGGAGAGGAGGATGGAGGGATAGATAGATATATTGTAGAAAGACAGTGTATGTTATGGGGGTGATATAGAGAGACATAGGGAGATAGATATATTGATGGAAGGTGAAGAGGGGGAAGAAGAGAGAGATGGAGAGAGGGAGGGAGGGATAGAAAGATTGATAGATACGGAGTGAGAGAGCGTATGTGTTTGGGGTGGTAAGATAGAGATACAAAGGAGAGATGGAGGGAGATATAGATATAGATAGAGGGGGGAGAGAGGGAAGAATATTTATTACACTAGATGCATTGGTTTCAATGTAGATTTCAATTTCTAATCCTATTTGATTACTTGCACTAGATGCATTGATTTTAGTGTAGATGTTGATTTATAATGATATCTGATTGCTTGCACTAGATGCATTGATTTCAATGTATATTATTTGTAATCCTATTTGATTGCTTGCACTAAATGCATTGATTTCAATGTACATGGTTATTTTTAATCCTATTTGATCGCTTGCACTAGATGCATTCATTTCAATGTAGATGTTGATTTCTAATTATATTTGATTGCTTGCACTAGATGTATTGATTTCAATGTAGATGATTTCTAATCCTATTTGATTGCTATCACTAAATGCATTGATTTCAGTGTATATGGTCATTTCTAATCCTATTTTATTGCTTGCACTAAATGCATTGATTTCGGTGTACATTTTGGTTTCTAATCCTATTTGCTTACTTGCACTAAATGCATTGATGTAAGCGTAGATGTTGATTTCTAATCCGATTTGATTGTTTGCATTAGATGCATTGATTTCAGTGTAGACATTTTTTTCTAATCTTATTTGATTTCTTTCATTAAATTCATTGATTTCTGTGTAGATGTGATTTGTGATTTGATGTAATTGGATGTATGATGGTACATTAATTAGATTAACAATGTGCATATATTTTAGTGTAAGCACAAAAAATTGTTGGCAATGTACATTGATTCTTGTGTTATAGTAATTCAACCTATTAATATTTGAGAGAAAGAGAGATAATGTATGATGTTTACTACAACAACTCGAGCTAAATATTTAAATGGTTTATGATTTCAACTGTCCTTTTCATATAATCGATATGAAAAGATGACAAAACTAACAAGGGTGAAAATAATAATAGTAGAAGAAAATAATTTTAGATTGATCACAATGAAGACTATTTGTAATTGACCACATTCTTATTATTCACATTTTATATCATTCAACACTATTACATTGTCACTTTGCGTTCAAAATTTTTATTTCATCATTTTTCATCATTAAAGTTATTAACAATATTTATCATCTCAATAAACTAAGGTAACTAAGCAAATTTAAAATTAAAATGACTAGATTAATCTCAAACATATTTAACATATTTAAAATTATTATATTAATATTAGATGTATTTACATATTATTGATAAAATTAATGATATCTTCGATAGATTTTCCTTGGTTGCACACAACTGAAACGAACCTAGATCCATCTTAACTATGGATCTATCAAGCGTCGAAAAGGATCAATTCTCTCGAGGTGAAAAACTTTCCTCAAGTTTTGCACTCAAAAAAGGAGGTTTTCACCTCGAGAAATTTGATTCCTCTCAAGGCTTGATAGATCCAGAGTTGAGATGGATCTAGTCTAGTTTATAAATTATGTTAAGTTTTGTGTTTGGTGCATAATAACAATAATAAGGAACAATTATCATTTGCATGAAAGTAGTCTATAATAAAACTCTTACAATAATTCTAGCATAAACAAAAAAGGAATAGTATCACACCATATGTAAACTAGAATGAGTCTTAAAGGGTGGCTAGTAATGGCTTCTCCTCATTAACAATTCATAGAATACTCTAGAAAGATGCAAAAGAAAAAATCATTTTCTTTATAAATTATATCTTATTTATAGAAGAGTAGAAGGGGGATATTCATCATCTAGGTCCCTCTTTTTGGCTATTTATTTCATTTTCTAGGTCATTAGGCTTCCCCATAGAAACCATCCTCCTTTTTTTGCCACCTAGGAGTTTGATTCAATTGTTAATTCCAACTCTTTCCTAGATAGTTTAACTCCCTTATTAAATACTCAATTTCTCTATTTAGCTATCCTTTTGTCCCACTTGGGGTTTGTTTCCTTTCTTAATTGTTGTACATTCTTCTTGGTTGTTCATCTTTCCCATCCCACTAACCTTTTGTGCTACCTAGTGGATTTTATTTCTTTTGTTAGTTCCAACTTCCTTTTCCTTAACTACTCAAGTATGTTTCTTAGTCATTCAATTCCCTTTTTAGTCATTGTAAGATGGTTGTGTATTAGTGTACAAAATATAAAACACATGGGTAACTTTCAACGTTAAATGAATAATTCCATAAAAAAATCCTCTTTTGGTATTTCAAATTAAATTGGGTTATAACAATTTTTTTGTCCATTTTGCTAGGTTCGAATGGGGAATCCCCAATTTGGGCAATCAAAATCAACTTTAAAAAACTAGCACATCGATACACTATAGTTCGAGGGATAAGTTTCAATTTTGAAATTAGGGATGATTACCGAATTGGGATGAGGTAAAGGAGTAGAAGTAAAATGGGGGCTAATCACCGAATTAGGCTTAAAAAAAATTTGGTATGACTTAATCAGAATTTGAAAGGAAGGACAAGAAAATTTTAAAATTTTAAACGAGCATGAATAGAAGGTGAAATAATTAAAGAGTTCAAATACATTGAAAGAAGGAATCAATTTGGAGATCATGACAATCTCAAAATTGGGACTTGTCCACACATTGGAGGATGAAGGCTATAATTTGGAAATTATAATTTATTTCCATATCATGTTTATTTGAGGTGAATTTTAGGGTGGGAATGGATCTTTCAAATTTCAAACACTAGTTGAATGTTAAAATAAATGCTTTGAAATATTCAAAGGTTAGAACAAAATTTCAAGGAAAATATGAAAGAAAAATATAATAGGTGAGAGGAGATCCCGATTTATAATCCTACATGAGTCGGTAACTGAGCCCAATTTCCAAATCAAGGGATTAATGAAGAAATTAAAGGGTAAAAGGGGCCCAATTTTGAAAATCACACTGAGTTGGAAATACGAAGGGGTGCAAAGCACAGTTTGAAATGTAGGTAAAGAAAGGAAAAGATTTCAAACTCAAGATTTTAAAAAGGAATTAAGACTTGAAATAAAGCTTCAAAAGGAAAGTTAAAAATTAAAATAAGAACTCAAGATTCAAAATACAAGTTAAGGGAAAAGGATCAAACTAAAACTCAAAGAAAGCTCATACTTGAAAATGGATAACTAAACGTATTGATTTAGCAATTGTGTTGATTTTTTGGATTTGGGAATAAATTAAAAAAAAAGAGGATAAGAAGAGTCTCAATTTGAAGATCCAACCCAATCTTGAAATTGGAGGCCAAAAAATTAAAAGAAAAGGAAATCAAGGGAGAAAAGAAAAAGGAAGGGGACAAACCAAAAGCCCAATTAATGAACCAAGTTTAAGGAAGAAATCAAAGGTAAGTTAAAAGCAAGTAAAACATGAGAATTCATATAACTTAACAATATAAAAGGAATGAATAATAAAATAGAGTGATGAGAAACTAAGGTCAATATATGTAAAAAATTAAAATAAAGCATTCTTAGTCAAGTGAACTGAAAGGAGGGGTGTTAAGTTTTTCCCAAATCTATAAGGGGTTGTTGAGGGCTCAACAACCCCTAACTAATTAATGCTTCTTCACCATGATAAAGAGATATAATAGGTACTAGTAGATACCATTCCATGTGAAAATCATCCTTATAATTTTGGTTCAATCCAAAACTTTTGATAGCCAAATCCATATTTCCAAGGCTTAGGGTGTAATCCATTCTAAATAGGCTTGGGTGTTTCTTCTACCTTAAAAATAATAATAATAATCAAATGAATAAATTTATTATTACCAATTCCAAGAGGTGGATGCCAATTATTGTTGTATTTTCCCTTGCATTCATGAACAACACAACCAACTCTATAGATACCTTCCAACATTTGGTTCTAGGTTGCATGAGAAGGATATGAGATATGTATGGGCTCTTAGCACATATTTTACAAAGAACCACCCTAATGATATAGAAAATGGCATAAATGTGCTAGCTTCACCTCATCTTAGTGACTCTGCTTGAACATCCAAAGAGGTTGCGCAAACTTATGTTAGGTAAAATTGTCGCACTATGGTAAACATTATGAATCAAACATTTGTTCTTCATTCTCCAAATAAGATATAAAATTTAAATCTTGACTAATAATTATGTTGTATAGCATTCAAAGGCCCAAGGGATTTTATTGTCCAAAAAGGAAGACTTCCAAAAAATAGTAATAAAAAGTACTCAGTTACAAAATATATAAACTCATTCTAAGTAAACTCAATAAACTAGAAAACACAAAATAGATACTTGAGATTTTCTTTTTTTTTTGTAAAATAATATTGAATTTACCCATACATTTTAAAACTACTAATCAATAGAAAAGGCACCTAAGACAAGAGGGGCTACAAAGTAGCAAGTTCCTATCTGTAGAGCAAGGAGTGAACATTAACACTTAGCAACAAGCTTATTATTTCCATTTTCATAATCGGCGATTTCTAATCCTATTTGATTGCTTGCACTAGATGCATTGATTTTAGTGTAGATGTTGATTTCTAATGATATTTGATTGCTTGCACTAGATTCATTGATTTCAATGTAGATGATTTCTAATATTATTTGATTACTTGTACTAAATTCATTGATTTCAGTGTAGATGGTTATTTTTAATCCTATTTGATTGCTTGCACTAGATGCATTGATTTCAATGTAGATGATTTCTAATCCTATTTTATTTCTTTCACTAAATGCGTTGATTTTAGTGGTTTTTATTTTTTCCCATCTACACTTCCCTCCAATCCTCTCTCTTCCCCCCAACTTTCCCATCCCACTAACGTTTTGTGCTACCTAGTGGTTTTTATTTCTTTTGTTAGTTCCAACTTCCTTTTCCTTAACTACTCAAGTATGTTTCTTAGTCATTCGATTCCCTTTGTAGTCATTGTAATATGCTTGCGTATTAGTGTACAAAATATAAAACACATGGGTAACTTTCAACATTAAATGAATAATTCCATCAAACAAATCCTCTTTTTGTATTTCAAATTCAATTGGGTTATAACAATTTTTTTATCCATTTTGTTAGGTTTGAATGGGGAATCCCCAATTTGAGCAATCAAAATCAATTTTGAAAAATTAGCTCATCAATACACTATAGTTCGAGGGATAAGTTTCAATTTTGAAATTAGGTATGATTACCAAATTGGGATGAGGTAAAGGAGTAGAAGTGAAATGGGGCTAATCACCAAATTAGGCTTAAATAATTTTTTGGTATGACTTAATCAAAATTTGAAAGGAAGGACAAGAAAATTTAAAAAAATTTAAACAAGCTTGAATAGAAGGGGAAATAATTAAAGAGTTCAAAGACATTGAAAGAAGGAATCAAATTGGAGGTCATGACAATATAAAAATTGGGACTTGTCCACACATTGGAGGATGAAGGATGTAGTTTGGAAATTATAATTTTTTTCCATATCATGTTTATTTAAGGCGAATTTTAGAGTAGGAATGGATCTCTCAAATTTCAAACACTAGTTGAAAGTTAAAATAAATGCTTTGAAATATTCAAAGGTTTGAACAAAATTTCAAGGAAAAGTTCAAACAAAAATATAAAAGGTGAGATGAGATCCAAATTTGTAATCATACATGAGTCGGTAACTGGGGCCAATTTCCAAATCAAGGGATTAATGAAGAAATTAAAGGGTAAAAGGGGCCTAATTTTGAAAATCATGCTGATTTGGAAATATGAAGGGGTGCAAAGCATAGTTTGAAATGTAGGTAAAGAAAGAAAAGGAGTTAAAACTCAATATCTTAGAATGGAAACAAGACTTGAAAGAAAGCTTCAAAAGGAAATCTTAAAATTAAAATAATAACTCAAGATTCAAAAGGCAAGTTAAGAGAAGAGGATCAAACTAAAACTCAAAGAAAACTCATACTTGAAAATGGATAACTAAAGGTATTGATTAAGAAATTGGGTTGATTTTTGAGATTTGGAAAGAACTTAAAAAAATAGGTTAAGAAAAGGCTCAATGTGAAGATCCAACCCAATCTTGAAATTGGGGGCCAAAAAAATTAAAACAAAAGGAAATGAAGGGAGAAAAGAAAAAGGAAGGGGAGAAACCAAAAGCCCAAATATGGAACCAAGTTTAAGGAATAAATCAAGGTTAAGTCAAAATCAAGTGAAACATGAACATTCATATAAATTAACAATCTAAAAGGAATTAATAATAAAACAAAGTGGTGATAAACTAAGATCAATATATGTAAAAAAATCAAATAAAGCATTCTTAGACAAGTGAACTAAAAGGAGGGGTGTTACATTTTTCCCAAATATAGAAGGGGTTGTTTAGGGCTCAACAAATCCCAACTAAATAAAGCTTCTTAACCATGATAAAGAGATATAATAGGTACTAGTAGATACCATTCCATGTGAAATCATCCTTATACTTGGGATTTAGTCCAGAACTTTTGATAGCCAATTCCATATTTGCAAGGCTTAGTGTCTAATCCATTCTAAATAGGCTTGGGTGTTTTTTATACCCTCAAAATAATAATAATCAAGTGAATAAATTTATTATTATCAATTCCAAGAGGTGGATGCCAATTATTGTTGTATTTTTCCTTGCGTTCATGAACAACACAACCAACTCTATAGAAACCTTCCAACATTTGATTCTAGGTTGCATGAGAAGGATATGAGATATGTATGGGCTCTTAGCACATATTTTACAAAGAACCACCCTAATGCTAGAGAAAATGGCATAGATGTGCTAGCTTCACCTCCATCTTAGTGATTGTGCTTGAACATGCAAAGAGGTTCTCACAAACTTTTGTAAGGTAAAATTGTCGCACTATGTTAAACATTTGTTCTTCATTTTCCAAATAAGATATAAAATTTAAATCTTGACTAATAATTATGTTGTACATAATTCAAAGTCCCAAGGTATTTTTTCTCCAAAAAGGAAGGATTCCAAAAAATAGTAATAAAAATTACTTAGTTACAAAATATATAAACTCATTCTAAGTAAACTCGATAAACTTGAAAACAAAAAATAGATACTTGACATTTTCAATTTTTTTGTAAAGTAAAAAAATATATATATTGAATTTACCCATACATATTAAAACTAATAATCAATAGAAAAGTCACCTAAGACAAGAGGGGCTACAAAGTAACAAGTTCCTAACTGTAGAGCAAGGAGTGAACATTAACACTTACCAATAAGCGTATTATTTCCATTTTCATGGTCATTTCTAGCCATTACGCAAAGGTGTGAACGATTATAAATAAAGTAATACATCTATATTTAGATAATAAGTTGTGTTATCATGATGCATTTCTATGAAAATGTGTAGATAATTAGAAACAAATCAATAAATTTGTACAAAGTAAATTTTTTAAGGACTATACGTTATTTATTAAGGTCATGATTTATCCAGATCTTTCCATTGAAGCAGCAAAAGGCATTGCACTAGAACCACTAAGGTAGAAACATGAAATTAGAGGTAAAGCCAATAAATCTATATCTATATGTTGTTATAAAGCCATAACTACCATTAATGAAGAAAACCACTATTGAGTGGTTTTCTCCTTAGATGCAAAGGATATAGTGTAGAAAATTATGGTGTAGGTTTGCAACTGCTCATGAACTTTTAATCAAAATCACAAGACACAAACCTACTCTACTTCTCTCCGAAATTCAATTCACAATTTAGAACATCAATCACAAACATGCAGTGATAAATAACACACATGCACACAATATTTTTCCATGGAAGAAATCTTCCAAAAATCCCTTTGATTGCTTGCATTAATATGATGAATAGAGATGTATTACAATTTCTTCGCTCAACTGAACACAACATGCAAGTGAATAACCTATCTCTCTGCTCACTGAGAAGATCTGACTCAAACTTAGTTAATTTCTACCTTTCTTGAGCCCCTATTTCCTTGCGCAATTCCTTGAGAAATTAGGCCCCTATTATTTAGGAATTTCTCCAAAATGGATTACACAATTCCCAAGGTTGATCATTTGACCACATGCAACACCTGTACACTCAAGCCTAGTCTACAATTGATGTTACACTGCCTTTGAATCTCCACCACAACTAGGGAACTCAAATTCTTTGCATGCACTAGCTATTTTGGGTTGATTGATTAGTTAAATGGATGATCACTAAGTTTGACTGAAGTCCCACTGCACAACTGACCTTCCACTAGTTCCTCCAACCGTTAGAACTAGGTTAACTGAAAACAACTTGAAATAAATGACTTTGATTTCTACAAGTTAGCAATTACACATGCTTAACTAAACTCTCACTCCTCCAAATTGAATCTAGTGATTAAAATGGGTGACACAAGCCATGTCACATAAGTTAACTGCATCCAAGTTGTCTCCTAATATGGAAATTAAAATTTTCTCAATTTAATCAAGGAAAAATCAAATTGATAATTTCTTGTTGCATTTTTCAACACTCCCTCTTAGCAAGAAAGGGATTATCAACCACCCCTATCCTGCACCTATGGAACCCAAACTTCCCTCTTGATAATGCCTTTGTCAAAATGTCAGCATCTTGTTAGCAACATTATCTGCCTCTACACGCAGTCCCATAAATGGTGATATCGGATATCTATATGCTTGGATCAATAATGAAATACATGATTCCCAGAGAGCTTAATGTAACTCTAATTATCATAATAAATCACAGTTGGATCCATCATCTAACCAAATAGTCCCACAAGTATCTTTCTCATCCAAATCACCTCACATGTTGCTTGACTTGCAGCCATGTATTCATCTTTTGTCGAGTTGAGTGCCACATATCTTTGCTTCCTACTGTACCAGGAAAAAACTCTGACCCAACACTGAAAATTCCGCCTGATGTACTATTTCAGTCTAATGGACTCCCTGCCCAATCTGCATCTGTGAAGCCACACAACTTAACTCCCTCTTTCCACCTGTACCATAGTCCAAACTAGGTAGGCCTCAGAGGTACCATAAAACATGCTTAGCTTCCTTCCAATATAATTTGGTTGGACTAACCATAACTAGGATCAACTAGTGGACTGCATAGCAGATATCTAGTCATGTGTTCACAAGATACATGAGTGAACTCACTAGCTACCAATAAATTGTAGCATGCACTTCCTCACCTAAAGTGGCATCCTCCTTCCTCCAGTTGGTCACTAGAGGTGTCTCTGTGGATTTACAACTCTCCATACGAAACTTTTGTAGTATTTCAATTGCATACATGCCCTGAGAAACAAACAATTACCCATTGCCTTGCCATACTTCCAACCTGAGGAATTAGTGCATGAGACCCATGTCCTTCATTTCAAGTTCCCTTACAAGGTCCTCCTTGCAAGATATGATCAATTGCTTATCACCAGTTAAAATCAAATCATCAACATATAAGATAATAATAATAAATTTACCTTCTACCAATATGTGATAGAGGTTTTCATCTGCTTCACTTTTGGTGAAGCCCAAACCAGTGAGATGGATGTCTATCTTGGTGCACCAAGCATGGGGTGCTTGTTTGATACTGTATAATGCTCACTTGAGTCTGCACACATGAAACTCTCCATCAAATGTATCAAAACATTTTGGTTTCTTTATGTACACCTCCTCCACAATAACTCCATTGAGGATTGTTATTTTTACATTCATCTAGTGGATCTTCCACCCCATTTGTGCAGCCAGAGCAAGAATTGATCTAATGGGTGAGAACCTTCCTATAGGAGAAAAGGTCTCCTCATAGTCAACTCCCTTAACTTGAGAGTACCCCTTGGCCACAAATTTGGCCTTGTACTTCTCTATGCTTCCATCTGCTACATGTGTAACCTTGAATATCCATCTCAAACCCACAACTAATTTATCTGTTGGTCTTAGGACCACTTCCCAAACACTGTTCTTTACAATGGATTCATATTCCTCCACCATTGCATCAACCCATACAATTTTCTCTACTATTTCCTTGAAATAGGATGGATCAATATTTATAAGCTCTGTCATTAGAGCTATGTCGCCAGTGTATTGATCAAGTGACCTTCTTTGCCTATGAAAATTTGAAGGAGCTCCCACATTCTCCCTTGAATCCTGCACAAGTATATCAGCTTCCTTGGTTCTTTTTCTGCCTTCTATGGATGTTACTACTTGAGTGGATGTCTCCACACTTTGCTCCTCTACTTGTGGTTACTCCACAACTTCATGAGGCTCCTCTTCTGGTGGGAACTGAAGCTATCTCTCAAGAGAGAACCACTTCGCTTTCTCCTCATCAAACTTTACATCCCTTTACACAATTGTCATTTTGAGGGATGAAAAGTACACACGGTAGTTGTGGGGATTTTTTGTGTAACCAAAAAATAACCCCAATTCTGTTTTCAGCACAAACTTCTTCCTTGATTCTTTGGAGACATGGCAGTAAATAGAGGCTCCAAAAATCCCAAAGAGAAACACATCCAACATTCTCCCTGAGAAAACCTCCTCTGGTGTAAACGTGCCAAGAATCCAATGAGGACTCTAGTTCTGCAAATAGACTATTGTGTTGTATGCCTCTAACCATAAATGTAGTGGTAGACCTTGGTCATACAAAATCGCCCTCACTGCTCCCATAATCCTACAATTCTTTCTCTCAACCACCTCATTTTGCTGTGTCTTGTGGGGTTTTTTCAACTCTCGTCGAATGCCTTCCTTCGCACAAATTTTTTTGAATTCATTCAACATGTACTCACCTCCATTATCACTCTTGAGAGCCTTCACCTTCTTTCTAGTTTCTTTCTCAAATAGTGCCTTTAATTCTATGAACTTGGAGAATGTCTCATCTTTCTTCCACATGAATAATATCCAACATTTCCTTGAGAAGTCATCGATAAAAATGAAAAAATATTTTTGTCTAGTAGTGGAGACTATCAAGAAAGGTCCACATATATTAGATTGGATATTTTCTAGGACTGCATGTTCTTTGGTATCCTGATCATGGAATGTGGATTTTGTGTACTTCATTAAGATAAATCCTTTGCATACATCCTACTGTGCAAGTGATCCTTTAGGGAGGCCAATGGTTATTTGCTGCATAATCTTCAAGGCATCATGATGCAAATGTCCAAGTCTTATGTTCCAAATTTCACTAACATCGTGGCCCTGCACTTTTTCCACCTAAGTGCTTAATGCAACACAAGCTTCCACATCTAGCTTATATAGGTTCTTCACATGAACCTTGATCTGCTTCACCTGTCCCATGGCTATGTGTCTCAGGTTTTATTTTCCTTTTTTGAAGATCAAATCATAACCACAGTTGTAACACCCCTTCCTCCCAAGTCCACACAAGCAACCGGCCAGCTGGGGTAAACATGCAACGAGAGATGCTACTATAAGGGATTCAAATTCCTTGGTGACCTTAAGGAAATGGAACCAACGGGACATATCAAACAAACCCATCCACATCAGTGACAACACCCTTAGGAGACATGTCAGCCACTCAGACATCTTGTCCCTGAGTCCCACTGGTGATTTTATGATTTTTAACCCCTAGTCACTCTCATTTTATAGGAAATATAGTGACCAAAAGCCAAAGTCTCTCTCACAGGCCTATGTGCCAGCGTCCGTGGATTTTTTTCAGCAGACCTGTGCTAGTGTCCCCGGGATTTGAGCAGCTTTTCTAGCCCAGAATCCCGGCATCTGCCTAGAACTTGTTATAACGTTCAGAATCCATCAAAGACATCATGATAATATAAACAAATCAAAATCAACCTAAGGACTAGGCCTAGGCATCCCCAACCAGGATTGACATTTTGTCAAACACTTGGCATCAATGCAACCCACAAGTCTAGGATACAAGACAGAGCATAAATGAATGAAATAACTTATGAAACATAACTAGAAGGATCACCTCCTTCTCCTTGAACTATTATATCATCAATTAGGTCTTGCATCCATCCATTTAACAATTACAAGCAAATATATGAAATAACCATGACATGAACCAGTCTTTTAACCATGCTTATAACTAGAATAAAACCATATATCTTTTTTTCGGTACGAACATCTATATCTAGCACATGTTAGATATAGAACTTGAAATGGTATATGAAAAAGCAAAGGAATCTATGACTTATGTCCCATATTTTTCCGAGAACGGAATTCATATCAGATCCGATCAATTCGGAACCATCCGATAAAACAGGGACTCTTTCTATTCCTACTAAGAAAGAGAAGAGATATCATTCTTCAGTGGAAGAAATGAGATATCGACTCATTATAGAAAAGAACTAATGAATTCAAACCTGTTGAAGAAAATAAGATTTTTCATAGGAAAATGATAATGATAAGGGATTACGTACATCCCTTACGGGGATAAAGAGGAAATAATTCCATGTAGAGTGTTTCAATTTGGAACGAAGATTCAATATTACTGGATCCTTATGGAACCGAATATATTACCATGCATTATATGGAATATCAGAGATATTGCAGCTATTAAATCCACATATAAATTAGTGCAAAATTAAGAGAACTTAGCTTTCATTAATCATAAGAAAATCTGACCAGGTTCAGGACTTCCACGTACCACCCAACTATAGACATGGCTTAACCAAATCTCTCTTTCAGCCAGTCACTCTTGTGCCATATTCCAAGCATGAATGTGGGATCTCATAGAACAACCAATCGATGAACAACCAAGGGAATCCAGAGGTTAAACCACCTCCACTCTCATCAAACCATAATCACAGCAAAACCGGTGCTCCGATAACAACCAAACCGAACTTGGAATGCAATCCAAAATCCATCACTATCCTTGAGGAATTTTCCATCTCCTTATCTCTCAAGATTTATCGCAATCCAATCTTGGATCACCAGGCCCTAAACTGAGACCAGTCTCTCAGGATTTACCATAATCCAAAAATGGATCACTATGCCCTAAACTAAGACTTCTCCCTTGAGCTTGACCATGTATCCTACCAAAACCGGTCAAGGGATTCCCAAGCCTTTATGAATGAAACTTGAGACCACCTTCGCCTCGAATTCTGAAATCCATCTAGAAAACCAAAGCTCAAAACCGATATAAACATCCAAACATACCATGGCATTTGGATAAAGGCAATGCTAGGCTGAAAACCATTGTCATAACCTGACAAAACCATGCCACAAACAACAAGAGAACCACACACCAACATGCAAAGCCATGCATGTCCAAACTAGCTAGGAATTCACACATGCAAAAGGTTACTTGCAAGTATTCCTACTAAAGTTGCTTGATCCTACTTTCCTATCCTTGATCATTATTTCCTTCCTTTCCATTTGCTTTATTTTCCTTCCTTTCTCCAAAGCTAGAGTGATCTAAGAAAACTCTTAAGTGACCAAGAGTGAGAGAGAGAGAATAATGAGAGAGATCCAAACTTGAACTGACAAAAAGTTACCAACTAATCCTCAGAAGCCTTTTTATTAATGAGGCCTCTATTTTCTTCATTTTCCATTATTTTGCTTTAATTTACTCCTCACATGCAACCTGTGACCTTTCACCTTACTTTTCTCCTAATTTCCTTTATTTTCATATATAAATGTGCACAAAATTCCTTTTTTCCTTTTAATGCCTTTGCCTTAGCCTTTGCCAATTTTCCTTAGCCAAAACACACATCCATTGATGCCCACCAGGATATCTTTACCCAAGATTGAGCTTGGAATAAGTGTACCTTAATTGTGGTCTTATTTTTCCTTTATTAACTCTTATTACATGAAATTTTCACCAGGGATGTTACAGAACCCTCCCCCTTGGGGAACATTGTCCTCGGTGTTAAACCACACCAAGACCTCAACAAAAGCACTGAAAAGAAAACATACTTCCCATGGAGCTTTATAACTTAGCTCGTTGCAGTATTTACAATGAAAGACCTGCTCAAAAGAAAAACATCATGACAACATGACAATATAACAACCATAATAACATGACACCCATACCGCTTATTGGAGCTTTATAACTTAGCTCATGGTGGTATTTACATCCATATACATATACATACATATACCAAAACATTAGAAAAACATATGCCAAACATATACCAACATCAAACCAAAACTGCTTTGCCTCAACTGATAAACAATGAAGGATACAGGGCCCACATCTAATCTGCCATCTCCCATGTAGTTTCTTTAGGCCTAAAGTGCTTCCATTGCACTTTAACTTTCTCTATGGCTCTGTTCCTAAGCATGAGATGTTTCCATTGCAATATGCACTAAGGATCCGGTTGTAACTCTCTTTCTTGCTCGACTTGCAATACAAACTAATCAATAACATGATCAACATCCTTTATATACTTCTTAAGCAATGAAATATGGAAAACATCATGGAATTTCATTGTTGGAGGCAGTGCAAGTCGATATTCCACTGCTCCAATCATCTCAAGGACCTCAAAAGGCCCGCAATAACATGGTGCCAACTTGGCACATGAACCAATCCTCAAAGATATTTTCTTGGGCTTGATGTGTAAATACACATGCTCCTCAACCTGAAACTCCTTGAACACCCTATGTTGATCCACATAACTCTTCTGTATATCCTGTGTTGCCTTTAGATTCTTATTTATAACCTCCATTTCCTGTTCCATGTTCGCCAACATATCCGGTCGAATAAATACCCTATTCACTGGATCACTCCAGCTGATGGAGTGTTACAAATCTGCCCATATAATGCCTCAAAAGGACTCATCCTCAATGATTTCTGATAACCATTGTTGTATACAAACTCAACCAATGGAATATGCTCTTCCCATTTATTATGTTGGTACATTGCGTACATCCTCAACATATCCTCCAAGATCTTGTTGACCCTCTCTATCTTTCCATTTGTCTGTGGATGATGAGCTATGTTGAAGGCCAAATTTGTTCACAAGCCTGCAAATAGATCCTTCCTAAAATTGGACCATCCTTTTCCGACACAATCTTCTTTGGAGCATCGTGCAGTCTCACTATCTCTCTGATGAACACCTATGCTACCTCATTGGTTGAATATGTAGCCTTTACTGGAATGAAGTGAGCTACCTTGCTCAACCTGTCAACCATGACCATAATAGAATCATGATGCTTCACTGTCCTTGGAAGACCTATAATTAAACCCATGGAAATGACCTCCCATTTCCATGCAGGAATCGCTATCGACTGAAGTAACCCACATGGATGCTTACATTCTACCTTGACCTGTTGACAATCTAAACATCTAGCCACGAACTCCACCACTTCCTTCTTCAGATTCGGCCAATAGTAGAACTACTTCACCATCGCCAACGTCTTCTGATATCTTTGATGACCAAACGATGGCTTGACGTGAAACTCCCTCAAGATAAGCTTCTTGAGCTCACTGTAATTCGATACATAGATCCTATCTCTAAATCTTACCAAACCATCTACCCTGATACGATAGTCTGCATCCCGATCACCTATACCTATACCTACAACTATACCTATACCAGTACCTGTACCTATGCTTTATTGTAGCCTATGCATGATCTCCATGTATTTTTCATCCCATCGTCCTACCTACAAGATCCTATCCTATAACTCTATCCCATAAGAGCTCATAGTTGTTATATGACTTACCTATACCTTCCTGCTAAGAGCATACGCAACTTGGTTCTCCTTCCCTTTGATGTGTCTGATCTCAAAGTTGAACTCACTAAGGGTAGCCAACCATCTGGCTTTCCTAGCATTTAGATTTAGTTGATCAAACAAATATCTCAACCCACTATGATTTCTCATCAATGTAAAGCTCCTACCAAGAAGATAGTTCCTCCACATCTTCAATGCATGTATAATCGTTGCCAACCTAAGATCATGCGTGCTCATTCAATTTTTGTGACTCATAGCACACTATATGTCCTTCTTGCATGAGAACTCCTCCAAGTCCTCTCTTGAAAGAATTTGTACACACTACAAACTCCTTGTCTGGATCCACAATATTTAGCACTGGTGCATGTGTCACCAACTACTTAAGATGCTCAAAAATAGCCTCACATTCTTCTGTCCATTCGAATTTCTTACCTTTCTGCTGCAATGATGTGATAGGGTATGAAATGCGTGAGAATTTCTGGATGAACCTCCTATAGTAACCTACCAATCCCATAAATGGTCTCACCTCATCCACACTATTAGGAGCTGCCCACTCCATGATAGCCCTTATCTTTTCTGGATCTGTTGCTATGTCGTCCTTGGAGACAACATGCACCAAATAATGTACCTTGGTCTAAAAGAAGTTGCACTTGCTAATTTTAGCATACAAGGGATGCTCTCTTAGCAATCTCAACACTTTTGCTAAATGCTCGGCATGTTCTTGCTCATTCTCAGAATATACTAGTATGTCATTAATGAATACAATAACAAACTTGTCTAGATAAGGACGCAACACACTTTTCATCAAACACATAAATGTAGCTAGAGAATTAGCCAAACCGAATAGAACAACAACAAAATCATAATGCCCATACATGGTCTTGAACATAGTCATGAAGATACCCTCTTCCTTGATGCGTACTTGATGGTATCCCGATCTCAAGTCAATCTTAGAGAACACTGCTTCTCCCTTCAACTAATTAAACAAATCACCAGGCCTCAGCAATGGGTACCTATTCTTGATCGTTATTTTGTTTAGCTTCCTTTAGTCAATGCACAATCTGAGAGTACCATCTTTCTTCTTCACGAACAACACTGGTGCACCCCAAGGCGATACACTCAGCCTAATGTACTCCGTTTCCAACATTTTCTTCAACTGCAAATTTAACTCAACCAACTCAGGTGTTCTCATCCCATAAGGTGTTTTTGATGTCATAGTTGTCCCTGGAACCAACTCAATAGAAACGTCTACCTCACTATGAGGTGGTAACTATGTAATGTCCTCAGGAAATACATCTTGAAACTACTGCAAAACTGGGTACCTGCTTGACACATCAGCATCCTCAACCTCCTTACTCTTGTCACTAGAAATGTGTACTGAAAACATCACACAACCTTTTCTGCAACTGCACTTAGCCTACACAATGGTAACCATCCTCACTAATGTAGGCTTTTTCTTTCCCTGCAAATTCCTCTTTTCCCCACAATCATCCACACACTCAATGGCCTTGTCAAAGCAATCCACCTTGGTTCTATGAAGGTATAGCCAATCCATACCCAAAAGCATACTATAAGATCCCAATGGAAATAAATTCAAATGTGTTGCTATATTCATACCATTTAACTCAAATGCACAAGCTATTACCCAATGGTGAACTCACTTCTTTGTAGTTGTAGCCAACTGTACGAACCAGGATTCTGCATGCACTTCTTTTCTCAAACCACACTTATCCACCAGGTCATGATTAATATGACTACAGTTAGATCCATGATCAATCAAAATAGAAACTACTTGATCACAGAGCATACCGTACATCTTAATGATTGATGTCTAATGATCCATTGGCCTGCTGTCCACATCTGCATAGGTCCAAGGAATGTTATGTCCAACATCCCAAGTGTATGCATCTCCTGAGAACTGTAGATATGGAGTCTACCACCACTTTGATACTGTGGATAATCCCTTTTGTAATGATCCTTACGCATATCCAACACTACAATGGTTCCCTACCACCACCCCTAGTTTGCTACTCTCCACGTCCTTTCAGAGTTGTATTGAACCTCTTGTAAGGAACTGCATTTTCTTTCTCACTTGCATCTTGAGGTATTCCTCTCTTTGGTGTCCATTTTCCTTTAGCTTTCTCATTTATTTTCAATTCATTCTTAGGATCAACTTTGCGCTTCGAATGCTCATAAAAATGCTTCAACTTTCGGGTGACCTCCTCCAATGATCTAGGCTCATTGATCTCAATCCAATCTCTTTATGCAACAGGAAATCTACTGATGAATCTCTAAACCTTTCCCTTCTCCTCCTTGAGGTAAGGCACATACCTCAACAACTGCAAAAACCTGCTAGGATACTCATCATCTGTCATAGAACCCATACACAACTCATAAAACTCCTTAGCCCTGTCATCATAGTACCTCTCTAAAAGGTACTTATTCTTGAAGAACCTTTCAAATGCATCCCAAGTGAAATATTACTCATGTATACCTTTGACATTCTTCACGTATTCCCACCAAATATTTTATTTACCTTTGAGACTAAAAGTGGCTATCTTTGCTTTCATGTTTTTTGAATAATCATGCAAACAGAATAATTCTTCATACCAAGCAACTATGCCTTTGCATCCTATGATTTATTCATTTCTCCTTCAAAGGTAGGTGGCTTTGCCTTCTTAAACTCGTCCGGAAAGTATCCTCTATCACTCCTCCTGTAAGGATGATAATGATAGTGATCATGATGCCTATCGAAACTAGAACTGGAATAGTACCTGTGTCTATCACCTCCCCTATCCGGAGTGTCCAAAAGCCAACCATCTTTGCTTGTGTCAGATCTATCTAACATGTGTCTACTACGAGACCTACTACCATACGCTCCTTTAGTTATGTCCTCATTTCCATCGCTGATCCGAAGTGGTCCCTGTCGCTGCAAATCTGACAAACTATGAAGTAGTATCGCATTCACTTCTGCTTGTTTCTCTTGTGCCTGCATGATTTTGTCAATCTCTGCTTTGCAACTCCTTATTTCTTCCTTCAGGCTTCTCAATGTGCCTGCCAAGTTAGAAGAGTGGCCCGCACCACACCAGCCATCTAATGCAAAGGGAGATTCTATGTAGTCTACCACCTAGCCAACCATCTGATCTCTTTCCTACAAGGCATACTATGTCATCTAAACCAAACCACAATAAAACAACTTACCTTAGCATAATTTAGGGAGCATACCTTGTCTACAAGATCATCAAATCAGCGTGATACATGTATAACATAATCATAACAACATATAGACATATCGAATAAATGTATCAACGCATAAACATCATTCTAGCTAGGGTCCAATCACCAATTCAAGTCCATATCAAGAATGCATGCTATGACCTCATGCATGACAACAACCATTACTCCATTGCACACATTTCCACATACAACTATCAACATGCATAAGCAATGCCTAATCAACTACACATACGTATGGACACATGTAGTCAAGCATAAGTGGTCACTTCTTGTAACCAACCTACAAGATTGATACGTGTAATCAAAACATTCAAGAAAGCACCTGATATACAAGGATGTAATCAAGAGACACATAATCTACGTGTAAGTTACATATAACCATATCATATACTTTTGACGATGCATCCCACAAAATCACATCAAGTTCCTCATGGAAACCTTATTACCATCATGATCAACATGATGCAATGCAAAAAGCACATGAAATGCAAGTGTAAGAGACACACATGCAACTGACATGCATGCATGACCAACAGTTTCACCCAAGGAGAGTGAAACCATGCTCTGATACCAATTTGTAACACCCCTTCCTCCTAGGTCCACACAAGAAACCAACCAGCCAGGGTAAACATGTGACGAGAGAGGCTACTATAAGGGATTCAACTTCCTTGGTGACCTTAAGGAAATGGAACCGACAAAACATATCAAACAAACCCATCCACATTAGCAACAACACTCTCAGGAGACATGTCAACCACTTAGACATCCTGTCCCTGATTCCCACTGATAATTTAAGCCTTTTAACCCCTGGTCACTCTCATGCTATAGGAAATACATCGACTAGAAGCCAAAGTCGCTCTCACAGGCCTATGTACCAGCGTCCCTGGACTTTTTCAGTAGACCTGTGCCATCGTCCCCATGATTTGAGCCACGTTTCTAGCCCAGAATCCTAGCCTTTGCCTAGAGCTTATTATAACCTTCAATATACATCAAAGACATGATGACAATATAAACAAATCAAAATAAATCTCAGGACTAGGCTTGAGCATCCCCAACCAGGACTGACATTCTGCCAAACACTTGCCATTAATGCAACCTACAAGTCTAGGATACAAGACAGAGCATAAATGGCTGAAAGAACTTGAGAAACATAACCAAAAGGATCACCTCCTTCTCCATTGAACTATTATATCATCGATTAGGTCTTGCATCCATCCATTTAAGAATTACAAGTAACTACATGAAATAACCATGACATGAACCAGTCATTTAACCATGCTTATAACCAACATAAAACCATATAAATATCAAACATATGAAAACCATTAAATCCACATATAAACTAGTGAAAAATTAAGAGAACTTAGCTTTTATTAATCATAAGAAAATTTGACCAAGTTCGAGACTTCCACGTACCACCCGACCATAGACATGGCTGAACCAAATATCTCTTTCAGCGAGTCACCCCTGTGCCATATTCCAAGTATGAATGTGAGATCTCATAGAAAAAAATCCATGAAAAACCAAGAGAATCTAAAGGTTAAACCACTTCCACCCTCATCAAACCACAATCACACCAAAATCGGTGTTTCGATCATAACCAAACCGAACTTGGAATGTCCTTTGGAATCCATCACTATCCTTGAGGAATTTTTCGTCTCCTTGTCTCTCAGGATTTACCGCAATTCAATCTCGTATCACTAGGCCCTAAACTTATACCAGTCTCTTAAGATTTACCGCAATCCAAACCTGGATCACTAGGCCCTAAACTATGACTTCTCCCTCAGGCTTTACCATGTATCCCGCCAGAACCAGTCAAGGGATTCCTAAGACTTTGGGAATGAAACTTGAGACCACCTCCGCCCCGGGTTCCAAAATCCATCCAACAAACTAAAGCTAAAAACCGAGATAAACACCCAACATGCCATGGCATCCATAAAAAGGCAAGGCTAGGCTAAAAAACACTATCATAACCCTGAAAAATCATGCCACATATAACAAGAGAACCATACACCAACATGTAAAGGCATGCATGTCCAAACCAGCTAGGAAATCACACATGCAAAAGGATACCTGCAAGTATTTGAAGCTGCTTGATCCTTCTTTCCTTTCCTTGATCCTTGCTTTCCTTCCTTTCCCTTTGCTTGTTTTTCCTTCCTTGCTCCAAAGCTAGAGTGCTCCAAGAAAACTCTAAGTGGCCAAGAGTGAGAGAGGGAGAGAATAATGAGAGAGCTCCAAATTTGAACTAAAAAAAGTTAGCAATTGATCCTCAAAAATCCTTTTTATTAATGAGGCCTCTATTTTCTTCGTTTTCCATTAGTTTTCTTCAATTTCCTTCTCACATGAAACCTGTGACCTTACACCTTACTTTTCTCCTAATTTCCTTTATTTTCATAAATAAATGTGCCAAAATGCCATTTTTTCCTTTTAATGCCTTTGCCTTAGCCTTTGCCAATTTTCCTTAGCCAAAACACACATCCAGTGATGCCCACTAGGATATCTTTGCCCAACATTCATCTTGGAATAAGTGTCCCTTAACCGTAGTCTTATTTTTCCTTTATTAACTATTATTACATGAAATTTTCACGAGGGTTGTTACAACGGTCTTCCAAAACTACAACAAATATGAGATTTTTCTTTAGGCTCAGAATGAACAAGACATCCTTGAATCTGAGAGGGGATCTTGACTCCATTTGAAAGGTGATTGTACCAACCTCAGTCACATTTTACCTTCCATCATCCACTATATCGATGTGCATCTGCAAATATTTATCCTGCAGGTCACTGAAAAACTCTCTACACCCTGTCATGTGGAAAGATGCACCTGATTCCAAGTACCACATGCTCCCCATCACTGTGTTGGCCATGCATGTGATAAGGGTAAATTAAATCTCAAACTATGAAGCCAAGGCTTCACCTGCTTCTCCTCCTGAGGTATTCTTGCTTGTGTTTTTGTGTGGAAACTTCGTGGCATAGTGCTTGAATTCATGACAATGGAAGTATTTAATTTTGGACAAATATTTCTTCTTGCCCCCTTGGCTAGACTTTGGTTTGGATTGAGATTGCTTCCCTTTACCTTTCTTTTCGTTTCCAACCAATGCAAATTTTTCTTCATCCTCACCCTTGGATGAAGTCCCATCTTTGGTATTTCACCTTATTTCTTCTTGTACCAAATCATACCATAAGCATTCCCAATTCGATAATGTATCCCTCCCATTCACTAAATATTGGTAGCTATGCCAGCTCTTTGAAAGGCCAAGAAGGGTTAGGATTACCAAGTCATCATATGAAACAGTAACACCAACTTCTGTAATCTCATCATGTAGTTGTGTGAACCTGCTCATATATTGTTAAATAGTGTCATTCTTTTGCATCTTAATATTTCGAAGTTTATCCTTGAGTGTCAATTTCCTATGGTTGCTGCTATTCTAGAACAAATCTGTCAATTCCTGCCACATTGCATAAGGAGTTTCTTTCCCATGGATATTGGTGACAATATGGTCCCATACTCGCTCCAATATTATTTTCCTTACCTTGGCTACATCTTTCTTTAATTGAGCAAGGTTCTGGGCATCAGATGCTTATGGTTTTGCGACATTTGTCTTGATGTATTCTAGCAATCCATTGTCATCCAATACCACCTCCATGCAATGAAATTAGAGCTTCCTTCTAAGGAATACTCTAGCCTCAACCCATTGAAGGCCATATTCTCAGCTCTTAAGAGATCCCACTACACTAAACTGCAAATTTGAACCTCTTGAGAAATAAATTCGAAATTCTTGCTCTAATGTGAATCCTGCTCTGATACCAATTAGAATATTATGGTGTAGATTTGCAGCTACTCATAAAGTTTTAATCAAAATCACAAGATACAAACCTACTCTATTGCTCTGTGGAATTATATTCACAATTTGGAACATCAATCACAAACATGCAATGAGAAATAACACACATGCACAAAATATTTTTCTAGGGGAAAGAAAATTTCTAAAACCCCTTTTCCTACTTGCATTAATGTGATGAATAGAGATGTATTACAATTCCTTTGCTCAATTGAGCAGAACTAGCAAGTGAATAACCTATCTCTCTGCTCACTGAGAAGTGCTGACCCGCACTTAGTCAATTTGAACCTCTTCTTGAGCCCCTACATCCTTGCACAATTCCTTGATAAATTAGGCCCCTATTATTTAGGAATTTCTCCAAAATGGATTGCACAATTCCCAAGGCTGATCATCTGAATGCATGCACCACCTGTACACTCAAGAATAGTCTACAACTGATGTTACACTGCTTTGGAATCTCCACCACAGCTGGGGAACTTGAATTATTTGCATGCATTAGCTATTTTGGGCTAATTGATCAGTTAACTGGATTCTCACTAAGTTTGACTGAGGTCCCATTGCACAACTGACATTCCACTAGTTCCTCCAACAGTTAGAACTATTTTAACATAAAACAAATTGAAATAACTGACTTTGATTGCTACAAATTAGTAATCACACATTATTAACTTAACACTAACTCCTCCAACTCGAATTTATAGAGTAAACTGGGTGACACAAGCCATGTCATACAAGTTAACTGCATCCAAATTGTATACTGATGCACAAATTCAAACTTTCTCAATTTAATCAAGGAAAAATCAAATTGAGAATTCATTGCTGCATTTTTCAACAATTGGTTCCCATATTTAACTTTGTAGAACCCTAAAGAATCATATTATCAAGTTAATTCTCCTTGTTGTTACTATCTATCAGTGTTAAAGTTTGTAAAAATAAATAAAAAATCTACCTTTCCTAAGATGTACAACAAAATCAACCTTTCCTTTCCCATTGCATTCAATTCATTATTTCTAAGACTAGAAAACACACTAAGTGTTCCAAAATATGAGCCAGATGGAAAAAAAGCAATTGTTATGTCGTCCCTAGGACCAAGCTGATACCTATTGTAAGAGGTCCATTTTTCAATGTTGTAGAAACACTTTTTCTTTACAGTGAGTGATCATTTTTTTCTATAGATTCAAAACTAGAACATTTGGAAATTGTAAATTGTAAATTACCAAATGTTCAATCAATGAAATATAATATTGATTAATGTGTTTTATCCAATGAATACATTGTTTTTGTTTAATTGTACATTGCATGCTTATCTCCATAGATATTAAATTAAATTCCTCTTTTAGTTTGAGCACATTTAGAACTAGTCGTTGGCCCTGATTTCAGTAAGCAAAGGCTATGACACCACCTGTAGGAGAGGAAGATCCCATTCAAAAGCTAGTTATGCACAACTACCAACTTTATCTGCTATGAAGGGCAGTCACCTCATTATTAACCTAGCCTAGATTGGAGAGCTTTTCCTTCCTTCGGTGGTGGGTCCACTACATATAGATCCCTCCTTGGTTACTTTTCCTTGCTCATTTGCATAACATTTAATGCTTTCAACTAGTGCTAGGATTATTTTACCACTTTCAAAATGCGATGGAAACATATGAATATAACATATGGCTATAGCTTCCCCGCCTTGGGAAGAGGCCAAATAAGACAATGAAAGATATTGCACTATCAAAAATGCAATGCAAGCCTAAAAAATTGGTTATTTGTGACAATAACCAGTGAAAACTAATGCTAACGCCACCATTTCGATTGCTATAGTCCTAATCATGCCTACTGGAAAAGACTAAAGATATCATAACAAATTTAAATACAAATCTATAATTATAAATATCACGATGACATTGTATATAACATTATTATATATATATATATATATATATATATATATATATATATATATATATATATATAGATATATATATATATAGTGCTAGTATATCATTGTACGGAGCATTGTAGTGGACTTGAAACATTAACACATCCTATATGATACATGTCTAACATGAATATGCATCTAATGGAATGTGATATATATTTTTTCATTAGTGTTGCAGTAACACAACAAAGTTGTGTAAAGAAATAAGTAACTTAATTAGATGTTTGATGTTACACTCTTTATCTACATGAAAATTTACCACAACAATTTACAATATTTTATGTTAACATCGATTTTAACATTGACGTGTACATTTATGATCCATACTTTTATATACAAGATTTTGGGACATTCACTAAGTTTAATGGAATTACTATAAACACATGCGATTTACACGTGGTTTATTTTCCCATCTCAAAAGTAATTTCACATGCAATGAGTGTAAAACTACCTAAATGTAGTATCATTGTTTAACTTCTAGTGAGTATCTTTATTTCTACATATCCATGTCATTGAAATATCTTAAAATGATATGTTTTTGTTGCTAAAAAAATTTAGCTCACATGTTAAAAAGTCATTATTTAATGATTATGGGTGTGAAACAATGCTTTTTGTCTCATTTGTATATATCATATTTCTACTTAAAGATGGAGCATAATCTAAATATACTTCTTGATAATAAAGACAAGATTAAGCTACAACGTAGTATAATCTCTACCTCTACTACTAATTAATTGATTAAAGAAGTGCAGGGTTAATTGATTAAAGAAGTGCAGGGTCCTTGTTTTACTGTTATTCGGGAATGCTTTGTTTCCTAATCTGTCATTATTTCTGCCTCCACACATCTGCACTCCATACTGTGCACAATGAAATACACCTCTACATAGCTTTTGTTTCCTCTCACAACTTCCTCTACACCTCCGCACTCCACACATGTGGCCACCCAACAATGCGTCTTAAAACTAGAACATTGCATTGCAGTGGAGGTACGAGATTGTGAAGGTATCGATGGTGCTCATTCTACCACACATACGTACTGGCGTGCCCTTAATCAACGACACAAATGAGAATATGTGTTAAAAACATTGTGACATTGGAAATCCTCATATTTACATAAATAAATATAGCAAAATTAACATTCTTATTTTATTTTTGCAAGCTAAAGTTGTGAATGTGAAACAACCATTTAGTTTACATTATAAAGTTCCAAAGTATGCATCGATCCAAAATCTAAACCAAAAAACACATCATCACACACATCTAGAGTTGGGGTCACACAAAATATCTAAATTAGATCGTTATTTTTTATGAGTGAAAAGAGCTTTCATTTTGCAAAATTTTCTTACACTCCACACAATGAAAAAGATTTCACACAATTCATACATTCACCTTTGTGTTTTGCCAACTGTCCTACTGTTGCGTGCTAATGGTGTTATACATTATGTTGACATGTACGATGTTGAAATATTCAGACTTCTCCCATAAGGGCAAGTCATGGAGCTTGAATGGGTGTATGATGCATTCCATTTTCCTTTGAATATAACTATTTCTTCCACTTTCCTGTCATTTACGCCCCGTCATTTATGGAATAATTCTTTCGGAGACTTAACAGGAATTTGAAATTTACTGCGAGACCTACCATCATCATCGCTTGATATCTATAATGTTGTAAAGAAACTTGTGGAAATCGTGTCAAAGGGTGAACGACCTTAAAGCAATAGTGACGGAAGTCGGGACTAATTTTTAGTTAAGAATCAGTGTTTAGTTTGGTTAATCTTGTTTGGTGCCACCCGCCCCTCCACTGATCTTTCTCTACTAATATTTCTTATCGATAGGAGTGTCATAAGAAACGTGTAAGGTGGAAACACCTTATCAATTGGAAACATATCCCATACACATGGTCATAGACACATACTCTCAAAGGGTCATTTTGAGCTCTACTAAACACCTAATGGTTCACGTAATGTCTCAGATTTGGCTTCCTCGTCGTTTGTCTTTGTGTTGACTTGAGCATGTTTAAGGGCATACATATCACCAACAGCTCGCATATACATGAATTTAATTGATAGCGGTGATGAATGACTTTAATGATTGCAAGGGTTCTTCGCTACGCTCGAATTGTATTCAATCCATCATGGAAGGAGCAAAATCTCCCAAATTCTTAGCACTTTGCATAAGTCCTCCCCAAGAAACGCATAAGCTTGGATCAACATCGCCCCCTCCTAGAAATATATCCATTACTCTACCTTCTGCAACCTCAAGTGAATACGACCATGGGGAAGGAGCAAAATCTCCCAAATTCTTAGCACTTTGCATAAGTCCTCCCCAAGAAACGCATAAGCTTGGATCAACATCGCCCCCTCCTAGAAATATATCCATTACTCTACCTTCTGCAACCTCAAGTGAATACGACCATGGTAAGAAGCATAGTTCAATAGATAAATTTCATAATTAGGTTAACTAGTAGCTATTTTATCTGCTTTGCACTCCACACAATGTAATAAATGTGGATTAGAGTTAAATCCAAGAATATATCAACTAACTTTTCATATCACCACGAAAGCTAAAACGTCAAGGATGCATTCCAAGTTAACTTCCATGCAACAACTTTATATGACAGATGCTTAAAATTGTATAATGGGACTCATTTTCTTATCACTAACTGATTGCATTTTTCCATCTAATCATATATAATCTTATTCCTTTGTGTTGACAGTCATATTATTTTTGGTAGAGTAACGATAAGGACCAAAATTAGTTAATAGAGGTCTCAAATTGTTTACTTTGTTCCATAATAGCCTTGGATTATGAAATTCCAATTATTGGCCTTTATATCACAAGTATTGTTCTCAGAATTTATGTCATTCTGCATGGCAGTGGGCTTTCCTACATGAGGAGTGCGAAGGGCTTTGGAAACATTGTTATTTTCTCCGCTCCACACTCTGCACAATGTGCATTGTAGTGAAATCCAAGAACATATCAACTACATCTTCATATCCCAACAAAGGCTAAAGCCTCCACGATGCATGCCAAGTTAACTTCCATTTAGTGACTTTATAGGACACATGCTTAAAATTGTATAATGGAACTTGTTTGCTTGTCACTAAGTGATTACATTTTTCCATATAATCATATATAATATTATTCCTTTACGCTGACAATAATCTTGTTTTTGGCATAGTAATGACAAGGACCACAAATAATTAATGGAGGTCTCAAATTGTTTACTTTGTTCCATAATAGCCTTGGGTTATCAAATTCCAATCATTAGCCTTTGTAGCACTAGTATTTTTATTAGAATTTATGTCATTATGTGTGGTGGTGGGCTTTCCTAGGTGCGGGGTGCGGAGTTCTTTGGTGACATTTCTATTTTCTCCACTCTGCACTCCACACAATGTGGATTACAGTTAATATTTAAAACTATAATGTGGCATTGATCTGTCACACCCCTACAATAAATAATCATATCATCCATGAGATGAAGATGAAACGATTGAGGAATGAGCATGGAAAAATAAAAATTCATAGACTTTACCTAAATGAAGCAGTCGTGCAAATACATGCACAAAATGCGAGCATGGATTTTGGGGTCGAAGAGGGTATTGTTGTGTATGGTATCTCTCATCACACTCTCTTAGACTCTTGGGCACATTTGATGTCACCTTATTTAGCTTGACAATACAATTTTCATTTACATCGATATATTAGTGTAATAGATTAGTTGACATTCACGTGATTAGGACACGCCTTTATTGAGGAGAGGGTATTTTTTTAATTAGGAGAGGCTTTCAACAACTGTTATGAAATTAATTTATTCACTTAGGAGAGGGTTCAAATTTTGATGAAGATGAGTTAATCGTTAAATATAATGGGTAATGTCTTTGTTATAGTGGATGATGAACATCGTGATTTGTCAACTTGTTAAAAAATTTCCATATGAGTCAATATCAAGCATGTAAGATGGTGTTCAAGCTTTGTGATCAAGATCCAATTTTTTCCTTTCTAACTCGAGATCCATATTTTGGTTTTTGAAAGCGAGATCGATGAGACACACCTTTTTAAGTGGTGTATGTTTTTGAAGTTGTGTTTCCCAATGAGAACTAAACTAATTAGGAATTTCTAGCTGATTGTAAGTGTTGCATTACCTTGGCCTATCTTACACTCCCTCACCTCCACACTTCTGGAAGTCTAGGAGTGTGGAGAAAGTAATGAGAGTGCAGAGAAAATTTGGAAGTGTAGAAGAGTTTGTGGATAGTCAGATAAATATTTCAAAGCTCAACCTTGCTGCAAGTGCCATCCAATCCATACCTTTTAACATAACTAGTTCATTCATGGCATTGTAAGCAATGTACATTCTAGTTAGCATTGCAGACAAGCAATTTCCTTCTTTTAAAGATGGCTTATCAAAATTTTCCAACTTGAGCATGATAAAATGTCCTAATATAATATGCACGAATGTGATTTGAAATAACTTCATTGATTAGGAGCACTGGATTCTTCATGACACCCTTGATCTTTGTAGGGTTAATGTCAAATATAATTGAAGATGATGGATGAACAATTTTTAGAATTTATGGTATTGTGTTGTTGGATGATATTGATTTGAAGACCTGGTGAAAGAAAACCACATAGATGAAACTAATTTATTCACTTATGAGAGGGTTCCAATTGTGATGAAGATGAGTTAGTCATCAAATACAATGACTAGCATCTTTGTTACAGTGGATGGCGTACATTGTGATGTATAAGCTTGTTAAAACATGTCTCTATGAGTTAATATCAAGCATGTAATTTGTTGTTCAAGATTTGTGATCGAGATCCATCTTTTTACTTTCCAGATCAAAATCCATATTTGGGTTTTCGCAAGCGAGATAGAGGAGACACGCCTTTTTAAGTGGTGTATGTTTTTGAAGTTGTGTTGCTAAACGAGAACTAATTTGATTAGGAAGTTCTAGCTAGTTGTTAGTGTTGCATTACCTTGACCTATCTATGCACTCCCACACCTCCACACTTCCAAAAGTGCAGGAGTGTGAAGAATGTAACGAGAGTGTGGAGAAAATGCAGAATATTTCATGGATAGTTGGGTAGATATTTTCAAGCTCAACCTTGTTGCAAATGCCACAACTCATATTAACTGAAAAAGTATTTCTGGGTAAAAAAACACAAAATGACCCAAAGAGAAACCTTTCAAGTTTAAAAAGTTGATATGCACCAATTAACCAGCAGAATCATTTTCGCTACGAGTGACATGACAAAAGCTAAAGCACAGAACATTATTGAGCTATTAAGTTTACTCGTCATTAGTCCATGTTAGGTAATATATAAATTATGCTATCATAAGAGTAATAATAATATATTGGCATACATATGGACTAATATTTTTATATTACATATGTTGTTAGTCAATAATTTTAGTGTCATAAGATTTGTAACTTAAAAATTTAAAATAGAAATATAAAAAGAAATAATATGGATTTGTTGGTGGCGGGTTCCTTTCTTGCTTCGACAAAATAGGTAAGCGCCTTCATAACAGTTGTAACACACTGGGTTCGATCAGGCGTCCAAATATTAACACTACATAAATCAAAATCTTAACATGAAGACATATTAATATTAATTATTGTAAATGTATTGATGTGTTTTATATTCACGTTTATTAAAGAAATCCCTACGCAAGCTATGTTTTGTGATGCATGACATCACGCAAGAAATCGCACACCGTATAAAGAGTAGAATCTTAGACATAATTTTAACCATGCGTTCACAAAAATATAGTTGAATTCTAATTAGAACCCTAGCCTTAATAGGACAATCTGATTCTAGTGCCCTGGTGTTCAGGTATGGACCATATTGTTTTCAAATATCAAACTTGCACTCCATTGCTATTATACGCTGTACTATCAACCAGGTGAACTAGGAAATTTTTTTGGCATTCTATTTCTTAGTTATATTTTGTTGTTCCTTGATCCATGAATCATCTTGTATGCAACACATCATAGTTAACTCATCGTTGTATGAAGAGTGAAAATAGATTTCATTGTGTGGAGGTTTCTCTACACCTCCTCACTCCACACAATGAGAAAGTTTCTGCACATAAGAAGACACACCATAATGTTTTAAGCATTCACTGTAGAGTTTAATTCCCGTCCGGTCAAGCAAGAAACTCATAAAAAGAAGAAGAACGTAGAGGTCATGGAGGATGTATGTGAGCAATGCAATTCCCGATGAGGTTTTGGAGTGCATGATAGGGAACCTAAAGAATCTACGAGATAACAGTTTCATTTAAGGCGCTTGCTAACTTTCAATTCACCTGGTACCTGGAAATAATTTTTGTATTGACTATCATCTTCTATGTAAGAAAATTCAAAATTTATGTCGACAACATAGTGTATCAGTGTGGTATCGCTGGAGTGCAAGCCTGCGAGTGAAGGAAACAAGGAGGTCAATGCCACCATTGAATATATGGGAAACCATGGAGTCTAGAGGCAGTAATTTCGTGACAATTTTATTTTTTTTTTTTTTTTTTTTTTATTTTTTTTTAGTTCGTAGTTTGGGTAGTTGAAAGTTGGTTTTATTTATTTATTTGAGTGATAATAAAGGTGGCATCACATGAAAAATCTACCAATGTATCAATGTATCAATGTTATGGAGATTTGTTTATCCCCCCATCCCCTCCTTTCTTCCTCCGCGCTCTGTATAGTTATGGAGATTTGTTCAACCATCCTCCTTCATTGCCCCCCTCTTACCTACATAAAGGACATGGAACCCCATTGATTCTGGAATCATTGGGAAGAGTAGTAAAAGGTTCAAGAATAATAGTTTCAGTGTTAGAGGACTCACCGACGAAATGGCCACTCAAAAAATTAGCCTTTTTTAAAATTATTTTTTAGAAAGTGACAAATATCAAAAATAAAATTCCCTCCACTAGGGGAATTATTGATCTGAACTTAAACAGGGACACAAAAAATTATAGATATAAACATAAATATAGAGATGCGGGAGAAATAACACTTCATTTCATTAATATCAAATACTAAAATATGCTTGCAAGCAGAATGGAAATAAACTAGCATGGGTGATGGTAGCTTATCTCTAAGAAGAGATGTGGCAGCTACATGCCTATCAACTGCGTTACAATGAGGCTCAAGGGCCTAGTTATTATTGAACAACAAGGGAAAATCCTAAACAACCAAAACCCTAACCATAGGAGATGGAACATCAAGATTTTGTGGGCCTCGTTGGGGTTAGTTGGGAAGCCAACTTCTCGGGATCAGAACATTGTCATATTATCTCCATTTAGCGCATATGATACCTTGTTGGAAATATCTCTCTGAGTACCTCAAAAAAACATTGTTTAGGGGGTCAAAACTGCTCTGAAAGTTTAGGACCCGAAAAATTGCTAAAAATAGTAAATGTTGCAATAAACAAGGAAAAAACTGAAACTAACTAGAGGTCTAGGTGGAATAGGCGGGTGGCCACTAATATCCACCTGGATCAATCCTCCCTCCTTAGGAAGAAATGGTCTCCATTGCATGCAGAGTCTCTATGAGGTGAGGAAATTTCTGTTGAACCTTGTCCCTTGTGAACCACTTTCCCTGGTGAAGGGGTTGGCTTGATTTCATGACTAGATATAGTTGGATCCTCTGTTGGTGATTGTTCTTGATCTATGTGTCCATGATCTACTCAATTGTAGCCTATTCCATGCAATCTAGGTTTAGCTCTATTGGTGTGAGTTGTTCTGCAATGTCGGATGTGTCCAACAGTGGTGGAAAGTATGGTCGAAGGTGGTCTACATTGAACACAGGGTGCAGACCAAGGAATGGTGGAATGCTAAGCTCGAAGGAATTGTCCCATATAGCCATGGTGATTGTTTATGGCTCATATCAAAGTGGGCAAAGCTTGCGGTGGGGTCTAATGAGGTGCTCCTTCTGCAAATGTAGCCAAACTTTGTCACCCACCTAGAACTTGTGCAACACCCGATGTTTATCATGGCGCTCCTTGTACTTAGCATTGTCTCTACCCAATATATCCTGAACTTAATAGACGATGTGTTGAATGCACTCAATAAAGTTGTTAGCCCTGTTAGATTCATACTTCATGTGCACTAAATCTACTTGACTAGCTGCAAATGGTATGGCCAGATAAATGGGACATAATGGCTAAAATCCCAGCCCTACCTGAAAGGAGTTGTGGCCCGTTGAGCTATGGAGAGTTCTGTTGTAGTTGTGATGGACATAGGGGAGGATTTCATCCCATGTGCATGGATTCTTCGAGTTGTACATGCAGAGAATGTGTACGATCATCTTGTTGATGACCTTCGTTTGGCCATCAGTTTGGGAGTGGAAATACATGGACTTAGTAAGTTTGGTATCCATCATCGATCAGAGACTTGACCAAAATGCACTTAGGAATTTGTTGTCCCGATCTGAGACACTGTACTATGGTATCCCAAATTGTACCCACACTCACTCAAAGAAGATCTTAGCAATGGTCTCTGTTGTGATACTCTTCTTGTAGACCGCCATAATGGCCATCTTAGAGAATTTATCGACGACCATGAAAATGCAGTCATTTTCATGCTTAGTAGAAGGAAGGCCGACATGTAATCCATGGAGATGGATTCCCAAGGTTCACTAGGAGTAGGCATAGGAGTATATAGGCCTTGCTTCTTGATGGATGGTTTGCCAATGGGATAGGCATTGCAGGATCTAATGTACTTCCCAACATCATAACAAAGGTTCGGCCAATAAAAATACTTTTGTAGTACTGCCACTATTTTATCTACTCTGAAATATCCAGGGACCTAACTGTAGTGTGCCTCCCAAATAATCTTGGCACGCCCACTTGAAGGAACACAAATGTTTCCTAGGTGGCATAACAGTGCATCATGGAGGTGAAAATTTGGAACTTTCTTACCTTCCAGGAGTGTTTGCTATGTGTTGTTGAATTCTAGATCACTCTTGTAAAGATGTGACCACCTTGAAGTCTCGTGCCCAAAAGTGTCAAGCACAATGATCAATGCCATGATTGGTAGTCAACTGAAGCAGTCTGCAACATTATTGGTGTTTCCGTTCTTGTAATTAATGTTCAAATGGAATTGGTGTAGGTATGTGGACCATTTGTGATGGAAATTGTTCTGCAACTTCCCTTGTGTCTGTATGAACTGCAAGGGTTGGTGGACTATGTGGATGACCATTTACTTCCCCATAATGTAATGCTTCCATTGAAAACTTACCTGCACAATGGAATGCTTTTCTTTGTCATAGGTGGGATAATTTCAGACTGTGTCTAAAAGTTCTCATTGTGGTAAGCCACTGGATGCCCCTGCTGAGTAAGAACTGCACCAATAGCATATTTTGATACATCTATCTCAATATCAAATGGTTGTTGCAAGTATGGTAATGTGAGCACTGGTGTAGAGCAGAGGTGATGCTTCAACTCAAAAAATGCCTTTTATTTGGTTTCAGACCAAAATAAATTTTCTTTCGCTTTGCCCTTGGTAACTTGAATTTAAGACCGAGTGATATGAGAGAATCCCAATAAGAATCAGCGATAGAAATTGGTAAGACCCAGAAAGATGTGGAGCTTTCTTAAAGTGGTTGGGACTAGCCAATCCCAAATTACTTGTATCTTGGTTGGGTCCACATTCACACCCTTCTCATCAATGATCTACCTCAGATATTGAACCTGGGTCATGCCTAAAGTGCATTTGTTAAAATTGGCACACAACTTGTGTTGTCGCAGGGTTTGGAGGACCTGTCGAATATAATGGAGGTGCTCTTCCCAACTCTCACTAAAGGTCAAGATGTCATCTAAATACACCACTACGAATGCATTGGTGAAGGGTCACAAGATGTAGTCCATCAATATCATGAAGGTTGTGGGGGAATCCGTCAACCCAAAAGGCATTATTAACCAATCGAAAAGGCCCTCCTTAGATTTGAAGGTAGTCTTCCACACATCGGAGGGTTCGATAGGAACCTGGTGATAACCAAACTTCAAGTCAATCTTGCTGAAATATTTGGCCCCCCTTGAGCTAGTCCAGAAGGTCATTAATCTGTGGGATTAGGTACATATTCTGAATAGTGATCTAGTTCAGGGCTCGATAGTCAATACAAAGTCTCCAGGTCTTGTCATTCTTCTGTACTAATATAATCGAGCTCCCATAGGGTGATGAGCTTGGTTTGATGTTCCCTTTCTGTAGCAACCCCTGAATCTACCTCTTGATCTCATCGTTCTCGAGAACAGAGCGTTGATAGATCAGTCCATTGGATAGCTACACGCCTAGTGTTAGATCAATGGAGTGCTTGATTTGACCGTGCAGAGGGACAAATGCAGGTGAGGTGAAAGTGTCCATGTACTCCTCCATGACCTTGTCCATCTATTGTTGTTGTGCAAAGGAGCCCTGTTTGGAATCCATGGACACAATATTCTTCTTACCCTAAGGGTGAATCATAAGGAAGAAAAATTTCCTAGTCTGTGAAATGATCTTACTGCATTGCTTTGTAGAGATCAAAGAGATGGTGGCAAGCAGGGCTACGTTTGGTATCATGTACAACTTATTTCCCAAGGTAATAATCATAGAGCGAGCTCTAGACTCATATACATCATGTCGCTTCCACAAGTATGGTTGTCCTAATAATAGATCAAAAAATTCAAGAGGAAAATCATCACACATTACCTCATTTGTGAAGAGCTTGATGTTGTAGGGAATGCAACACTATTGGTTGATGCAGAGATCTCATCCTTGTTGAAGCCACCAAATCATATATGGTTGTGGATGTGTTGTAGTTGGTAGGCCCAGGAGCTTCACGACCTTTGCTGAAATGAGGTTATTTTGCTCTCGCTGTCGATAATGAACTACAATAGAGAACCCTTCAACCACATCTGTGAGTGGAAGAGGCATTCCCCCTCCTCTGGATCTTCAGGGTCATTCTTCTGGATCTCGGTGGTGGCTATGGTGACACTGGGATCTGCGTCAATGATCTACTTCCCTTTGTCATTCCCCTTATGGGGTTCTGAATCAAAACATGCGTCTGATTCGAAAGCCTTCAACTCGGCCACCATTGAGTGCTTGGCCCGACACTTACTTGTGTTGTGAGTGTAGCTCTTATGGAACTCACACCATTTTCATGTGTCCTTCTTTGTCTTCGTGGTGTTGTTATTTTCTTACGGCTTCAGTGGGTTATCATAGGTCACCATGCCTTGGCTTTGTCCTTTGCTCTGCGGTTTGGGGGCACCTTTACCTTGCTTTGGATTCACAGATCCAAAGTCTCGATTCTTTTGTTTAAACTTTTGCTCAATCTTGACAGCATATGGGTATGCAGTGCCAAGCCAAGAGATGTCCAGGAAGTCCATCTAGTCCTAGATGTACTTGTGTAGATAGTCGCGATACTTGAGTACCAAATTTCACTCAGAATCTTTGATACCCAAATTTTTATGAAGGGTATGAAAAACTTTGTTAAACTCCAGTACGTCTTGGTCCCTTCCCTGTCGTGTCATGGTCCACTTTATGTATGTATCCTCATAGCTCCCGACATGGTAGTACTACTCCTTGATGGCATCCCATAATGAATTCCAAGTGGGTGCAACTGAAAATAGTGAGGATGTGCTTTCTTCCTTCTTCTCATAGTAGGTTTCCCTCCATTCCTTGACGTGGGGGGCGGATTTGAGAAGTGAAAAAGTAATTTTTTCCCCGTCGGAAAAATCATGAACAAAAAAATATTCTTCTTGCAAATTTAACCATTTATCTACGACATCTGCATCTATCTGACCTTCAAATATGGGGATGTCAAAGTTAACTTATACCTTGAAGGGTGTGGCGCTTCTAGAGTGGCTGCTGGAAGGATATATGTCACCTCTGGGTAGTCGCTGAAGGATCTAGGAAAAGTTGTCCATTATCACGTTCCTCTGTCACTTGAGAGGAAAGATTTTGAAATGATCTCCTTCCCTCTTGTGTTTATTCTCTTCTGCCATGGGAAGCCGTTGGGATTTGTGAGGTTGGTCTTGAAAAGGTTCAACTAGTTCGAGCCTAACTCCTTATATTACGACCTCGTTGGGGACATGCAAAGAAGAACAGAGAAAGAGAAGATCGCTCTGATACCACTGATCTGAGCTTAAACATGAACGCAACAAATTACATATATAACTGTAAATACATAAATGTAGCATAAATAACACTTCATTTCATTAATATCAAATATTGAAATATGCTTACAAACAAGGTGGAAATAAACTAGCTTGGGCGATAGTAACTTATCTCTGAGAAGAAATGTGGCAGTTAGACGTCTCTGAACTGTGTTATAATGAGGCTCAAGGGCCTATTTATTATTGAACAACAAGGGAAAACCCTAACCCCAGGAGATAAAATGCCTAGAGTTTGTGGGCCCCATTGGGGTTAGTTGGGCAACCAACTTCCCGGGGTCGTAACTTGGTCATATTATCTCTGTTTGGTGCATACGTTACCTTGTTCGAAAGAAATATCCGAGTACTACAAGATTTGCAGCAGACCCCTACCTATAGCTACGAGCCTCCTGCGGACCTAAAAAAAATGCCTTTTAGGGGGTCAAAACTGCTCTGGAAGTTCAAGACTCGAAAAACTACTAAAAATAGTAAATGCTACAATAAACAAAGAAACAGATAAAACCAACTAGAGGTCTAGGTGGAATAGGCGCTGGATCAATTATGTCGCATCGGATATCGCTCATCCATTGGAAAATAAAAAATAAAATTTCCAGAAATTAAAAAATTATTTTAAAATTTGCAGAAAAAATAAAAATATTCAACATTTTCCTGAAACTTTAATTAAATTTAAAAAAAAACAACAAAATAATAAAAAAACAATGCACTTTAACCACGAAGTGAGTGCTATATTCTCATACTAAAATCGCGTATGACACAAAAACTACAATAAGTGTTTGGCTTATCCCTTTAGTATATGGTTTAGTTGTGTAAGAACCTAAAATAAGCAATCATCCTTATAAAAATATTTGGATATAATTAAATTAATATGAATAACAAGATCCTAAATTATGATCAAAATAATTAATAATATACCACAATTTACTTGATCAACGTTTATCTCCACTTCGCTCTTTCACTATAAATATGGTTTATGGTTTAAAACAAAACATGCCCTTTCAGTGTAAATATTGTTTATTGTTTAAAACGAAACATGATCATAATTGCGTCACTGTCTTAAATAATCAATGATAATCACTCTATGATTAAAATATTGTAAAAAATGAATTTAAGAACAAAATGGGTTTATTTGTCATTTGAAGATGTTGAGTCAATTTGTAGACATTCATGAAAAACGTATAACTAGCAATGTCATAAAGAATAGATCTTTATTATCATATAAATAAAATGATTCGTTATCGTAGGCCTATTGAAATATCATTTTTTATTGATTTAAATATTTCATAGCATCATGTACTCTTAAAATTATTGATTAATCTTATAATTTTTGTTTTTGACATTATAGAGATTGTTTTGATGTAATTTGTTACTCCATATTATACTATTTAATATTTTATTAAAAAATAGTTATTATTGATATATTATTTTTATTGGTTTTTGGTGAAATTTTTTATAAAGATTTTTGAATATTATAAAAATCGTTTTAATGTTAATTGTTGTTTTTTATATGGTGGAAAAATTTATCATAATTTAATTGTCAAACTAGCAGTAAGGATAACCACCTTTAGTTGTTATTAGTGAATGCAGGCTAACTCTATCGTGATTCGAGGAAAACCACGCTACCTGGAATAACCCATTGGTGGTCCATAAAGTGGTAGGATTTCACTCCTGTCAGATGTCTCTGGATCTTAGAGCATTAACCCATTTTCTTACATTCGAGAAAGACAAACTCTTAGCTAAATAAAAATAGTTTTAGAATATACTCCAAAATCTTGATATAAATTACTGTTACATATTATATTATATTAATTAATATTATATAAAAAATAACATTTATTTTTCCTATATAGGTTGATATGTTTTAATATTATTTTGGATACATTAATGGATATTATATATGGATGACAGTTAAATTTTTTTAGATTTACACAGAAAACAAACGTTATTGATATTATGAAGTAAATTAATCAATTATTTTGTAATATATGCCATGTGCATGAATGTAATTACTATTTGGTTTGCATGCATTCTCGTTGTGTAATTCGTCTCTAAATGAGAATATACATGTGTTATAACTAATTCTGGAACAAAATGTATATTTACTATTTAAATATTTGGATTTTTTCACTTTTGTTTTGAAAATGAACCACATTAAATAATTCAAAACATCGACCAATAACTTATAATATGACTAATCCAAAAAACATTATCAAAATCAATATAAATCACAAAAAACTAAAATCAAACAACAATGACTAAAAAATAATAAAAAAATAATCATATTAAAATATTCTCATTCTTTAGCCTGTATTCGAAATTAATCACATCATTTACCTTAACCTCATAAATGGATGATTGAGCATCATTCCCTACAACGTTAATTCCTTTGGATCAATCCTTTAGGGGCTTAATGTGGAAATAAATAAACCAAAATAAATAGGCGCAACCAACACCATGCAAGACACTATCTATTATATAGTGAGGACATGAAAGGCATGTACACTCCGTTGAGATGTCTCCTATCAAAACTGAGTGCCTCTTACTAAAACCTGGTAGCAAAGCAAGGATAATTTATTAATTTTTAAATACGATTAAAAATTTGTTTTGTGTGTTTTTTAATAGGTTAGCTTTTAGCTTTGCAAAAATATTAAATTCTTCATCAACTTTAATATTCGAACAATTATGTATTTATTGAAACCAAAACTCTAGAATACATGTTATTGTTGTTTGGTGACAGGTGGAGTGATAGTGGGAGTTTTGTCTCAGGTTTTGAGGCTCAGTTTAATAATTTTAGCGCCCCTGTGGAATGGTTTCAAGCATTTTTGAGACATGACCTGGCTTCTTTACAGGTTCTAGCACATTGCTTTGCTTTAGGTTCCTTAGCTTAGCTCAATCAATTGAGGACAACTCAAAAGGATGAGAATAATTCAAATTTACTTATATAAAATTTATTTTTTTTTGTTTTCTTTTGATTTCCTTGGCTTAAAACTTAATTTTTGTTTTGTTTTCCTTTGTTTGTTTCAAATATGATTAGATGACAAATTACTTCAGGGAATATTATTGTTATTTGAAATGGTAGTTTACATGTGAAATTTTATAAGTATAATTTTTAGCTAATATTTTGCTAGTTTATTATTTGAAATGGTAGTTTATATGTGAAATTTTGAGAAATTAAAGATTTGTAGTGTTTTTGTTTTTTAGGTTGAAAATTAACATTATTTTAGAATATGAGATATTATAGTTTGAAATCATAAAAAAATTGATAGAAGGTTTTATTAGTCCCTACCTCATCAGGGACTAAAGCATTCACTTCGCGGTCAAGTTGTGTTGACTATGTATTATTTGACTATGTTTTTGCAATTTTAACCAAAATTTTAGGAAAATGCTTAATATTTCTATTTTTGCATAAATTCAAGAATAATTATTGAATTTTCAGTAAGTGTTATTTCTAATTTTCAATTCGCCGAGGAAGCTTTGATGGGACATAATTCCCTTAGTGGAGAGCGTTTTATTTTCATTTTTTGCAATGCCTGAGAATTCATTTTAAAATTAAAATAAATGTAGTTTTGTGAATGGCCATTGCATTGGTGAGTGCTCTTATGTTGTCACTGTTATGTTAGCGCTCTGCTCAATGATGCGAGAATTGATGTGGTTGTTTTGTTAGTGTTATGTTCAATGATGCGAGAACCGATGTAGTTGCAACTTATTTTCATAGGCTCGAGGGGGGCCAACGGGCTTAACAAATGTAAAATTGATTTTGTTATGTGTGGTAGCATTGGGGTTCTTTACATAGTGGGTATTGTGATACTAATGAACGATGCGGTAGTTGGTACAGTTTCATTGTGCGAAAGAGTATATGTGGGAGAACCGGGTCTTTTGCATAGACGAGGGTGCTAAATAAACTATGTAATAAATGTGTGGAAGGATTAATATTTTTAAATTATTATTTAGGAACGTTTTTTCCAAGTATGGAAATAGTTGTACGAAGGTGGTTGTGCGTAGTTAGTTGTTGATGCAGTTATAGGGCACCATTATGTTAATGCTTTGTTCAATGATGTGAGAATTCATGCGGTTGTAGGTTGTTTGCATAGGCCTTGGGGGTTGGGGGATAGGGCTCAACAAATGTCTAATTAATAATATCATGTTTTCTTGTGCGTAGTACATAGTATGTGCGGGAGAGTTGAGGTCCTTTGCATAGTGAGTACTAGGGTAATTGTGCAGAATTTTTACTATGCAGAGGGTGAAGTGTGTTTGGGAGATTCAAGGTCTTTTGCATAGATGGGGGAGCTAAAAAATTGTAATTTCAATTCTTGTGAAGAAAAAGTGTCGTCCGGTAAAACAAATGTGCAAAAGCATTTTTCTTTTTTAATTATTTTTTGGCAACATTTTTCGGAAGTACGAAAGTAGTTGTATGAAGTTGGTTGTGCGAAACTAGATGTTCGGATGTATCTTGTGCGGAGTTTCGAATGTCAATAAAGGGCATTATTGAGTGCGGAAGTAGTTGTGCGGACGAAGTTGTGTGGAGGTTATTGTGTGTGTGCATATGTTATGTTAAAGTTTTGTTCAAAGTTTACTAAGATAATAAATATACAAAGCTTTTATTTTATTGTTATTTAGGGATGTATTTCACAACGTATAATAATTAATTAATATTAGTTTCGAATGTCAATGCATGAGTGTGCTATTGACTACGAAAGAAGTTGTGCAGAGATGGTTGTGCATGTGCGGAGGTTATGCAGAGAACAAATGCATGTGCAGAATTTGTACAAAATGAGGGAAGTGCAGAGCGGTCTTTTAATTGTAATGTGTTTTGATTTTAGTTTTATTATTAATATATTTTGTGGAATTCGGAAGTGCATACAATGAAAGCTTGAAATCTGTTGGGTCCCTATAATACTAGTGATTACCCCATTACTATTGTAGTTGTATCCCTTATTAATATTGTTGTGCCCCTATTGTCCCCATATTGTTATTACTATGCCCCATAGAATCCCTCTATTGTTATTTTTGTGGCTTTATATTATTATTGTTAGGTCGGCTGGGTTATATTGTGACTCCTTAGACTCCTATATATAGAAAGGAGGTTTTATCATTTGAATCATCCAAGAATTACTCATTTGTGTAATATAAAGGAGGTTGCCCCCTCAAAGAGGCTGAATTTTAAGGCGTTGATCTCTCTCTTCTATCTTTTTGTGAGCTGGTTTCATAACATTTGGTATCAGAGCTTTGGATTCTAGGGTTTCGCTGCTCCAAACAGGTCATTGTGGAATTTTCGCTATAAAGTTTTTTCTGTGATGTTTAAGAAGCTATAAAAAAAACCCATTTGATAAGAAATCGTGCTGAACCTTGGGTCCAAATTCCAGAGCGTTTCGCACTATATTTGCGGAGATATGATCTGAGGAAGTTTGTCTTTTTGCAAACTCCTGAATTACATTCCAAACAGGTGACCTGGGGAAAATTGTCATAACTTTCTCTTTGAGCATCGGATTAAAATTTTGTAAGAAGGTACAGAAAGAGGACAGACTTTAGTTTCTTTCATATCTTTTTCAGATCCAAAGGTCAAAACAGTGACTCGTGGCACGTTGTACAAGTTCGCTCTACTGAACTAGTCTATAATCAGGTCATCTTGGGAGATTGTGCATAAATCTTCCTTGGAGAATCCAATTTGGATAAGACTGGTGGCATTGGAAAGAGGACACAGAGGGATACTACAGGTCATAATTTTAGAATTGGATGATCTGAAGTTGCAGAGATACATCAGATTCAATATCAAGATTCTACAAAGTGAAAAAAGGTGTGTAGTTTTTTTTTAAATTTTTGCATAAGCTTGGTTTGAAAAATTAGTTTGAATTGGTAATTGAAGCCCCAAGGAAAGAAAATGCAAACACCTAGTAAGCAATCTGAAAGCTCTAGCATGACTTATGAAGAAGAGGAAGAAATGCAACATGATATATCAAAATTATGAGACCAAGTGCAACAAGTGTCACTTGCACAAAAAGCAACAGAATCTAAGATGGATGGTTTAAGGAAAGATGTAGAAGCTAAGATGGATGGCATGGAAGCTAAGATGAATAGCATGGACGCTAAAATTGATGGCATGGATGATAAGATGGAAGAATTGAAGATAAATATGAATAAGTTGCTACAAGAAATGGTCACTAATGGTGAAAGGGTAGTAAAGGAAACTCATGATGAGAACAAACGAAATGTTAATCATGATTCCATAGACTCTAATGTTGGATCGAAGACCCACTATATTCCAAAAATCGATATGAGGAAGTTTGATGGCAAGGATCCCGCAACATGGATATTACAGATGGAGCAATTTTTCGATCTCAATAATGTGCAAAACACACAAAAGGTATGTATTGCAACTTTATATTTGGAACCAAATCAGTTTGTATGGTATCAATGGCTTTGCTCTCGTAAACAAATTATCACTTGGGCAATTTTTACAGAAAAATTGACAAAACATTATGAGGATACAAAAAGCAACACTTTTTTTAGCCAATTGATAAGTCTCAAACAAAAGGGTTCAATAATGGAGCACATTGAGGAGTTCCAAAAATTGAACATAAGGGTAAAAAATATTCCAGAGGAGCATAGGATTGATGTGTTCATAGGGACTTTAAAGGATAATATCCAACATGATGTTCGCCTTTGGGAACCTGATTCATTAGATAAGGCATTCAGGTTAGAAAGAAAAATGGAAAGCAAAATTATGGCAACCAAGAAGCATACCACTCACAATTATAAATATGGAAGTGTTGTTGCCCCTAGTCTTCCACAACCTATAAGGTTGACACCACAACAATTGGTAGAAAAAAGAGCAAAAGGGCTTTGTTACAGTTGTGATAGCAAGTACACTAAAGTTCATAGGTGTGCTGAGAAGAAATTATTCTACATAGATTGTGAAGAGGAAGAAGAAAAGGAGTAAGAAATGTCAAAAGAAGAGGATATACTCCAGGAACAAAGCCTAGATAAAGAAGAAATGAATCCGACCATATCTTGTAATGCATTGGCGGGAATTACCACTCTTTAAACCATCAAGATAGAAGGACAAATCAAGAAGAAAAAGGTAATAGTGTTGATTGATTCAGGAAGTAGCCACAATTTTATTCATTTTAAGGTAGCAAAAGAATTGAATTGCTTCTTATATCCAGCACCAGAGTGTCAAGTGATGGTTGCAAATGGAGGAACAATAAATTTCTCTAGAAAGTGCCATAATATCAAGCTATCCATGGGAGAATATGTATTGACTAGCCCAATGCTTTCCATTCCAATGGGAGGTGCTGGTGTTGTACTAGGAGTCCAATGGCAATAATCCTTGGGTACAATAGCTTTTAATTTTCAAGAACTTTTCATGAAATTTTCCGTGGAAGGAAAGGAAGTTGAATTAAGGGGTAATGCAGGGAAACTAGGAAAGATAATAAGCTCTAATGGTATGACAAAGCTTCTAAAAAAGGAAAAAAGAGGTGTAATTGCACATTTATGTTCGCTAGATGTTTCCACATTGGAATCATCTATTTCTCCAGATCTCCAAAAAGTCTTGGACAATCATTCCAGGGTATTTGAGACTCCCAAAGGTCTCCCACCTATTCATGATCATGATCATGCTATTCATCTGATTCTAGGAAGTGTTCCTCCAAACATCAGGCCGTACAGATATCCCTATGCCCATAAGATTGAAATTGAACGTATGGTTGCAGAAATGGTAGAGGCTGGTATAATTCAACCGAGTCAAAGTTCTTTCTCTGCTCCAGTAGTATTGGTGCACAAGAAGGATGGATCATGTCACATGTGTCCAGATTATAGGGAGCTCAACAAGCTCACTATTAAAGATAAGTTTCTCATTCTTGTCATTGATGAATTACTAGATGAATTGCATGGATCAATTTACTTCACCAAGTTGGATCTTCGTTCAGGATATCATCAAATCAGAATGAAGACTGAAGGCATTCTAAAAACAACATTTAGAACTCATGAGGGTCATTATGAATTTTTTGTTATGCCTTTTGGCCTTACCAATGCACCTTCAACATTTCAAGGTTTGATGAATTCCATTTTCAAACCATTCCTTAGAAAATTTTTGATAGTATTTTTTGATGATATACTAATCTACAATAAGTCTTGGAAGGATCATGTTGAACATGTTGATAGGGTGTTACAACTATTGGAGGAGAAACAATTATATGCAAAAATATCCAAATGTTTCTTTGGAGTACAGGAGGTGGAATATCTAGGTCATATTGTATCTCGTGTAGGAGTTAAGGTAGACCCTAGCAAAATTAAAGCCATTAAGGAATGGAAAATCCCCACATCCATAAAGCATTTGCGAGGATTTCTCGGGTTGACAGGGTATTATTGCAAGTTTGTTAAGAATTATGGGAGAATAGCAGCACCTCTAACAACATTATTGAAGAAAGATGCATTTTCATGGACTCCAGAAGCAACAAAGGCCTTCAAGCATCTTAAAGAGGCAATGTGCCAAGCACCGGTCTTAGCTACACCAAACTTCACAAAAACCTTTATTGTGGAATGTGATGCTTCAAGAAATGGAATTGGTGCTGTTTTAATGCAAGATGAATGACCCATTGCTTTCGAAAGTCGTCCAATCAAGGGAAAGTTTTTACACAAAGCTATTTATGAGAAGGAAATGTTGGCAATACTCCATGCACTTAAGAAATGGTGGCCCTACCTAATGGGAAGACACTTCAAGGTAAAAACGGATCATGATAGCCTTAAATACTTTCTAGAACAAATATTATCCTCTGAAGAACAACAAAAGTTGGTCACAAAGATGTTAGGTTATGACTTTGAAATCATCTACAAAAAAGGGAAGCAAAATGTGGTGGCAGATGCACTCTCAAGAAAGGATGAGGACGTGGAAGCATTGTTGTGTGCCATTTCTATTATCCAACCAATTTGGATAAATGAAGCAAGGGAGGAATGGAAGAATGACGAAGAAGTGTGGGCACTTATTCGAAAGTTACAACAAGACTCCAGTACGTCTGATACATTTAGCTAGAAAAATGATTCGTTATGGTACAAAGATTGCTTATACCTCTGTAAGAATTCCCAGCTAAAACAAAAGATTCTTATGGAATTGCACACTTCTCCCTTAGGAGGGCACTCAGGAATTTTAAAAAATTACCACAGGGTTAAGAAGGAATTTTTTTGGGAGGGCCTTAAGTCAGATATTCAAAAGTTTGTGGTGGAATGTTTGGTTTGCCAACAAAATAAAGTTGAAACAATTAAGACACCAGGTCTATTACAACCTTTATCCATCCCAAGCCAACGTTGGGAGGAGGTTTCAATGGATTTTATCACAGGTTTACCCAAGTCTGAGAGAAAGAGTGTCATCATGGTGGTAGTTGACAGACTTACCAAGTATGCACACTTTTGTGCATTATCACATCCATTTAAAGCCAGTACAGTTTCTACCGCATTTATGGAAACAATTCAAAAGCTACATGGAAACCCAAAGATTATTGTAAGTGACAGAGATTCCATTTTCATTGGAACTTTTTGGACATAATTATTTTCTTGTCTTGGTACTCAGTTAGCTCATAGCTCATCTTATCATCCTCAATCTGATGGGAAAATTGAGATAGTAAACAAATGTTTAGAAGGATATCTTCGTTGCTTTGTATCTGATAAACAGACACAATGGGTCAAATGGTTGCCTCTCGCTGAATGGTGGTATAACACTTCCTTCCATACAACAACAAAAATGACCCCATTTATGGCACTTTATGGTTATCAGCTACCATCCATCACATCATATCTAAGAGAAAATTCTAAGGTTCAAGCAGTGGAACATCACATCGAACATCAACAATAGGTCCTCCAACTCTTAAAGGATAACCTCGTGTTGGCACAGAATAGAATGAAACAACAGGCAGATCAACAACGCAACGAAAGAAGTTTTGATGTAGGTGATTGGGTATTCCTACGGCTACAACCATATAAGCAAATGTCCCTCAAGCAAGCTAAGAAGGATAATAAATTATCACCAAAGTATTATGGTCCGTACAAGGTGTTGCAAAAGATTGGTACTATGGCATACAAATTGGAGCTTCCTGCAGCTTCTCGATTGCACCCAGTTTTCCATGTTTCATGTTTAAATAAGGTTATAGGCGACAAGCTCCTAGTTCAAACAATATTGCCAAAACTTGACAAGGAAGGAAAAATTATATTGGAACCAGAAGCAGTCACAGAAACAAGAACTCGACAGTTACGAAATTGATCAATTTCAGAGTATCTTATCAAGTGCAAGAACTTATCCGCTGAAGATTCCACATGGGAGGATGAGAATTTTATATAGAAGCATCTAGAACTACTGAAGCATTGAGGACAACACTTTTTTGAAGGAGAGGGGCATGTTGGGTCCCTGTAATACTAGTGATTACCCCATTACTATTGTAGTTGTATCACTTATTAATATTGTTGTGCCCCTATTGTCCCCATATTGTTATTACTGTGCCCCATAGAATCCCTCTATTGTTATTTTTGTGGCTTTATATTATTATTGTTAGGTCAGCTGGGTTATATTGTGACTCCTTAGACTCCTATATATAGAAAGGAGGTTTTGTCATTTGAATCATCCAAGAATTGCTCATTTGTTTAATGTAAAGGAGGTTTCCCCCTTAAAGAGGCTGAATTCTAAGGCATTGATCTCTCTCTTCTATCTTTTTGTGAGCTGGTTTCATAACAAAATCTTTTTGCACACAATGGACAATGTTGTTTAGAGGTAGCCTGTGCAGAGATTCACAAATTCTTCCTACTCACGATATCCGGGTCCCACGTTTATTAAGATCAGTTTCAAATGTCAATGACTTATGGAAGGGCATCAATGAATTGAATGTAGGAGATGACTTGTATTTATGTGCAGGTTTATTTTCTATTAATCAGAGGGCGAATATCAGGATGATGACAAATTTGGATGGCGGTTTTATCTTTGTACGTGTTTCAAATACAAAATAGTTGCAGGTGGTGATTTCTAGGGAAACGAGATTCAAATATTTGAAATAGCTAATATAGTGAGAGGATAAACATTATTTGAAATGATAGAGAAAACAATGGGGCATGTAGAATTTTCTCTTTGCAAATTGCGTTTGTTTCCTTACATAAACTGTTGTCTTCGAATTTCTGCTTGAACGATAGTGGTAGTGTAGATATACATAAGTTGTACAATACTGAAAGCTTATAAACTAATTTATGTTTGTTGTTTCTTTGTTCGTATTTGGAAATACTACAGGTTTTTGGTTTGCTAAGATTTTCTCTATAATACTCTACAATCTATGATTGATGTTTGTGCGAAAGTCATTGTGTAGAAAAAGTTTTTTAGAAGTAGTTACATAGACGGGGGTGTTATTTAAACTATGTGCTTTGTCTTTTTTAATTATGATTTAGGAACATTTTTTGCAAGTACGGAAGTAGCTCTACAAAGGTGGTTGTGCGTAGGTAGCATGTGTGGGTTTTGAATGTCAATGACTGATCAAAGGGCATTATTGAGTACAGAAGTAGCAATGTGGAGGTGGTTGCATGCACGAGGATGCTAAATAAACTAGATGTTGTGTAGTAACGTGAATGTGCTGAGGGATTTGTCTTTTTTAATTATTATTTAGGAACATCTTTTACAAGTACGGAAGTAGTTGTGCGCGTGTGAATGTTATGCAAAAGTTTTGTGTAAAGTTTGCCAGGATAATAAATATATAATTTTTTTAAATTCTTATTTAGGGACATATTTCACAAAGGATAATCATCAATTAATATCAGTTTCCTTGTGCAAAGGACAAAATATGTGCATGAGGGCTAGGGTCCTTCACATAGTGAATGTTGTGATACTAATGAACAATGCGGTAATTGCTACAGTTTCATTGTGCATAACATTTACTATGTGGGAGAACCGGGGTCTTTTTTGTAGACAGGGATGCTAAGTAAACCGTGTTTTTAATATGCGTGAAGGAAAAGGGTCATGCGGTAAAACGAATGTGTAGAAGGATTTATCTTTTTTAGTTATTATTTAGGAATGTTTTTCACTACTATGGAGATGGTTGTGTGAAGCGAGCTATTGATGTGATTTTGGTACATTGTTATGTTAATGCTATGTTCGATGATGTGAGAATTCATGTGGTTGCAGGTTAGGCTTTGTCTTTTTTTTATTATTATTATTTAGGATCATTTTTTTTCAACTACAAAAGTGGTTGTGTGAAGGCAGTCGTGCGAAGCTGGGTGCTCAATTGAAAGCTTGAAATTATTTTGCACACAATGGACTGTGTTGTTCGGAGGTAGCGTGTGTAGAGAAAATCCATGACATCTGGGACCCACGTTTATTAATATCAATTTCAAATGTCAATGTCTGATGAAATGGGCATTATCGAATTCAGATGTTGTTGTGCGTAAATGCATTTTGTGGTTTCGCATATATGCATTTGTGTTATGTTCAAAGTGTACAAAAATCATGTTTCTAGATTTGATGTTTTTGTGTTTATGGGGCTTTTTGAATGCGTGAGCAGATGTGTACTCGGTGAATTGAATACTGAGGTGACTTGTATTTATCCGCAAATTAGTTTTCTATTAATCAAAGGACAACCATCGAGACGATAAAATATATGGATGCTAAGTATATCCTTATAGTGCGTTTGAGATGCAAAATAGTGGCAGGTGGTGATTTCTAGGGAAACAAGACTACAAATATTTGAAATAACTAGTATAGTAAGGGATACAAAAGTTGTATAATACTATAAGCTTCTATACCGATTTTGCTATTCACTTTTGGCAATGGTGCGAGTTTTTGGTTCTTCAAGGTTTTCTTTATAATACTCTATAGTATTATGTAAACTTTGGTTTACTTTACGATATTATGAGAAATGAGTGTGTCAAGTTATTCGTAAATCAAATTTGGTTTGGTTTAACAAAGTAGTGGGGAGTAGTTGTGAAGTTGATTTGTCATATAAGGTAATTTTGCTATTTTGTGGTATTATTAATAGTTTTACGAGTTTTAACTTTCATTAATTATATTATTTTCGCAATTGTAAAAAATAAATAATTGAAAATTAAATGCATCTATGTGGAATAAGGTATTCACTCCATCGTAAATGTGTGTCAAATTTTATGAGAAATAGATGTGTCAGGTTATTTGTAAATCAAATTTGGTTCAATTTTACAAAGTAGTGAGACTAGTTGTTAAGTCGATTTGTCATAGAGAGTAGTTGAATATAGGTTACAAATTTGCCCAGAGAGTTAGTTTTCACTGAAATGTGGCGATTTGGTTCAGCACCACCAAAAAACTCCTTGGACACCCAAAATATTGAAGCCTAATAACTATAATCCAAATTTCCCAAAATTTATGTGGGATTTTATAAAAAAAATGGTGAAATTTCCACTATTTTTCAGGAAAATTTATTCTCTTTTTAGACTACTCTATATGTTTTCTTTAGTATCTGGAGAACCCACAGTAAAAACCATTTTGCTGTCAATGTTTCACCCAACAGGGATCCATCATCAAAACTAAATAATAGTCCTGATGATGGATCCCTGTTGGGATTTGAAATGTTGACAGCAAAATGGTTTTTACTGTGGGTTCTCCGGTTACTAAAGAAAATATTAACCATAGAAGTCTTAAATCCAGTACTCTATATGTATTTTGCGCTTTACTATTTGTAGCTATTATTGTTATTGTTCTCTACAGAGGATGGTATTCGACGAGAATAAGAAAAATCATTATGGGATTCAATGGGAAAATTTTGCAGAAATTGAATGCTAAAAGTGTTTGAATCTTCTTCTTCTTCTTTATTTATTTTTTTAACTCTGAATCTTGATAGTTGTTACCAGAGTCTTTAAAAAAAATTCCGGTTAGAGTGCGACATTATGGATAGCTTTTCAGGTCTTCAAAATTGATCGGAAAAACAAAGGAAGTTTGGGCACGTTGCTGAAAAATATGGCCGTGACTTTTTGTAATTCAAGGTTAATGAGATATTTTACTAAAAAACACAGTGAAAAAAAATATTTATTAAAAAAACAATGATTTGTAATTATTTTTGGTGCTCTTAACAAATTTGTAAATGGGGTTTTTGATGGTATTGAATCCATTTCCACTATTATGAAAAATGATCAGGTTAAATGGTAATTTTTGGCCATGTAGATGAAATTACTAGTTATCGCAAATTTATGTTTCTTAGGGAGCGTATATCAATGATCTTCAAGTGAGAGCAAAGTGCATAGTAAATGCACAGGATGCTTTTGGAATTTCAATTTTTTTCCCTATTACTATTTGTAAAAGTTGGTTTCTCTATATTTAATTTCTATTTCCTCATAGCACTTTCTATAATGATTTTGCACATGAATAATAGCAATAGTCGGCATTTGTGGAAAAAATGGGGAATTGTATAATGAAATGATATTTGAATATGTTATTCGTTGACAAAATTTTTTTCCTTCGTTGTAAAGGAATAATGGGTAGCAGTCAAGGGAAATAGGTTGTTTGCAGTGATACAACTAACTCACTTATCGAAATAAATGATAGCTTTGATTGGTTGAAAACTTATGAGCGATATGTGAATCTATCAATGAGAAAAAAAAAATAGATGACAAGATTTGTATCACCGGATTAGCAAATGTTGGGTGTGTTCTGGAGGTCTTTAATTTCAGAGAAATTGTTTCTCTATGCAGATAATTTTGATTTCAAAAAGAGGGAAATTAAGCTAGGAGCAATAAAGGTTTCTCTGAATCCCAATGTATTCATATTGTTATTCAAGTTACCAAAACCAAACAAGCATTTATAATTGTTCATTGTGGATAGATTCCTGGAGGTAGAAGGGCACAAAATTGGCATTATATGGGAATTCATTTCTACAAGTTCTGAGGTTCCTTTTGATCTTTCTCTTGTAGATATTTCTTTGTTTAGGAAATTGTTTAGGGATTTATGTTGTTTGTTTTCCCCTGTAGTAGGGCTAAAAAGTACATCACATGTTTCGAAATGCATTTTCTATGTGCTTTATGAGACATACACAAATAATTGTTTGTTTGATTGAGCTTATTTCAAATAAATTAGCTTTTCAGTTACATAGATTACCCAAGAATAATGGGTTATTTATGATGTCATATATGATAACCCTTCTCATGTAAATACATGTGTTTGACGGGTTGCCCTATAATCCTATATTCAATTTTCCCGAGGAACCAATGTAGTTCTGGTATCCTATATTGTGGACTCATGAATATTCTTTAATTTTTTTCTTAATTCAGGATGTGTTTGTGAGACAAGTCTATAAGATGGTAACTGGACAAGAGCCTCCTCAAAAATTTACAGAGGCTAAGGATTTCTTACTTCGCAAGGGGAAATTTGAGGAAAGAGAAAGAAATACAAATATATGAATTTATGGTTTTGAAGACAAGCGATTTCTTTTTCCAATATTTGTTCTAGATAGGTATTTTGTTGCTAAAGTCTGTAAGCAATATCGTCATTGGATATCTATATTTGAACAGAAAAATAAGAGACAAATTATTTCTTTTTCGTTTACTGTTGGAAAAGTAACTATGAATAATATGACTCATGCTCTCTTTGTTGCAAATTTTTTGGATGCTTTCAATTTAAGTGAAGTTGGAGCTATTAAAGGCTTTGATAGAGGAATAATTTTCACAGACCACCTTGAGTCTATGAGATACGAGAACTTGTTTCTGAGAAGTAGAGAGCAGGGCGAGCAAAGTCACGGTGTTAATAAAAAAACACTAGTAGATGTTGGACAAGATGTTGAAAAAGAGATCGTTGTGACAAGAGAAATACATAAGTAAAGAGGCACAAACTGTACAGGGAAATCTTAATCTTGCACATGCAGTACTGGTGTGACTTCATCTACTAGATGAAAAGAAATGAAGTAATGGAAGAGAAAAATGGGTTTCCGATAGGCTATCATGCAACGAGATTGACAAAGAGCATCCTCATAGAGTAACTCTAGAAAGAGTGTATACTATTGAATCATTTAGATCCAAGAGTGTGCCTAAAGCAGAGAGTATTAAAGAAATGATGGACATGGAAGTTGATAGCATTGTACCACCTGATCAAGTTAATTCTTCTTTGCAAGAAAATCATCGAATAATGGGGGAGAATTTTGAAGAGGACATTAGTTTCGATGAGAATTTTGTCACATTATAGGACACAAATTGTGACAGGGGTGGTAAGAGATTGAAGATTGAAACAATACAACTTTCTAACAAAAAAATTGTTGATTAAACATAATTGAATGTTTATCTGTCTTCAGTTGCAATGTCTAGGTTGATGAAATTGCATCAAGCTGGTGGTGAAGAGCTTGTGGATTATGTTGGTTGATGACAACCAGAAAATCAAAAGCTGAAGGCAAAAATAAAAGAGGTAAAAAATGCTTTGAGCATGGGTCCTTTGCTGAAGATTCCATTGGGATACTTGGCAGATATAATAAGTTTCAGAAACCTATCAATCTTCTAAGTTTAGTGAAATCATATATCATTTATAATATATTTGAAAGATTGTGGATCATTGAATCTGCATGGCAAATTTCTTTTGATCTCGAGAATTTAAAGTAGAGAACAAGGTCTTTTGTCGAATTGGTCAAAATTGAGCTGGAGGGAGACAGGGAATTTGTGGAAAGTGACCTATTAATCTTTGGTTAGAAGCTTAATTCATTGTTCGAACTAGAAAGAGATAAACAAGGACTTCCTGATGCTAATCGAATGAGGCAGATAAAGGTTGCATGGTCTAGGAAAATCAGAACATTGGAAGAGATTATTTTTTAGTGTGGAAACATAGAAAATAAAAGAGAAAATGCATATGTAAAGGCGGTAGCGATTATTCAGAATTTAAATGGTCTTTCTATTACATATGAATCTGGATTAATTACAAAGGATATATTTATGCTTGATTTGGATAAGTTGAAACAATCCCAGGCAACCGAGTTTGATGATATCACTAGTTTTAGTGCAGATGAAATTAGAAAATGGATAATTACTTTTGTTATTGTTAACGAACAAACTTTGCCTTGGTTTTGCAATTACAACAAGAAGCAAAATAAATTGAGGAGGAGATATTCAATGAACGTGTTAAGCACGGCATTACCGTTGCTCCGATGAAAGAATTCATCGAAGCTAAAGTGAAGGATTTCATTGCAAGAATCCTGATTGTGAGAGATAGTTGAGAGATGAAGAATATCGAACTTCGCTTTTGCATATTGTAAGTGTTTTAATGCATTGGAAAAATTATTTTTTCCATCAAAGAATTTTACTATTTAGATCTTATGTATGTGTTATGATGGAATATTCTAATTCCTGAATGTAGTTCCTTGTTATCTGTTGTAGATGACTTTTGGAGATTGCAGTTGATGGGATTGCAATCACAACTGTCATCGAAAGACCTTTTCAATTGAAATATTGACATTTTGATAAGTTCTTGATGCAACAGAGCCTATTTCTTGGACCATGGGTTTGTGATCATAACTTATTTGAATTTTGATTATTGTTTTTCCTATGTTTGCTAATTATGTAAACAATTGTGAGATAGTGTTTGAAATGGGATGTTGTATGGACCTGAGTGTTCAAACGTTATACAAAAAATAGTAATTGAACAACTATTTACCAGTATTTTCTTTGCACTTTTATATATTATCTAGTGTTCTATAATGAATAATAATTAAAATGCATTTATGTTTACTATGTTCTAATACTCAAACTTTTTACAAATTATTTCAATAATTATTAGATTATGTTTTACAAGTGAAGTTGTATTTATTGCATCTGTTATCACTAGCATTTGAATCTAAATACAATTCACTATGTTGGTAACTATTGAGGTATGTTAGGATAGAAAGCATTACTATTCAATTGTAGTCGTATTTATTTATGAATGCATGTAGAAAAGAGAAAATGACACGCACCAATGTTTCATTGTACACAATTTTTATTTTGTCGGAATCAGGATAAGAGTTTCCATAATATAGGGGAAACTGCTTTGTGTGAAAGCTTTGCACAACAACATATGATCATAATAATAAATAATTATAATTATACATTGAACTATGAGATCTATTTTTCTGAAGAATTGTGAAAAGGTTGCATATCTACGTTTTGCAATGCTCAATTGTAAATCAGTTTTGGTAAGTGATTTTCTTATAAAAATATCAAGTTTGTTTGCTTAAAGAAAGCAAGTTTTTAAATAAGACTTATTGAACATAGAAAATTATCTTTGTTTCACAAAACCCATATTAAAACTTATGTTGCAAGTCATAAAAGTTACAATAGTCAATTGTAAATGAGTATTGTTAAACGTTACTGGATATAGAACTAGTTGTGCGGAAGTGGTTGTGGGTGTGCGGAGGCTTTGCAAGGAACAAATGTATCCATGTAATTAAGTATTTATATAACTCATGCTATATATAGAAAATTGTTTCACTGTGAGCTTTATTAGTTAAATGACTTTTTATAATAAATTTTACCAATTGTAAATATAATAATGTTATAGTTGATATTTTGCTAGTAATTGTAATCGATGTGGGAGGCATATACTACATATGGAAAAACGTCGGAATTGAAAAATTGCGTTATGTAGGAGCGAAAGAAAGGAGAAGAACAAGAAACAAAAAATTTAAAATTCTTTCATTGTGCAGAGTGTGGTTTTGCCATTTTTGTAGACGGTATAATGACATTAACAGTTTGGTACCATTTGTCGAAATGGACTGATCGACACATAATCAGAAAGGTAAATTCTATTACCTCTACACTGACATTGATAAAATAATGGATGTGATCGTTGACATCCCATAATATAGGTGTCATTATTAGAAAATATTCACATTTGATTTGTTTCATACATGGAGTAATGGATTTCAAAATTTCGAGATTTGTTTTTTAAACTATTTGTGCTATTTCTCGGCAACACATGCTTTACTATTTTTTAATTTCTATTTATTTCATAAAACACATTTCACATGCATAATAGTAACATGTATTAGAAACGGATAAAGGCAGAGAATTTCCAAAATAGTTATGCCCTTTTTTCTAAAAAATTGTGTTGGAATTTCTAATATTTTATGGCTAGAATTGTGGTGGGTTTAGATTATACGATTTATTTCTACTACTTACCGCAAATGAAAATTTTTATATATTGAGTTGTTATATATTGAAATTTTCTTATAGAAGGGATTTCATAGATAGAATAGTAACAAGTGGTGCTTGTTTAGCATAACATTGATAGATACCTATAGTGCATTGAAAGTGTCGCTGGTTGACAAAAAAAATTCAATGTTTGCTGTAGAAATGGCTTCAAGGGGAAGGAAAGAAGCTATTTGCGTTGATACTATTAACTCACTTGCATTTATCTATCATAGATTTCAGTGGTCAACTACATATGATCGATATGTGAATCTATATGTGCAAGAGAAGAACGAAGATAAGATCTAGTCTACTAGAATAGCAAATGTTGCATGCGTTCCAGAGGTATTTGATTTCCATGAAATAGCTTATTTATGCACATATAAGTTTGATTTGACAACAATAATAATTTTTCTATCATCCATAAATACTCGCATTTATTTGAGTTCAGAGACATTTAGATGGATATTGAAGCTACAAGTTCTAAAATATGTGGTTAGATTTGTCAATTGCAAATAGTTTTCTAGTATCATAGGCAATTGGCTTGAAAATATTACAAGAGTTCGCTTTGGAAGATTCTGAGGTTCCTTTTGATCTTTACTCTCTAGATATAGCTTTACTTATAAAACCGTTCAAATATTTTTGTTAGTTGTATGCGCATTTAATGGGCCTAGAATTTACTTCCAATGTGCCAAGTTCCATTCTCTATGTTCTCTATTACTCATATAAAAAATATTGTGTATTCAACTCAACTGATTTTATTTCAAATGAATTATGTTTTCAGTTAGTACATTTGTAGAAGACCAATAGAAGTTCCATGATTAATCCAAGTGGATATTTGTGGCCACCTGCCATTTCCACTTGGATCGCCACCATTGTTTCTTTCACTTTTTCAGTTTCCTTAATTGTAGCACAGTTTACTATTTTCAGCAGTTTTTCGGGTCCTAAACTTCCAGAGATGTTTTGAGGCCCTAAATGATGTTTATTTGGAAATCTACCACCAACCACTTCTAAGAAGTCATTTTTTTTTGTCGTAGTCCTCGAAGAGATCTTTCCAACGGGGTATCATGCGCGTCAAATGAAGATAATATGAACAAGTCACGACCCCGGGAAGTTGGCTACCCAATTAACCCCAACAGGGCCCATAAAATCTTGGTGTTACATCTCCTCGGGTTAGGGTTTTGGTTGTTTATGGTTTTCTCTTGTTGTTCAATAATAAAAATTCCCTTGAGCCTCATTGTAACTCAGTTCAGAGGAATGTAGCCACCACATCTCTTCTCAGAGATAAGCTACCATCGCCGAGCTAGTCTCTTTTACATACTGTTTGTAAGCATATTTCATTATTTGATATTAATCAAAGGAAGTGTTATTTCTACCGCATCTCTGTATTTATGGTTATATCTGTAATTTGTTGTGTTCCTGTTTAAATTCAGATCAGTGGTATCAGAGGGGTCTTTTTTTTCTATGTTTTTCTTTGCATGTCCCCAATCAGGTTGGGATATAAGGAGTTAGGGCTCGAACTGGTCGAACCTTTGCAAGACCAGCCTCATAAATCCCGACAGCCTCCCATCGAGGAAGAAAAGAAAGATGAGGGAGCAGGAGATCCTATCAAAATATTGCTTGAGGAGGCTCTCGAGAAACAAAGGAACATGATGATGGATAACTTTTCCTAGATCCTTCAACGGTTGCCCACTAGCGGCGCATCCACATCTAATAGCCACTCTGGAGGCTCCACACCTTTTAAGGTACAAGTAAACTTTGACATTCCCATATTTGAGGGCCAAATAGATTCATACGCTATAGATAAATGGTTGAATCTGTTAAAAGGATATTTTTCTGTTCATGATTTTTCTAACCGAGAAAATATTACTTTTTCTCTTCTCAAAGCCACCCCCCACATCAAGGACTAGTAGGAAATCTATTGTGAGTAGAGGGATGAAAGTACAAATTCATTGTTTTTAGCCACTCCCACTTGGAATTCATTCCGGGATGCCATCAAGGATAAGTACTATCCTATCAGGAGCTATGAGGACAAATACATAAAGTGGACCACATTGCGGCAGGGAAGGGACCAAGATGTGCTGGAGTTTACCAATGTTTTTCATACCCTATGCACAAAGTTGGGCATCAAGGATTTTGAGAAACATTTGGTACTCAAGTAACGTGGCTGCCTACATAGATACATCTAGGACGAGATGGATTTCCTGGACATCTCCTTGCTCGAGATGGCATACTGATACACCGTCAAGATTGAGCAGAAGTTTAAATAGAAGAAGCGAGACTTTAGATCTGTGAACCCGAAGCAAGGGAAAGGTGCCCCCAATCCACAAAACAAAGGACATAGCCAAGGCGGGACAGCCCAGGACAACCCGCCAAGGCCACAAGCAAAGGAAAACACTGCAAATCCGAACAAGGACATGGGAAAGTGGTGTGAGTTCCATAAGAGCTCCACCCACAACACAAGCAAGTGTCGGGCCAAGCAATCACTAGTGGCCAAGCTAAAGGCTTCAGAATCAGATGCATGTTCTGACACTGAGTTAGAACCCAACAAGGGGAATGAAAAAGGGAAGCATATTATTGATGTAGAGCCCAACGCCACTGTTGCCACCACAAAGATCCAGAAGGAGGAACCCAAAGATCCATAGGAGGAGGAGCGTCTCTTCCACTCCGAGATGTGGGTCAAGGGTTCCTCATTATAGTTCATTGTCGACAGCGGGAGCCAAAAGAACCTCATTGCAGCAGAGGTTGTGAAGCAGTTGGGCTTGCCGACCACAACACACTCACAACCATACACCATCGGGTGGCTTCACCAAGGACGGGATCTGCATGTGAGCCAACAATGTCGCCTTCCATACAACATCAAGCCCTTCACGGATGAGGTATTATGTGACGTTGCTCCCCTTGATTTTGTGATGTATTATTAGGCCAACCATACTTGTGGAAGTGACATGTTTTGTATGAATCAAGGCCTTGTGTTGTTATTTCTACATTAGGAAATAAGTTGTATAGGATACTGGAGGTAGCCCCGCCTACTACCATCTCTCTGGTTACTACAAAACAATGCAATAAGCAAATTTCAAAAACCAGGAAATTTGTTTTCTTAATGATACGCCCTCAAGGAAATAAGAAGACAATGGCCACGACCTCCAAACAAGGCCCCTCCACATGACAACAACATATGGACAAGGTCGTGGAGGAGTATGAGGACATCTTCACCTCCCTTGCAGGGGTGCCTCTGAATTGTCAGGTCAAGCACTCCATCAATCTAACCCTAGGTGCACCGTTAGCCAATGGACCAATCTATCGACTCTCCATTTTGGAGAACAATGAAATCAAGAGGAAAATTCAGGAGCTGCTACAGAAAGGTCACATTCGGCCGAGTTCATCACCCCGTGGGAGACCGATCGTGTTGGTATAGAAGAAGGATGAGACTTGGAGACTCTATATTGACTATCGGCTGCTGAACAAGATCACTGTATGGAATAGATACCCAATCCCACGATTGATGACCTTCTGGACCAACTCAAGGGAGAAAAATATTTCAGCAAGATTGACTTCAAGTTCGGATATCACTAAGTATCGATTGAACCCTCTAATGTGTGGAAGATTACCTTCAAAGCCAATGAGGTCCTTTTCGAATGGTTGGTTATGCCTTTCAGGTTGACAAATTCTCGTGCAACCTTCGTGAGGATCATGGATGACATCTTACGACCATTCACCAACTCATTTGTAGTGTTATACTTGGATGACATCCTGATCTTCAGCTGGAGTTGGGAAGAGCACCTCCACCACATCTGACAGGTTCTCCAAACACTGCGGAAACACAAGTGGTGTGCCAATTTGGAGAAATGTACTTTCGGCATGACCCAGGTTCAGTATCTAGGATACATTGCTGATGAAGATGGGGTGCATGTGGATCCAACCAAGATCCAAGTCATTCGGGATTGGCCAGCCCCAACCACTCTGACAAAGCTCCGCAGCTTTCTGGGTCTTGCCAATTTCTACCACAGGTTCGTGTTGGGGTTCTCTCATATCACTTAGCCCTTGAGTCAAGTCACCAAAGGAGGAGCGAAAGAAAAAATATTTTGGTTTGAATCTCAACAGAAGGCATTCGAAGAGTTGAAACATTGCCTCTGATCTGCACCAGTGCTCACATTACCATACTTGCAACAACCATTTGAGATTGAGAACGATCCCTCTAACTATGCTATTAGCGCAGTCCTTACTCAATAGGGGCATACTTTGGCATATCATAGTGAGACACTTTCAGACACGGTCAGGAAGTATCCCACTTATGATCAAGAGATGTATTCCATTGTGAAGGCCTGCCGATAATGGAAGCATTAGATTTTGGGGAAGAAAACGGTCATCCAAAGACCACCGACCCCTAAAATTCATATAGACGTAAGGGAAGTTGCAGAATAATCGCCATCAAAAGTGGTCCACATACCTGTAACAATTCCATTTGAATATCAAGTACAAGAAGGGCAGCACAAATAATGTTGCAAACTACTTTAGTCGACCACTAATCATGGTGTTAACTACCATTCTCAACTCGTGTGGGCATGAGACTTCTTATTGGCCACTTCTCTATAAAAGCGACCCAAAGTTCGGCCACACATACCATATTCTCTTGGGGGGTCAGAAAGTTGCAGGATTTCACCTACAGGATGCTTTGTTATGCCATATGGGACACCTTTGTGTTCCTTCAAGCGAGCGTGCGAAGATGATTTGGGAAGCGCATTACAGTCGGGTTGATGGGCATTTTGGGGTCGAGAAAATGGTGGCAGTACTGCAGAACTATTTCTATTGGCCGAATCTTTGACAGGATGTCGGGAAGTACATTAGATCCTACGTTACCTGGGCCATCGCCAAACCAATCATCAAGGTCTCTATACTTCGCTACCTACCCCTATTCGACCTTGGGAATCCATCTCCATAGATTACATGTCAAGCCTTCCTTCTACTAAGCATGGCAACGACTGTGTTTTTGTGGTCGTTGACCGATTCTCAAAGATGGCCATTATGGCGGCCTACAAGAAGAATATCACAATAGAAGCCACTGCTAAACTCTTCTTTGAATGAGTGTGGGTACACTTTGACATCCCACAGTCTATCATCTCAGATCGGGATAGTAGGTTCCTCAGTACATTTTGATCTAGTCTTTGGTCGATGCTAGACACCAAGCTCACTAAGTCCATAGCTTTCCATCCCCAAATTGATGGCCAAACAGAGGTCATCAACAGGATGATCGTACACATTCTGCGCATGTACAACTCAAAGCATCCATGCACATGGGATGAGAGCCTTCCCTATGTCCAGCATAGCTACAACCGGGCTCTCCACAACTCGATTGGCCACAACCATTTGCAAGTGGGCTTGGGATTTCAGCCACTATGTCCCATTAATGTGGCCATACCAATTGCAGCGACTCAGGGAGATTCGGCTCATGTCCAGTGCAAAGTCGACAATGCCAATAGCTTCATTGAGTATATTCAACACATCCACCAACAAGTCCATGACATATTGGACAAAACTAATGCCAAGTACAAGTAGTAGCATGATCAGTATTGGGTGCCACACAAGTTCCAGGTGGGTGACAAAGTTTGGCTACATTTGCAGAAGGAGTGCCTCACTGGGCCCCACCACAGGATTCGCTCGCTTTGATATGGGCCATACACCATCACTAAGGATATGAGAGATAATGCTTTTAAGCTCAGCATTCCCCCATTCCTTCACCTGCACCCACTGTTTAATGTGGATCGCCTTCGGCCATACTTTCCACCATTACTAGACACATTCGACATTGTAGAACAGCTTACACCAACAAATTTGAATCCAGATTGACTGGAACAAGCTGCAACTGATCGGATCATGGACACGTGGATTAAGAAAACTCACCAGCAGAAGATCCAACTATATCAAGTTATCAAAGCAAGCCAACCCCTTCACCAGGGCAAGTGGCTCACCAGGGACCAAGTTCAATAGAAGTTTCCTTATCTCATGGAGGAACTCAATGTAATGGGTACCTTTTCTTCCTAAGGGGGGAAGAATGATCCAGGTGGATATTGGTGGCCACCCGCCAATTCCACCTGGACCCCCACCATTATTTCTTTCAGTTTTTTAGTTTCCTTAATTGTAGCATAGTTTACTATTTTTAGCAGTTTTTCAAGTCCTAAACTTCCAGAGCCATTTTGAGGCCATAAATGACGTTTTTTTGGCAATCTACCGCTAGCAACTAGTAATAAGTCATTTATTTTGTCCTAGTCCTCAAAGAGATCTTTCCAACGGGGTATCATGCATGTCAAACAAAGATAATATGACCAAGTCACGACCCCGAGAAGTTGGCTGCCCAACTAACCCCAACGGAGCCCATAAACTCTTAGTGTTACATCTCCTCGGGTTAGGGTTTTGGTTGCTTAAGGTTTTCTCTTATTTTTCAATAATAAAAAGGCCCTTAAGCCTCATTATAACTCAGTTTAGAGGCATGTAGCCACCACATCTCTTCTCAGAGATAAGCTACCATCGCCAAGCTAGTCCCATTTCCATACTATTTATAAGCATATTTCATTATTTGATATTAATCAAAGGAAGTGTTATTTCTGCTGCATCTCTGTATTTATGGTTATATCAGTAATTTGTTGCGTTCCTGTTTAAATTCAGATCAATGATAGTGTATTTGATAACAACCCATGTTTCGAGTCACACTTTTGAAGAATTTCTACATAATCCTAATTTCAGTGTTGACAAAGAACTAATGTTGTTATGTTATCCCATATTGTGAAAGAAAAAATCTATTTCAACTTTTTTTCTAATTCAAGATATTTTTGAAAAAAATATATTTTCATGATAACTTGACAACAGTCTCATCGAATATCTTGCAAAGCACAAGTTTTCGTCTAGGGGAAAGGGATACATGAAGAAAGAGAAAATAATACAATTAGTTGGGTTTATGGGTTCCAAGTTAAACTACTATTGCTTCCAATAAATTTATGGACAGGAATTTTGTTGCCGAAATCTACAAACAATATTACGATTGAGAGGTTAAATTTGAACATAAAAATAAGATGTTTTAATTTAAAAAAAGTTGAAAACTCACAAGACGTTGATTTAGAATGTCTATTTGTCAGACATCTAGGTACAATCAAATGCGAGAGCTTGCTGAAAAAAGTTGAAAGTGAAAGCAAAAAGAGTCATAATACTACAAGCAATAATATAGGAGCAATGACTATTAGAGAAATCACTGAAGACACAAGTATTAGCAGTGAAACATGGCGTAAACAAAGAAGCGAAAAAGTTGCACAATCTTTTGTTTGCATATTTGAAACTGATTTTTCTTCATATTCAAGTGAAAGAAAATGAAAAGATACCGAAGTTGCACATTTGATTCACGATCAACTATCAATTGCCGAAGATGACAAGATGCCTCAATTGGAAAAATGCAAAAGTATTCTGCAAACAAGAATCAATCAAGAAGCTATTATTGAGGAGATTGAAACTCCACTACCTGATTTGGTCAGTATTTCTTTGAATGAAAAACAAAAAATAACGAAGCAAATTGCCAAATAATTTTCTATTTTTGATGATCAATTTGTCGCTTTTCAAGATGCAAACTATAATAGAGAGAGTAAAATATTGAAAATTGAAAAAGTAAGGATTCATGGTAAAAATTTATTGATATGGTGGAAACGAATCTTCATATGTTTAGAATTGAAGTCATAGATGTTTTTACATTGCATGAAGTTACCAAGAATGTGCTTGCAGTGTCTATTGAGGAACAAAATGTAGAGAACCTAGTATGAAAAGCAACAATAGAGATGCTAGAAAATGCTTTAAATCTGGTTCCTTTTTTAATGACTCCAATCAGAATATGGACTCAACAATCCCGGATTCCGACTATTAACACATCTCATGGATCTAGAGCACTACAACTGGTTAACGTAGTCAAATGTCATATAGGCAGTAATATATGACAAAGATTAGAAATCATTGAACATGCATGGTAGATGGTTTCTGTTTTGTTACTCTTAGCACAACAAATCAACTCATTTGTCAATTTTCTCACAAATAATGTTTTTTTTCTAAGTTAGGCTAATTCTATTACTAAAAAAATATTGTACACTAAGGCCTTAGCCTGTGCATATCTATGCCTGAGTGTTGGCAAAAAACAACAGAAACTGAGTCTACACTGCCCATAATGGAAAACCAGCCTGAATTAAAAAACGAGTGCAAAATTTAACTTGCTGCCCACGCAGGGGAAACCAGCGATTACGCACAACTTTTTATCAGTTTTTCAAGATGAAATAGAAACCAACCAAGGAACCTAATACCATAATTTTTTCCGGAACTCCCATTAAAGAAAGTAGAAAGCAGAATTCCTGATAAAAAACCTGAGAAATCAGACACGTGGCAGCCTGTGTGGCAAACACGTGGCAAGCAAAGTGGCTGACTAGGAGCGAGGTGCTAACGACGGGTGTTCCTCCATGATAAAACACCTGTACTCCTCCATGTTGACACCTGCCTATTGGGAAGCCTTCGTGTTGTTTGCCTGCTGCGCCGGTTGTTCCTCCTCGATGAAACAATGATAAGGATCCACGTCTTCTATTGCATGCTGGTCCTGGTTCGCCTTCTTCTCCATTTTTCTCGTCTCCTTCTCAATTTTCCACGTCCGTGCTCCATGGGTGCTCATTTGAGCCATTTTGAAATCTGCTTTGGTGTGGCCACCACCTTTAGTGGCCTGCTCCTCAATTGTTCTAGTGTGGCCACCACCTTCAGTGGCATGTCCCTCAATTGCTTGCTCCATCTCGTGAAAGCTGATGGCGATAGTGGTAGTGATGATGGGCATGTTCATGGATGAACGAAAGGTGAATTGGGTGGAATGGAGATGCGGCTGTGGATTGGAAGGAGTGCCCCTGGGGGGCGAAGAAGGAATGGAAGGAATGCCACTGGGAGACGAGGCAAGGGGTGTCGAATGGAGGTGGTGAGGTTGAGAGCGACCTCTGCCACTGCAGGTGTTTGGGTAGCACCCTGATATCTGCTAGGCTAGAGAGGAAGTAGAGTCAGAAACCGGGGAATGTTGGGGATGAGCCAAGCTTCCTCTGCTTCCACCCCTGTGACTGCGCATACGATGACACATTCTCGGCATGTTGGCGCCAGAAGTTTGAGAATTTCTTCCAGAATTGGGCTCAGAGTGATGCAGAGGCTCAGTATAATTTACAGGTGGCTCTAAGGAGGGATTAGCTGCAGAAGCCGAGTGGATGATGAAATGGCAAGCCAAGCTCTAGGTGAAGTGAATTCCTGGGCCTAAGTCAATGTAGCAGAGGAGGTGGCAATGCCTCCCGGTGGTAGTGCGAGAGCTAGGTGAAGCAGTAGCTTGAGGGCAGAGGCATTGCTGAGGCAGAGGATGATGGATAGGTATAGTGGTGAGAGCAGCATCAGAATTGATTTTTGCATGGAGCCAAGGTGGGTGGTTGCAGATAGGTTGGAGACGGCGCCCCCTGAAATGCCATTTACAGCTATTGTTAATGTCATTTTTAGACCAGTGTGCTAGATTACAGAGGGCCATGTGGTTTGGCCACATGCCATTCTGTTCGGCCGCCACCTCATTGTCCTTACTGAGCACCTGCATCCGGGAGATGTGCTTCCTTGTGCACCAGGTCAGTGTAGGCTTGTAATTGAGCTTGGTCATGTAAAATATTGATTGTTCCAGATTGTAGGACCTGATCATATTCAACTCCTATGTTTGCCAAATATCGGCCACCTTGTTGTTTTCTCTTTTGACATGAATGAAGGTGGTAGCTCGTCTGTTTTTCATCCATTTCTCTATTAGTTTGAGTCTGGCCACTAGTCTCCAGCTGGTAGCGACTCTCAAAGCTGTGGTTCCCAGTTGTATTTGGGTAACCATGTGTATCAGAATTTGGGAGTCCCCTTCTATTATAATAGGATGAAAATTGTGTTGATGCGCTAAGTTCATACCTTGCCACAATCCTTCCAGTTCTGCAGAGTTATTTGTGTCCCATCCAATTGAACCAAAGTATATTAGCAATGGTCAGCCTTCTTGATCTCTAAAAATTCCACCATGTCCTGCTTTGCCTGGGTTGCCTTTTGAGGCCCCATCAAAGTTTAGTTTGATCACTTTTGTTGGAGGGGGTTCCAATGTGATGGTTGCTTGTTGATAATGCTTGCTTTGTTGGGATCAATTTGAACCTGTGGGAGCTTTAATTTCCAGTTGTCCCATATGCTCTGTTCCTGTGCCTGAGTGGGAAAGTCCTCAACACTCCACTGTTGGAGAGCTAGGGTTTCTTGAATATTCTGACATAAATTGGTCCAGATGATCTCCAAAGTAGTGCTTTGATTTTTGAAAATTCTTTTGTTTCTTTCCTTCCAAATTGTCCAGAAAAGGAAGCTCGGGAGAATTGTCCATAACGCATTTAGAAGTTTGCTTTTATATGGCGTAGGGGGCCAATTGCGGATAGTGCCTTTGATATCCCCTAAGATTCTGCAAGGTCTTTGACATCTGAAGGTGAGTTTTTCCCATAATTGGTTAGCCATGTAGCAGGAGTCCATGAGATGTTGAATAGTTTCTCCTTGTTTTTGACAATTAGGACAATAAGAGGGTCCCTGGAATCCTCTTTTAATTAAATTATCCCAAGTGAGAATTCTTTGATGATAGAGAAACCAAGTGAAGGTAGAGATTTTGGGCCATATTCCTATAGTCCAGAGACGAGTCCAAGCAGGATCAACTAGTTCCTGTGTTTGGAGCATCAACTTATATGCTTCTTTTTTTGTGTATGTTCCCCTAGGGGTGTAGCCCCATCTCAGAACATATTTTCCATTAGTACATCTAATTTTCCTGTTGGTGAGTTCTTTGTGTAGATCCGAGTTATAGGCTTCAGTTTCATGCTGTATTATTTGTTCAATAAGTTTCAATTGCCTAAAGCCTTGATTGGTACTTTGAGTCCAGTAGTGTGCTACATGATCAGTCTGGTTGATGTTGTTTCCATCAATAGGGGGAAGGATTTCTGCAATTTTTGGCCTCTGTTGCCATGAGTCCATCCAAAAACGCGCAGTTCACCCATCACGTATCTCCCAGAAGCTGTGCTTTTGTATTAGCTCTCTATGTTGTTTTGCTGCATTCTAGATTAGAGATCATGTGTTTGTAGTGGTTATTCTAATCAGCTCTTCCTGCGAACGATTGTTCGCATATTTTGCAGTCCATATTTGGGCCCATGGCTTCTGTGGGCTTGAAACCCACTACCACCATATTCGTGCGCCCATTAATGTGTTACTGTGTTGCGGGTCTCGCAATCCTAGACCCCCCTGCTTTTTTGGTGTGCAGACCGTGACCCATTTTACTAACGCCCATTTACGGTTTTGCCCTGTGGAGCCCCATAAAAAGTTGCGTTGCAAATTCTTGATCTTTTTGAGTGCCCATTTTGGTGCTGCAAGAACTGAGAAGAGATAAAGAGGCATGGATTGTAAAACTGCCTTTATCAGAATGAGCCTGCTTGCCATGTTGAGAGTTCTATAGGTCCAGGACGATAAGCGACTTTCGATTTTCTCAATGAGTTGTTGCCAGGATGCATGCTTTAAGGCTGAATCTATCAATGGAGCACCCAAATATTTGGATGGAAGTTTAGCTTGTGAGAATCCTATGATTCTGGCGATTATTCTTTGAGTGGCAGGTGGAGTGTGGAAAAAGAAAATTTGAGATTTGGCAGTATTAATGGTGGTTCCTGAGGCCATTGAAAAGGTTTCTAGCAGAGCTTTGAAGGTACAGGCTTCACTAACAGAAGGATGTCCGAATAACATATTGTCATCAACAAATTGTTGATGAGTTATAGCAGAGGTTCCATGGGCAGAGATGCCTCTAAGGTCATGAGATTGAACAACATTCTTTATAAGGTGACCCAGACCTTCTGCCATAATAATAAAGAGGAAGGGGGATAAAGGGTCGCCTTGACGAATTCCTCTGGATGGGGAGTAGGTTTTGGAGGGGATTCCATTAATTAGGATGGAGCAGAAGGGGGAGGATATGAGATTCATAAGCCATCTCACCGAGGTTGGGCTAAAGTCGAAGGCGGTAAACAATTATTTTATATAGGACCCGCTTAGTTTGTTGAAATCGTTAGAAAGATCGATTTTAAGAAGCATACCTGCCTGTTTGTTGCTCTTTAAGGAATGAATGATTTCATGAGTCAATATGATGCCATCCAAGATTTGACGTCCTTCTACATAGCTAGATTGTTCCAGTGAAATGAGAAGAGGGAGAAGCGGTTTGAGGCGATTGGCAATGACTTTCGAAATGATTTTGTATATGACATTGCATAGAGCGATGGGCCTGAACTTCTCTAGAGTACTCGGCTGATCTTCTTTGGGGATGAGAGCTATGAATGTTGCATTGAGAGAAGGAAGTAGCCAATGCATAACTCGTGATTCTTCTACCACATTCCAGACTTCCTCTTTGATTAAATCCCAAAAGTGATGGTAGAAGTTAGAGGTGAAGCCATCAGGTCCTGGAGCCTTCCCATATTTCAATTGATCTGAAGCTGATTCTACTTCCATCATAGTTATCGGTCACAGCAAGAGCTGATTGTGCTCTTCTGTTATAATTCTAGGAATATGTTGGAGTATTTCGTTTATTGCAGGCTGTCTATCTGTAGGTGGCTCTTGATGTACTATTTTGAAGTGATTAGTGAGCTCTCTCTCAATATCTTCCTGTGTCTCCATTCTCTCTCCCTGTGGATTTTGAATATGCGAAATGGTATTATTCATTCTTCTTTGGATAGTTGTGCGGTGAAAGAATTTGGTGTTTCTTTCCCCTTCTTTTAACCATCTGATTCTTGACTTTTGTTTCTAGAGCATTTCCTCGTGTTTCCTTCTTTCTTCCAATTGTGTGAGAAGAGCTTGTTCTTGACTTGCTAAAGTCTTGGTTCTGCCTCCTGTAATGATCTTCTGCTGTAGCTCTATCATACTTTTCTCGAGCACTTTTTGATCTTGAAAGATATTACCAAATGTGGTGTGATTCCAGTACTTGATTTGCTTTTTGATATGCTTCAACCTCTGCTGGAATTTATACATAGTTGAGCCACCAGAGGGAATAAAGCTCTCCCAAGCTGATTTGACCATATTTTTGAAATTAGGGTGAGTGAGCCAAAAAGTTTCAAATCTGAATGGTTTCCTGTTTGAATTTCCAGGGCTTGTCCATTGCAGGGAAATGGGCCAGTGGTATGAGCCGGCAATGGGGAGTATTGAGGCAGTAATATCACCTCCTAGATGTACTGAGTTATCTGAGATGAGGTATCTATCCAACCTAGATGAGATTTGTTGAGAGCCCGTCCTTTTATTATTCCATGTGAAAAGACCATTATCAAATGGTAAATCAATTAGCCAATTATTTTGAATGTATTCTTTGAAGCTACTACTTTCACTGTCTAGCTTCCTTCTGCCTCCTAGTTTTTCCTCCAGCCGAGTGATCATATTGAAGTCACCGCCTGTGAGCCAGAGTGGATGTGTTCTTGTGGAATTGAGAATTTCCAGCGATTTTAGCAGCGTATTCTTTTGCATAGTATCTTGAGGGAAGTATACATTTGTCAAGTGACCATGTATATTGGTGTTAATGATGTGAAAAGTGGCTTGGATAAAATGATGAGAAGCATGGAAGTCTATGAGGGAGATTTTCTGCGTGTTCTAAACTATAGCAAGTGCCCTCGAAGTTCCTATTACATCTACATGATAGTTTGGCATTCCGACCAGGCTCTGAATAAAATGGAAGCTTGTGCTAGTATTACATTTTGTTTCCTGCATGAAGAAAATATGTGGTTTTTCATGCTGTATCATGTTCTTTATGATCCTGTATTTCTCAGGACTGTTAAGTCCGCGAACATTCCATGAGATGAGCTTCATGGTTGACCAGTAGATAAAGATCTGTAGTATTTAGTCAACTTGGAGCACCTTCTGGACTCCACTAGCATTTCCCCAATGAGGATTGTGCATTGTAAATCTGTCTTTCTGCCTCTTTTCTTCCCATCTTTGGTAATGTGTTTCCCATCCCAGCTGCTTCCTTGTTGTATGCCCAGTGTGTTGTGCTGGTGCACTCTTGAGAGTACTACTTCCAGATTTTCAAGTTGCCTGTCTGGTATTTTGTCGAACTCTTTCTTCTTGCATGCTTGTTCTAGACTGAAAATGTCTAGGTCTCCTAGATCAAAGCTTTCAGGTTCTTCTTCCATGAGACTTTGTTGACTGCTCTCATCCATGTGGTGGGTTGTGTTGAGTGGGTCTGTCAGCAAGTTGTCAATGTCCATTCCTTTTGCGGACCAAAGGGCTTTGTTGTGATCTTGAAGGGGGATAGGTTGCGAGGTTGTTGGTTGCGGATCTGAGTTATTTGCTAATGATGGTTGACTAGCATCATTAGGGGTAGGTACAACAAAAGGTTTGGTGGATGGCGCAGAAGTTGTCTTAGCTATAATGGAAGGATCTGATTCTGGCATATCTAGGTTTGACAGAAGGTCAAAACTGTTGCTGGAGGATGGTGCATCAGAGGATGGTATTACATTTTTTGGTGTTGTAGGGGGTTTTTTGTTATGCTTCTTTCTATTAGCAACTTTGGTAAACCCTTCCGCATCAGATTTTCCCCATGGTCTGTAGATTTAGGAGGGGCATTTAGAGGACAATCACAGAATAAATGTCCATGGGTGTGGCATTTCCTACATCTAAAGGGCACATGTTCATAATCTATGGGTTGAATCCATTCAAAGTCATCGTGAAGGAGACTTACCGAATCCGTGAGTGCCTTGCCGAGTTTCATATAAACGCAGATGCGAGCATATGAGGTGTACCATCGAAGCTTTGTTTCCTCTGCAGTCTTTATGAATTCTCCTAGCCCATTGCCAATAGCTTTAAGTGATTCTTCATCCCAATATTCCAGAGGTAGGGAATACATGCGAATCCATACTAGTGCCCAACTGAAGTCTTCCTTGTCTGGATTGAATCTTTCTATCCAGTCTCGTAGATATAGACCCACTGCATTGAAGAAATAGGGTCCTCCATCTAGAATATGATTTCTGTCTTCAATGCAGTTGAAGATGGCTGTAAAAAAACCTTTGGGGCCTAGCTGTAGGGTTACATGTCCCTTGGGCTTCCACTTTGAGGTTATCCATCCTTGCAGAGCTTTTTCGGTAGGCCAGTAGCCTATAAATTTACCTATCAGTGCATGGTCTTTCATATATTGTATTTGTGCATTGATTTTGTGATTGGGTAACTCAATCTTGGGTCGTTCCACTGCAATGGGCTTGCAAGTGGAAGACGATGCCTTCTTTGGTTTTTCAGGTGCTGCGGGGTTATTTTTTGTTTCATTGTTCAGATCTTCCTATTCGTTCTTCTCCTGCTACTGCACAGGCTGTATCGATGGTTGTTCTGCTCTTCCAGTTGAGGGCTGTTCATTTTCGTCCTCATGTGGCCAATTTCCATTGTTGCGGCCTATGGGGGGAGGCCCTGTGGCCTCCCCCATCGGGATGTTCATTGGTTGTTTCTACCAATTCAGCCAGACCCGCGCTGGCAGCAGTACTGCTTGTTTCTGAGAGACTGCTTTCTCTGTCTCTGCGCCATGTAAGGGTTTCTGAGAAACCCTAGTCCACCATTTTCCTCTACTCACGAGCTCCCCGACCATAATCTTCTCACAAATAATGTTACCGAAGACAAGTGTTTCATTAATAATGACTTGCTTGCTTTTGGTCAAAGACTTGAATTATGGTCTGATTCGGACATGAAAAACAACGAACTTCCAAATGCTAATCATAAGAGGCAAATCAAAGTTGGATGGTCCAAAATAATAAGTACACTAGAAAACATTATTTCTAAATGTAAGAGAATATAGAATAGAAGAAGTGATGTGTTTCTGAATGCCATGAAAATTGTTAAAGAACTAGACAGTCTATGCATTATATGAAATTCTGAATTGATTACAAAAGATATGTTAACATTTGAACTGGATAAGAGAAAACAGTCAATGGCAGAGCAGTTTGATGTTATAACTAATTTTAATCCAAAAGAAATTGACAAATGAGTAGTTGACTTTGTCAATATTAATGACATGAAATTTTTATTAACCACTCAGTTACAAGAGGAGGCAATAGAAATTGAAAAGCAATTATTCGATCAACATGTGAGGCTAGAGATCACAATGGGACCAACAAATGAATTTATTCAAGGTAATCTGAAGACATTGGTTCAAGAGGCTATGCATTCGAGAGGTAGTTGATAATAAAAAAATTAGCCTATATGATTTCACAAATTATAAATGTCCTTAAATATTTTCATATTTGTTTTATGTTTACTAGTATTCAATCATCGTGATTTGTTAATTTTACTATGTCACATAGTCTATTTGTTGAATTTATTTTCTTTCTTTCTTTTGCAACTCTCCTTTTGAATATTGCAGTTTACATATTTACTTTTTGTGAATACAGAAGCAAATACTTAAAGAGAAGATTCCAAAATAGCGGAGTGAATGAGCTAATGAATTGAGCCATTGAGCATTTTCAATACTGATACAAGCAATTCGCGTTGAGAATCAAAATTCTTAATGCTTAGCATATGATATTCTATGCATTTGTATTCTATTTATTTATTTCAACTATAGCTATGGTGCTTGAAATTTGAATCTTGATAATGTTATTGTTACTGTGATTGTGTTGCTTAATGTTATAGACTTATGCTTTGAGAATTTGTATTAAGCTATTGATACACACATGCTAATAACATGAAAAATCAGAATAGTTCATTTTGCTATGAAACATATATAATGTTCACTATCATCATATTTTTAAATTTGTCCGGAGTGGGTGTGGAGCCTTTTGCAAATAGATTTTTGTGTGGAGTACAAAGATTTTGACTATGAAATCTTAAAAGCTTCCTATACGTAGTTCACTTAATCCGCAGTTCCACCTATATGCCTATTTATGAAAAGATAACTATAAACAAGGCTTCGACTCTGCAAAGAGTACAACCTTTAATTAGTTAATTAGAAAAGTTTTTTTTGTGCAAAAGAAATTAATTTTGCTGAAGTGTGGAAATTGCAGTTGGTTTGCAAAAGGTGTTTAGTGACATTTGTGCTTATGCTCAAAGGTTGTTATGTTCCATAATTAAAGACTCCGCATTTTCACATAAAATCCATATACAATACTAAATTAATTGATTAATGTCAGCCTCCGCACAACTTCTTTCACAAATTCTTCTTTTGTATATGCTTCCTTCGCACAACCACCTTTGAACTACCACATGCTTCCTCTGCACAACCACCATTGTACAAGATTCACCTATTAAAATCCACATGAATTATATTGACATTAGACTATTAGCAAATGAATGTGAACATTAGACTATTAATAAGAATGAACATTAGACGTGTCACGGTTTTGAATTTGAATAGACCTTCTCATTTTATCGATTAACTCAACTACTAATAGTTTATACGTTAAGATTAATATTTTAATGCTTTCAAATTCATAACCAAAGATTCAAATATTTATATTTTGTATTAATTTTGAGAATACACATTATTTTTAATATTTCAATGCTTTCAAAATCACGGTTTTATGTTTAATATTTTAATTCTTTGAAATAATGCAAAGTCGGATAACATTGTGAAGTGATAATTCATATATATTGAATTGGAATTCCAAATAAACCTTGTTGATAGTGTGAATTCCATTTCTCAATTCATAGTAAAAAAACAAATGTTAAGTACCTTTATCATAATTATCTAGTTTTCTGAAGAAAAAAAACAGTTTACGAAGCATTTCTTATGCGAATAGACAATGTATGGAACACGTGATAGGGATGGATGTATGGAAGTAGAAATGTAGCAATATGTACCTTCCTACTAAGTGATCAATAAAGAAAGTGTGTATTTAGTATAGGTCTATTAATTCAATTAATAATAGTTTCAAATGTCAATTACTGATCGAATGGTGTTATTGAGTATGGAAGTAACTGTGCGAAGGTGGTTTTGTGTGTGCACAACCTATGTAGACAACAAATTCAAAAATACTTTTATAAATTTCCAAATCATATATTATATATCGTATGAATTTTTATGGAGAACTGAATATGTGCAGGAGAATCGAGAATATTATTATCTTTTGTTGGGTGGAGCTTTTACTATGTAGAGTACATAGTATGTGTGGGAGATTAGTTGCGTAGAGATTTGATTTTAAAGCTATGAATATTTGCAGAAGACTGGGTATGTGCGGGAAGAACGATAAGTGTATAGGGAAGTTAATGTTAAACTATTAATGTTAATATGGTATTATTATTATGTTTCATTGTGCAGAGCTTTGACTGTGCAGAACATGGGATATGTTTGTCGATTTCCTGAACAAATATTTGCTTAATATTTCATTGTGCAAAGATAATTTTGTAATTCCCAAATCATATATCATATAAATGTTTATGAAGGATGGGGTATGTGCAGGAGAATGGTGAATATGATTATGTTTCGTTGTGCAGAGCTTTTATTGTGCAGAGTACGAACTATGTGCAGGAAAGCAGTTGAGAAAGCATGTCCAGATATAGCATGTGTGGAAGAAAAGTGGATGAAATATAGATTCCACTAAAATATTATAAAAATATTGTATTAGTCTAATGTTTACTTTGGTTCTATTGTGAACAACAAATATGCATTGTTTAATACTAAAATTTTAGCAATAAAATCCTTTGGTGTCAAGTGCGGCGAACCACACATTGAAAGCTTTCTCCGCACAATGGACTTCCTCCACACTTCCACACAAATGCCTAACTTGAAACATATTTAGAAATATAAACATATATATTCTTTACAACTAAAATATTATTAATAATATAAGCATAAAGTATGTATTTTTAATACTAAAATATATAATCAATTGAATAACAATAGTATGCATTATTTTCAAGTAAAATATTATCAATAATCTAAGCATAGACAATGTTATTGAACAAATATGTGTTACCTAATATTTAAATATTAGCAACATAATCCTTTTTTGCTAAGTGGGGCGATCCACACATTAAAATCTTCATTTTCAAAAAAAATATGTAGGAATTTACAAGGTAAGTTCCTCAGATAGAATACCAAAGGACACCGCTCACAAACAAATCATAGATCAATACACCAGTATTCTTGATGTGGTTAAAACCCTCAAAGAGGGAAACAGTCCATGGCCTGAGCCAACGCGGCCACTTCAGGCAATTTATTAATAAAAGAATGAAAATTTACATAAGCTTCTCTCATGAATGGTCACACTACAAATGACCCTCCATGCTCTTTAAATAGAGATCATGGACCAATCGGGTATTAAGCCACAGATCAAGTGTTGGTAATACCGAGGAGAGAATGAATCGTCAAATCACTTCATGTCTAGAACATATGATGACCATCGGATTGTAAGTTACAAAAGTACATAGTAAAGAAACAGACTTTACCTAACTCTACACTAGACCAAGTTATACTTGACTATTTTCTGTGTATCGGAATATCATAACATAACCCCTTAAGAAAAACTTGGGATAGGATTGAATATGACACAATAGGAGAAGGAAGGAGGCATTAGAGCCTATCCTCCCTTAGTGACAATTTCCTGAACTCCAACCATAAATCGAATTTTAGTAAACTTCGCCTCTGTGATAGCCTTTGTAAAGATGTATGCAACTTGATCATCTGTTGAACAATATTGCACTTCAAGAACATGGTCATGAATGAGCTTTCTGATGAAGTGCATGTGTAGTTCAATGTGTTTGTTGTGATGATTTTGGACTAGATCTTTTCATAGTTGAATGGCACTTTGATTATCACACCAAAATGTAGTCGGATGCTGCTTCTGAAAGCCAAACTCTGATAAGATCTGACGAAGCCACAAGGCTTCCTTACTGGCTTCTATGGCGCCACGATACTCTACTTCTGTTGAAGAAATAAAAATGGCACTTTCTTTCTTGCAAGCCCATGTAATAGGTCTAGACCCAAGAGTGAATATATAACCGGCAGTAGACTTCCGATCATCAGGGTCACCAGCCTAATTGGAATCAGTGAAACCAACCAATAGAGGAGATGCTTTTGCACTATAATGAATCCCAAACTGAATTGTACCTCGAACATAATGAAGTATTCTTTTAGCTTCTTTCCAATGACTTTCATGTGGGTTTTGCATAAACCGAGCAATAAGGCCAACAACAAAGGAAAGGTCAAGACGATTATGGGTCAGATACAAAATTTTTCCTACACGTTGACAATATAAAGTAGCATCAACTTCAGGGGAAGTACAAGTGATTGAAATTTTGGCTCCAGTCTGAAAGGGAGAAGGGGCTGGCTTACGGTCTTCCATGTGAAATTGGTGTAGAGGATCACATGCATACTTGGACTGGGAAAGGGAAATACCTTCCTTGGATTGCAAGACTTGTAGACCAAGGAAATAATGCAAGTGTCCTAAGTCTGTCATTTCAAATTGCTTTTAAGGCTAGACTTCACATGGTTTATAAGGTTGGGATCAATACCAGTAAGGATAAGATCATCAACATAAAGAACAAGAATGATAAGAGACTTACCCACTTTCTTGGTATAGAGAGTATTGTCAGAATGACATGTAGAAAAGCCAGTATCTAAAAGAAAGCTATCCATTTTGGCATACCAAGCCCGAGGGGCTTGCTTAAGACCATAAAGGGATTTCTTAAGCCAGCATACAAGGCTGGAGTCTGGTTGTATAAATCCAGGAGGTTGTTCCATATACATTTATTCATACAAGTCCCCATGCAAAAAGCAATATTTAACATCCATCTGATGGACTTCCCATTTGAAAGAGGCAACAAGTGAAAGAACAATGCAGATAGAGTTCATTTTGGAAATAGGGGAGAAGGTTTCAGTATAGTAAATTCCTTCAACTTGTGAAAAACCCTTAGCAACAAGAAGATCTTTATGTTTATCAACTTTTCCATCTAGTCCATACTTGGTCCTGTAAACCCATTTGCATCTAACAATTTTCCATCCCTATGGAAGAGGAACAAGATCCCATGTATGATTTTCCAATAATGAACGATATTCTTCATTCATAGTTGTGTCCCAATCTGGATGGCCTGAAGCTTCTGCAAAGGTGTTAGGATCATAATTCGTTGTAGCTTGAGCCAGTAAATAATAGGCTCTATCGAACTGAGAACGTGTATGTTGTTGATCTGTAGGATCACCTGCAAGAGCACCTGCTGCATGCCGAGTAGTACAGACCTATTTTGGAAGCTGAGGAGCTGAAGGAGGATCCTGAGAAGGTGGGGGAGGATTTTCATCCTCGTTGTCATCATCTAAAGAAGAAATATTTTTAGAAGTAGAAGGGATAGAGAGGTGTCACATCCACCGAACTAGGCTCGTAGGACGATATATTTTCAGAAAACTTTACATCTCTTCTAATGATAAAATTTTTGGACTTAAGTGGAATAAATCTATATCCTTTAACATCTTCAGAATATCCAAAAAAATACATTTTTCACTCTTATGTTCTAAATATTTATGTTTATCATCTGGAATATGGGCCATGCTTCACTTCCAGAAACACAAAAGTGACTTACATATAGTTTAATTGAGTTCCATGCTTCTTCTCGAGTGATATTATTTAAAACTTTAGTAGGAGTGTGATTTACTATGTAATTTGCACAGTTAATTGCTTCTGCCAAAAAATTAAGACTAAGTCCTTTAGATTGAAGCATACAATTAACCATTTCCTTTAAGGTGTGATTCTTCCTTTTAGCTACACCATTTTGTTGTGGAGTATATGGAATAGTATGTTGCATTTGAATCCCATGCTCAATGCAAAAGTTGATGAAGTTGTTGTTAACATATTCTCCATCATTATCTGATAGCTTAAGAATTTGATGTCCAGATTATTTCTCAACAAAGGAATTAAAGGCCAAGAACATGTTAAAGACTTCACTCTTGAGTTTTAAGAAGTATACCCAAGTGTGGCTGGAGAAATCATCAATGAAAGTTAAGAAATACTTGTAGCCAAAGAATGAAACAACTAGAAGTGGACCACATAAATCACTATGCACAAGTTGTAAAGGGGCTGAGGCATGCCAAGAGGCACATTTTTCAAAACTATCCCGATGATGTTTTCCGAGTACACATCCAAAACAAACACCATCTCTGCAAGATACCATAGGAAGACCTGTCACCATATTTTCTTTACATAGATTTTGAAGGGAGCGATAGTTTAAGTGACCAAATTTCTCATGCCAAAGTTTGTTCACTTCATCATTATGAGCAACAAATACCGAGGGAAGTGTTGATGACCCAAAGTTGTTAAACTTATACAAACTTGTAGAATCATCAGCAATGCCAGTAGCTAAAATCTGTCTAGGATCTCTTAGGTCCTTAATTACAACATCGTGAGGTGAAAATTCAACGATTTTACCTTCACCTGAATGAGTTATCTGATATACAGATAGAAGGTTGTAGGATAAGGTTGGAACACATAATACATCATTAATTGACCATTGTGTAGATGAATAGTTCCAGCCCATACAACACTAAGAGATCTATCATCACCAACATATATATTTTTGGTGTTACAATCATTTAAAGAAGAAAACATGTCTTTGTTTTTGGCCATGTGATAAGAAGCTCCAGAATCAATGAGCCACTCATGAGACTGAGAAGAAGAAGATACATTTAGTGAATAACTAGACCGTGATGCTTGACAACCACATGCAGAAAGTGCTATTCCTGAAGATGAAGTTGAAGTTGAAGAGTGCTCCAAATGGATGTTATAATTCTTCATTGCTGCTTCCAAGGCTTCCATATTCTTAAAGCATTTGGATTCTAAGTGGACATATCATTACAAAAGTTGCAATGTCTATCAATATTCTTCCCTTTGATTTTATTTGTCATATAATTTTGTTGAAATGATTTTTCATTTTGAGACTGAAATTGCTTAGGACCCTTTTTTGGTTTAGGACCATTCTTTTTAGGATACTTCTTCTTAGGATTCTTTGAATTTGGTTGTTGTTGGGTGGCTAAGGCTTTCTTAGAAGAGTTTCCAAGATTAAGAAGACCAAGATGTAAGAGTTTTTCTTGTTCACTTATTAAAGAATCACAAAAGGCATCAAAAGAGGGGGACTTGTAGTCTTGTCCTTGAGAAATAAATGCTTCTCTAGTAGAATGGAAGATAGAAACAAACACAGAGTAGGTTGGTTCCATCTTAGTAAGAATGGAATAGATAATGCTACCATCTTCTTTCTTAACCTTAACACCTTCCAAGATAAGTCTAAGGGTCTTGAACTTGGACAAAAAATCTTCAATGGAAGAAAAATTATTGGGGTCCAATGTAAGGAACTCATTTTCAAGTTAATGGGCTCTAATTTCATTTTTAATTCCAACAACTTTAGTGAGTTGTTTCATTGCTTCATTAGGGGTATCAAGTTCTGCGATATGGAATCTAAGGTCTAGAGAAATAGACATTCCTATCAACTCACATGCTTGATCTTGTCTATTTTCCCATTTGGCTGCCTTATCTTCATCTTTAGGTTTGGTTTAGTTTCTTGGCCCAAGGCTATTCTGTAAAGACCTTTACTTCTAAGTAAATCCAAAATGTAGCACCACCATTGGAAGTAGTTGGTGTTGTCAAGAATAACTTGGCATGGACTTTCCATTTTAACAGAATCTAAAGCTCTAGATTCTGGAACTAAGTGTTCTAATGGAAAGATCTCGAAAAATTAGGTTGGTTAAAAAAAACGGCTTCCAAATGAAGATGTTATGGCTTTTTGAAAAAACGTTGTTGAAGATGATGACGAAGTGTGTGAATGTGCAGAAATGAATGATAACATTATATTTAAAAAAAAATCCGCCCCACACCAGGCTCCCCCCGCGCCCCCCCCCCCCCCCAAACTCCCCCTTCCAAACTTAATCTAATTATCTCACTTAAAAAAAAAATTTATGTGATTCACTTTTATAAATAAGTGAAAGTCACTTTTACAATGGTACTTTATGAGCTACCCACTAAATTGTAACTTAAATAAAAGATCAAGAGACTTTAGAATTATAAGTGACTCATTTTTTATAATGGGTGAGCCCCCCCCCCCCCCCCCCCAATTCCCCCTTCGAAAATTAATCTAATTATCTCACTTTAATTTTTTTTTTATGTGATTCACTTTTATAAATAAGTGAAAGTCACTTTTACAATGGTACTTTATGATCTACCCACTAAATTGTAACTTAAATAAAAGATAAAGAGACTTTAGAATTATAAGTGACTCACTTTTTATAATGGGTGAGAACACTTTTACATAAAGTTACTTTAAAACGTGCTTTTTGAAAAGTAACTTAACAAAAAAAAGGACTTGAACCCAAGACCTCTATTCTCATAAAGTAACTTTGGACCAAGTGAGCTAGTTTAAAAGGTTAGTAACTTTTGGAAAGAGAAAGGGGGGATTTTTTTTTTTTAGTCACTAAAGCTTTGGGGTGCGTGCTTACTTGAAAAAGCTCTTTTTCCCTACAAAACAAAAAACCACACAACCTAACACGGACATGCAAAAACCTTGTGGCTTGATGTTAGCTTTCACTGTAAAATAAATATTTTCCTCAATGTTTCTGATTTTCCGAGATCACATTAAGGCATGGTGGAAAAGAGCATAGCATGAGAAAAATCCTTCCTTCTTGTTTCTGATTTGCCCAGATCGCACAGAGTCATCGAGTTAAGAGCATATGCAGAAATGAAAGGTATAGATCTGGTAATAAAAAACAAAGAGATAAATAAACTAAAATAAACAGAGAGATAAATAGCTAGAACTACAAATAAAGACTGTATACCTCCAGATCTTAAAAATGACGTAGCTAGGGATACCAAAAACCTTTGCACATGAAACGAAAGGGGTTCCTCACTGGAACGGATGCTCCTAACACAATAGAGCAGTCCTCTTGGTCCAAAAGCGGTCAGAAATAGTAGATGTAGGAAATGACAGTCGGATGCAGTTGTATCAGCTTTCGATTTGGATCAGCAACGGATGTGGCCCTCAAATAGCTCCACTAGCATGTAGGAATTTACAGGGTAAGTTCCTCAGATATAAAACCAAAGGACATCGCTCACAAATAGATCATAGATTAATACACCAGTATTATTGACGTGGTTAAAACCCTCAAAGAGGGAAACAGTCCACAACCTAAGCCAATGCAGACACTTGAGACAATTTATTAATAAAAGAATGAAAATTTACATAAGTTTCTCTCATGAATGGTCACACTACAAATGACCCTCCATGCTCTTTAAATAGAGAGCATGGACCAATCAGGTGTTAAGCCATGGATCAAGTGTTGGTAATACTGAGGAGAGAATGAACCATGGGATCACTTCATGTCTAGAACATATCATGACCATCGGATTGTAAATTACAAAAGTACATAGTAAAGAAACACACTTTACCTAACTCTACACTAGACCAAGTTATACTTAAATATTTAATATGTGTCGGAATATCCTAACAAAATAGTGTTTAGTAAAATTGTAGATAAAAAGTCTTTAATGCCGCTAATGTTCCAAGATGCTTTTACAAATTTTCAAATTGTATTTCATATATCGTATTAATGTTCTGTGGAACTTTTACTATGCGGAGTGAAAACTATGTGTGGGAAAGCGATTGAGAAAATGTCTCCAGATATTACCTGTGTGGAAAAAATGTGGATGAAATACATGTCGACTAAAATATTAGAAAAAAATAACATATAAGTCTAGTATTTGTTTTGGTGCTATTGCAAACAACAAATATGCATTTTTTAGTACTAAATTATTAACAATAAAAGCCTTTAGTTCCAAGTGCCGTCAACTACACATTGAATGCTTTAGTTGTGCATTGGACTTCTTCTGCACTTCCACACAAATGCATAATTTGAAACATATTTAGAAATACGAACATATACATTATTTACAACTATAATATTATTAATAATATTAGCATAAAGTATGCATTTTTTAACAAAAATATATAATCAATTGAATAAGAATAGTATGCATTATTTTGAAGTAAAATATTATCAATAATCTAAGTATAGACAATATTATTGACAAAATATGCATTATTTAATACTAAACTATTAGTAATATAAGCCTTTTGTGCTAAGTAGGGTGATCCACATATTAAAATTTTCCTCCGTACAATAAAGTTCTTCCGCACTTACTCACATATGCGTAGTTTGAAACATATTTAGAAATACACAGATAAGCATTATTTACACTTAAAATATTGCCAATAATACCAGTGCTTGTCACAATAACAGATGATCACAGATACCTACACATTTGCATGCCTGGTGAACTCTCCCTACATCTTGGAAATCAATAGGATAATGAGAAAATGTAAGTGCAAAAAACACTCTAGAGTAAGGATTTAGTAACGCATATACGCAAAAACCACTAGTTGCACAGAGAAAGCTATCCAAAAACACATTGAAATCTTCCTTTGCATAATACAACTCATCCGCACTTCCACACATATGCCTGATTATTTACAATTTAAATATTATCAATAATTGTGCGGAGATATTTATATTATTTTATTATTGGAAAATGAATACATCATTACCGAGAAAACAACTAATAAATTTTGTGCTAGAAACTGTGCCTATTTTGCAGAACTTAACTCATTGTGTAGAGCTATTTATTTTATTTTTTTATTGGAAAATGAATATGTCATTACCTTTATTATTGGAAAACAAATACATCATTACCGAGAAAACAATTAATAACTTTTATGCGATAAACTTAGCCTATTGTGAGCTTAGCTCAATGTATGAAGCTTATAGCCTATTGTGCGAAACTTAACTCATTGTGTGGAGCCTATAGCCTATTGTGCACAACTTAGTTCATTGTTTAGAGCTAAGGCCTATTATGCGAAACATAGCTCATTGTGCAGAGCTATTTATTTTATTTTATTATAGGAAAATGAATACGTCATTACCTTTATTATTGGAAAATGGGTACAACATTACTGATAAAACAACTAATAACTTGTGTGACGAGAACTTAGACTATTGTACAAAAGCAAGAAATTTAACCTATTGTGCGGAACTTAGCTCATTGTAAGGAGATTATAACCTATTGTGTGGAACTTAGCTCATTGTGCAGAGCTTATAGCCTATTGTAAGGAACTTAGTTCATTGTGCAGAGTTATCTATTTTATTTTATTATTATAAAACAAATATGTCATTACCGAGAAAACACTATGCAAAAAAATCAATTAAAGAGCAAAATGAATACATGATTACTGATAAAACAACTAATAACTTTTGTGTGAGAAACTTAGTGTATTGTGTGGAAGCGAGAAACTTAACCTATTGTGTAGAGATTATAGCCAATTATGCAAAACTTAGCTCATTCTGCAGAGAATATAGCCTATTATGTGGAACTTAGCTCATTGTGCAGAGCTATTTATTTTATTTTATTATTAGAAAATGAATACATCATTACCGAGAAAAAAACTATGCAAAAAAATAAATTAAATAGCGGTCCATGTTCAGCACCATCCTTTTTTTCTATCCAATTTGCAGAAAATCTTAACGGGCCTATCTTAGAAGTTAAGTGAGGCGTTGCCTTTGGATCTTTATCTATAGCTTGTAGATATCAAGAAACTAACTCTATAGTGGTTAGAGCTCCATAGGTGTTTTTCTTTAGTTGAGGGTTTATGAGACTTTAAAACATTAATTACAAGTTTGATTTTGTGAACAATCATCTTAGTTAGGAAAACATATGCCTTTCCCAACTTGCATCCCAACTTCACATTGTCATTCCACACTCTCGCACAGTGAATAATTCACGCACTCCTGCCTCCATCTAACAATGGACAATTCATGCATGTTATGACTATATTCTCTCAGAGATTGAAGGAGTATGGAGCTAATGAGAACTATAAAATAATATTGTATACCTCAATCCGTTACTAAAATATTAGAAATAAAATCCTTTAATGCCAATGTATTTATGAATTAATAACATGACCTACCGAAAGGAGAAAAGTTTTTACTGTGGGTTTATGCGGGAGATTTGCTATGAAATGTGACACAAATGCATTTGTCTTATGTTAGAAGCATATGTGTTTTCTATTGACAATAAAAAAAATTAGAAAACGAGTTATGTGCGAGAAAATGGTGTATGTGCTGAACAATTTTTGCAAAGAGATTTTATTATTTTGAGCTTTTATATTTGAAACTTTATTCGGTGGTAATGAAATTAGAATGCAGTATTTTTGGAAAATGAAACTATTAATTTTAACTTGCTATTATTATTATTTTTCGTTGTGCATAGTTTTGACTATGCGGAAGATGAGGTTTGTATGTCTATTTGTCGAATACATGCTTGTGTTAATCGCAAAGGAAAATCACTAACGATTTAATTTTAAAAATAAACATTTAATGTTCAAAATTTTGAAAAAAAAATTGGTACTCTTTAGAATTGGGCTATATAAGTTATTCTAAAAACAAAACAAAACAAAACAAAACAAAAAATGAAACAAAACAAAAACTATATAATTTCATTTAGGAAGACATGGAGTTTTTTTTTTTTTTTTAAGGAAAGACATTAAACTTAAATATTCGTAGTCCAACATTATTATTTTTTTCCTATTATTATTATTATTATTTCTGCTACTTACTAGTCCAACTGTCTTAAGTGTCTAATACATATGTTTAATATTCATATGTTAATGTCAAAATACCACTTACTAATTTTCATTGTGTTTTCCATAGAAGCATTCGCCACGTGTTCATGATGCAATATTTTTAGCATACACATTATAAACACAAGTTAGAAGATCTGGTTACAAATAGAATTCTTGTCTAGGTTGTACAATATTGTTCTCAGAATTGCAGATTGTGAGCGACTATCATTTAGAATGAAACTGCAAAATGTGTAGCATTAGTGACAGTCCTTTGGTAATGATGTACAAATTTTAAATACTATATGATGTGATAATACTAAAAAACGTTTAGACAAAATAAGTTACTATCATATAGTTCTTATTTTTGAAGTATTTCCATGCTATAAAATTAGAAACTCTTATTTTTCTTATTTATATATAATTTATCCAACTCATATCGTTATAGCAACAAAAATGATACAAGCATAACGAATATCATTAAGGACTATCATAACTCTTCTAAGAGACACATTTCTATTTTATTTATTGTACTTTTATTATATTTTCATTACACAACGTAACAGTTGTTGTTGTTTTCTTTTGTGTGTGCTCCCGTTGCTCTTAGGCCATATTTTTTAACGTAATATAACTAAAAACATTTTTTTATTTTTTATTTTCAGGAAACATATGACACTTAGAGATTCAGATTCAGGACAACAATTACAAGGAAAAAAGTACTTTGAACATTTCTATAAGACTTTCATATTTGCTAAAACTAAAATCCATCTAGTATTTTTGTACATTACTAATGAATTTTCTTTATCTTATTCCATTTTCATTAGACAATTGTTACTTAGTTTCAATTATAGTGTTATTTTAAGCAGTGGTTTCAGTGTAATATTTGTGAATAGGAAAAAGTTATTTAATTCAAATGATGTCATAGTAGGCATGGACGACAGTGTGGACATAGCAATGAGAAGTACCACAGAAAAATATATTGCAATAAACAAAATAGAATCAATGGAAACTATTGAAGAAATAAATGCAAATAGGTACTTCTGTGCAAAATAAATTAACTTTGTATCAATTTTTTCCTTTTTCCTCTTTCTTATTTACTTGCCTTTGTTTTTCTATTCTTTGCTTTCTTTTTTCTTAAAAAAACAATTTTTTTTTTCAATTCAATGGTTGTAATTAGGCAAAAGAATGTTGAATCAATGCCATTATTGGTCAAACATATCATTAACAATATAACTAGAAATTTGTTTCATGGTGTTGTCTTGGTTACATATTGAACATATTTGGACAAGGAAAATAAGTCAAAAGCAATATTTTCTGCAGAGTTACTAGATAAGAAAGCGAAAATGACAATAACATTGCTTGTGCTAACATCGTTAATCGAACACCGTGAGTCAAAGCTTATTGCAAATATCAGTGTTTCTATTAAAGATTTTGAAATTATTCCAAAGCATAAATAGGATTGTGGTGATTGTGAGAATACTATTTCTCTAAATAGTTTTAGCAGTGTAGAAAACATTTGTCCTATTTCTGCAGAGTACCGATTTTTTTCAAACACGACAATTACAAATCTATCATGCAATGAAAATGCATTTCTAGTAGGAACAATCGGAGCTATTGCAATTTTGACAACACAAACAATAATGAAATATGTTCTCGGAATCAAAGAAAACAATGGAGAGTAGGACAGAGCTATAGTAAGCTTTGTTTTATTTAAAAGTTTTATTGTTACAAAGTTCATTGAAATACAAATCATGTTACGCATATGTAGGTATGTATATTTCAATGTTAAAGGAAAAAGTATACATCATTTATTGTACAGTTTTCATGTATTGTTTTACAAATGTTGCGTATGTAATAGGTTCACGCACATGATAAACTTGTTTCGACATATGTTACAATTCAAAGATATTTGCAACAAAACATTCTTTTTTTGTTATTGCTAAAAAATATAGTTAAAAAACAAGAAAAAGTTTTTCCATACATCACAGTCAACGTTCATTTGTGCAGTGAACAATAGGAAAAAAATATTACAGTCTAAGAAAGCTACTTTCCTCACCAAGAAGAGTATGCACTGTAAGATATATCATATTGTTTAAATAGATATGGATAAAGAACAAAAAATAAGAAAACATTTGATTTCATGATACTAAGAATTTGTTTTCTATATTAATTTTACAACATTTTCAAGGATATCTGAAAGTGGTTAGCATATATATGGTATCACTTAAAACTGTATGTGTAAAATGCATTACTCCAATCACAACTGCTAGAACTATAAACAATACAATGCCTTATTTCACTGTCTACAAGTAGCAATGTGGCTTTCTTTATTTTCATCATCTAAATTACATCATATATGCAACTGACAAGACTAAAAAATAATGTATTCTGAGGGACATCGAATTGGAAAAAGTATTACCCACACTACGAAATACGACCAATATTGTGAAGACAAAACAGATGTTTTTGAAATATTGAGCAACATCGAAATACATGGCACATTTACAATAGACCATAAAAATTTAGTTGTACGTATACACTGATAGGTTTATTTGTTTACGTTGTTAAGCAATTCAGCAATGACATGTCGTTTTCTCATTGCATTTCTAGGCATCCTAATAGCTTTTTTGTTTTACTGGACATTTGCAATGTGATTTCACATTATCAATCAATATATTATACCCATGCAAAGAAGATTAGCAATCTACTCATCACAACAACAAGACGATTTTTTCTACTAATGCAAATGTTTCTATGACATTGTACATGAACATAATCCAATGAACTATTTTTTTTTGTTCCAACTCTATGTTTTGTATTATGCTATGTCATTTTTTTCCCCTAATTATCGTTTTTTGCATTGTTTTTCTTAATTTATCAAATTTTCAAGTTCTATAACTACTCAGGTTAAGTGACATTACTTTATAATAACGGTCTTCTCTGTTTACAAATTCAATACCTTTTTCCTATTTAAACAGCTATTCCATACAATATTTAAAAAAATATTCAAATAATTCATCATACGAAGCTCAAACGATTTTCTAGAACAATATGAATTATAAAACATATTGCATTTATACATAGATATGTAATCCAGAATAGTCTAATATGTTTCTTTGCATTAACTTTGTTGCAATATAACAATACATAACTTTTAGCACATATTTAGTTTCAAAATCTATTCAGCAAATAACAAAAAAATTGATAACGCTTAGTTTATTAATTAACCATTGTTTTTGGAAATTAACGATTGTACCAATAATGCTCTGAGAATCGAGAACTAATTCATTTGTTCATGCTTTGCAATAACTCTTCTGATAAGGTTCTTATGGTATCTAATTCATCTTCCAGACGCTTAAGCATTTGTTGAAGTTCTATTATTTTATGCATTAACATTAAAATAACTTTTCTAAGAATTAAGATATCTTGGTTAAGCATTAAAATATCTTCGCTTCCTGCATGTACATCTTCCTATGTGTCCCTGCCGTTGTTTTTTTGAGCCATTTCTTCAGTGTTAGTAACAAATGAGAAAACAAATAGACAAATTATAATGCAATACCTTAAAACACTTAAAACTTTTAGAACAAACTAAACATTGACAATTTTTTTTTACAGGAAACAAGCATATATATAATGTGTAAGAGGAAATAATTCATTACAATCGGAGCCTACATAACCATAATATTGTAGGGGAAAAACAGTAACAATAGTGGGCTTCTATGGGGTACAATAATAACAACATGGGGACTATATCAACACAATAATACAATAAGGGGGTTGCACTAATAACAATAAGGGTTTACACTAGTAGTATAGGGACCTAACATGCCCCTCTCCTTCAAAAAGTGGTGTCCTCAATGCTTGAGTAATTTTGGATGCTTCTGTATAAAATTCATATCCTCCCATGTGGAATCTTCAACAAGTAAGGTCTTCCACTTGATGAGATACTCGGAAATTGATTAATTTTGTAGCTATCAATTTCTTGTTTTTGTGACTGCTTCGGGTTCCAATATGATTTTTTCTTCTTCATCAAGTGTTGGCCCTTGTTTTTGGTCTAGTTTTGCTTAAGAAAACATACTTAATTTCTATATTTTCCATCCATTTTCCATCACATACACCTCATTTTGATGTATTTATGCATATTCAGGTATATAAATTTAATTTTGCGATTTTTAGATGTTGTTATGAAAATTGAATTTGAAGTGCATTTTTGGATAGAATAAGATATTCTCATAATGGCTACATGGATGTCATATTTGCAGGACACTTTGGCATGAGCTTGATACATTTTTACAAAGCTTTGGAACTAGGATTGAACTAACTCCTATTGGTTCGGTCAAAACAAGCTTAAATAGACCCGGTCAAAGTTGGTCAAACAGGACCAGTCATTGAGGAAATCCCTAGGAAATAGGGCAGTTTTATGATTTCATGGGATTTTCCATATTTTTAGTTATAGGTTGGATGATTTCAACTTGGATAGGTGGGATATAGATAGATATAGTTGTTAGAGATATTTTAGATAAGTTTGTTTCATATTCTTCTATTTAAGCCAAAACATTGAAGGCTTATAGTATGTAAAATTTGTATAATTTTATATTGAGACATATGAATACTTTGAGTTAATTTGAGGAACCTGCTCTACCTTCATTTTTTTGTTCAATGGTGTGGATGATTGACTGAATTTTTGGTATCTGATAGTCTCTTCAAGTGTGCAAGGCAAGGGTGGAGGGCCCCCACTCCAAGCTAAGTACATTTCATGGTTAATCTAGCCTGATTTTCATAAACTAGTTTGCTTCAGATTTGTTTACTTGTTTTGCTTCAAGTTTGTTTACTTGATTTGATGTATGATGATTTATGTTTTCTGATGAATATTAGTTTATTTATCATCTTTATATGAATGGACAACCCAGTGTTCAAGTTGAACCCTCCTTCTATTGGATTAATGAATAAGAACTAAAATTTATCTTTCTTGCTTTCAAGTAATTTTATGAATTTCTAGTTTTCTAATAGTGGTATTATGATGAATGAATTTGTGATAAGAAACAACAAGGACCTCCTAATTTAGGAGCCTCTTTCATTATTTATTTATGCATTTTAAAGCTATTGACAATTAGTGGGTTTTTTTTATTTCTATTTCATGAAGTAATATTTTGGAAGAAGGACACAATTAGTTCTCCTAAGTTACAAGCCACTTCATCTCACATATATTGCATAAGTGAATTAGAAATTACTTAATTAGATTTATATTATTAATATATATTTCCTCAATTATTCATATTTTATCTTCTAACCTTGACTACATCTAATATCCATACATTTTGGACATGCCTCCAAGTTCTACAAACCTAGATTAATAATGAAATACTTGTGTTAATTTACTCCTTAAATTAGCCCAACATCAAGTTCTAGAAATATTGTTTGAACTTGGATCTTCTGCAAATTTTGAATGAGTGCCCACACTTCTTCACTGTTGTTCCATTCATACTTTTCTTCGTTTATCCAATCTAGTTGGATAATAGAAATGGCACAAAACAATGCTTCCAGATCCTCATCCTTTCTTGAGAGTGCATCTGCAACAACATCTTGCTTCGTTTTTTTGTAGATGATTTCAATGTCATAACCCAGCATCTTTGTGACCCATTTTTTTTTGTTATTCTGAAGATAATATTTGTTCTAAAAATTATTTAAGACTATCATGATACATTTTTACCTTGAAGTGTCTTCCCATTAGGTAAGGTCTGATGTTTGTAGGAACACTTCCTGGAATCAAATGAGTAGCATGATCATGATCACGAATAGGTGGGAAGCCTTTGGGAGTCTCAAATACCTTGGAATGATTGTCCAAGAATTTTTTGAAATCTAGAGAAATAGATGATTTCGATGTGGGAACCTCTAGCGAACATAATTGTGCAATTACACCTCATTGTTATTTATTTAGAAGCTTTGTCATTTCGTTAGAGCTGATTATCTTTCCCTATTTCCATGTGATACCCCTTAATTCAACTTCCTTTCCTTGCGAAAAGAAATTCATGAAAAGTTATTGAAAATTAAAAGTTACTGTACCCAAGGATTGTAGCCATTGGACGCCTAGTACAACATCAGCAACACCCATTGGAATTGAAAGCATTGGGCTATTCAATACATATTCTCCCATGTATAGCTTGATATTATGGCACTTTCTAGAGCAATTTATGGTTCCTCCACTTGCAACCATCACTTGACACTCTAGTGCTAGGAAAAAATTCAGTTCCCTGGCTATCTTACAATGAATAAAATTATGGGTACTACCCGAATCAATCAACACTATTACCTTTTTCTTCTTGATATGTCCTTATATCTTGATAGTTCGAGGAATGGTAATTCCAGCCAATGCATTACAAGATATGGTCAGATTCATTTCTTCTCTCTAGGGTTTGTTCCTAGTGTATATCCTATTCTTTTGGCGTTTCTTGTTCATTTTCTTCCTTCTCTTCACAATCTATGTAAAATAATTTCTTCTTAGCACACTTATGAGCTTTAGTGTATTTGTTATCACAACTGTAACAAAGCCCTTTTTCTCTTTTTTCTTCCAATTGTTGTGGTGTCAACCTTGTAGGTTGTGACTAGGGGAAACAACACTTGCATCTTTATAGTTGTGAGTGGTAGGCTTCCCTGTTGCCATAATTTTGCTTTCCATTTTTCTTGCCAACCTAAATGCCTTCTCCAATGAATCAAGTCCCTAAAGGCGAACCTCATGTTGAATGTTATCCTTTAAATTCCCTATGAAGACATCAATCCTCTACTTCTCTAGAATAACATTTACCTTTATATTCAATTTTTGGAAGTCCTCAATGTGCTCCATCATTGAACCCTTTTGTTTGAGATTTATCAATTGGCTAAAAAAAGTGTTCCTTTTTGTATCCTCATAATGTGCTATCATTTCTGTTAAACACACATGGGAAACAAAGGAATATGAAAGATAAAACATGAGAGTACATCTTTTATTAACAACTGATATACATTTATAGTACATTGTTTGACCGTTGGGTTTCACATCCCAAGGTCTCTTGGAGTTCTTTTTGTCTATTCGGCTTCCACACTAACCCATTGAGGATTAGGTGTCCAACATTCCCCCCTTAATCCGAAAGGTTATGTATGATTCCAAGAAGAGAGCTGTAATACAAAATGTGCAAAAATGCACGGCAACACTAGGTTGAATGTGCTCTCTGAAATGTTGGTATAAAGGGTGGTGGTTTAAGGATGACCACCAACACTGGAATGCTTAGTGCAATTCCTGGAACTCTTCCAAAACTGGCAAGAAGCTGAAGTCTTCTGCTAGAGGAAGTGCTCCTATTGTTTTGAAGAGGGAAACCTTCAACCATGAAAGGGAGGTCTCACCTCACATAAAAGGGAGAACTTCAACCTGAAAATGGAAGTCTCAACATGTGATGGTTTAAGGATGACCAACAACTTTAGAATGCTTAATGCAATTCCTGGAACTCTTCCAAAACTGGTAAGAAGCTAGAGTCTTCTGCTAGAGGAAGTGTTCTCAATTTTGTTCCTGGAATTCTTCCAAAACTGGTAAGAAGCTAAAGTCTTCTACTAGAGGAAGTTTCCCAAATTACCAACTGAAGGCATGCTCACGAGCATCTTTGTCTCTGGCTACAACTCTGAAACTGGTGTGGCAGGCTGTGGCTCAGGCTCGCTCGATGTGACTTTAAAACTTGTATATGACCATCATTTCCCCCCCTATCAGATACACGGTGAGATGATGGAGAAAACTCAACTGCAAGACTATTCAATACTCTAGAACAAGTTCTGACATGTGATTGGAATATCTTCTTGGCTGTTGATGCCCATTGCCAAGAAGCGATCCATCCAAGATGAATCTTTGTTCTTGTAGGACGTTTGTTTTTGAAGCATCTGTTTGAAGAATGGGTGGTTTTATGATAGTGCTTACATTGATGAAGATCAAAACAGTGATCTTTCAAATGGCCAACTCAGTCATAGTGTTGGAATTTCATGATCTGTTGTTGTTGTTGTTGTTGTGGAAGAGGGGCAGAATCTGGAATAGCTGGCGGTGGAATGTCATGAGGAGCAGGTGAACTGTCATGAATGAATCCAACACTCTGAAACTGAATGGGCTTTGAGTAGTCTGGAATATGAAAGGACAAGTCCTTGTCATATCCAAGACCAGTTCTGTGCTTGTTGTGGACAAGCTGTTCCCAAGGTCTGATGATGGGCTTGGGAAGTGCAAGCTGAACTTCTGCATCTGCATGTAACTTTGCTGCTTTATTGGGTACTAAATCTGAATGAACTGTAACATTATTGACTTGCTGCTGATGGGTTGTTGTCTCAATGTTATGAACAGAAACAGGTTTAGAATGATGTCTATTTTGATGTAGATCTTCTTGCTGTAGCTGTGATTCAAGCTGCAAAAAATCAATTTTCTCCTGTGCATTTTATAGACAGACCTGAATGTATGTGAGAGAAGCTTTGCTGACTTTCAATGTATTATGATTAGTAGACAATATCAGAGTTTTAAGGAACTCTAATACTTCATTGATTCTAGCCATTTTTCTTCAATGTCAGAATTACATCTTAAAAACTGATCACAACTACTACTCAATGCAGAAAAGCAATAACCACTCACATTACACAGCAATATCCTTTATAAATGTCAGCAAATGATCAGTGTGCAACCAACAAGCACCAATTACAATCCATTACATAAAAAATAAGAGTTTACTCATGACCAACATTATGTTCTAACAATACAACCGACAAAATTTTTCTCCATAAAAGATTACAATCAGCCCACCAAACTCTTTATGCAGCAGTCGAAGCAAGGAATCAATGCACTATAATGATTTTTAAATACAATGCCACGCTGGGGCAGCAACAACTACAAAATTGCTTGGATCCTTCAAATACTCCTTCAATTTCAAATTAGAAATGATGGCTATCAAAACTTCAATAATTATAACACCATGTCATGGGTAGGACTTGAATGCTAATATGCTTTGACTGGGGTACGAATCAATATTCTCTAATCTTGCCACTTTCTAGCAATGAAGATAAGCAATGAGATTAGATTCCAGCAAGGACTTTCAGACCAGAATGCTGCTCCAACACTTGCTCAGGTCATAGGCATTGGAATGAGTCTCTAGCACGCTGAAACAACATTGATAGACCTCCTTACATGTCCAAATACTTAGCAAACTGTACAGTGCTGGTCATATATACCATAGCATTTTACCATCACCTTCAAAAATATGAATATAATAAAAGAACATCAAGAGATTGTTTTAATCTCTTAGAAAAGAAAGAGATTGTTTCTATACCAACTTCAAAAGAAGTCATACTTCCCTTTCTCCAATGCAAGTCCATCAATCAAGTCCAAAGAATACAAAGATTACATGTGAGAGACATTGATGAAAACCAACCAAAACCCATGTCAATAAAGTCCTTTCTAGACCAACCCCTCTAACAAAAGCGTCATGTTTGCTCTACAACTAAACATGCTAAACTTTAGCCAAACTATCCCAGAAATAAGCACTACCAAAAGGAAATGGTTTCCACTATATATAGAAAATACAAATTTCACACCTACATATCTCATACTCATGAAATAATTTAACAAAAATCCATTAGCGATATTTTCAAAAAGAATATACCACAACTGCTATCCAATAATATTTTATCTATAATAGGACTGATAGTAATACCAGCCCTGAACTGAGACATGGGAGCAAATAACCATCCCAGGCTTCCATGTATTTTTCCCAAACTTCTACAGTTGCTAATCCTGTGTAGCAGTATGGATGCCTGATCATTCCAAATTAGTTCTACACCCTAGGCCTCTTCCTTCCCCCATTAGAAGCTGTGTTGTTTGAGGTCCTTGAGCCTTATGAGTCACGCCGGTGAAAGTAGATGATCCAGGCTGTTATTTCCAAGACCACAACAATTCCACCCAGTGTAGAAATCACTATGATATAAGCCCACTTCTGCTTGTATTTGCTTTCTCGGCTTCCTAATTCTACAGATGGTGCACCACTTATCGAGTTTCCTTCTGTAGGCACAACAATGTTATGCCCTCCAACTGAGAAATCTGACGTTTTTGAACCCTAAAATGATGAGGTTTAAACACACTTGGAGCACGCTCAGTTCCTGAACTCAAAATTGGGCGAGAGCTAGACCACAATGGCTAGACCACAAATCCAACTCAACAGCTCTCATGCAACGAAAATTTTAACAACCCAGAAGTTACCAAGGACCGCGCTTCCCGTTTCAGTTGTTCGATCAATACCCAAGACTGTACAGGATCAGTGTAAATATATATGGCAGCGTAAACAAATAGGGGCAGTGTTCAAAATAGTTCAAGATACCATGTACATTCAACGCATGGCTCATACACATCATAAGACAACTACCACAAACCAATTTTCACATGGTTCAAACTCGGAGCCTTGAATTAACAATAAAGACAAGTTTCCATTCAAGATTATTGAAACCTTACGGGGTTTTTAACACAGGCATCGACAACATGGTTTTTAATATTACTTCACCTGAATCTCATCAAAATAATTTTTCCAAATCCGTTTAAATAAAACATTTTAGATAACCCAATTGCCAACCATGAATCACCTCACCTCGTCAACGTGATGTAACATTGGTACTAGTGCCCACAGAATCTGATACCACGGGATTTTTATGGTCACAAATTGCAGATATATTAATAGTGTGGGATGTGGAGACCATGGCAGCTTCAGCGTTCATGGAAATGTTCTAGAAGCTAACATGAACATGAGATAGAGAGTTTTGGTTAATACCTCTAGGATCTGAACCATTAGAGAATCAACTGGAATCCATCAACACTCTCTCGTGCAGATATAGAGGCTTTGATTCACGCATTAGCGGCGTTTCATGCACCATTCACACAATGAACTCAGTAAACTCTCGCAGCAGCACTCCCTCAAGGCATTCAACACAGCAGCACGGCCTCAAGGCATTCAATGACGATTTAGAATGTTTTTAGAGCTGAGGCATGGCAAAAATGGCGCAAAAATAATTATGGTAGACAGAGGGCAAGATGGCGCAGAATCAATTATGGCATACAGGGAGCAGATTCAGAATTGCAGAGACATAATTAGATGAAACGACTTGGTGCATATAAGTAGCAGACCTGATAGACAGAGGTGGCAGCTAATCGCAGACAACGGTTATGGCAGAGAGCCCACAAAGAGCGCAGGAAAGAATATGGCATAGAATGAGGAATAAAATGCTCATTTATGATAAGCAGATAGGGCATTAATTAATGCTATCAAGAATGTTGTTGGATGGGCAAAATCTAATGCTCTATACAGTGGCAATTCTGATCAATTCTGATTAGGAGAAAGGCAGAACTGACATGTATATAGAGACCACAAAACAAGTGGCTCAAATTGGAGTAGGACCAACAATCGCCTACTCTGATACCATGTTAAACACACATGGGAAACAAAGGAATATGAAAGATAAAACATGAGATTACATCTTTTATTAACAACTGATATGCATTTATAGTACATTGTTTGACCGTTGGGTTTCACATCCCAAGGTCTCTTGGACTTCTTTTTATCTATTCGGCTTCCACACTAACCCATTGAGGATTAGGTTTCCAACAATTTCTTCCGTAAAAAATTTCCAAGTGACAATTTGTTTACTAGACCAAAGCCATCGATACCATACAAACTGATTTGGTTCCAAATATAAAGTTGCAATACGTACCTTTTGTGTGTTTTGCATATTATGGAGATCGAAATATTGCTCCATCTATAGTATCCATGTTATGGGATCTTTTCCATCAAACTTCCTCATATCTATCTTTGGAACATGGTGTGTCTTCAATCCACCATTAGAGTCTATGAAATCATGATTAATGTTTATTTTTTTCTCATCATGAGTTTTCTCTATTACTTTTTCACCATTAGGAAGCATTTCTTGTAGTAATGTTTTCAAACCTTCCTTCAACCCTTCCATCGGTTTTTTCAAATATTCAATGTTTTCATTCTTTGAATCATGATTAACATTTATTTTGTTCTCATTTTGAGTTTTCTCTACTACCTTTTCGCCATCAGGAAACCTTTCTTGCAGCAACTTTGTCAAACCTTCCTTCCAACTTTCCATGTCCTTCTTCCAATCTTCTATGTTGCCTTTCATACCATCCATCTTAGCTTCCACGCCTTTCTTTAAACCATCCATCTTATCTTCCACTCCTTTCTTTAAACCTTCCATCCTAGCTTCTGTTACTTTTTGTGAGAGTGTAATTTGTTGCACTTGGTCTCGTAATTTTGATATATCATGTTGCATTTCTTCCTCTTCTTCATGAGTCATGCTAGAGATTTTAGGTTTCTCGCTAGGTGTTTCCATTTTCTTTCTTCAAGTCATCAATTAATGATAATTATTCTTCACTATGCCCTTTGAATTCCTTCAAACTAATTTTTCAAACCAAACTTATGCAAAAATTTAAAAAAAAAAAACTACACACCTTTTTCCACTTTGTAGGAGCTTGATATTTAATCTGTTGTATCTATGAAATTTCGAATCTCCAAGGTCTAAAATTGTGAAATGTGGTATCCCTCTGAGTCTTATTTCCAACACCACCAGTCTTATCGAAATTTGATTCTCCAAGAAAGCATTATGCCCAATCTCCCAAGGTGACCTGATTATACACTTTTTCAGTAGAGTGAACTTTTACAAAGAGCCACGCCTCATTGTTTCAACCTTCGGACCTGAAAATGATGAACATAAAACTACAGTTCGTCCTATTTCTGTAACTTCTTATCAAATTTCAATCTGATACTTAGAGAGAAAGTTATGATTATTTTCCCAAGGTCACCGGTTTGGGATGTAATTCGAGAGCCTGAAAAAACCCTAAATGTCTTGAACCATATCTCTGAAAATATAGAGAAACAAGATCTGATATTTAGGCTCGATCTTAATTAAGATTTCGGATCAAATGGGTTTTAATTTTAGTGTCTTAGCCTTCGTAGAAACAAATTTATAGCGAAAATTCCACGATGACCTATTTGAGATGGAATTATGGAGCTTGCAAAACCCTAACTTCCTCAAATCATATCTCCGAAAATATAGCGATACAAGATCTAAAATTCGGACCTGAGGATCATCAAGATTTCATATCAAATAATTTTTTTTAGCTTCTAAAACATTGCATAAAAAAAAATATTTTATTTCTAGAGGGGGATAGATCTAGAGAAGGCAACGACAACTATCATAAATGCCTTTTGTCGGGTTGTATTTATTGAAATCCCACTATAATTTGCTACTAAAGTAAATCAATTGATGAATTTGAAGCTTGAAGCTAATGTTGAATAGGTGTTGCAAGGTCTCTCTATAACACTATCTATATACATGATTCTAATGCCATGAGATGGTGTCTCAATAACACTATTGTCTAGTGATAGGTGCTAGATGTAGATAGATTTGTCATGTCCTACAGGTAAATCGTATCATTATATTTCTATGAAATCTCAAAATGTGTTCAAAGTTTGTCTTAGATAATGAAATATGTATGTACTCTTGAATTTATCTATGTTGTAATAAGATCAAGAATAAAGTTTTCAATGTAAATAATTGAGATCTACCATGTAAGTTTACTTTACTACATGAAATTCTTGATTTGTTAGATCCCAACTAGTTAGTGTTGAATTTATTTTTGTTGTAATGAGATTAAGAATAAAGTTGCCATTTTAATCACTAAAATCTACCATGTAAGATTTATTCACTACATGAAATTGTTTATTTGTTAGAGCCCAACCTATTAGGATTATGAAGAGTCCTCTTTCATGACAATATTTATGAATGCTCTATTCTTGGTCAAAAAATTACATATTATAGAACGGTGGAAAATAAATGAGATGCAACAGAATGGTTTATGTTTTAAGATGCGTGGAGGGAGTATAAAATCATTTTCAATTGCGTTCAAATATTTTGAGCACCCATTAAAGTGCTTCATTTTCCTCCTAGTTAATTCCCTTTCTACTATCCCAATGCTTCTAGAAGTCCCTCTCCAAAGTGATCACTTAACTATCTTGGAGGGAAATTGATTACTTGATTAGAACCCACGGATTAAAATTTGTTTAGTACCAAGGGATGAGAAAGCTTCATATTCTTCAATATATTTCACAAGTTAAAAGCATATCGAATGATTTCCTTTCCGTTTAATTGATACAACAATCACTCGAACATTTGCTAGGATTTTGAGACCTTTTTCAATTAATTTTTTTCTTCTGAAAGTTATGTTCTCAATTAAAGAAAATAAAGAAAGGTGAAAATGATGCAATAGAAGGATTTTATGTTTTAGTGCCTAATAATTCCTTGCTAATGTGAAGGGCTTGGTATTCTCTTGACTCAAGATTAGTCGCATTTGAATTCCTAGCATTTCTTTTAATTTCATTTTTGTTGTGTTTATATTGCTATCCTTGAAGTTGGTGATCTACTATGTGTGTAATAGGATGTATTAACTACTAAGAACTCTCAACGGCGATATTGATGGATGACTAAATTTAAATGTCCCTAATTGACACTTTAGTATTACATGATCATGCAAAGGAATAATTAATCAATATTAAAGGGAAGATGATTAATGTGCAATGTTTCTTGGCTTGTCATATAATTACTACATTTTCATCCCCAATAATACATTTGAGGCTACTTTTTGGTTGTTAGTTGTGGAGCTTCCCTTTGGCTCAAAAAAACATCGAGGATAAATGTCCATTACATTGGCATTAGACATCATCAATGAGGAATTCATCAAAAGCAGTAGAGGACATGGGAGAAATTGGTACAATGAGTAGATAACCGCTAGAGAAACACCGAGGCACCATAATTTCTTGTGTATTTAGATTCACTCGAAATTAACTAGTCATAAAAAGTATCTTTTTTTCGAATATTTTCATGTATACATAAATACTAAAAATGCAATTTCAGACTAATTATTAAAACTAATAATTATCTGATAGTCATAATTTATAATTAAATAGTATAATATGATTAATATTATAGGACATGACTATAGGGTTTGACTGTGAGGGGAATTGTGACAATATATGTATGCTTCTCATTGTATTAGACAATCATCTCTTAGAGTGTGATATCCATCCAACGAAATGTACTCCCAGAGGCCATTGTGGGATTGAAATTTTTTCTTTCAATGGACAAGTGGTGATATATTTTCTTAGGCCTTAGTTTTCTCATTCCCTAAGGTTTTGGCACTACACATAGCTAGCACCTTCATTCAACCAAGTGAGATATCATCTTGGAAAGTTGAATCATTTTTTCTCCACAATCCAATATGATGTTGGATCAATCTCATGATCCTAAAAAAAGAGGTCATAATAGCTAGGAACTTTTACTGTGGGAAAAAGACTATCCAAATTTAAGGAACATGACTCTTTTAGAACAAGCAATAAGGATATTTTTTTCCATTTCTTTTCACAAGTTATCATTGCCTGATATTTCTGACATGCAACTTAGTTGGTATGATTGTGCCTAACGTTTTGTTGAAGGTTGAATACTAAGTTCCTAAGGTGTTATTTTCTATGGTGAAATTTTATTTTCTTTGTTTATACAGGTCATCTAGCTGCATAGTGGCCACTATCGAATGTTGAGGTATACATTGTAGAAATCTTTTATAGTCTACTTTATTTTATATTCAAGTATTCATCATTTTTCATGTATTATACTCTGCAATATTGTACCTTCTTTCATTTTCAGGAGAGGAACTCAATATTGATTTTAAGAAGCAACAATTGAAGAAAGAGGAGAATAATAACACTGGAGTGACAAAATGCAAAATGACAGAGAGAAGAGAATCTGTCTAGTGATACCCTTAGAGCCAATATCTTGCATAAGACACACTCAGAGAGACTGGTGGTCAAGTCTTCAAAGTTGGTGAATTCACTTGTAATGCTTTGGAAACACAATGATAATGTTTTGAAATGATGAAACAATATTTCATGTGTAAATTGTAGTCCAACCAATATTAAGTTGGAAACTCATATTGTAATACTTGATATTTTATATAATAAAATTTATATGGTTGAAATTATTTTTATTTGCACTTGATATTATTTAGTCTTGTAATTAACATATGTAACTTTGCGTTATCATATTAGATAAACATGCACATTGTATGGCATTTTTTTAAATTTAGTCGCAAAATCATACTAATTAATTTATGTTGATTAATAATGAACACATAAAATCAATCTAAAACTACTAAATTAGTAGTTTATATTAATTAATGATGAACACGAATAAAATGAATATATGACTAAATTAGTCGTTTATAATGATTATGAATGAAATTAAATGAAATGAATAAAAACTAATAAATCAATCGTTTATATAATGAATATGAAAATACAAAAAAAATATAAATGACTACTACAAATGATAATTTTTTTATTAAAATGATCACTAAATTTTGCATATATACAACTATTAGTAGCTAATTTACAGTACCTTATAACACGAATAAAATTTTATTCATATTTCTTTAGTCATTAATTGGTTTTAAATGATGACTAAAATTTGCATATATATGACTATTAGTAGCTAATTTACAGTATCTTATAACACGACCAACATTTTGGCCATATGTCTTTGGTCATTAATTGGTTTTCTCGAGTATTCATATGATAATATATTTTTTTGTACATTTGGTCATTAATTGGGGCAATTAATTACTAAACCAATGAAAATTTAATAACCAAATTTATGACTAAATATACTACTAGATGATAAATTGAGGAAACCACTTAATGAATAAGCTAAAAATGACTAAAGTTGGTCGCGTTATAAGATATTGTAAATTAGCTACTATTGGTAACCGACTGAAAAATGGTCATTTATATGAAATTTTATTTGTTTTTTTAGTAACTAATTAGCCATTTTGTACTAGTGGATGAAAAATGTTGAGGAAACTTGTGTGCCACCAAATAGTTTTCTATATGTGAAAACCAAGGTGTTGCCACTGGATCTACGAATACATTTTTATCTAGAAAGGTATCATCCAATGGTTCATCTGCTTTCTCACTAGTCACATGCTTGATAGGAAATCTGCAACCACATTCTCATGACCAGGTTTATTAAGTATAATTATATCAAATTATGGAATAAGTAAAATCCAATCATTAGTCTTCCACTAATAATCGGTTTATTCATTAGATATTTATTGGTTGAATGATTTGTATGTACAAAAGTATGATATCTTGTGATATAGCATCTAAATTTATTAATTGAATACACTATCGCCAAGAACTCGTTTTCCATCACAATGTATTTCAGCTCTGCATGTGCACTATTTTTGCTAATATAGTAAATGGTATGCATTGCTACATCTTATGTCTATCCTAAAACAACACCTAAACTTTTATCATAAGTATTAGAATAGATATCAAATGGTTCCAAACAAATTCGAGCATATTTAGTTAGCAAGAAAACAATGGTGAAGCTATCTTGCTAAAATTCTTTGCAAACCTTCAATAATATCCAACATGACCTAAGAAACTTCTCACATCCCTTCTTTTGTAGGAATGGTTATATTTTTAATCAAAATTATTTTTTCAAGGTCTACCTTAATTCCTTGAGGTGAAACATGTTTTCCTAATAAAATCCCCTCATTCGTCATCAAAAAATATGTTTTATCACTTAATGAAAGATGATATTCAATGCATGTCTATAGTAATTTTTCTAATCTAGCCAAAGCTTATTCACACTCATCTCCAAAAGTGGTGAAGTCATCCATGAAAACTTCAACATTTTCCATAATAATATTAGAAAATATACTAAGAACGACTCGCTAAAATATTGCAGGTGCATTGTACAATCTAAACTATAGGAATTTATAAGAGAAATTTCCCTAGGGGCAAGTAAATAGAGTTTATATTGATCCTCGAGAGCAATATGTATCTAATTATATTTGCTAAAACCATTTAGGAAGGTGAAATTCTTTCTCCCACCCAAAGTGTCCAAAACTTGGTTGATAAATGGTAGTGGAAAATGATCCTTTCAACTAGCTTTATTGATTTCTTTGTAGTCTACAAAGATTCTTCATTTACCCCCTTTTTTGAAACTATAACATGCGATGAAACGCATTCATCATTAGAGATACATTAAATAAATATTATTGCTAAAGAAATTATAACTCCTCTTTCACAATATCCTTAAGAGATGGATTCATTCTACACCGTGCCTTCCTAATAGGAAGAGATGTGTCCAAAATATAAATATGATGCATGCAAATTGAATGATCTATTCCTATCATGTCTTTATAATCCCATGAAAATGTTGTTGATTGTTTTTGCAGCGGTTCCAATCATTTTTGTTCATGAATTGGGTGTAGTTGATTGTTGATATTAAGTGTCTTTTTCGAAAATAATACAATTTCTTTAATTATGAAGTTTACAAATTCTTCAGTAAAATATTTTTAATGATATTGATGTCCATTTCCTTCTTCTGAAACAAATTCAAGATAATCAATAGATAAGTTTCATGATGAACTTGATTCATGAATTGAATTTTCTTGAACTTTTCCTTCTCCGCTACTAAATTCTTTGATTTCAATTTAAGTGGAATAAATGCTTTTCATATAATTTGAATTTAGTCTATCTTCAATTAGTTCTTTCAAATTTAATGCCTTATCTATAGTAATAAATGGTGTGGAATATTCATCAATATAATCATTTTCAACATCTACAGGAATCCATAATGGTTCTTCAATTTATTCAATGGAATTTGCAGGATGGAATAACTTTATTTTCTTCTTTTATTATCTAAAGGAGATTCAATCATTAGAAGCAAAAATGGAACACAAAGATTCTTTAAAATTTCTTCAAATACCATCACAAATGAAAGCTACTACTTGTTGTTACAAAGTTCTCTACCTACAACCAAAATGAAGATACGACTACCTAATTTAATAGCTACAACTAAAAGGAGCTACAAACCCTAATCTATCAGCTACCACTGAAAGGAGATCCAACCCCTATCTATTTACCATCCACTACTAGAAGGAGCTACAATCCCCAATATACAAGCCTACTACTTGCCTAACCTCAATGATTCATCTTTCATTAAATTTTCAAACTGAAATCCTAAAGGCCACTTCCAAGCATTAAAAAAAGGTCTCACTTCAAACACTCATCACAGTCACCTTTAGAAATCTTTGATCATTGATAAATCCACCATCCACACCTGTAACATCAATCCATAAATGTTAGGTTCCTATAATACTAGTGATTACCCCATTACTATTGTAGTTGTATCCCTTATTAATATTGTTGTGCCCCTATTGTCCCCATATTTTTATTACTATGCCCCATAGAATCCCTCTATTGTAATTTTTGTGGCTTGATATTATTATTTTTAGGTCAACTAGGTTATATTGTGACTCCTTAGACTCCTATATAGAGAAAGGAGGTTTTGTCATTTGAATCATCCAAGAATTGTTCATTTGTGTAATGTAAAGGAGGTTTCCCCCTCGAAGAGGCTGAATTCTAAGGCATTCATCTCTCTTTTTTATCTTTTTGTGAGTTGGTTTCATAACATTTGGTATTAGAGCTTTGGATTTTAGGGTTTCGCTGCTCCAAAAAGGTCATCGTGGCATTTTCTGTTGTGTGTGGAGCATTATTATTCAGAGGTCTTTGTTTCAGCCGGATGTATACCCCGGGAAGTTTGTACAACCCTCCACGCAGGGGGGTGCGGCGGGGACTTGTCCCCCCTGCGGGGGTCTAGGGGGGCCGATCCCCCCTGGCTAGGGGGTCCGGGGGCCAGCGGGGGCTCGGGGGCAGCACCCTCGAAGCTAAAAACAGATGTAAAATTGCCTTGTAAAAGTATAGCAATTTCTAGTCAATTTGGGTTGTTCATTAGGCGGATGATCTAATGGTGTAACTTATGTTTAGTTTAGCGTTTTTTTCCCTAGAAGGAAACCCCTCTCTTTGTATGAGGGCATTGTATTTGAGGCTATGGAATAGATGTGTATTCTGTGAGCGAGAAACAGAGAGGTGAGACTGTGAGAGAAAACAAAGGATATTACAGTGGATCTACTATAGGTTGTGTCTCTTCATTTTGCTGGATAATAGAAAGGAAGGACTGGTTGTTCGGGGGGACGTAGCCCAAAATGGGTGAACCATGTATATCTGTGTCTCTCTTGTTTTATGCGTTTCTGTGTTTATATTTCTGCAATATTTTATGTGTTCCATTGCTCTGTAATATATAATTTTCTAACATTTTCACTATAATTTTTTTTCTATGACGTTTCAGAAGTGAAAAAAAACACATTTGATATGAAATCGTATTGAACCTCGGGTCCGAATTTCAGAGCTTTTTGCGCTATATTTGCGGAGATATGGTTTGAGGAAGTTGGTCTTTTTGCAGACTCCTGAATTACATTCCAAACAGGTGACCTGGGGAAAATCGTCATAACTTTCTCTCTGAGCATCAGATTCAAATTTTGTAAGAAGGTACAAAAAGAGGATGGACTATAGTTTCTTGTATATATTTTTCAGAGCCAAAGGTTGAAACAGTGACACATGGCACTTCATACAAGTTCACTCTTCTGGAAAGGTCTATAATCAAGTCATCTTGGGAGATTGTGCATAACTCTTCCTTGGAGAATCCAATTTGGATCAGACTGGTGGCATTGGAAAGAAGACACAGAGGGCTACTACAGGCCATAATTTCAAAACTGGATGATCCAAAATCGTAGAGATACATCAGATTCAATATCAAGCTTCTACAAAGTGAAAAAAAGGTGTGTAGTTTTTTTAAATTTTTGCATAAGCTTGGCTTGAAAAATTAGTTTGAAGGAATTCAATCAGCATAGTAAAGCATTATTATCGGTAATTGATGCCCCAAGGAAAGAAAATGAAAACACTTAGTAAGCAACCTGAAAGCTCTAACATGACTCATGAAGAAGAGGAAGAAATGCAACATGATATACCAAAATTACGAGAACAAGTGCAACAAGTGTCACTTGCACAAAAAGCAATAGAATCTAAGATGGATGGTTTAAAGAAAGGTGTAGAAGCTAAGATGGATTGTTTAAAGAAAGGCGTAGAAGCTAAGATGGATGGCATGGAAGCTAAGATGAATGGCATGGATGCTAAAATTGATGGCATGGATGATAAGATGGAAGAATTGAAGATAAATATGAATAAGTTGCTACAAGAAATGGTCACTAATGGTGAAAGGGTAGTAAAGGAAACTCATGATGAGAACAAAAGAAATGTTAATCATGATTCCATAGAATCTAATGTCGGATCGAAGACCCACCATATTCCAAAAATCGATATGAGGAAGTTTGATGGCAAGGATCCCGCAACATGGATATTACAAATGGAGCAATTTTTCAATCTCAATAATGTGCAAAACACACAAAAGGTACGTATTGCAACTTTATATTTGGAACCAAATCAGTTTGTATGGTATCAATGGCTTTGCTCTCATAAACAAATTATCACTTGGGCAATTTTTACGGACGAATTGACAGCACATTATGAGGATACAAAAAGAAACACCTTTTTTAGCCAATTGATAAGTCTCAAACAAAAGGGTTCAATAATGGAGCACATTGAGGAGTTCCAAAAATTGAACATAAGGGTAAAAAATATTCCAGAGGAGCATAGGATTGATGTGTTCATAGGGACTTTAAAGGATAATATCCAACATGATGTTTGACTTTGGGAACCTGATTCATTAGAGAAGGCATTCAGGTTAGCAAGAAAAATGGAAAGCAAAATTATGGCAACCAAGAAGCATACCAGTCACAACTATAAAGATGGAAGTGTTGTTACCCCTAGCCTTCCACAACCTATAAGGTTGGCACCACAACAATTGGAAGAAAAAGAGCAAAAGGGCTTTGTTACAGTTGTGATAGCAAATACACTAAAGGTCATAAGTGTGCTGAGAAGAAATTATTCTACATAGATTGTGAAGAGGAAGAAGAAAAGGAGCAAGAAAGGTCAAAAGAAGAGGATATACTCCAGGAACAAAGCCTAGATAAAGAAGAAATGAATCCAACCATATATGGTAATGCATTGGCTGGAATTACCACTCCTCAAACCATCAAGATAGAAGGAAAAATCAAGAAGAAAAAGGTAATAGTGTTGATTGATTCAGGAAGCACTCATAATTTTATTCATTGTAAGGTAGCAAAAGAATTGAATTACTTCCTATATCCAGAACCAGAGTGTCAAGTGATGGTTGCAAATGGAGGAATAATAAATTGCTCTGGAAAGTGCCATAATATCAAGCTATCCATGGGAGAATATGTATTGACTAGCCCAATGCTTTCCATTCCAATGGGAGGTGCTGATGTTGTACTTGGAGTCCAATGGCTACAATCATTGGGTACAATAGCTTTTAATTTTCAAGAAATTTTCATGAAATTTTTTCGGAAGGAAAGGAAGTTGAATTAAGGGGTATTGCAGCGAAACCAAGAAAGGTAATCAGCTTTAACGGTATGACAAAGCTTCTAAAAAGGGAACAAAGAGGTGTAATTGCACAATTATGTTTGCTAGATGTTTCCACATTGGAATCATCTATTTCTCCAGATCTCCAAAAAGTCTTGGACAATCATTCCAAGGTATTTGAGACTCCCAAAGGTATCCCACCTATTCGTGATCATGATCATGCTATTCATCTGATTTTAGGAAGTGTTCCTCCAAACATCAGGCCGTACAGATATCCCTATGCCCAAAAGAGTGAAATTAAACGTATGGTTGCAGAAATTCTAGAGGCTGGTATAATTCAACCTAGTCAAAGTTCTTTCTCTGCTCCAGTAGTATTGATGCACAAGAAGGATGGATCATGGTGCATGTGTCCGGATTATAGGGAGCTCAACAAGCTCACTATTAAAGATAAGTTTCTCATTCCTGTCATTGATGAATTACTGGATGAATTGCATGGATCAATTTTCTTCACCAAGTTGGATCTTCATTCAGGATATCATCAAATCAGAATGAAGACTGAAGACATTCCAAAAACAGCATTTAGAAGTCATGAGGGTCATTATGAATTTTTGGTCATGCCTTTTGGCCTTACCAATGCACCTTCTACATTTCAACGTTTGATGAATTCCATTTTCAAACCCTTCCTTAGAAAATTTGTGTTAGTATTTTTTGATGATATACTAATCTACAGCAAGTCTTGGAAGGATCATGTTGAACATGTTGACAGGGTGCTACAACTATTGGAGGAGAAATAATTATATGCAGAAAGATCCAAATGTTTCTTTGGAGTACAAGAGGTGGAATATCTGGGTCATATTGTATCTCATGAAGGAGTTAAGGTAGACCCTAGCAAAATTAAAGCCATTAAGGAATGGAAAATCCCCACATACATAAAGCATCTATGAGGATTTCTCGGGTTGACAGGGTATTATCGCAAGTTTGTTAAGAACTATGGGAGAATAGCAGCACCTCTAACGACATTATTGAAGAAAGATGCATTTTCATGGACTCCAGAAGCAACAAAGGCCTTCGAACATCTTAAAGAGGCAATGTGCCAAGCATTGGTCTTAGCTACACTGGACTTCACAAAAACCTTTATTGTGGAATGTGATGCTTCAAGGAATGGAATTGGTGTCGTTTTAATGCAAGATGAAAGACCCATTGCTTTTGAAAGTCGTCCAATCAAGGGAAAGTTTGTACACAAAGCTATTTATGAGAAGGAAATGTTGGCAATACTACATGCACTTAAAAAATGGTGACCCTACCTAATGGGAAGCTATTTATGAGAAGGAAATGTTGGCAATACTACATGCACTTAGAAAATGGTGACCCTACCTAATGGGAAGCTATTTATGAGAAGGAAATGTTGGAAATACTACATGCACTTAAAAAATGGTGACCCTACCTAATGGGAAGACACTTCAAGGTAAAAACGGATCATGATAGCCTTAAATACCTTTTGGAACAAATATTATCCTCTGAAGAGCAACAAAAATGGGTCACAAAGATGTTGGGTTATGACTTTGAAATCATCTACAAAAAAGGGAAGCAAAATGTGGTGGCAGATGCACTCTCAAGAAAGGATGAGGATGTGGAAGCATTGTTGTGCACCATTTCTATTATCCAACCAAATTGGATAAACGAAGCAAGGGAAAAATGGAAGAACGATGAAGAAGTGTGGGCACTTATTCGAAAGTTACAACAAGATTCCAGTACATCTGATACATTTAGCTGGAAAAATGATTCATTATGGTACAAAGATCACTTATACCTTTGTAAGAATTTGCAACTCAAACAAAAGATTCTTATGGAATTGCACACTTCTCCCTTAGGAGGGCACTCGGGATTTTTAAAAACTTACCACAGGGTTAAGAAGGAAATTTTTTGGGATGGCCTTAAATCAGATATTCAAAAGTTTGTGGTGGAATGTTTGGTTTGCCAACAAAATAAAGTTGACACAATTAAGACCCCGGGTCTATTACAACCTTTATCCATTCCAAGCCAATTTTGGGAGGAGGTTTCAATGGATTTTATCACAGTTTTACCCAAGTCTGAGGGAAAGAGTGTCGTCATGGTGGTAGTTGACAGAATTACCAAGTATGCACACTTTTGTGCATTATCACATCCATTTAAAGCCAGTACAGTTTCTACTGCATTTATGGAAACAATTCAAAAGCTACATGGAAACCCAAAGATTATTGTAAGTGACAGAGATCCCATTTTCCCTAGAAATTTTTGGACAGAATTATTTTCTTGTCTTGGTACTCAGTTAGATCATAGCTCATCTTATCATCCTCAATCTGATGGGCAAACTGAGATAGTAAACAAATGTTTCAAAGGATATCTTTGTTGCTTTGTATCTGATAAACAAACACAATGGGTCAAATGGTTGCCTCTGGCTGAATGGTGGTATAACACTTCCTTCCATACAGCGACAAAAATGACCCCATTTATGGCACTTTTTGGATATCAGCCACCATCCATCACATCATATTTAAGAGAAAATTCCAAGGTTCAAGCAGTGGAACATCACATTGAACATCAACAACAAGTCCTCCAACTCTTAAAGGATAACCTCATGTTGGCATAGAATAGAATGAAACAACAGGCAGATCAACATTGCAGTGAAATAAGTTTTGATGTAGGTGATTGGGTATTCCTACAACTACAACCATATAAACAAATGTCCCTCAAGCAAGATAAGAAGGATAATAAATTATCACCAAAGTATTATGATCCATACAAGGTGTTGCAAAAGATTGGTACTATGGCATACAAATTGGAGCTTCCTGCAGCGTCTCGAGTGCACCCAGTTTTCCATGTTTCATGTTTAAAGAAAGTTATAGGCGACAAGCTCCCAGTTAAAACAATATTGCCAGAACTTGACGAGGAAGGAAAAATTATATTGGAACCGGAAGCAGTTACAGAAACAAGAACTCGACAACTACGAAATCAATCAATTTCGGAGTATCTCATCAAGTGGAAGAACTTATCCGCTGAAGATTCCACATGGGAGGATGATAATTTTATACAGAAGCATCTAGAACTACTCAAGCATTGAGGACAACACTTTTTTGAAGGAGAGGGGCATGTTAGGTTCCTATAATACTAGTGATTACCCCATTATTATTGTAGTTGTATCCCTTATTAATATTGTTGTGCCTCTATTGTCCCCATATTTTTATTACTATGCCCCATAGAATCCCTCTATTGTTATTTTTGTGGCTTTATATTATTATTGTTAGGTCGGCTGGGTTATATTGTGACTCCTTAGACTCCTATATATAGAAAGGAGGTTTTGTCATTTGAATCATCCAAGAATTGTTCATTTGTGTAATGTAAAGGAGGTTGCCCCTTCGAAGAGGCTGAATTCTAAGGCGTTGATCTCTCTTTTCTATCTTTTTGTGCGCTGGTTTCATAACAATAAAACTCTCCAACATCATGGAACATACAAATTCAATTCTTCTTTTAAAGAATTTTGAGCTAATAATTTTAGTGATTGAACTTGTAGTTAAGTTCATCTCAATATCATGCATAAATGTTTATTTTTTCCTTTGTACTGCTTCAAAAATATCTTATGAATGTGCTCTTAAAGTCTTCAAACATTACCTACTTGTCTTTGCAATCAAATTTGAGTTTAACTGTTAATTTTGTAGTTCTGGAAAAATATGAAGCTTTAGCAGAGCTTTTCTAAATCTGGCGTATCACTAAATTTAGCTAATGTTCTAAATTTCCCTCTAATCAGCCCATGTCGCTATTCTTGTTGCCAACTCGTTCATGCCTTCAATTTCCAAACTTTAGTGCTCCATTTTTTTAGTTCCATACCCCCAAATATGGCACAACAAAGTATTTTGTTCCAGCCCCAAAGGGCTCAACCAATGTTAAAAACGCTTGCATGCCCATGGTAAAAACACCTGCATAGAGCCATGTGCTAGTTCCAATTATTAGCCCTCAGTATTTATATCTTATTGAGTATTTATCTTGGCAAAAACTTTGTGACGCACTCTGGATTTTTTCCAAGAAGGTTTCTCTCGAGGTGATGTTCCTACAAGTCCACCATTCCTAATGATGTGACCAATCATATTTTTCAACTGGGATTTCCTATCTACCACATCATTCTCATAATGTAAATGTTTCCATTTCCTGTCGTAAATATTCACATCTCTCGACTTTTTTCTTCTCGGAGATTTTTGCCAGTACTCTCTTCAGTTTCTTCTAGGGAGGTTTCTTTTGAGATGACTTCACCTATCACGTCTTTTGTCACCTACTAGACACGTTGTCCAATCAAATAATTTACCAGGGTGAGATTTCACTCCAATGTGTGATTGATCATGTCTTGGATCCTAGTCATGCTTATTTCATCAACCCACGTGGTGCCTCCTAAGTGGTGACATGTGTCACACAAATTTGACCCGCTTTTCCACTTGAAGATGATAAAAACACATGCCACGTGTCACCTTATGATGACATCATGTTCACTATACCTCCACATAATTACCTCCAGCCAATAAAAATCTGCTACACATCCTCTTTTTTGTCGTCATGGTGACGTCATCATTCATTGTGTCAGACTGTCATTCAACCATTTACTGCCTCTGCAATTCTCAGGTTACAAATCTCGATGATTTCTCAACGTGCACATTCACAATTTCTTTTGATTCCCCTTTATTCCAATATTTCAAGGTCCGCCTTCACATTATCTCCGAGAACTATTCAAGAAGAGTTTCTTCTAAGGAACCTTTTCTTGTCGAGGACCATTCTCGACAAAACTCAGTGGAGTGTGTTGTATTATTGTCGAGAATTTTTCTTCCAAGAGTGTGTACCTGTGGGACTGAGCCAGGGTGAGGTATCTGCACGTTCCAATCCTATCCTTCCAGTTGTGTGCCCAAGTGGTCGTCCTTGCTGACTGTGCTAAGGGACCTTGAACTTTAACCTTTTCCTTCATAAATTTTATTGTCAATAACTTCTAATCTAGGAGGCTATTTGCAAACTTCTATATACTGCTTGAAATCTCTTTCTGAGATCTATCCATCTAAGTACTTTCCAAGAGAAATTGAAGTGATATGTTATACCAAAATTGGCTCCAAATTCTCTACATTTTGACAATTCTTCTTGCAACCACTTGTGCCTCTGACATACTCTTCTTTTCCTTTTCCATAATATTATTCACCTTTTCCATCAATGACAACATGTTTCTAACATTCTCCCCCTTGGCATTGATGGAAACACCAAAATTAAACATATGTCACCACCACAAACAAAACATGAGCATAAATCAAAAGGAAAGTGCACTTCTTAATTCTCTTTCTTCCTCTTTCTTCTACTCCTTTAGATGTTGTTCCCCCTATGATGCACTTAACCTTTTGTGTATTGCTACTCTATTGTACTTACCTCTCCCTCTTTTTTTTGTTTCATGCACTCCTCCCTTGGTGTACTTTTTCTTTGGTGTGCCTCTCCCCCTTTGACATCAATGGAAAAGAAACTAATGTGCTCCCCTGTCAACAATATCTCTATATCTTCTTGATCCTATGGACCTCATAGCTTAAATTTAATAGACTAAGTGCTTGTTGGATACCTTTCTACCTTTTGAGTAGGATCTAGTGGAGGGAGTCAAGAGGAAATACTCCTAATATTTGCCTTAAAAACTCAAATTCATCTCTTGGGAGAGGTTTGTTTGATATATTAGCTACCTTCTTTTTTTTGGTACATACTCTAGCTTTAGAATATGATTTGTAACTTTCTCTCTTAAGAAATGGTACTTGATTGGAATATGCTTTGTCTTTGAATGGAAAATAGGGTTCTTTCACATGTTGATGACACTTGTATTATCATAAATGATTTGTATAGTCTAATCATATAATATGTGTACATCCTATAAAGTATACTTCATCCATAAGTGTTGAGTGCAACAAAAAGTTGTTGCTATGTATTATGCTTTAGCAGTAGACAAAGAGATTGAAGTTTGCTTCTTGTTCAACCATGAAACAAGACATTCATCAAGAAGGAAAGCACCACCACTAGTTCTCTTTTGATCATCTACATTAGCTTCCCAATCAACATCAGTGAAAATAGTTAGTGAAAAATCTTTACCTTTGGGGTACCAAAGTCCATACTCCAATCTGGCTCTTAGATATCTATGAATCCTCTTGGCTACTAAAAGATGGCTTTGTCTAGGGGTTTCTTTAAATATTACAATAATACCAAATTCCTTCATGATGTCTAGTCTTCAAGCTATCGAATATAAGAGTCTACCAATAATAGATATGTGTAAAGCCTTATCCACCTCTAGTGATTCATCAGTCTTTCTGAGCTTGCAACTTGTAACCATCAGTGTCCTTACCAAAGAACACTCCTCCATGCCAAATTTCTTCAAAAACTATTTGAGATACTTTCTTTATAAGATAAATATGCCTTTGGAAGTCTATGTAATCTACAAACCAAGGAAATAAGAAAGTTGACCAAGCATAGACATCTCAAATTCGACCTTCATATCAATTGCAAACTGGAAATAGTTCTAAATCACTAGAAAAACTAATATCATCAATATAAACAACCATCGCTAGTAATTTTCCATCATTAGATTTCACATACAAATTATTATCAATTTTGCCTCTTTTAAAACCACACTTGACCAAATAACTGCCCAACTTGGAATAAGCCCATGGGGCTTGCTTGAGACCTTTCAAGGCCTTTTTTAACTTGCAAACGTAATCAAGATTTTACAAGTCTCCATTCAAGAAAGAATATTTGACATCCATCTAATATATCTTGAATTTCTTGAAACATTCAAATGCCAAAAACATTCTAATCACTTCTAATCGAGCAACATGAGAAAATGCTTCATCAAATTCCAAACCTTCAATTTGTGCATAACCTTTGAAAACTAACGTTTCCTTGTTTCTTACCACTTCGCCTCACTCATTTAATTTGTTCCTAAATACCCACTTTGTGCTAATTAGATTCTAGTTTGATGTTCTAGGAACAAGCTCCTAGGTCTAATTTTTCTTGATCTGATCAAGATCTTCATGCATATCTTTTAAATAATTGTCATCTTGGCTAGCTTGCACAACTTCCTTTGGTTCCACCATCGATAACAAGGATTCATATGCTTGAATAGGGGGATTTAACAATATTGTTTTTGTTTGTACACTTATGTTCAAGTCACCAAAAAATTATTTAAATCAATGGTGTTTTTTCAAATACCTTGCAAGTTATTTGGATTGAGGAATGAGAGGTTCTTCATAGTCTTAATCTAAAAGTGGCTCATCAATCTTCTCATCATTGTTGAATGAATCATTGGAGAAATATTTATTGGTTGATAGAGTTCAGATTTGATGTGCTTATCCACTTTGACATTATTACATGCCATTTTTTCAAATCTACTTAGTAGGCCTGAAAGCCAGATCAATCAATGTCCATGAACACTTTTCCATAATCTCTTTGCAAAGCCCTAAGCATTATTTCTCCAAAAATTCTGATTCTCTGGGTCTATCTGCTAACCTGAGCACTAACGCTTATCAGCGCATGTTGCTCCCTTTTGAAGGTGCACTGATTCTAGCAATTTAGGAAAATTAAAAAAAAAAATGAAGCATGTCCTTCCAGAAGCTTCTAAGGTGGTTTTAACCATTTACCATGGAGAGAGATATTGAATTCCTATCTGATACTATCTTTGAGACATCATCTCTTATCCCTTGAGCTTATCCTCCCTCATATGAGGATCTCAAGCCTAGATTGGTAAATCCTAAGCTACCACTTTCACCCTATATATTTATTGCCTCCCATAGAGTCTGGGTTGGCTTTTGGAGATTACTAGTGCCCTCATGTTTCTTCTTTGAGCTTAAGTAATCATCATTCATTTGTTTTAGGGTTGAGTGTGAAGGTTTTCTTTGTGACAAGGAAGGATAATTCAAGTGGGAAGACACATCTACAAATTCAACTTGTATATATGGTTGTAAATCTCTCCTTTATTTATTAATGCAAAAGGCATCTTGTTTTCCTATACTTTTGTTATGCTTATGATCTTGTATGTGAATGCCATGTTAACTCATTGAATATAAATATTGGATTATGCTATGTGGATATTGTAGTTCCTTTGCTTGTTTTATTCATTGTTGCAGGTTCCATTTATAGTGCGTGGAGGTAGGATTGGAGCTCACAAGCAAAACAGAGTGAATAACTTGCTATGAATTCCAAGTAGGTTCCTTTTCTATATTCCAATATCTCTAAGGAAAACATTGATTGTTTTTGTACTTTATTGTTCTAGATCAGACCACTAGATCTAGGGAATTATTTTTTGTCAACATAAGTGAAATTCCATATAACTAATTGGTGACTCCACTCAGGATTGATATTTCCCTTAGTGGTTTCTTTGGCCTTCACATCTTTCACCTCTCAAAGTGACCTTAATCAACTTGTTCAGATAGTGATTGACCTTAGGAAAAACAATTCGATTTTGGTCGGGTTTCTTGTGTCGTGTTTTTAACCAAAATAGCCCTAACACTTCCTTTGTTATGAGACAGAGCATCCCAACACATCTATTGCTTCTCTGTACCTACGCTGCAGTGCACTAGTTCTTGTTATGCACCTACATTGATCCTATAGGATGAAAAAAAAATTGTATTACTTTGCCTTTATTTTTGTTCTTCTTTGGTCTAGCAAGTTTTCCTTGAGTCTCTAAGTTTATTTCTATCTTTAAAAGGCCTTCATTATGTCTGCTTATGATTTTATTAGCCTTTGATGAGAATTTCTTTGGTTGTTTCTTTGTTCTCATAAATTAGGTCTTTGGTCAACATTTTTCTTGATCATTGTTTGGCTTGAATAAATTGATATTATAGTCATATTTTGTGTGATTTCTTTTATAAGTGATCTAGCTACATCTTAGTTTTCATTGTATTTGAATATTAAGAGGAAAGAAAAGAAAGTTTTCATTATTTGCATCATATAGGGTTTTTGAATGTAAATTGGAACAGTTGCATTAAAAAATATCTACTTAGGAAGCTTTGTCTGCTGCATTATTGTGTGTTGCATTACTCTTTGTTTCTTCCCTCTCGTGGATAAATTTTCATTGAAAATAAAAGAGTTCTTATTATCATGCTAGATTGCATTGTAGGCAATTCAGGTGAACTCATGGTGAACCTTGAAACTAAGAAAAAAATCAAAGATCAAATCTAAAATTTACTCAATCAATCTAAGGAGAATTTGGAAAATTAACCCAAACATTTAGAGGTTTAGGCTAGAGACGTGTTCTGGCATCTTTAAATGTAGTAGTTGTCATTCTTTGTCTACAATAAAGTTTGGAGGTAATTGGTATTCCACGTACTTAAGTATATCATATCGTTCTCCATGTACCCTTGGGTATATCAAATTCCACTCCATGTATGAAAAGTATATCATAATACTTCCTATCATACAAGATGCACTAGACAACATTATCACGGTTTGTGCTTCCACGTACCTCTGAGTATATTTTGGAAGTCCCCTATAGGTTTCTATCCTACTATAGGTAACTGAGTCGACTACCTTGTCCATTGTGATACACCAAACCCAACATTTGGGGATATTTCTTGCACGTATTGGAAAAGGTATTCCGCAATTCACAGTGACTTGGTAATCCTTATCTACCTAGTTACCTTTTTATTTTATTTGTGTATATAATTTCTAAAATTAATTAATTAACAGTGTAACAACATCCTTACCATGGAATAGCTCCTTAGTATATTTGAGGTTGAGATTGATGGCAACAGTTCTTCAATCCACTAGTCAAAGAAACCCCTTTGATAAGAATCCTATTCATTTTCCTTCTTTTGGAAATATTGGTGCTCCTTATATGGAAACGTTGTCCCTTCCCAGATTTACAATTTGGTTTACCAATTTGGTTATTTTCAGCCTCCTTAGTTCTGAATGTCCAAACTACTTCTCAACTAAGTAATCCTCCACCTAAAGAGCATGAACCTTAATTTGATCCTAAAGTTGACCCTTTTTCCTTCTTTCCCTGTTATTTCTCTATTACTTTCTTCCTCCTCGCCATGTGAAATTATTGATTCTAATAACTAGGAAGCTAAGAAGAAGAAGAAGAAAAATAAGCGAGGGGGCAGCCAAGCAACCATTTCTATGAATGAAACTAATGTTGAGAAGCCTTCAAAGTCCTATAAAGTGAAGTTCCCTAGCAAGCTTTGTAAGGGTAACCTCCTTCTTTGAGATTTCCCTAGTATTCCACATGTATTAGAAGTGTGGTCCACGGGTTCATATCAACCTTTGTTTTCAACCTCTGGAGATCATGCTCGTGATAAAACATCAACCATTGATAGTAAGGTCCACGATAAAAAGGGTAAAGTTAAGTTTCCTTGTAGTTTATGTGAAGTGGGTCATCATATTCACCTTTTTCCTTACATGGATGTAGCCTCAAAATTGTTGGAAAACCTTACAGCTTCCCAACCACAACTTTCGGCTAGTTATTGAAATCTTTCTCCCAATCCTCCACTAGTTGATGAAGTGATTGATTTGATTCCATTCACTCTCACTCTCTCTAAACGTGAATCCCATGATTCTATTCCCAACCAACCATCATTTGAGAAATGGTTGACGCAATCCCACCTTCAATTGATTACACTTTTCTCATAGAGAGTGAGGTTCTTACTACTCAGGTTCTTCTTGTTTCTTTAGATCTTTTCAAACAAGAGGACATTTCTTCCATTCTTACAAAACCCCTCCAAGAAAATAGGGAATTACCTTTGATTGGAATCAATTAACAGAACCTCGTCTCCCCTCTTACATGCCTTTTTAGATCACAATGAAGGCTTGTGATAAAAAAAATTATCGCACTATTATAGATCAGGGAGCTTCTATTAGCATTCTATCTTTGATTGCTTGGAAGGCTTTGGGTTCCCCAGAGTTTGTGTCTGATGCTCCAAATCTATTAGCTTTTAACAGAAGAACCAATCAACCTTTAGGGATCCTTCCTCATTTTCCTATTACTCTAGGAGGAAAAATTGTATCTATTGATTTTATCGTAGTCATGGGTCCCTTGGATTTTGATTTACACATAGGGTGAGATATGTTTATTCTATGAGTGTTTTCATGTCCACACTCTTTCGAGTGATGTGGTTTTTGCATGATGGAAAAATTGTGACTATTGATAAGCTTTCATTCGTTGGTCCTAATTGACTTCCAATCATCCAACTTCCCTAAACGTTCCAAATATACAAGTGGTATCTTCCCCACCATAAGTTAATTATGTGGAAACCTGTCCCATGTCGGTACCTACTGTTGAAGAAGAGCCTTTCACTGATTGCTCAACTTTTTTTGACCTAGATTTAGTAGGCAATATGGAGAATCCTTTAATGGGGGAATTGGAACCTAATATTTCCATCAGATCTCTTGATATGTATCCCTTCAAGAGAATTTTTCTCCCATATGATGAGAACCTCTTAGAAGCCATGGCCTTTGTAGGTCATGATCAAGGTGTCAGAGCAGAGTTCCTTTTCTTTTGTCAAGATTGTTAAAAAATGAAACAAGGTGTCTGGAGAAAAGTTCCTTTGCTTGTGTCAAGCTCATTAAAAAATGAAACAAGGTCCTTTGAGAATAGTTCTTTTACTGTGTAAATCTTGTTAAAAAATGAAACGGATCCCCCTCTAATTCGAGTCTTTGATTAGATCTCATAAATTCCCAACCGAGTCTTTCACTTGATCTCATAAATGAACCTTCATTCCATCCACCTGTTAACAACTGGTAGTCTACTTAAGTGAATGAAATGAAGCTTGGGGGCATGTCCTTAGAATTAATGCATTATGATGGGGTCATGAAAACCAATTCCAAGAATAGTTTTTTGTTCATTTCAATATTGTGTACGAATGAAACCCCTCTCAAGCATATTTTTTCCTTGTTTCAAGCTTGTATAAAAACTAAAACTAATTTCAAGCATAATTTCCCATATTTCAAGCTTGTGTAAAAAATGAAACCATTCTCATCCTACCCTTCATGATTTCCACTTTTATCAGCCTATTTTTGCAAGATGAACCTTGATTTTCTCATTCCATCATCATCATCTACTTGGCCGATCGTTTGCTTTCACTTGGTTTTTTACTCTTTCCTAGGGCACCACTACAATAAGTGGTCTTATTAGTCTACCTGTTGACTTCTACGTGTTTTGAGAAGTTCCATCATGACAAGAACCTATTGCTACCCTTTATACCACTCATTCCTACAATAGGACTCCTCTTTTAGCTCTTTTTAGACTCCCTAAACATGAAAATATTGTTGATCACTTGTATTTTTGAACTCATTAAAGTAAATGAAAAGACGTCTACATATTTAACCATTTTTTGGATTGAGATAGACTATTTACGAAAAAGGAATACTTTAGTCTAACATGACTAAAAGGTTCTCTTGAGTATTTTTTTATGCCTTTTCAGGCTCAAGAGACTAAATTTACGAAAAGGAATATTTGGATTTTTCGTTTTTCGTCTCTTTTCAAACTCTCTAAACATGAAAAATAATTTGAGTCATACCTTCGCTAGACTTGTAAAATCATCAAACAGTCTTGGAATCATCAAACATGAAGAGACCCAAAAACTCCTTCTCAGGGTTCGTTAAATGTACTCAGAAGGATTCATTCAAATGATGAAATTATAGATCAATCATATGTTATCCTCATCACTCTTGTCAAAAATAAAGAGGCACTAACCAGAAATGGTTTGGGAAATTTGGAAAATGGGTTACTTAACCTATTCATGGCAATGAGTCGCTCTTGAACATGACACTCTTTCACTTCATCTCTGTGACTGTTGGGTTGGAAATCTGCTTGCATCTTTAGTTAATCATACCATGTTAAAAGTCTCCATAATCATTTTTGGGTCAATGATGCCAACTCTATAAAGTGTCGTTGATATTTTCGAGAGAAGTCCTTTAGTTGATATCTTCTATAATACTGAGCCTTCATTCATGTTTGTCATTGCTGAACCAGTTCCACATCAACATCATTTTGCCTCAAATCTTGATAGTACCTATTTCATGTCATTGATGAGGGATACATCAAGGCCCTCTTGTGATGGGTCGCTTCCTGTTGACATCAACTCATTATCCCAGAAGTTGGTTTAGAAACTCCCTTTGGTACTTTGGAGCTTGCATACATCAATAGCAATTTTCCTCACTCTTGGCGACATGTTCTCATCATTGGCCTTCGCACATAAGATTATATGTGGTGTTCGAATTCAACTCATCCATTCACACCGCATAGATTGTACTATAGTACCTTGAGAGCCATTATCATCATCGGTGGTTTCTCTCATGTTTGTTAACGGCTTACACCATTAGCCGGTAATCATATGGTGTCTACCATGTTAGACTTAAGCTTATTTATTTTCATGGTTAGACTCTTATGATTGAGTGAATGAGATATAAGACCCCGTATCTAGTTCCATCCATCCGAGCTTCGATTTTAGGATTCATACAAGATTACAAAGTATGATGGCTATGATCATTTGGACATTCATCCAAGCACGGGTCTACACTTGGTCATCAGTGGACAATACTTCTTAATCATTGTACATGTAATATTGGCTTATATGTTAAGCATGGGTATGCCTCCCTCAACAATGATATCATGATGATAATATATATTGTAACAGATTATGATCTCGAACAACTTGTTCTTGATCCAAACTTGTCACAAGGTAAACCACTTCAATCCTCAGCCACTACTTCTAACTTTGTACTTTAGGGGTAATCTATTACAGACCATTTTGTCACATATTCTTAGTAGGCCTGAAAACTAGATCTATCAACATACATGAGCACTTTTCCATAATCCCTTTGAAAATCCCTAAGCATAATTTCTTCAAAAAGTCTGAGTCTCTAGGTCTATCTACTAAAAAAACATGTTTTAGTCCCAATGCACCCTGTGTTCTTATCCACCAATGTTGGGTGCAAGTTTCATACCTAAGCACTAGATTTGATAAGCGAATGTTGCTCCCTTCTGAAGGTGTGTTGATTCTAGAAATTCAAGAAAATAAAAAAATATTTTTGAAGCCTCTTCTTAGGGAAGCTTCTAAGTTGGTTTTAACTATTTACAATGGATAGAGATCTAAAATTCCTATCTAATCCTATCTTGGAGACCTCATCTCTTATCCTTTGAGCTTATTCTCCCTCATATGTGGATCTCAAGCCTAGATTGGTAAATCCTAAACTACCACTTTCACCCTATATATTTATTGCCTCCCATAGAGTCTAGGTTGGCTTTTGGAGATTGCTAGTTCCATAATGCTACTTTTTGGAGCTTAAGGAATCATCATCAACCAACCACTCTAGATGTTCTTGCATGTACTCTTTGAGTGAATAGTTTTCGTCATAGAATGGCGACCATAAGGATGCGTAAGCAGGCTCGACTGTTAAGGAGAGGACCTTTAGGTGCTCGACTATTAAGGACCCTTTAGGGGGCTCGATTGATAAGGAGAGGAGAGGGAGACGAAGGGTTTGCTTTTTGATAAGGAAGGACAAGTCAAGTGGGGAGACATATCTACAAAGTCAGCTTATATATATGGTTGTAACTCTCTCCTTTATATATTAGTACAAAAAGAATCTTGTTTTCTTATACTTGTGTCATGATTATGCTCTTGTATTTCAATGCCATGTTGACCTCACTAAATAGAAATATTGGATTATGTTATGTCCATATTGTAGTTCTTTTTCTTGTTTTAGTCATTGTTGCAAGTTCCATTTATAGTGCATGGAGGTAGGATTGGAGCTTACAAGAAAAGTGAAGAGAAGGACTTGCTACGAATTCCAGGTAGGTTCCTTTTCCATATTCCAATATCTCTAAGGAAAATATTGATTCCTTTTGTCCTCTGTTGTTCTAGATCATACCACTAGATCTAGGGAACTCATTTTTGTCTGCAGAAGTGAAATCCCATATAACAAACATCAATGCTTTCAACTATCCTCTCTGTATTCTTATTGTTCCATCTATATCCCTTGTTCTTCTAAGAATACCTAAGAAAAATAACTTCATCATCTCTAGCATCAAACTTACCAAGATTTCATCATTCCTTTTGATATAACGTATGCTTCCAAATACTCTGAAATGCTTGGCTGATGCAAGTATTCCATACCAAAGCTCATATGGTTTGGCCTGAAATAAGCTTTGTCTAGAATCACCACTAATGTGTGAACGACTTTAGCCCAAAATATCTACTGAATATTTCTTTCTCCCATCATGGCTTCGGCTAACTACTAAAGTAATCTATTGGCCCTCTCTGTTACACCATTCTACTATGGAGATTTTTTTTGTGTTAAACTGCATTTTGATGCCATGTTTCTTGCAAAATTCATCAAACTCTTTTGAAGTAAACTCACCTCCACTAGTAGACCTTATGCACTTGATTCTACAATTTGTCTCATTTCTCAGCCATGGCTTTAAAGTATTTAAACATTTCAAAGGACTCTGATTTGTCTCTCAGAAATGCTATGCATATCATCCTACTGAAATCATAAATAATTAACATGAAATACAATTTACCTATGGGTGTATGAGTTCTTTAAGGTGCACATAAGTCCATATATACTAATTGCAATGGATTGTGTAATGACTTCTCCTTGGACTTGAATGATACTCGAAATTTCTTACCAAACTTACAGGACTTGCAAATGGTATTCTCAGGATTTGAAAGCTTTGGAAGATCCTTAACACCATTCTTCTCGCCCAATCTGAAAATTTGATAAAAATTTAGATGTCTAAGTCTTTTATGCCACATCCATCTCTCATCAATATTTGAAAAACAACACCTCTCTGTCTTCTCTTTTACCATATAGAAATTGATATTTTTTCTTACAACTTCAACTATTTTTTCTCCAGTGCTTGTAGACTTGATTTGACAAATTTTTAGCTTTCAAAAGCACATCATAGCCTTGGTCACACATCTGAGATAGACTGAGTAAATTATTCTTCAAATCATCAACAAACAATACATTCTTGGGTTTACCTCTGCTATTTGCAAGGATGAAAAATCCTTTACCAACAATCTTACTAGGTGCATTATTTCCAAAGGTCATATCACCTCTCTCAATTGGTTTCCATGACAAAAACTTTATTTTTCCTCTTGACATGTGCCTATAATAGCTATCGTCAACATGCCAATGGATTCCTTCGTTATAAGCATATAGAGCAATTTTACATTTCTCTGTATTTTCCCTATCCTTCCAGAACTTGGGATCCTCATTTTTTTCTTAATAACTGAATCATAAATTTATTCTTAAGTCTGCAATCAACTACTTTATGGCCAAAATTTTGACATTTATAGCATTTAATCAAATTTTTCAAAGGAGAAAATGGATTGTTGTACCTAGGTTTGCTCATCCTTTGCCTGATAGATTGATGAATTGGATGATAATTTCTTCTTCATGGCCTGAGTTGTTTATAACATAAATTCACACTACAATTTGTTTCCTTGTTCCCATAATCTGTGCATGTAAGATAGTAGCCTGAAAAATTCCTTCATACTTGGGAGAAAATTGGTTTTTGAACATTGGATGAGCTTCTCTCTAAAAAATTTGATTTGCCTCTCCAACATTAATCCTTCCTTGTTGTATGGGATTCATGTTGCTATTCTAATTTCTCCTTTTATTTCATTGTTGATTATTTGTCTCTTGCTATAAATTGGACTACATGGTGCATTTGTCTCTTTGTTGGTGCACTGGATTTCCTTTTTCTTCTATGTTGTCTCCATGTTTGGTTGCATGCACAAAAATAATCACTTTCTTGTCCTTTAAATTGGTTGTTTAACTTGACTCAACCTCAAATCCAAGACCTTTTTTATTATTGGAGATCCTTTGTGCATCAAAGATCTCATTCAAACTTTTAGTCCCTTTTCCAAATTTCTCATTGGAGCTCAAATAGATTTTTTCCTTTTCTAGCTCTTTCCTTAGCAAAACAATCTCCCCTTCAGGCCTTTCACATGCTTCATTTTTCTCACTGAGTTGTTGATTCATATTTTCTTGAATATTATTTCCTTCTTCAACTTCAACTTTGAATTTAACCAAAAATTCTTTATAAGATTTATTTTTCTTCCTCATCCTTTCAATCTTTTCAAGAGCACTGACCGACTCACCTTCTAAGTCAAACTCAACCTCTTCTCCATTAGAATTAATAGCTTCGACTTCCATATTATCTATGGACATGATCATAAACTCCTTTGGAGTTTCATCATCTCTATATTCATTTGAAGATTGACTACCTTCACTTTAAGAGGAGCTGGCATCTTGTTTGTAGAAGTTTTTCTTTTTAGCCTTCTTTCTTTCCTTTTGAATTTTCCTAAACTTATTCCTAGGATCATAATTTTTCTTCTTCCTTTTAGGAAAATTTGAATCATAGTGACCAACTTTACCACAATTAAAGCACTTAAAATGTATCTTACATTTGTACTTTCCTGAGATTCTCTTGAGCTTCCTCTTGAACTTAGCTACCTCTTCATCTAATTCACATCATGAATCATCATGTTCCTCCTTGGTTTTCTTGTCTAATTTGAAGGTTGACTCCTTTGTTGTAGGCTTTCCATTAGAAATCCCCATATCATTAGTAATAGTTCTAAGTAGTTGGCCCAAAGTGAGAGTCTTTAGCTCTATCATCTCCTCAGTGGTTAAAACCTGGGATTAAATATCTCAGGGAGAGATTTCAACGCCTTTTGAAGTAATGTGGGCTCTTCTAATTTCTTATCAAAACCTCTTATAGTTTTTGCAACCTCATCAACTCTTAGAAAGTATTTGGAATTTTCTTCATCATCATGCATCTTCAAAGACTCGAATTACATTCTAAAACCTTGAAGTTAATTGGCTTTCTTTACCTTGTTGGCACCTTCATAACAACTACTTATATTTCCCCTAATAACCTTTGCAATAGTGCAATCCATGACCTTGACTGGTTTTGATTCAAGTTGGCCCACAAATAAGGCATTCATAGCTTTAACATTACATGTAAATTCCATCGTATGATCTCTAGTAATCAAGGCAATAGGTATTTTATATTATTCTGCTACCGCATCCCATACATCAGCTCCAAGTGATTGAATATAGGTCTTCATCCTTACTTTCCAAAACACATAGTTTCTTCCATTGAAAATAGGTGCCCTGTTGGTGTATCATCCTTCCTGGGTTTCCATGGTCCTTGATCTTTCTTCCAGATGTTAAACTGATCTGAAGTAACATGGTTTTACTTTGATACTAATTGTTATAATCCAATACAATATTCAGGGGGCGGTGAATCAATATTGTGTTGGAAATAATACTGATAAGGTGGGGGTGGGGGGGGGGGGGTGAATCAGTATTATCAAATCAATAACTTTTTCATTTCCATAATCAAATTCATATATGCCACTTCAGTTAAGGGAACCCATGTGTACACGCAACTGTGTTTAATGCAACTAGCGTATATCCAATAAACTTATGATTTAGTTAATTCATCATATGTTGATCTTTAATCAGTGCATCAGAACTTCATTAACCATATAAATAGTAACTAGGTGTAGTAAAAACATAATAGATCATCACACATAAGAAACACACATGAACACCATGATATAAGGTGGAAACCCAATGCGAGACAAAAACCAACTGTCGCTATTTTCTTTAATATAAGAAAAACCTGTTTACAATCTTATACTGGCGCAGACTCATACCAGTACGCGGGCACCCACCTACAGAAGGCTACAACCTTCTCTCATTCTCCAGCTACTATTGGAAGGGAGCTACAACCCCCTGGCTCTTGTACTAGCCGATATATTTACTAGTACATAGGCACCGACCTACAGAAGGCTACAACCCTCTCTCGTTTTCCAGCTGCTACTGGAAGGGAGCTCCAACCCCCTGGCTCTTGTACTAGCCAATATTTTTACCAGTACGTAGGCGCCGGCCTATAGAAGGCTACGACCTTCTCTCTTCCTCCAAGGACCACGTTTCATAAATTTTCATACTGGATACTCCTGGAACACAACACCATAATATGAAGGCCACGTTTCATCCAATTTTCATACTGGACCCATCAACAACATTGAAGCACAAAATCAATCACCACTACAACCATCAACTACACCTGCATCATCAATCTCTAAATCACTCAACAACTGAATCACTGAAACCTATCATCAAAACACAATCACTAGAACATAGAGCAGAACCTAGAACTCTGCAACAACAACCAGATCCAACTACAACTTCAAATATCATACTTCATACTATATACGCGACTCTAATGAGCCGAACCTGCGTGTATACGCGCTTTTACCAAAGCGAACCCGCGTACAGATCTGCAAATATTTACTCATAACTTTGCAGCTACCCCAAACATCAGACATACCTAGATCATAACATTTATATAATAAAATATGCGTCAGTAATTCAGATTTAGACTATCCACGATCAAACCACATAATAATAATACATTCCAAGCCTTAAGATCCCAATCCAATGTCCATCATCATCCACATAGGTGCATCCTTAGTTCAAATCAAGCAAAGCATCACAAACCCATAACCTGCATCCTAGAACTCACACTTCATCAAATATTCAATACTTGCACCACTTGCACCACTTGGCCTAATGATCTTCTCCTCTTTATATAGGTTCAGTCCTCTCTCAATACCATGGTCCAAAATCATGTAGAACCAATACCTTGGACCCAATAGCTGGGGTCAATACCTCAGACCAAATATTATGGACCAATACCATGGATCGAAATACCATGGACCAAATACCACAGGCCAAAACTTAGTTTTCTAATATGTACGCGCCTTTCCTTTTGTGAAAGTGTGTGTGCAAGTTATACACTCCTTTTGATCTGCTAACCCGCATGTATACGCTCCTTTGTCACGGTGAACCTGCGTATACCTCTTTCTGATCATTAATTCTTTGCTATTGACCTGCTGCACTATGATCTGTCATCTGAGTGAGTTGCCATCAAGGACAACACCTATATCATACATGTATCATAATGCCAACAATCTCCCCCTTTGGACTTGATGGCAACAACCACACCAAGTCACTCTCCCCCTTTTACATCAAGGGCAAAGGGCAGACCAAGATATTCTCTCCCTTTGATATACATTATGCTATCCATACTCCCCTGAGTACATGCTGAAATATATGATTGATAACTCCCTTTGTACATGTTGAGATGTACCAATCCATCCATGCTCCCCCTATGCACATGTTGAATTCTCTAATCGAACTGACCTTTTTTTACATGCCAATATGTACCAATATGTCCATGCTCCCCCTAAGCACATGCAGACTCTGCAAAGATATTTTTCAAAAGAATAACATGAATCTACAACTCAACTAAGTGAGTATGACCTTCCTATCACCAATGACTCATACATACATCAATCTCCCAACCAAGTGGGGATACACCATTTTGGCTCATCCACCAAACCAAGTGGGGATATACCAAATGTTTATATATGACTGAAATAGACATTATTACATCATCCTTCCCATGCAAAGTGGGGTTACAAATTAGGCCTTTTTATGACCTTTACATCAAATGATATACATGACTTTTATAAAAATGACCAGCAATCTAAACAAGACCATGATATTCATCAGCAATTATCATACACCATACATGAGCTACACCATAAGCATCCGTCAGCAGCATCCGAACCTGTAACCTGCAATACCATTCTCTTGACCAACCAACAATAAGTAGCAAGATGTATCATTTAGCCACATAAGCATCATCACCAAAGACTTCTAACCATAATGCCAACAATGCATTATTCGAAGCATATGCTCCCCCCTGAACCTGTTCCATCTGTTCACTGTCAGATCTGATCATGCATATATCAGAAAGAAGTATCAAGGCATCATCATCAATCAGATATACATCAAGTTAAGTACTTCTAAATAACATCTTATGAGTACCAACACATTTCCACACATCATCAGCAGATTGTAACCATCATCAAACAGAGCAAATAATTGACTGAACCATATCAGACCCTTTTTCCTGAGTCTGTCCCACAGCTTTTCCTCAAACTAACATATACGTGACTGTGCAGCTTCAAACTCACGTATATACACGACTTGTCTTCATGAAACCTGCGTATGAGATTTAGAACACTGAAATTTTACACTTTCAACTCCCTCTGAGTCTATCATGTCTGTATACTCTGATATGCCACATCTTTCTGACTGTACTTCCTTTTTCTTCGATATCTTTGACTGTTATGATGTTTTCTCCTTTTGGTATGGTGCGCAAAATCTTCTGCTACATTCCTTTGCTATATGTCCAAGCTTGTTACATGAATAACATCTCATATGTTTCATATTCCTTCTATAGCAGGAAATGGCTTTGTGACCAAACATATTGCAAGAAAAAAAATATACCTTAAAGTACCTGGAATGTGATGATGTTTCTGTGTGATGGTTTTGAACCATTCAACTTCTGCATCTGGCTGCAACATGCCCAAGATTATGACATAAAAACATGCAACATTATTCATCAGAGGAAATAACCATCTATCACTTCCACAGTTAGGAGCAAAAGATTTTCTTTGAAGAATTTCTTTCCTTGCTTGTTGATGGGGTTGACCTCTTATCTCCTTGTTGAGCATTTTAGGTTTTGAATTAGAGTTCCTTGCCTCACCCTGTGAGCTAGATTCACCTTCAACAGATTCATAAAAACCAAGACCAGTTTTGATAGCAAGGGATCTTTGACTACTAAGAATATCATCCAAATTCTTATTACTATCTTGAAATCGTAGCAGTTTATCCTTTTCTTCTAATTTACCTTTTAAAATATTTACCTCAACCTAATATTAATCTTCTTTTTCCAGATGTTGCTTCTTTAAGATTTCTGTATCCTTTCTTCCTTCTTCCACTTGTTGCCTTAATTTGAGAATCTCATTTTCTTGTTCTTCATTCTGCTCCTGCAGCATTTGATGTACTTTGAAGACACATTCTAGCTGAGCTTTTAAGCTAATAACTTCTTATTTGAGGGCACTCTCCCTTTTGTTAAATAGATCTTGTTGATCTATGATTTTATGTGATGCTTTATTTGCTTGTTCATCTTCAATCTGAGGTGATTCAGAATCTGAATACTTGCTTCCACCTAATGGCAGGTTGTCACTGTTCCTTTGAGCTGTCTTCATCTTCTGATGCGCTTTTTTTCCCATTGTTCTACGAATCTCCTTCAAGCGATCAAGCTTCTACCAAAGGACCTGTTCTGATACCAACTGTTGGAAATAATACTGAGAGGGGGGATGAATCAGTATTATCAAATCAATAACTTTTTCATTTCCATAATCAGATTCATATACGCTACTTCAGTTAAGGGAACCTGCATGTACACGCAACTGTGTTTAATGCAACTAGCGTATATCCAGTAAGCTTATGATTCAGTTAATTAATCATATGTTGATATTTAATCAGTGCATCGGAACTTCATTGACCATATAAACAATAACCAGGTGCAGTAAAAACGGAACAGATCATCACACATAAGAAACACACATGAACACTATGATATAAGGTGGAAACCCAATGCGGGACAAAAACAACCTGCTGTTGTTTTCTTTAATATAAGAAAAACTTGTTTACAATCTTGTACTGGCACAGACACATACTAGTACACAAGCACCCACCTGCAGAAGGCTACAACCTTCTCTCGTTCTCTAGCTACTACTAGAAGGGAGCTACAACCCCCTGGTTCTTGTACTAGCCGATATATTTACTAGTACATAGGCGTCGGCCTACAAAAGGCTACAACCCTCTCTCGTTTTCCAGCTACCATTGGAAGGGAGCTCTAACCACTAGCTCTTGTGTTGGCTGATATGTTTACCAGTACATAGGTGTTGGCCTACAGAAGGCTACGACCTTCTCTCTTCCTCCAGGGACCACGTTTCATAAATTTTCATACTGGATACTCTTGGAACACAAAACCATAATATGAAGGCCGCGTTTCATCCAATTTTCATATTGTACCCATCAACAACATTGAAACAAAAATCAATCACCACTACAACCATCAACTACACCTGCATCATCAATCTCTGAATCACTCAACAACTGAATCACTGAAACCTGTCATCAAAACACAGTCACTAGAACACAGAGCAGAACCCAGAACTCTGCAACAACAACCAGATCCAACTGCAACTTCAAATATCATACTTCATACTATATATGCAACTTTGATGAGTCGAACCTGCGTGTATACGCGCTTTTACCAAAGCGAACCCGCGTACAGATCTGCAAATATTTACTCATAACTTTGCAGTTGTTTAGTCAATTTAGTGTCCTAAATTGCTACATAAATTATCAATCCGAGTGTCGTAAACTAATGAAGTGTAGTGCACTATATGTGCTAAATAACCCTTTCTTACCTCACTATTTTCAAGTTTATGTTGTTTTTGGGTTTTTTTCTTTTGACTCCTAGAGTTCTACAATGTAATTGAAATCTCAATTTATTGCTGAAGTGAGAGTCTAAAAGTGCTTTTTAGGTTGTTTGGAAGTGGAGCTTTTAAAACAAGAAAGTGAATACAAAGCTTATCTTCTTGTTATTGTAATGGTTTCCAAGATATGAGCTTAAAAGACTCTTAGAACTGCTATCTACAAAACAAAAACTTGAATGAGAAAATGGAAGTGCAGTTATCTATATCAAACTGAGAGTGAAATGCTGGAAGCAAAACTACTTCTACTGTCTATTCTATTTAAAAAATTAAAGTCTAATGAACTACTGCAATTAAACTAAAGGCAAAAATAAAACTGAAACTAACTCTAAGCTAATGAATAGCAAGTAATCTCATTTATAAACATAACACTTCTCCAATTAGTTTGAAAATCAAACGAAAGGATCTGGAAATATTAGCTTATATCATGAGAAAATGACATCAAACTTTCTAACTCTAAACTAATGAACAACAAGTAATCTCATTCATAAACATAACACTTCACCAACTAGTTTAAAGAACAAACGAAAGGCTCTGGAAATATTAGCTTATATCATGAGAAAGTGACATCAAAATATCTAACTCTAAACTAATGAACATCAAGTAATCTCATTTATAAACATAACACTTCGCCAATTAGTTTGAAGAACAAATGAAAGGCTCCGGAAATATTACCTTACAATACGTGTGACTATACTAAGAAGAAAAAGGTACTGAACAGCAAGAAAAACTCATTCATAAATTCCATATTTCACCAATTAGTCTAAGGATAAACCATCAATGAAAGGTTACAGAAACATGTACTTATGTAATCAGTGACTATCCTAAAAACCATAAAACAACTTGAACTTGAAAACTAAAGAACAACAGAAGAAGTGAGTTTAAAGATGCTACTTAATACAATTTCAAAACTACAACTAAGAAGCTCGAGCATAAAAGAAATTAAAGAACTACTGTGATACTGAAATGCACTTATCAGGGTTAGTAAAATCAAGTGACAAAAACTACAATATATACAATGTTAGAACAATTATGGACATAAATGAAGGCACAAGAAATATATATCTGAACAAGAGAAAAACAACAAACATAAATACACATAAACAAAAAGGAACCTCAACCACACAGGGGCCCTCTGCACAGCCTTGGACTAGCAACGCAAATTTACTTCACACGCTCAGGTAGCCATATAAGAAACCAGAGCTTTTTATATAAAAACAGAGGACTATATGTCCCTTGATTACAAACGGAAATCACACTACTTCAGCAGTAAAAACATTAACTAGTTTTGCGTTCCAAATGCTGGAATTTAGTAGAAATTCATAACTGTTTCTATGAGGAAAATCTTCTATAGCAGACATGTGAACAGGTTGTGCATCCGGGAATTTAGTCTCCGGTTGGCATAAGAAATAAATCTCTAAATATGGATGTTGGATATGATTATGCAGGTGGCAAATGAATCCTTAGCTTTAGGAACATGCCTTGGACTCATTTGCGTGCCAAAACAGAGTTCTAGCTGCTATAGGACTTCTCCGTTGACTCCCCTTTGACCGGAGTCTTTCTCCTCGAATTTGATCAAAGGAATAGGACTCTATCCATGTGCTGACATTTCCTTAGCTGCCCATGTGGCTCGTTCCTCTTCTTGACACCTGTAACTTGAAAAAGTATGGAGATGGTTGAGGAATTTCCAATTAGTTGTGGAAAGTGGCTACATTCCATAGTTGAAAAACGAAACCCTATCCAAATAACACACATAATAATATAATTTGAAAATCACTAAAATGTACTCCTGGAAGCAACATGCAATGGCTTTTGATGGTTTAGGATGCATTGGCATGGGAAAACAAGGGAAGAAGGATGAAGAAATTGCTTGAAAAAGAGGCAGTTTTGGGACTCAACATACCCCCACTGTGAAGTTGTTGCATGTCCTCATGCAACCAAAATTGTAACAATCCTTCTTCTACTGCATCTACTCTGAAACCTCAGCTAGAACATCCAACCTTTTCTTGTTTCTCTTTGCTGCCACTGCCATTCTAGGCTTTCTCATAAGGAATCTATATTTAAGGTTGATGAGGGCCCTGCTTAGCTTCCTATTTTTCTTCTTCAATTTTCTGTTTTTCTTATGCCATAGACCCAAATGAAGCATGGTATTGTCATGAATGATTTTTTCCAGCTTGTGTTGTTCCTTCAAAACTTCATTTTCCTTCTGAATATGTCTGTTTAAGATCTCTAATTCATAGATCTCTTGCTTTAGTGAGTGAATAAGAGTTTCTTGTGATGTAACTGGCTGGTTAGAAGAAGTCCCCTGATCTACTGTTGTGTTCTTCTGCTCTAATGATTCAATATAATCATAGATCTACTGTTGAGCTTGGTCAATCTCTGGAGATGCTTTTCTTGGACTGCTTTCAAAGTCTAGTTGAGGAGAAAGAGAATATTGTGGACTCTGCTCAAATGAGGTGTTATCTAGTGATTGAGTTGGAGTCTCCACTCCCAAGTCTATGAATTGGGCTTATTTTGTCTTTGTTTTCTTCATTTTGCCTTTAAGCCTAGAGCTTCTCCTTAGACTTTGTGTGCCTATGTTCTCTTCTTCTATGAACTATCTTCTTTTCCCTTTTTCTTTTTATTTCTTGGATTGTTCCTTAATATGGACTAAATTCTCGAAGAGCAATTGTTCCTCTTCTGAAGAAGGCTTGGGAGTTTGATAAATTTCTTCAACTTTTCTTTTTATTTTTCCTCTCTGTTTTGTTTACTTCATGACCTCAGTTAGAGTTTCAGAGAGAGGTTCTTCCTCACTATTTTCTTTTGCTGAACTCGTAGGAGTATTTTGAATTGCAAGAGTTGTTCTCCTCCTCCTACTCTTCTTTACTGAACTCCCTTCAGGTAACTCAGGGGGATCTTGGAAAAAGTTCCTGATCAGAAAGTTTTCCCATGTGTCTCCTATATCCTTCAAGTGATTTTCAACTAAGATTTTTATGAGGCCATGGTGGTAAGGTTGAGGTTCTATATCTTCTATCTTCTTTTGAACAGTGGTGGACATCTTCCTTAAGCTATTCAACAGAAGGTAAGGGAGATTGATGGTTCCACCTTCTAAAAATTTCATCAACAACCTTATGTGATACATGTACATTGAACCATATCTACCCTCACACGTGATAAATTTCTGAATAATCAAGAGTAAACTACTCCATTTATCCTTTAATGCTGAGATAGGAATTCCTCTTTTGAAAATTGAGATATCCATACCAGGGTTCCGAAGAATAACTTTCCATGCCTCATCATCGAATTCTTTGTTTTTGAACCACCTTTCTCCATCTTTTGGAAGTTCGGTTGCAGCTACAATGGAAGATTTAGTCACTGAGAACCTTATATCACCAATTTCCACTTCTACCCCATCAAAAGGCCTTGCAAATGTTTTGGTGACTTCTCTGTGATGGCCATTGAACTTCATGATAAACTTCAGCCAACCAGCCTTCTTCAATGTCCCCTTCAACTAAGGGTATCCCTCCATAAACTTGACTCCTATGGGATCTGATCTTACAATGAGACCCATTCTGTTTTTCTTCATTGTGTAGAAAATCTGTAAACGGTGGTTATATGGGAACAGAGTGGTTATAGGGACAAAAATGGGATGCCAGAGAACTGTGGATAAAATCGATGGCTCTGGAATGAAGTATGGAGGGTATACGAAACAGGAAGGGAATATGCACGGGAATAGTGTGGAGGACGTAAAGACTGGTGCATACGTAGACTGTGTGGAGGCAGAGTATTACTCATGCACAGAACCGAAAATTGAATGAAGTCCAAGTTCTCTGTGTTTATAAGAAGGTTGCGAGAGTAAAGAAAAACGGGAAACTCGGTGTGTGAAAGAGTTGTATTCAACTGAGTTACGTTCACATAATTAGCCATTTAAACAGGGGGAGTAGGAAAGTACAGTTAAGTACGAGTTAAAGTCAGAGGAAAATCATGAGACCGTTAAGCTTTAAATCGAAAGGCATGGTGGAGTTATGACAACAATCACATCGCATAATGACATGTTAAGGAGTAGTGATTATTCAAATTATATAACTTATGCTTTTATAGTGCTATTTGAAATAGGTTTTATTCTCACCTTTGGAACCATACCTTTTCCATTTGCTAACCTTTGATTATTTGATTTTGTAGGTGCTTAAGTGTTGTTATGTCTTCAAAATATTTCTCCTTCAATGCCTACATCTGGCTTTTTAGTTTTTATTTTTGGCTGATTGATCCAACTGTTACTGCAGACTTAGTTTGACCACAAAACAGGATTAGCTGCGGAATCAGATCAGCGGCGGAATCAGATCAACTGCGGAATGTAGCACAATGAATTAAATATAACTTGATGAAAAATAGAAAATGACTGTATGGAAGAAATATGGAAGAATGGAAATGAAAAGTGGATATGAAGAAATACTGAAGAAAAATTTATTAATGGAGTGTGGTGGTGAAATGGAGTGAAATTTGTAGAAATAAAATGGAATGGAATGAAATGAACCATGAATAAAATGAAGGACCTTCTTCTTTTTTTTGGAAAATATAGGGTGTCATAGTCTTCTGATTTTCACCCTGTATTTTCTGTATAAGAATGCCAATCAGTGATTGGATTTCATGTTTATACATTCTTTTTTTTTTAATTTATGAAAAGAAGAAATACTAAGTTGGTGGAGAAGAATTATTCTTCTTCACCAACTTCATTTCAAAATTATTTTGAAATATATTGATAAACTCCTCCTTTGAGATTGGCTTTTGATAAATCTTAAATCTATGACCATTCACAAGGAGAGGAGTTTGATGCTCATCTACGGTTCTGATTCTTACTGCTCCATTACTGAAAACTTTTTCAATCTCATATGGCCCAAGCCAATGAGTTTGAAATTTTCCTTGAAAATCCTTGAACTTAGAATCAAATAGCAATGCCCAATCTCCTTCTTGAAACCTTTTCTCTTTGATGTACTTGTCATGCCACTTAGCTCTCTGTTGCTGAACTAGACTAGTCCTTTGAACTGCTTCTTTTTTGATTTCATCAAGTTCATTCAACTGCTCCATTCTATGCTTTTGAGCTTCTGATAGGTCCATCCCCAACTTAACTACCATCTTGAAAGTTTTAACTTGGAACTCAATGGGGAACAAGACTTGCTTTTCATAAACAAGTTCATAGGGTGTATGTCTCATTGTATTCCTCCATGTAGTTCTATAGGCCCACATGGCTTCAGGAAGCCTTTCTGCCCAATCTCTTCTATGTAGATGCATAGTCTTGATGATGATTCCTTCAATCACTTTATTTGTAGACTCCACTTGACCATTTGCTTGTGGATGATAGGGAGTGGATTTCCTATGCTTGATCTTGTATTCTTCCACAAGCATCTCCATCATTTTGGATGTGAATTAAGCTCCCTGATCTATCACAATTTCTCTTGGAACACCAAAGCAAGTAAAAATGTCTTCAAAAAGGAAACTAACTACTTTATCTTCGTTAGCAAAAAGTAATGCTTTGGCTTCTACCCATTTGGTGACATAATCAGTACATACCAATATATACTTTTTCTGCTTGGATGGAGGATTGATAGGTCCAATAAATTCTAAAGCCCATTTTTCAAAGGTTTTGATAAGTACCTAAGGTTGTAATGGCATCTCATTTGAGGGAGCAAGTTTCCCTACCCTTTGGCAGCGGTCGCACCTTCTGACATATTCTTTTGCATCTTTGAAGATGGATGGCTAATAATATCCTAAAGAAATGATTTTATAGGTTGTCCTCCTGTCAGCAAAATTTCCACCACACGGTTCATCATGACATTCTTTAAGAATATCAGGCATTTCATCTTCCCTGACACATCTTCTGATCACAAGAACTGGCCCTGTTTTATACAATTCATTAGAAATCCATGAATATCTTTAACTATTTTGAATAATCTTTCTTTCCTCTCTAGGAAATAAATGTGAAGGTAACTTCCCTGTAACCAAATAGTTAGCAACATCTACAAACCGAGTTTGAGTAGTTACTGCAAATAGATATTCATCAGGGAACTTATCCTCAACCGAAGAGTCTTCTTTGATATTCTAAATCCTGGACAAGAAATTAGCTACTATGTTTTGTTTTCCAGGTCTATCTAGCACAGTAATATTGAATTCTTGCAAAAGTAAAATCCATCTTGTAACTCTGCCATTAGTAATAGGTTTATTCATCAAATATCTAATTGTAGAGTGATCTGTATGAACAAAAGTTTCATCGCCTATTATATAATGTTTAAACTTGTTAATCGCATGAACAACAGTTAAGAACTCTTTTTCAGTCACAGTATAATTCAACTCAGTGGGAGTCAAATTTTTACTTGTATAGTAAATGGCATAAGGAATCAAATCTTTTTGTCCCAGTACAGCTCCTAGAGCTGTATCTGAAGCATCTGTAGAAATATGGAAAGGAAGTTTCCAGTTTGGTCCTCTTAAGATAGGTGCTTTCGATATTTTTGTTTTCAAGGTTTCAAATGCTAGTTGGCAATCAGGGTTCCACTTGAATTCACAATATTTTGTAAGCAATTTGAAGAGTGGAGATGCTACTTTAGTAAAGTTTTCTATGAACCTTCTGTAATATCCTATAAATCCTAGAAAACTTCTAACATCTTTTTGGCAATTTGGAATTGGTAACTTAGAGATGAATTCAGCTTTAGATTTGTCTACTTTAATCCCATCTCCTGAAATGTGATGTCCTAAAATAATACCTTCCATAAACATCATAAAGCATTTTTCATGGCTTAATGAAAGGTTTGTTTCTTTACATCTTTTAAGGACTTTTTCCAAATTTTCCAAGGCTTCTTCAAACGTGTTACCATAGACTGTAAAATCATCCATATATACCTCTACACAATCATGTATTAGATCAAAAAAGATTCCTAGTACTACTCTTTGGAATGTTGCAGGTGCATTACATAATCCAAAAGGAAGCACTCAGTAGGAAAAAGTTCCCCATGGACAAGTAAATGTGGTCTTATCCTGATCTTCAAGTGTTACCTGAATTTGATTATAACCACTAAAACCATCCAAAAATGAAAAGTACTTTTTACCTGCTAATGTATCTAATACCTGATCTAATACTTTCACAATCTCCCTAAGATTTTGATTCATCCTTCTATGAGGTTGTCTGATTGGTCTACTATTTTCCTCAATATAGATATGATGGATACAAGTCTTTGGGTCAATACCTTTCATATCAGTATACTCCCATGCAAATGCAGCAAAATGTTTTTGTAAGATTTTGGTTAGCTCCTCTTGTTGTAATTTCTCCAAGTTTTTGTTTATGTTCAATGTTCTACCTGGAAAAATTTCAATTGCAGAGCTACCAAACTCTTCTATAGAATAAAGGGACATCTGCCTGGATGACAAGTATTCAACATTAGAAATTACCTAAAATTGTGCATGATCATATTCTCAAGAAGTTTCAAAATTTCTAAGGTGTTCAAAATTTGACTATCCTCACTAATTTCTGATATAGTAAAGATAGGTTGTATAACATCTTCATCATCGATCCATTCCTTATCATCTATTTCTATGATTGCTTTTGCTAGAGGATACAAAGTGAATTTCTTTGTTGAACTACCATCAGAAATATACATGTCACCAAATCTACAACTAATAAAAGCATCAGCTGTGGCCAGCCAAGGTCTTCCTAAGATAAGTGGGTGTCCTCCTATATTATTCTTGGGAGTTAAAATCATAAAATCAACAGGATATTCCCAAGAATCTAAGGAGACTAAAATGTCCTCTAACACACCATCTGGTTTGATTACTGATCTATCTGCAAGTTGCAATAAGGTAGGTGTGTAAAGAAGATTAGGAAGTTTAAGTTGTTCCATAGTCTGTCTACTCATAATGTTTATAGTTGCCCCTAAGTCAATCAATGTATTTGGAATTTCAATCCCATTTATGTGTGTCTTGACAATTGGGCTTCCTGGATCTACATATTTTTTCATGGTAATATTTCCCATCATGATATCTTCTATTTTTCCTACCAGGTGAATTATTTTTGTGTCTCTTGGTTTTCTACCTGGTCTTTTGATTCTCAACTCCTTTATTGTTTTTGCTAGAATAGGAATTTCTCTAATGGCTTGTAACTAGGAAATCATAATTGGGCAACAAGCTCTGTTTTTTCACCCCTCTATCAATTTGTAATCTCTCAGGAAAAGGAGGTGTAGAAGTAGATGCAGGTTGCTCAATTATAGGAGTTGTGTTTATTGACTCTTTTTGTTTTTATTTTTGAATGTTTTGGTTTTGAAGGGATGTCCCCTCAAAACTTTCATTAACTTTCAGAGAGTCCTCCTCAGAAGCATCTTGCTCTTGAATATCTATAGAAGGTTTTCCCTTTTCTAAAATCCTACCAAATCTAAGTTGAACATCATTAATATCTAGAGGAACAATCATGTAAGTAGGAAATTATTGTCCTCCTACTATGTAAGCATTCTGAGGGATTTTATTATTGGGGTTTGGCAATGGTTGGGCTGGTAGTTGATTTGGCTTTTGTTGAAATTGAAGTAAGAGTTGAGGATTTTGACTTTGTTGTGGAAATGGCAATGAAAGGTGAGGGCTTTGATTTGGAAGTTGTGGTTGTTGATTTTGCTATTGATTTTGTGGGGGAGGATAGCTTTGATAAGATGGAGGATGTTGATAATATTGAGAAAATCTCCCATAAGGATTTTGTACCCTTTGTGTCCATCGTTGAGATTGATACTGATTTTGTGGTTGATGCCAAGGTTGTTTCCAAGAATTCCAGTTTGGTGGGGGTTGAAAATTCATAGGATTGTTAAATCCTTGATTTTGTGGCCCTTTCCAAGGTCTTCTTGCAACAAAACAAATATATTCTACAAAATTTTGGACTACTTCCTCTTGAAAGACAGCCTTAAGACCTAGGATTGAAGGACAACCATTGGTCTCATGACTTTATGAACAAATCATACAAGTTTATACAATTTTTGCATCTAAGGGACATTCCCAAAGAGCATGTTTCTTTCTTCATTTTCGACAATAGATGGCTAAGGCATCGACTTCTGTTTTCTGCTTGTTTTGGATTCTAAGAATGTCTAACTGCTCACTAAGGCTCCCTAAAATATCAGTTTTGAACTCATCAAGCATATTGCCAATTTCTGCCCTACTTACAGATCCTGTTGCAGATTTGTTTGCTCTAATAAGAGAAGGATCTCTTGGTCCTTTCCCAGTTTTAGATTTCCCTCTTGAGAGATGGACACATAGTTCTGCTATATCATTCAATGGAAGTTGAGAGATGTCTCCCTTCCCCATCATGTTTAGGATATCTATCCATTCATCTCTAATGGCCTTCAACAAAAGAGCTTTCAAGGTTTCTTCATCTAAATTGTTCATTTTTTCTCTTTTCAAATTGTAATTAAACCTCTCAAGCAAATCCTCTAAGTTTTCATCTTCCTTTTGCATCATTTTGAATACCTCATCCTTATGATTGGTAGGCATACAGTAATCCAAGTATCTATCCAAAAATGCCTACCTCATATCATTCCAAGTCCTAATGGATTGAGTGACTAATCCCATAAACCATTTCAGAGCAGCCCCTTTTAGTGTTGAAGGGAACAATTTGAGTTTTTGAGAGTCTTCTAGATAGTCATAGGTTCAGCATAAGACTTCAAACTCAAACAAAAATGTTTCAGGATCCTCACTTCTCAACCCATAAAAGTTTGGGAGGACAGATGATGAAATGTTTTTCATTGTTGTATGTGTTTCCGCATCTACTATGGGGAATCCAAATGAGTTATCTCCTTCCCTATTTCCTCTACCTCCTCCATTGTTACCTCTACCTCTTCCATTGTTTCTTCTACCTCCTCCTCTACCCCCTCATCCAAACAGTGAGAATTCTCCATCTTGTTCTTCTTCTGCCATGGTAGTTTCCTCAGAATCCTCTAGTTCTTCTACTAATGGCTAATGAGAGAGAGTTTCTACTTCTTCTTCTTCACTAGGGATTCCTACTTCCTCAACTATAATTGGCTCTCTTGTAGAACTGAAAAAGGTATTCCCTCCTAGGTCTGTTTTAGTAGATGAAGTGGGAGAATCTTCTAACTGAGTTGTTGCCTCTTGAATTCCAGGAATCCTATGGCTGGGAGTATGAGTCTGGGATGAAGGTGTGTCTTTTCTAACTCTTAGTGGAGTAGGTGGAGTTGTGGGAATCGAACTTCTGCCCTTAGCTATAAATCTTCCCCTAGAGTCTCTTTCTCTATGCATGTCATTGTTTTTGTTTTTTTAGTTGAAATATGTCATCATTCATATTTTCCTTAGAAGTTATTAGAAGAAGGAAAGGGGTCCGAGATAACGACAAATCAATATTTTAAGTACAGAATCTAGCCAGTCTGTACTCAAAGAGGGCTTTCTCTTTATGATTTATCGATGTTTGATATGATATTAGGCTAGTTATGAATGCTTTAAGGGATTTTGGTTGGGTGGTGGAATTCAGTAAACAGATGGATAGAGCAAGGCCTTCAAGCCATTGGGCTATGGAGTCAATCAAAGAAATGGCTTAACTGGATCAGATCAATTACTCAGGGAAACTCATAGGGCAAGGTAGTAAAATGGAAAGCAAATTCCAAGTTTGGATGGATGGATGAAATAATATTAAACAGGGAGAAAGGGGAATGAAGAATCCTTTGACCAGGTTCAATATGCAGAATAGAGGGTACTCATTAACAATGAGCAATTAAGTATTCTTTGTTAAATGGGTAACTATGATAAACTATGAAAGCAAGGGAGCATTTAAGAATTCCCTAACTATGATAATATAGAAGAAAACATTAAGAAATATAAACTTTTAAAGACAGATTGCAACAAAGAAAATTCTGAAATATCATTATTTCATTTATAATTCAGATTTCAAGAAAACACATATGATCATTAATAAACAGAAGAGAAAACAATAACACAAGAGATATAGAATACTTATTTGATTTCTGTTTGACACAAGTATCCTGTAAACTGTCTCAGCTTTATTCCTTGATCCAGCAAGCCATACAAAAATTGGTACAATAGCACTTCAATTTCCAGAAGAGAATGTCTAAAGAAATGTCTTTGAATCCACACCCACAATACTTCGAATAAAGAAGTATTTATACAAAATTTACATCAAAATATCTCACAACTAAATGAGATTTATTCTAGGGAAACTAAATATCTTTTTACATAAATATAGAGACAGATGGTCTCGAATATAGAAACAGAAAGTGAACTAATTGTTGCTGTCCCTGTTTTCATTGAAGGAGCTGGAGGCAGGTCCTATGAATGTGCATCTTGTTGTCGTGCTAGTAACTCTGTGTTGGACATCTGATTTGATCTTTCAACTGATACTCTTTCACCTGCATTTGATACACTTTACCTGTTCACCATCATTCATCCTTTTTACCAAACTTTACTGTGGTAATTATTTCTATTTACCTCACTTTAGTCATGGTAATTTATAGGATGTCAGTCATGTTGGTCCACCACTCATTAGTTGGTATTTTTGTTCTTATCATCTTCCTGTACATTTCATCTGCTTCAGTATATTTCACAAAATTGGGTTGCACTGGGAATAAGTGCTTCACTTCGTGTTCAATGAAGAAAAGGTTCTCCAAACCATCATAGAGAACTTTCCCTGTGGGCAATGCTTTGGCTGCAGATGAACTAGCCTGACTGTCAGCTAGGTGATGTAACTTATCAATGTAGTCAATCTGAACCATTAGTTTATCATTGATGACTAAAGGGCTAGGAAGTCCTTTAATCCTTAGGATGTCAAACTTTTTCATGAATTCATCTATATCTTCCTGCATGCTTTGACATCTACGTTCTAGGCCTTGCATCAGATTCCTTTTAGTCAACACTTTCTTTAGTTCAAGGATGGTAGCAGTCCTATCCTAAATGTCCAGTTGTTCCAACTGTTGCCTGCTTTTACTATTCAGAAAGTTGATTAGTCTGGTTGCTTCCTCAGGTTTTCTACCCAGTTCTACTCTGGTCTTCTCAATTGCTTCAAGAGCAAGCTTTACCAAATCTATTTGCTCAAAAATGATTTGAATTGATGACCAAATATCATTGATGGAATCAATGATATTGGTCCACAATATTTTCCTGATTTCTGCTAAAGGCCTGTCAAATGTCAGGTCTTTCTCCAATGCTTTAATTTGTTGGGCCATGCCTTTGTTTTTCCTTACCTCTTCTGCATAATTGATCTTTGATATATCATATTTTTTCTCCAAGGTAGTGAATTTCTCTTTCACTTTCTGCAGCTCTGTGACCTGGAGCTTCATTTCTTCCATGGATTTGATCAAGTCCTCTGTATTTGGTGTTGATGTTCCTGCCTGTGTTGAACCTGTTGCTTCCACTGGTGAAGTTGTTGCCAAAGGAATGTTTGCTGCCAAAACAGTTGCCATAGTGGAAGGGACTATTGTTGAAACTATAGGTATTATAGTCTGGGGCTGGGTGGTCGACTCACTTTTCCTTGACTATACTGCTTTCTCCAATTCCTGCTCTATTTCCTTCAATTGCTCGTTTAACTTAAGGACCAAGTCCATAAGTTCTTCATTTTTCTTCTCTATAACCTCATAAATCTGAGGGTGAATGAGTGCTGGCAACTTCAATTGTTTTCTAAGTGCTGCTATGTCTTCATTCTTTTTCTTGATTAAGCTTTATGCTGCCTTAACATCTTTTGGGTCATGGCCCAGCTCAATCACTAACTCTTCCAATGATTTTATTATGTTGTCCTTTGCTTGTGAGGAAGCTTTTTCCAGTTGCAATTGGGTTGTAGTATTGCTCAATGAATTTTGCAGTCTATGTGCCATCATTGCTTTGCTGGTCAGAGTTGAATACACCATCTCACCTGTTTGCTTGTGCAGTTCAATTTGGTCGATAGGGTGGATGTCTTTAGCCAAAACTTCAAAGTCAGTTTTGAGGTAATCTGCCAAGGACTTTGGCTACTACACTGTGGGTTTCATGAAACTCATTTGCATTTTGCCTTCTTTGATGTCAAAGGCTAACATCAATCTAGTCTGGTTTGTAGGGGCCATTTTGAAGTATTGAGCATAGGCTTGGGCCTTTAGTTGCTCATTCTTTGTCTTGATCTCCTTAAATTTCTCCTTTATATCTATAATCTTCTCAGAAGAAGACCTGAAGGATGACACTTCTGTGCTGGGTTGTCTTTCTAGTTCCTGCCTTTGTGAACTTGAGGGTGTCCCACCTATTGGGAATGTTTGTAAACTATCTATCCCTCTTTTCCCCATGCTCTTTGTTGTTTCCCCAATGAATTCCTCCTCTGAATATGGATTCAACCTTTGCCTCTTAGCAAAGGGTTGATCCGTGGGCATGCTTGGAGGGGTAGCTACTTCCTTGTCTCTTTTCAAATTCCTTTCCTCATTTAGAGGAGTCTGTAGTACTGGAGGATTTCCCATATTAGTTTGAGCTGGTAGTGACTGTGGTGGAGCTAACTCTACAGAGATCTCATGCTGCTCTGATTCCTCTGGCTGTTTTGTTGTTGGGGCACTTGTTTCCTGAGTTTGCCTCTGTGAAGGATCTGCTGTGGGAGCACTCAATTCTGGTATTGGCCTGAGGGGAGATTCTGCTGGTACCTGTACAAAGGAGTCTAGGTCAAGTTTTTTCTCCAAATCTTTCATCACATTTTCAGCTTCAACCTCATCATTGTCTTGTTCTATCAATGTCCCTTCCCTCCATTCATCTAAATTGGCATATTGTTCTATTTCAAGAATTCTGTGATGGATGTAAGGGGATAGCTTGTGCTTTTGTCTTCTGTCACAAATGAAACTGTGAGGATCATAAGGCCAGATAAAACTCTTTTTCAATCTCATCCTCCTCTCAAGGATTTCCTCTGCTTCTTTCCCTGCTTGCCTGTTGTTGCACACAAATGGGCCTAAGTGGTCTTTGATCCTCAGCTGGGCTTTCTTTTTTTCTTTCATGAAGTGGATTTGATCAGAGTTGATTATTTGCCTGTAGTACTCCAGGGCAAATAATCTCATGGGAACATACTTGGGCAATTTGAAAGGAGGCAATTCACACCCATAGACTCTGATCTCAGTATGATTCTGGTATAAGTACCAGTCACCTATCCTATATTGCTTTGACAATTGAAGGAATCTTTTGATGTCATCACTGATTCTAGGGGGAGGATGTCCTATCAGCATGGTAGTGACAGGATGAACAAATTGATCAATGAAATCTATATATGAATAAGGAGAAGAGGGGGAGTAATGAAAAATAGAGGTCCAGAAAATGACTGACCTAGGGTTCCCTTTGGTATCAAGCTTATGCACAGAGAAGGGGAATTTGTTAGTTTGATAGTATAGGAAGAGGTGATACAAGACTGTGGAATATTTGAACACTCTTTCATTCTCTAGCCTCATAAATTGGTCATGTATCTTGTCAGCTATGAATGTAGCATAGTCATATTTGGCAGCAGGAGGCTGACCAAGGGTGAAGATAGTCATGCAGGAAAAGGTCAGCTCATCTACATATTCATCAGTTGTGAAACCTAGAATGCTAGCAATCATAGAGATAATGTCCCTACCCAGGCTAGTAAAAGCACATGTCATGTAAGGAGGGGGGTCCTTTGTTATGTATCTTTCTATCATGAAGGTCTGATAGACTCTAGTGATCTCTGAGCTGGATAGCTTTGAGGATTTCTCAAGTAGATCAGCAATGGACAGGGGGGTAAGGTCTTGGCCAGGCTGCAGTTGCAACATGTTATTGATAGATTTGGCTGTAATGGTAAACAAGATTTGCTGGTCAGGGGACATCACAACCCTTAGATTAGGGTTATAGTTTGCTTGGCATTGGTGGACAATTTCTGGGAAGATGTGGACAGAGGGGAATTGGTACTTAGGGAGGTTTGATTCCCAAAGACCAATTTTATCAGCATTATTTAGATAATTGTCCTGGTGTCTGCAATGTAGCTTCAGAAGGCATTCACCAATTGAAAGGTCTTTAATTTGGAAATCTTTATCGGCTAAGGGGAGGTGATCCAAATCCCTGTGAGGAGTAGAGATTGGAGGAACATTTAGGGCAACTGGGGTTTCCATCCTGGTTCTTGTGTGTTTAGGGGAAAAATGGGGATTTTTAATGAATTTTCTTCAACCAAGGTGCCTGGGAAGTTCTGGATTAAGCTATCAACTCAATTATACTGAAAAACTTTGGCTTTTAAAGCAATTTCAGGGGAATTGTGGCATTTAACAGGGTTTCTGAGAGAAACTGGTAAATACCTGTTATTGAGCGACTGGTAATGGTGTACTTGTTGACTGGAAGCACACAGTGGATTGGAGCGGCGTCGGGCAGCAAATTTCAAGGTAGTTGACGGTTTGGGTGCGAGTTGATTGATTTCTACATACTGACTGTGTGCATGGGTTGTTTAGGATAAAGGGCGAAAATGGATTATACTTTGTTTTTATGCAAAATCTATTTTTTGGCGGGTTTGTGACACGGACAGGTTGCATCAGCGGGGATGATTTTGACGTTTTTGTCATTTGTGGGAAGGTGGTAAGTGGGTTTCATTGCATCGCTTATGGGAGAGAAATGGTTTTTAGGGAGGACCATGTGATTCCACACATCTTTTGACACATAGCATCGGCACTATTTGGGAAACCGCTTACATCGCACGCTAAAGGTCGACCAAAAGGCTCATGCGATATGAGAGATAGCCGTCGGATCTGAGGGATCCGATCAAATGGTGGTCTCAATGATGAAGTGACTGATAGATAATGGAGGGCTAGGCCCAATATTAATTTAAATGAGTTAATCATATCGGGGGTGATTTGATTGGTTACTGAGTTATTAATTAATCCTGGTGATTAATTAATCCTCATTTAGTATGGCGGGGGTTTGGCTTCTTAATTAACCACAGATTGGTTAATTAATTCCATTTATTGACTTCATTAAGGTTATATTTAACCGTGGGACGGGGTATGTAAATATTTGGGATAATAATAATATGGAGAAAGGGTAATTGTTCAGGATTTAAATAATAATACGCACTAGTGGTTAATATGACTTTGTAGATTATGAAATGCGCCAAGAAAAATGTTTCCGAAGGTATTTTATCATACACATTTAAGACTTAGGCTAAGTGAATATGAAGGTTTATATGGAGAATGTTTTAATTTCCCTACGTAAAATAGAATTTTACTTAGGAAAAGCTTTATAAAGGGAATGAGTGATTTTATGAAGGGGTAATTGTTGATGAAGGGGATTTAAGTATTTTAGGTATTCCAAATTATTGGGCCGAGGGTCCAGTCCCTCCAAAAGTCAGAGAATTGCTCTGAGCCCCTCTAATTTGTTTATGGGTACCTTTAGCACTTAGGGGAAATTAGTGAAATCTTAGGGAAAAATGAGTAAGGGAGTTTAGTAAATTTGACTTTGATTCCTTGATGTGTTGTCTTCAATGTGAGTTATGCTTTGTCCAAGTGATGAAAGTAAGAGATTTAAGCATTGAACTTAACCATTTATCACACATTTATTCTACACCCATCATCTACTTACCCTACCTACTTTATCCTAGCATTTTTACTCCTTTATTAGGGTGCACTTAAACTGGCAAACCCTTATCAAACTTTCTTTTCTTTTACATAATGATATCTATCTAAATCTAACCTTATTACTTCCAAGGGCTCAGATTAGACTGTTGAGCTCCTTTTATTCACTCTACATATCTACTTATCTACCAAGATTAAACTGTTTGGTCAGATCTTTATTCTTTACATCTAACAATATGAAGTTGAAAACATGGAATAACCAAGATTAAGCTATTTGGTTACCATGGATTGTGGCATAGGTAACAAGTTGCACATAATTTTTATTATGCATAAAGTAAATGGCAGCGGCTTTTAGGCTTGCAAACTTTCATGGTCTTTTCTTTTTGTTGGGGTTCATTTTCTTTCATTTTTTGACCTTTTTCTTTATTCTTTTTGCCTTTTGATATTTCTTTTAAGGCATACCCTTTTTACATTTTTTAAATTTTTGTTTTTCACAAATATGGAAAACATTTGCAACAAGCAAAGGTATGAACATATTTCAGAGTTAAACCAAGTCAATCATGATATATGATACCTATTGGTATAGGGGCCTAACAGAATAATAATTATTTTTATGATCCTCCAGATCACACTAAGTGCAAGAGGAGAGCATACTTGAGAAATTATTAAACTCTTTTTTTTTGGATGTAAGGCTAACAAGGTACCTAGTTACACTTCCCCGGCAACAACGCCAAAATGTTTAGTCAATTTAGTGTCCTAAATTGCTACATAAATTATCAATCTGGGTGTCATAACTAATGAAGTGTAGTGCACTATATGTGCTAAATAACCCTTTCTTACCTCACTATTTTCAAGTTTATGTTGATTTGGGGTTTTTTTCTTTTGACTCCTAGAGTTCTACAATGTAATTGAAATCTCAATTTACTACTGAAGTGAGAGTCTAAAAGTGCTTTTTAGGCCAAGTTAGGAAGTGGAGTTTTTAAAACAAGAAAGTGAAGACAAAACTTATCTTCTTGTTATTGTTATGGTTTCCAAGATATGAGCTTAAAAGACTCTTAGAACTGTGATCTACAAAATCATAACTTGAATGAGAAAATGGAAGTGTAGTTATCTATATCAAACTGAGAGTGAAATACTAGAAGCAAAACTACTTCTGTTGTCTATTCTATGTAGAAATTTTTGAATAATTTAACACATATTCAATGGAGATTATCCTGATCATGTACTATTGCGGAATACATACACAATACATAAGCTCCTCTACGTTGATCATCAATATAGCAGCATCAATAACAATAAAACATCAAGAGCATTCACACATTAACACAGTATGTAACCCAGGGAAAGCATCTCGCTAAAAACCCCACACTATCTGTATATTAATGATTGAGACCATGTAACATTACAAATTACAATGCTTATCACAAGCAATCTAGTACCAGCTCCACCTATTACACACAATACAGCTAAGATCTGATCTCCAAATCTATTCCACTGCTTGCCTGCCTCCACTGCTCAATACCTGCTCAAGAATGAATGAGAATGGTCTACAAAACTCGTATTTCACCTCCAAAGAATCACTCACAATGTGTAAGACGTGAGCAGAAGCTACAAACTGGGAAAATACATGAGCAAACTCATTGGCATACTCAATCCCTTGATTGTGCAAGATCTGATGCACAACTATAGTCACAACTGATAGCAATCTAATTCTCTAACACTTGTCCCTGTTGAACTGAACATGCACTGACATGCAACTGAGTTAACTGATGTATTCTATAGTTGTATTATGAGTTAATAATTAGTTTAACAACTCATCATTAGTCTATTTGCAGTTAGACTAACTATAACTAGTTTAACCAAGTCAAACTGAACACAACTCCATCAACTCCACAATCAACTCCACCAAACTCAACTGATTGAGTTCTAACTAAAGTCATGCATGCAACAACTCAACTGACTCATAAGAAAAGCGTACTTCCTTCTGACAGCTGCATGGGCCACATCTATAGCTCAAACTGAAGTGCTCCAAGAGAATAAGATCAAGTTTATAGTCCAAATATTATTATGAGACAATAATATTTGACTTTTCTATTTTTGACAGCCAGTCTAAAAATAGACTTTGATCACCCACACTATGGTCACCCACACTTTGGTCACCCACATTGTGATCACCCACACTATGATCACTCACACTGTGATCACCCACACTGTGATCAAAAATAGAACTTGCGTCATAATTTGCCTGCGGGCCCACTTAGTGAAGGTGACTCTTTTCACGAAGCTCCATCATCTTGTTGCAATCTCAACACTCCCTCTCGACAAGATATGGATTATCAACAACCCCTATCCTGCCTCGGTGGTACTCGAATTTGCTCCTGGTGAGATCCTTCGTCAGAATATCAGCATCCTGATCCTCCGTTGGAATGTATGAAAGCAACATGATCCTCCGCTGCACACAATCTCTGATATGATGGTACCTGATGTCAATATGCTTAGATCTATCATGAAATACAGGATTAGCTGAGAGTTTAATGCAACTTTGGTTATCACATTAAATCACAGTAGGATCCAAATGAGAACTGAACAAACCAACCAGGATCTTCCTCATCCATATAGCCTCGCATGCAGCCAAACTTGCTGCCATATACTCGGCCTTCGCTGAACTGAGTGCCACGGATCTCTGCTTCCTGCTGTACCAAGAAACTGTTGTCGATCCAATACTGAAGACCCCTCTTGATGTGCTCTTTCTGTCCGTTGAGCTCCTTGCCCAATCTGCATCCGTGAAGCCACATAGCTTCACCTCATCCTCCTGTCTGTACCGCAAACCATATCCCGATGTGCCTCTCAAGTAGCGCAATACATGCTTGCCCGTCTTCCAGAAGTGCTTGGTAGGCTTAACCATAGCTTGTGAAAGATGGTTAACTGCATAGCATATATCAGGTCGTGTATTGACCAAATACATCAGCGACCCCACCAACTGTCGATAAACAGTGGCATCCACTTCTTCTCCCGAAGTGGCATCCTCCTTCCTCCAACCTCCAGGAAGAGGAGTATCAACAGGCTTGCAGCCATGCATGTTGAACTTCTCCAGTATCTCCCGAGCATACTTGCCTTGAGAAACAAACAGTCCACCACTGCGCTGCCATATTTCCAATCCTAGGAAATAGTGAAGGAGGACCAAGTCCTTCATCTCAAACTCTGTAGAAAGATCCTTCTTGCATGACAGTATCAATAGCTCATCACCCGTTAGAATCAAATCATCAACATACAGTACAATGATAAGCAACTTACCCTCCACCACAATCTAGTATAGGTTAGGATCCGCCTCGCTCTTGGAGAATCCAAGTCCTGTGAAATAGCTGTCTATCCGTGTGTACCAAGCACGTGGTGCTTGCTTCAACCCATACAGCACTCTCTTGAGCCTGCACACATGCGACTCGCTGTTGAAGACCTCAAAGCCTTCTGGCTGCTCAATGTACACCTCCTCCTCAATGACTCCATTGAGGAACGCAGTCTTCACATCCATCTGATGAATGTGCCATCCCATCTGCACTGAGAGAGCAAGAATCGCCCGTATGGAAGAATACCTTGCGACAGGTGCAAAGGTATCCTCATAATCGATCCCCTCTATCTGTGAAAAGCCTCGGGCAAAAAATCTCGCCTTGTACTTCTCCACACTCCCGTCAGCTGCCTGCTTGACCTTGTAGATCCATCTCGAACCCACCACTGATTTCCCTTCCGGTCTAGGAACAATCTCCCATGCACTGTTTCTAACAATAGAATCATACTCTTCCACCATGGCGTCTACCCATGCAGGATCCTCCACAGCTTCCTCGAAAGAGGATGGCTCAGTCACAACACACTTGCTCATCAGAGCCATGTATCCAGTGTACCGATCAGGTGACTGTCTCTGCCTGCGTTGGGCTGTAGGTGGTCCTACAACTTTCTCTGCATCTTGAGCCAGTCGCTCAGCTTCTGTCAAGCGCTTTTGCCCTCTGATGGTTGGCGCTGCATGAGTGGTCTCTTCCACTCCATGAACCTCGTCCTATGGCTGATCCACATCCTAAAGCTCATCCTTAGGAACTAATAGCTCCTCATCTGCATGAAAGTGTAGCTCCCTCTCAAGCGAACACTTCATGGCTTTCTCCTCCTGAAATTTTATATCTCGTCGCACAACAGTTTTACCACTGTCTGGCAAATACACACGATAGTTGTGGGGCGTATCAGTGTACCCCAAAAATATCCCAACCTCTGCGGTCGGCTCCAACTTCTTCCTGGCATCCTTCGTCACATGCATGTAAATGTTAGCACCAAAAATCCTCAAATGAGAAAGATCAGGCTTCTTACCAGAATAAGTCTCCTCAGGTGTACTCATGCCAAGTATCCTATGAGGACAACGGTTCTGCACATAAACTACTATATTGCATGCTTCCACCCACAAGTGAAGGGGTAGGCCCTTATCATGCAACATTGCCCATGCAGCACCCACAATCGTTCTGTTCTTCCGCTCAGCTACCTCGTTCTGTTGTGGGTTATGGGGAGCTATGAGCTCTCTACGAATCCCTTCTGCCTTGAAGAAATCCTTGAACTCGTCCAAGATGTATTCACCACCATTATCGCTCCTAAGAGCCTTCACCTTCTTCCTCGAATCCTTCTCGACCAGTGCTTTGAATTCACAGAACTTTGAATATGTCTCGCTCTTCTTCTGCATGAAGAAGATCCAGGACTTACGAGAGAAATCATCAACAAAAATCACAGAATACCTATGTTTTGTTGTCGAAGCAACTGAGAAAGGTCCACACACGTTTGTGTGAATTCTCTCAAGGATAGTCGTGGCATGACTATCCTTCTCGTGAAAGGTGGCTTTCACAAACTTCCCCAAAGTACACCCCTTGCACTGATCTGACTGCACAAGTGTGCCTTTAGGAAGCCCTGTAGTGATCTGCTGCAGTATCTTCAAGGCTCCATGGTGAAGGTGACCCAATCTCCTGTGCCACAACTCGCCATCATCCCGGCTCACCAATCCTTCTGCCTTGCCCGCCATTGCTGCGCATCCATCTACATGCAACTGATAAAGGTTCCTCACTCGAATCCCTATCTTCCGGGTCTCACCAGTTGTCTTGCTGCGCAGGAAAGCCTTTCCCTCGCTGAAAACAACATCATACCCCTTGTCTTCTAACATTGCCACTGAGATGAGATTCTTTGTCAATCCTGGAACATGCATGACTTCCTTCAATACGAAGGGTTTACCAGACTCCCTCTCAAAGGAAATGGTACCGATACCGGTCGCACTGTATCTACCATCATCGCCCATCTCGATGTGCACTCCAAGGTCTTTGTCCTCTAGATTAGAGAACAAATCTCTATCTCCCGTCATGTGAAAAGACGCACCACTATCCAAGAACCACACTGATCCCATCGCACTTGAAACCAAACATGCGATCAATGAAAAATCAAGCTCAACCTGTTAGGTTAGAGCCTCTCCTGCTGAAGATCCAGCAGCCTACTTGTTCTTCTTCTTCTGCGGACAATTAGTGGCATAGTGTCCGTGCTGGTGACAGTGAAAACACTTCACCTTGGACATATCCTGCTTCTTGCCTTTCGCACCAGACTGAGAAGCTTTCTTGCTCTTCCCTTTCTTTGCTTTGGCAGCCAAAGCGCAATTCTCTTCATCAGATACCTTTGATGAAGATCCATTCTCACCTTTATTGTTTCTGAGTTTATCCTTGAGTGCCAGGTCGCTCTTGCTTTGGAATAACATTTGAAATCCGTTGAAAGACATTTCAACAACACTGCTACAAATTCGATTTCCACCAGCTCCCAACTCAACCGCTTCCGATCTAAAATTCGTGAAAACACAATATTTATCGTACAGAGATTGACTGTATGGGCATTCACCGGATATCTCACCTTCCAAAGGAAGGATGAATCCAGAGGCTACCTGGCCCGATTACAGACTCTGCCTAAAGAAATAGAATGTAAACACTTCCTGAATAGTAGATCTGATGATCAACAGCTTTGATACCATGTAGAAACTTTTTCTACAAATCATCTAGTTCTGATACCATGGAGAAATTTTTGAATAATTTAACACATATTCAATGGAGATTATCTTGATCATGTACTATTGCGGAATACATACACAATACATAAGCTCCTCTATGTTGATCATCAATATAGCAGCATCAATAACAATAAAACATCAAGAGCATTCACACATTAACACAGTATGTAACCCGGGGAAAGCATCTCGCTAAAAACCCCACACTATCTGTATATTAATGATTGAGACCATGTAACATTACAAAGTACAATTCTTATCACAAGCAATCCAGTACTAGCTCCACCTGTTACACAAAATACAGCTAAGATCTGATCTCCAAATCTATTCCACTGCTTGCCTGCCTCCACTGCTCAATACCTGCTCAAGAATGAATGAGAATGGTCTACCAAACTCGTATTTCACCTCCAAAGAATCACTCACAATGTGCAAGACGTGAGCAGAAGCTACAAACTGGGAAAATACATGAGCAAACTCATTGGCATACTCAATCCCTTGATTTTGCAAGATCTGATGCACAACTATAGTCACAACTGATAGCAACTGATTCTCTAACACCTGTACCTGCTGAACTGAACATGCACTGACATGCAACTGAGTTAACTGATGTATTCTATAGTTGTATTATGAGTTAATAATTAGTTTAACAACTCATCATTAGTCTATTTGCAGTTAGACTAACTACAACTAGTTTAACCAAGTCAAACTGAACACAACTCCATCAACTCCACAATCAACTCCACCAAACTCAACTGATTGAGTTCTAACTGAAGTCATGCATGCAACAACTCAACTGACTCATAAGAAAAGCGTACTTCCTTCTGACAGCTGCATGGGCCACATCTGTAGCTCAAACTGAAGTGCTCCAAGAGAATAAGATCAAGTTTATAGTCCAAATATTATTATGAGACAATAATATTTGACTTTTCTATTTTTGACAGCCAGTCTAAAAATAGACTTTGATCACCCACACTGTGGTCACCCACTTTGTGATCACCCACACTGTGATCACCCACACTGTGATCAAAAATAGAACTTGCGTCATAATTTGCCTGCGGGCCCACTTAGTGAAGGCGACTCTTTTCACTAAGCTCCATCATCTTGTTGCAATCTCAACACTCCCTCTCGACAAGATATGGATTATCAGCAACCCCTATCCTGCCTCGGTGGTACTCGAATTTGCTCCTGGTGAGAGCCTTCGTTAGAATATCAGCATCCTGATCCTCCATTGGAATGTATGAAAGCAACATGATCCTCTGCTGCACACAATCTCTGATATGATGGTACCTGATGTCAATATGCTTAGATCTATCATGAAATACAGGATTAGCCGAGAGTTTAATGCAACTCTGGTTATCACAGTAAATCACAGTAGGATCCAAATGAGAACTGAACAAACCAACCAGGATCTTCCTCATCCATATAGCCTCGCATGCAGCCAAACTTACTGCCATATACTCGGCCTCCGCTGAACTGAGTGCCACGGATCTCTACTTCCTGCTGTACCAAGAAACTGTTGTCGATCCAATACTGAAGACCCCTCCTGATGTGCTCTTTCTGTCCGTTGGGCTCCCTGCCCAATCTGCATCCGTGAAGCCACATAGCTTCACCTCATCCTCCTGTCTGTACCACAAACCATATCCCGATGTGCCTCTCAAGTAGCGTAATACATGCTTGCCCACCTTCCAGAAGAGCTTGGTAGGCTTAACCATAGCTTGTGAAAGCTGGTTAACTGCATAGCATATATCAAGTCGTGTATTGACCAAATACATCAGCGACCCCACCAAATGTCGATAAACAGTGGCATCCACTTCTTCTCCCGAAGTGGCATCCTCCTTCCTCCAACCTCCAGGAAGAGGAGTATCAAAAGGCTTGCAGCCATGCATGTTGAACTTCTCCAGTATCTCCCGAGCATACTTGCCCTGAGAAACAAACAGTCCACCACTGCGCTGCCATATTTCCAATCCTAGGAAATAGTGAAGGAGGACCAAGTCCTTCATCTCAAACTCTGTAGAAAGATCCTTCTTGCATGACAGTATCAACAGCTCATCACCCGTTAGAATCAAGTCATCAACATACAGTACAATGATAAGCAACTTACCCTCGACCACAATCTGGTATAGGTTAGGATCCGCCTCGCTCTTGGAGAATCCAAGCCCTGTGAAATAGCTGTCTATCCGTGTGTACCAAGCACGTGGTGCTTGCTTCAACCCATATAGCGCTCTCTTGAGCCTGCACACATGCGACTCGCTGCTGAAGACCTCAAAGCCTTCAGGCTGCTCAATGTACACCTCCTCCTCAATGACTCCATTGAGGAACGCAGTCTTCACATCCATCTGATGAATGTGCCATCCCATCTGCGCTGAGAGAGCAAGAATCGCCCGTATGGAAGAATACCTTGCGACAGGTGCAAAGGTCTCCTCATAATCGATCCCCTCTATCTGTGAAAAGCCTCGGGCAACAAATCTTGCCTTGTACTTCTCCACACTCCCATCAGCTGCCTGCTTGACCTTGTAGATCCATCTCAAACCCACCACTGATTTCCCTTCCGGTCTAGGAACAATCTCCCATGCACTGTTTCTGACAATAGAATCATACTCTTCCACCATGGCGTCTACCCATGTAGGATCCTCCATAGCTTCCTCGAAAGAGGATGGCTCAGTCACAACACACTTGCTCATCAGATCCATGTATCCAATGTACCGATCAGGTGACTGTCTCTGCCTGCGTTGGGCTGTAGGTGGTCCTACAACTTTCTCTGCATCTTGAGCCAGTCGCTCAGCTTCTGTCAAGCGCTTTCGCCCTCTGATGGTTGGCGCTGCATGAGTGGTCTCTTCCACTCCATGAACCTCGTCCTGTGGCTGATCCACGTCCTGAAGCTCATCCTAAGGAACTAATAGCTCCTCATCTGCATGCAAGTGTAGCTCCCTCTCAAGCGAACACTTCATGGCTTTCTCCTCCTGAAATTTTATATCCCGTCGCACAACAGTTTTACCACTGTCTGGAAAATACACACGATAGTTGTGGGGCGTATCATTGTACCCCACAAATATCCCAACCTCTGCGGTCGACTCCAACTTCTTCCTGGCATCCTTCATCACATGCATATAAATGTTAGCGCCAAAAATCCTCAAATGAGAAAGATCAGGCTTCTTACCAGAATAAGTCTCCTTAGGTGTACTCATGCCAAGTATCCTATGAGGACAATGGTTCCGCACATAAACTGCTATATTGCATGCTTCTGCCCACAAGTGAAGGGGTAGGCCTCGATCATGCAACATTGCCCGTGCAGCACCCACAATCGTTCTGTTCTTCCGCTCAGCTACCTCGTTCTGTTGTGGGTTATGGGGAGCTATGAGCTCTCTATGAATCCCTTCTGCCTTGCAGAAATCCTTGAACTCGTCCGAGATGTATTCACCACCATTATCGCTCCTAAGAGCCTTCACCTTCTTCCCCGACTCCTTCTCGACCAGTGCTTTGAATTCACAGAACTTTGAATATGTCTCGCTCTTCTTCTACATGAAGAAGATCCAGCACTTACGAGAGAAATCATCAACAAAAATCACATAATACCTGTGTTTTGCTGTCGAAGCAACTGAGAAAGGTCCACACACGTCTGTGTGAATTCTCTCAAGGATCGTCGTGGCGCGACTATCCTTCTCGTGAAAGGTGGCTTTCACAAACTTCCCCAAAGTACACCCCTTGCACTGATCTGACTGCGCAAGTGTGCCTTTAGGAAGCCCTGTAGTGATCTGCTGCAGTATCTTCAAGGCTCCATGGTGAAGGTGACCCAATCTCCTGTGCCACAACTCGCCATCATCCCGGCTCACTAATCCTTCTACCTTGCCCGCCATTGCTGCGCATCCATCTACATGCAACTGATAAAGGTTTCTCACTCGAACCCCTATGTCTCACCAGTTATCTTGTTGCGCAGGAATGCCTTTCCCTCGCTGAAAACAACATCATACCCCTTGTCTTCTAACATCGCCACTCAGATGAGATTCTTCATCAATCCTGGAACATGCATGACTTCCTTCAATACGAAGGGTTTACCAGACTCCCTCTCAAAGGAAATGGTACCAATACCGGTCGCACTGTATCTACCATCATCGCCCATCTCGATGTGCACTCCAAGGTCTTTGTCCTCTAGATTAGAGAACAAATCTCTATCTCCCGTCATGTGAAAAGACGCACCACTATCCAAGAACCACACTGATCCCATCACACTTGAAACCAAGCATGCGATCAATGAAAAATCAAGCTCAACCTGTGAGGCTAGAGCCTCTCCTGCTAAAGATCCAGCAGCCTGCTTGTTCTTCTTCTTCTGCGGACAATTAGTGGCATAGTGTCCGTGCTGGTGACAGTGAAAACACTTCACCTTGGACATATCCTGCTTCTTGCCTTTCGTACCAAACTGAGAAGCTTTCTTGCTCTTCCCTTTCTTTGCTTTGGCAGCCAAAGCGCAATTCTCTTCATCAGATACCTTTGATGAAGATCCATTCTCACCTTTATTGTTTCTGAGTTTATCCTTGAGCGCCAGGTCACTCTTGCTTTGGAATAACATTTGAAATCCGTTGAAAGACATTTCAACAACACTGCTGCAAATTCAATTTCCACCAGCTCCCAACTCAACCGCTTCCGATCTAAAATTCGTGAGAACAAAATATTTATCGTACAGAGATTGACTGTATGGGCATTCACCAGATATCTCACCTTCTAAAGGAAGGATGAATCCAGAGGCTACCTGGCCCGATTACAGACTCTTCCTAAAGAAATAGAATGTAAACACTTCCTGAATAGTAGATTTGATGATCAACAGCTCTGATACCATGTAGAAACTTTTTCTACAAATCATCTAGTTCTGATACCATGTAGAAATTTTTGAATAATTTAACACATATTCAATGGAGATTATCCTGATCATGTACTATTGCGGAATACATACACAATACATAAGCTCCTCTACGTTGATCATCAATATAGCAGCATCAATAACAATAAAACATCAAGAGCATTCACACATTAACACAGTATGTAACCCGGGGAAAGCATCTCGCTAAAAACCCCACACTATCTGTATATTAATGATTAAGACCATGTAACATTACAAAGTACAATGCTTATCACAAGCAATCCAGTACCGGCTCCACCTGTTACACACAATACAGCTAAGATCTGATCTCCAAATCTATTCCACTGCTTGCCTGCCTCCACTGCTCAATACATGCTCAAGAATGAATGAGAATGGTCTACCAAACTCGTATTTCACCTCCAAAGAATCACTCACAATGTGTAAGATGTGAGCAGAAGCTACAAACTGGGCAAATACATGAGCAAACTCATTGGCATACTCAATCCCTTGATTGTGCAAGATCTGATGCACAATTATAGTCACAACTGATATCAATCTGATTCTCTAACACCTGTCCCTGTTGAACTGAACATGCACTGACATGCAACTGAGTTAACTGATGTATTCTATAGTTGTATTATGAGTTAATAATTAGTTTAACAACTCATCATTAGTCTATTTGCTGTTAGACTAACTACAACTAGTTTAACCAAGTCAAACTGAACACAACTCCATCAACTCCACAATCAACTCCACCAAACTCAACTGATTGAGTTCTAACTGAAGTCATGCATGCAACAACTCAACTAACTCATAAGAAAAGTGTACTTCCTTCTGACAGCTACATGGGCCACATCTGTAGCTCAAACTGAAGTTCTCCAAGAGAATAAGATCAAGTTTATAGTCCAAATATTATTATGAGACAATAATATTTGACTTTTCTATTTTTGACAGCCAGTCTAAAAATAGACTTTGATCACCCACACTGTGGTCACCCACACTTTGGTCACCCACATTGTGATCACCCACACTGTGATCACCCACACTGTGATCAAAAATAGAACTTGCGCCATAATTTGCCTGCGGGCCCACTTAGTGAAGGCGACTCTTTTCACTAAGCTCCATCATCTTTTTGCAATCTCAACATTCTATTTACAAAATTAAAGTATAATGAACTATTGCAATTAAACTAAAGGCAAAAATAAAACTGAAACTAACTCTAAGCTAATGAACAACAAGTAATCTCATTTATAAACATAACACTTCACCAATTAGTTTGAAAATCAAATGAAAGGCTCTGGAAATATTAGCTTATATCATGAGAAAATGACATCAAACTTTCTAACTCTAAACTAATGAATAGCAAGTAATCTCATTAATAAACATAAAAATTCGCCAATTAGTTTAAAGAACAAACGAATGGCTCTAGAAATATTAGCTTATAGCATGAGAAAGTGACATCAAACTATATAATTCTAAACTAATGAACAGCAAGCAATCTCATTTATAAACATAACACTTCGCCAATTAGTTTGAAGAACAAACGAAAGGCTCCGAAAATATTAGCTTATAATATGAGTGACTATACTAAGAAGGAAAAGGTACTGTACAACAAGAAATCGCATTCATAAATTCCATATTTCACCAATTAGTCTAAGGATAAACCATCAACGAAAGGTTACGGAAACATGTACTTATGTAATGAGTGACTATCCTAAAAAACATAAAACAACTTGAAATTGAATACTAAAGAACATCAGAAGAAGTTAGTTTAAAGTTGCTACTTAATACAATTTCAAAAACTACAACTAAGAAGCTCGAGCATAAAAGAAATTAAAGAACTACTATGATACTGAAATGCACTTATCAGGGTTAGTAAAAACAAGTGACAAAAGCTGCAATATATACAATGTTAGAACAATTATGGACATAAATGAAAACACAAGAAATATACAGCTGAACAAGAGAAAAACAACAAACATAAATACACATAAACAAAAAGGAACCTCAACCATGCAGGGGCCCTTTGCACGGCCTTGGACTAGCAACACAAATTTACTTCACACGCTCAGGTAGCCATATAAGAAAACAAAGTTTTTTTATATAAAAACAGAGGACTATAAGTCTCTTGATTACAAACTGAAATCACACTACTTCAGCAGTAAAAACATTAACTAGTTCTGCGTTCCAAATGATAGAATTTATAGGAGTTCATAACTGTTTCTAAAGGAAAATCTTCTACAGTAGACACGTGAATAGGTTGTGCATCCGGGAATTTAGTCTCCAGTTGGCATAGACAGTAAATCTTTGAATATGGATGTTGTATATGGTTATGCAGGTGGCAAAACGAATCCTTAGCTTCAGGAACATGCCTCGGACTCATTTGCGTGCCAAAACAGAGTTTTAGCTGTTGTAGAACTTCTCTGTTGGCTCCCATTTGACCAGGGTCTTTCTCCTCGAATTTGATCAAACGAATAGGACTCTATCCATGTGCTGACATTTCCTTAGCTACCCATGTGGCTCGTTCCTCTTCTCGACACCTGTAACCTGCAAAAGTATGGAGCTGGTTGCAGAATTTCCAGTTAGCTGTGGAAAGTGGATACATTCCGTAGCTGAAAACCAAAACCCTATCCAAATAACACACATAATAATATAATTTGAAAATCACTAAAGTGTACTCCTGGAAGCAACATGCAATGGCTTTTGATGGTTTAGGATGCATTGGCATGGGAAAACAAGGGAAGAAGGGTGAAGAAATTGCTTGAAAAAGAGTCATTTTTGGGACTCAATAGCAGCTACCCCAAACATCAAACATACCCAGGTCATAACATTTATACAATAAAATATGCGTCAGTAATTCAGATCTACACTATCCATGATCAAACCACATAATAATAATACATTCCAAGCCTTCATATCCCGATCCTTCATCCATCATCATCCACATAGATGCATCCTTAGTTTAGGTCAAGCAAAGCATCACAAACCCATAACCTGCATACTGGATCTCACACTTCATCAGATATTCAATACTTGCACCACTTGCACCACTTGGCCTAATGATCTTCTCCTCTTTATATAGGTTTAGGCCTCTCTCAATACCATGGTCCAAAACCACGTAGAATCAATACCTTGGACCCAATACCTGGGGTCAATACCTCGGACCAAATACTATGGACCAATACCATGGATCAAAATACCATGGACCAAATACCACGGACCAAAACTTGGTTTTCCAACATGTACGTGCCTTTCCTTTTGTGAAAGTGTGTGTGTATGTTATACACTACTTTTGATCTACTAACCCACGTGTTTACGCTCCTTTGTCACGGTGAGCCTATGTATACTTCTTTCTGATCATTAATTCTTTGATATTGACCTACTGCACTATGATCTGTCATTTGAGTGAGTTGCCATCAAGGACAACACCTATATCATCCTTGTATCATAATTCCAACATATTGTAGGAATTTTAAAACCTTATTTTACTCATGCAAAACACTAGGACACAAATAAACTCTTCAATGATTAATGATATCAATATCATAAGAATCAATCATTATAAGAACAAATGTAACACATAGATTCTTCAAAGTTTTTTCAAATTACTTCACAGAGGCAAGCTTCTGCCTGTTGTTACAAAGTTCTCTGGCTACCCCTATATTATCATCTACCATTGAAAGGAGCTTCAACCCCTGTCTATTTACTAGCCACTACTGAAAGGAGATACAACCCGTGATATACAAGCTACTACTTGCCTAATCTCAATAAATTTTCAAACTCAAAACATGAAGGCCACTTCCTTACATAAACAAATAAATCTATCACTTCAAACACTCATCTCAATCACCTTCATCAATATCTCATCACTAATAAATCCACCATCCACACTCGTAGCATCAATCCATAAAACTCTTGACCATCATAAAACACACAAATTTGGTTATGCTTATAAGGAAATTTGAGCTGATAATTTTAGTTATTGAACTTGTATTTACGTTTAGCTCAATATCATGCATAAATATTTATTTTTTCCTTTGTCCTACTTCAAAAATGTATTTTGAATGTGCTCTTCATGTCTTCAAACACTACCTACTTGTATAAGCAAGAAAATATGAGTTTAACTACTAATTTTGTAGTTCTGAAAAAATATTAGGCTTTAGAGGGATTTTCTAAATATGGCGTATCACCAAATTTATTTAATGTTCTAAATTTTTCTCTAATCATTCCATTTCGTTATTCTTGCTTCCAACTCATTCGTGCCTTCTATTTCCAAATTGTTCTCCATTTTTTAAGTTCCAAACCCTCAAATATGGCACAAATTCCAAATATTCAAGTTGTTGACCCATACGCCAAAATTATTTTTTTATAGCCCAAAAGGGATTAACTAATGTTTAAAACATTCACATGCCTATGGTCACAACATCTGCACCGAGCCACATTTTGGTGCTAACTATTATCCCATGGCATTTATTTCTCAACAAATACTTCTCTCGGCAAAAATTGTGTGATGCACTCTATATTTTCGCAGGAAATGTTTCTCCCAAGGTGATGTTCCTATGGGTCCATCATGTTTAACACTGAAACAAATCATATTTTTCGGTTGGGATTTCGTATCTGCCATCTCATTCTCAAAACATAAATTTTGTTATTTTCTCCCATTAATATTCACCTCTCGCCTTCTGTCTTCTTTGATTTTTCCACCAGTAAACCCTTCAATTTTTCTGGGGAGGTTTCTTTCGAGATGATGTCACATGTAACATGTGATCTCACTTGTCTGACATGTTGATGAATCAAATAATTTTTCAAGTTGAACTGTCACTCCAATGTGTGAACCACTATGTCCTGAAACCCGTTCACGCTTATGTCATCAACCCACATGGTGCCTCATGAGTGGTGACACGTGTCACCTAGATTTGGTCCAATTTACTTAAAATTATCAAAAACACAGGCCACATGTCACTCTATGTTGACATCATGTTGATTGTACCTCCACATAATTACCTTAAGCTAATAAAAAATTGTCACGCATCTTCTTTGTTGTCTTCGTGTTGATATCATCATTCATTGTGGCAGGCTACCATTAAACCATTTACCAGCTTTGCAATTCTTAGGCTACAAATATAAATGATTCCTCAACATGTGCATACACCATTTCTTTCGATGCCCCTTTCTTCCAATGGTCTTAGGTTCACCTTCACATTATCTTTGAGAACCATTTAAGAATAGTTTCTTCCGATGAACCTTTTCTCACTAAGAACCATTCTTGGAAAAAAAAATCAGTGGAGCGTGTTGGATTATTTTCGAGAATGTTTCTTCTGAGAGAGTGTACATATGGGACCATGCCAAGATGAGTTGTCTCTGCATGCCAATCCTATCCTTTCCAATTATGTAGCCACATGGCCATCCTTGTTTACTATGCTAAGGTACCTTGAACATTGACTTTTGCCTTCATAACTTTGACTGTCAATAACTTCTAATCCAGTAGGTTATTTGCAAACTTCTATATACCACCGAAAATCTCTTTCTGAGCTCTATCTTTCAAAGTAATTTCCAAAAGCACTTGAATTTATTTTCTATACTAGAAATGGCTCCAAATCCTCTGCATCTTGACCATTCTTCTTGCAACCACATGTACCTTTGCCATACTATGTTTTTCCTTTGCCATCATCTTCTTCACCTTTTCCATCAATGACAACATGTTTCTAACATATAATTCCAAGGATTTGGAACAGATGGTTTCAATGGTTGAGGATTATTAGCAAATTGAGAATAAGGTAGCTATTATCCTTGGATGATACAAGGATTATAACAAGGTTTATTAAAAGGTTGAGGATCTTGATTCCATCCAGGAAATGGTCATCAAAATTGTTCAAATCCTATTTTATTAACAAAATCAACTTTCTCAACATGTTGATATTCTGTCTGATAAAATTATTTCAACCCTAGAAGTTGTGGACAATTGTTGACAATATGATTTTGAGAACAAATGTTGCAAACTTCTACTACAGCTAACAGACACTCATTCCTGGGATTTTTCTTGGTGCATTGAGGACATAATATAGCCAAATATTTTTTGCTATCTTATTATTTTTCTTGGTTTTCAAAGCATTAAGCTACGTAGATAATGAATTCAATATATCAATTTTCATATCCTCCAACAAATTCCCAATTTGAGATTTTGTTAGTCCTAAACCATTCTTAGATGTAGGAGTTGTTGAACTTCTTGTTCCTTTACCTTTTCTCATGTTTTCTCTTGAGTAGTTCTTAAATATTTCCCTAGTCTCTTCATATGTAAGTTGATAAACATCTCCAATAGCTATGAGATTCAAGGGATCTATTAACTCCTCCCTAAATCCCCTCAGAAAAATAAACTTGAGTGAGTCATCCTCCAATTTGTAATTTGTTTACCTTTAATAGCTAAACTAAAAAAATTTAGCATAGTCCTCCAAAATCTCATCTGGTCTTTGAGTAATTCTAAATATTTCATCTCTAGTCTCTCTTGCTTTGCAATAATTTTATATTTGGTCTAAAAAGTGCTTTTCATTTATTCCCAAGGACCTATACTTCCTCCTCTTAATCCCATGAACCATCATAGAGTGACATCTTTCAAATTTGATGGAAACAACCTTAACTTTTTGGATTCTATCTTATAAATGTAAGTTCTACACATAACTTCAAATTCAAATAGGAAGGTATCAAGATCTTTGTAGGTATTCCACAAGATACTAGAAGAACATAAGGGTCAATATTTTTCATTTGAGCATCATCTATACTTTCCTTATGGGAAAAGTTTGTTCTTCCTCTTCATCCCCTCTATTTCCTCTTCTAGTGCCTTCATCAAGGTTGCCCATATTGAAATAAATAACATCTAATCTATGGTCTAAAGGTTAATATTCTTCTTTGGTATCTAGTCCAAATAGGTTGTATTCAAGAGGTTCATACTTGATAATTTCTTGTTATTTTTCTTCATAAGATCTTGAGCTAGAGGAAGTCTCTTGTTTTACTTCTTATTTTTGAATTGGTATTGGAGTGGTTTTCAGAATAAACCTTCCCAACTTATCCCTCTTTCTCTTCATTCATTCTCAATTTGATCCTTTAAAAATTCTTAAAAAAAAAAAAAAAAAAAAAAAAAAAAATAATCCAAAAATTGGTGTTTTCTCTAGCAATGACGCCAAAAAGTTATAGGCTTCTATAGTATTAGCACAAATTCCTTACTTTAATATCAATCCAGGCTTATAAACGTTACAAAATGCTCAGCAAAATATATGCATTTTTTGGCTCTATGCAATTCCTATCTTGAGAAGTGAGAAAACTAAGTACAACTTATTTACAATAATGTTGTAGCAGCTCCAACGCCCTCCAGAATTTTGGCCTAACCTTAAATTTTGGAGCCTACTATGGATCTTGTGATCGATCATTCCTTAGTCACTTATTGATAAGATGATGATCTCAAGCTCCACTCTTTGATCTTAAGAGTCGTTCACGCTTCTATCTTTATATAGTGCATGTCATCTTTGGGCATGGGGATTATCGCTTGTCACGAAAAGGGATGTTTTTTTTTCTTCAAGGGGAAATAGCTGTGAATAATGGGTTGTTCTCATCACATAAACATGTTCCACACTCATTTCACTCACTCTTGCACAAGTGTCGCATTTATCCCCTCAAAGTCTATCAACGGAGTTGTACTTGTTGTAAGCTGCCATAAAGGTTGTTGCATTAAGTGAAGTATATTTTTATATATTATGGATGTTCTATGTTGTATCACTAAGTGTTCAAGTGTTTGATCGTAGTTAATTTTTATCACTTTTCACATCGGTTCCACCGATCCCACACTTAACCAAAATCTAGAGTTTCCCTAGCAATGTAGCCTCATCTAGATTTCCTGAACTGCACACTTCACATCTACAACCCTCTGGATTTTTTATGTTGCCTAATGGAACTAAGCAATGTGCAAAAAGCCCAGCCTCCCTTGGCATCCAAAACTATGCACTGATTTCCTCCAGTGTCCTTCCCTCAACTGGAACCCACTGTCTCCAAAAATTGCGCAGTTTTGTCCCTAAGGCATCTCAGTTGTCCAATCTACCTTGCATCGTGAAACTGTGAAGATGTGTCCTCCTAGGGCCATATCCCGTAGCAGTCACTACCCACTTAAACTGTGAAATTGTGTCTCTCAGTGGCCACGAAGAAGGATGGCATGCTAGATGACTCTTAAGGAGCTGAGGAGAAAGATAAGGAGAACAAGGAACCCAGGGTATGATAGAAGATCGAGACCACATGTGTAGAAATTTTGAATAATTTAACACATATTCAATAGAGATTATCCTGATCATGTACTATTGTGGAATACATACACAATACATAAGCTCCTCTACATTGATCATCAATATAGCAGCATCAATAACAATAAAACATCAAGAGCATTCACACATTAACATAGTATGTAACCCGGGGAAAGCATCTCGCTAAAAACCCCAACTATCTGTATATTAATGATTGAGACCATGTAACATTACAAAGTACAATGATTATCACAAGCAATCTAGTACCAGCTCCACCTGTTACACAGAATACAGCTAAGATCTGATCTCCAAATCTATTCCACTTCTTGCCTGCCTCCACTGCTCAATACCTGCTCAAGAATTAATGAGAATGGTTTACCAAACTCGTATTTCACCTCCAAAGAATCACTCACACTGTGTTAGACGTGAGCAGAGGCTATAATACTAGGCAAATACATGAGAAAACTCATTGGCATACTCAATCCCTTGATTGTGCAAGATCTGAATCAAAACTATAGTCACAACTGATAGCAATCTGATTCTCTAACACCCGCCCCTGCTGAACTGAACATGCACTGACATGCAACTGAGTTAACTGATGTATTCTATAGTTGTATTATGAGTTAATAATTAGGTTAACAACTCATCATTAGTCTATTTGCAGTTAGACTAATTACAACTAGTTTAATCAAGTCAAACTGAACACAACTCCATCAACTCCACAATCAACTCCACCAAACTCAACTGATTGAGTTCTAACTGAAGACATGCATGCAACAACTCAACTGACTCATAAGAAAAGCATACTTCTTTCTGACAGCTGCATGGGCCACATCTGTAGCTCAAACTGAAGTGCTCCAAGAGAATAAGATCAAGTTTATAGTCCAAATATTATTATGAGACAATAATATTTGACTTTTCTATTTTGGACAACCAGTCTAAAAATAGACTTTGATCACTCCTGCTGTGATCACTCCAAATGTGATCACTCCTGCTATGGTCACCCCTATTGTGATCACTTCTGTTGTGGTCACTCCTGCTGTGATCATCCCTGCTGAGATCCAAAAATAGAACTTGCGCCATAATTTGCCTGCGGGCCCACTTAGTGAAGGCGACTCTTTTCACTAAGCTCCATCATCTTGTTGCAATCTCAACAGCATGAAGACTCCATCTAATGCATAACCCTTCGGAGGGTAGGTATGGAAAATAAAGGACATCTTTTTGGAATACACCTCTTAATGTATCATGAAGGACCGCTTATCATTGTCATATCATTATGTCTTCAATGACATACATGGTTGCAAGCACTGAAAGTCATTCCATGCATTTCCTCTAAGTGTATTTCTCCCTTTCTCTTGTTGGATCAACTGTCGTCTTTTGGAATGTTTGGTGATTATGTCATTTTTGTGAGCCTTTTTGGTGACCTCGAAGGTTGGTCTTTATGTAAATAGGTTTTCCTAGCCATGTAAACACTTGTCACACTCATACACAAAGTTTAACCATTGTCACACAAGTGTCGTCACGGTCGTCCTAAAGTCTATCTCAATTGTCGCACTTATTCTTTTAGTTCTAGACAGTGTCACAGAGGGCAATGTTTTATCTTTTTTTTTCTGGTGTCCTATGTTTTCATGTCATCGAATAATGCTAAGTGTGTGATCATAATTTCAATTTTCTCACAAGTTCACCCGCCTCCCACACATAGCCATTTTCCTGAAAGTCCTTCTGATCGGAAAACTATCTTTCACCAAACCCTGACTGAGTTGCACACTACACATTCTCAGCCCTCAGTGATGCTACTCTGATTCCTGCAACTGTATAGTGTGTAGTCACTCTCCCCCAGCGAATTTTCACTGCGCAATTCCAGAGCTCAGCAAACTGCCTTCCTCCCCATAATTGCATAGTAGCTTCCTCCAGCCTGACCTGAACTGTGCATTTCACAATATCATTCATCAAGCCTCATCCATGCCTGTTGGAACCCTGCAATGCATAGAGACCCAAGGCTGCCTTTCCTCCTAAAAATGCACAGAAGTTTCCCTCATTTGGGACTCACTGATCTTCAAAACTATGCAAACATATTCTCTGAGTCCCCTCTGCTACCCAATCCTCCCTTCCCTCAGAAAAATGTGTAGACCTATCTCCTAGGGTCCCACTTTGTAGTTACCACTGATGATCTCAATAGTGCAATCCTGTCTCCTAGTGGCCTCTTCGCAATTTTCCCCAACGGTGAAAACTATGCTTAGGAGTTCCTCAACTAAGCCTGAGTTGCGCTTTGTGCAGTCTCAATGAAAATTCTCCCTCCCTGTCACCTCAAACTGCACAATGTGCAATTACTGGGTCCTCTTTCCTAGCCTATCACTTGCCTTAGGCCTATTCCATGGATAAAAATGCATCATCTTAGACTAGGGGGTTTTTCGATTTGATGTCGTCCCATCATGATCTGAATGGAAAATGGCATCAACCCATGGTATTCATCCACCCATGTTATTCATCCACCCATGGAATTTACCCGTGGTATTGTAAGTGGCATCCACCCATGGTATTTATCCACCCATGGTATTGTAAGTAACATCCACCCATGGTATTCATTGACTCATGGTATTGTGACATCCACCCATGGTATTTATCCACCCATGGTATTGTAAGTAACATCCACCCATGGTATTCATTGACTCATGGTATTGTGACATCCACCCATGGTATTCATTCACCCATGGAATTGACCTGTGGTATTGTGACATCAACCCCTGGTATTCATTCAACCATGGAATTGACCCATGGTATTGTAACTGAAAAATACTATAAGTAACAAGTCACATTTTGTAAAAGGACAGATTGTCCGCCATAATGTAGCCCTTACAGTTATTATTTGTTTTAATAAAAAATTATTTGTGGTTTTGTTTATTGGGCATTCTACTCTTTTTCTTCTGGCAATTCCAATTTTTCAGATCTTGAGATCTTGGGGGCCTCCCCCCCAAATATCTATTTCAATATTTTATATCTTGAGGGTCTCCCCCCAAGATCTGGATCATATCATGAGTGAATTGCAAGAACAAGTACATTGTTAGATCATTGTGAGATGATGAAGAAGGAGAAGAAGGAGCAGACATGCTAGAATAAGAATACTCACTTATAGTTGGACGGACGAAGAAGCTTATCTAGTACAAGAAGAGGTAACAAATGCATGCAACCACCTCCTAAGAACAAAGATCATTGAAGACCACATATCATCAAGCTATGTGGAGGAGAAGAGAAAACACATCCAAGAACAAATCTATCACTCAGCAGTAACAATGGCTTGACATTTCCACCTCATCAAGCTAGTCCATCTCAGCAATATAATTTCAAGTCATTTCATGAGTTTTCAAAGGCCACATCACTACTATGAGCCATGTCCATTGTAAATCGATTGTAATGTAAAGTGGAATTCCAATGGACACACATGAATATGAAGAGTCACGTTAGTTGAAAAGTCATAGGAATTTGAATAGTCATGAGGGTAGTTGAACAGTCACAAGGGTCAAGCATCACCCTTTATTATATATTTCCCCTCATTGTATGAGAAAATGACTTTTCACCTTGGCTCCTCCCACGAAGCATAGAGAGTTTTCAGCTAGTTCTTGAGGAGAAAGGGGTGGCTCCAATGTCCCACTGCTCGGGCTAGTGATGTATGATGTACATATGTGTCTTGGAACTTTTGATTAACATAGAAGCCTGTTCAGGCCAGCACGTTTTCATGCATGTCTTGTGGATGTTTGTATGACTATTATTTTGGCATTTGTAATTCATGTTTGTTTCACATGTACTAAGATAGTTGAAATATTTCGGTTGTTTTAGTACTTACCTTGTTGAGAATATGTTGTATTGGTTATTATTTTTGTCTCATCCTTGTGGACTACTCCACATGATACTAGACAAACCTTCCACACTTACTTGATATAATGACCATCATATCCATTGTGGACTACTCTATTGGATGGTGGATGGTCTTCCCTTGTACTTTGGTTTTAACGATTGCTGCATATGTTGTGGACTATTTCACTCGATGCTGGACAGACCTTCCTAGTTCGTGTGTGTCTCTTCCTAGGTGGTACTATTAGCTCTCACTTAGAGGCTCACTTTTCTCCCCCATTTTGCAATAAGAGAACCTTGACACAGTTTTTCTACACACTCATCAGGCACACTTACCTTGATGTTTGAATATACTAGCATAACACTCTCATGTGCTGACGGCTAGAGCCAAGGCATATCTCTAAGTATATGGCAACTGGGCCTTTATACTGGATGGGACTCCTACACCAAATGGTGTGAGGTCTAGTTGGAACTTCATATTGGGGAGATCCCCTTGGTTGACAGATTTCCAACACCGACAACAAATAATTACAATTAATCACAGAGAAAGTTGTGATAAATCTTTGTAGCTAAAAATCTATATTAGTATCTATTGAAAATAGTAAAAAGAAAAACAAACAAACAAAAATTAAATGATGGAAATGCTAATTAAAAAAAAAAAACAAACAAACAAACAAAAAAAACAAAAGAAGTTATGGAAATGATTAACACTATAAAAGTAAATTCAAAGTAAGACTAACTACCAACAAAACAAATTAATGTATTTTACAGAATGAAATTTAAAATTTAATCTACAAATATTGTTACATAAATCAATTTTATCCAACTAAACATGTTAGTAGAAAAAAAGAGTATTCTACTAAAAGTAAAATGCCATGGAAAAAAATATAATTACAAAATTAACTTCCATGCCACAAAAATAGATGAAATGTCTCGGAAATATAAATTAAAACGAATATGTGCAATTGAGAACATATGCAATAAAAACATGAAAAATAGAGATATTTGACAAACAAAAAATGTGAAAAATATATACCAACAAGAAAATATAGCCACCATAGTTGTAGAGTGGCCCTTGCTCTATAATCTACTAGTGGTTTACACATTGCACACTTTGAGGAACTCAAACATGTGATTTCTATTAACAAAGAATAACAATGCATATCAACTGATAAAAAATAAACCTTCTGAGTTTGGTTCTCAAAGTTTTTATACAAAATCTAACACAATTGCTTGTTATTTTCCATCGGTTCTTGCTAGAAATAAATGAGGCAAATGATTTTAATTATTATAGCAATTATATGTCCCAAAATGTATCTAAAAATAAAATTGATTTAATGGTTTCCACATAATTGTCCTACTTTAGCATGATTTCAAGCCTCATGGGCTTAACAGACTGAAGTGGGTTGAAACAAAATAGGAAGTCCGATCTAACAACTAAAAATTAAATGACAGTAAAAAGTAAAATATTTACAATAGAAAACCACATTGTTATTAGAATTTTTTTTAATATTAATGGCTTCCTTCTTTAGAAACGTCTTCAACTACAAAGAAATTCCATATTATGGTTGTACAGATCGTACAAATCTTAATGTTGTAGAAAGACAATCTAGTGTGAGTTCCATCCTATAGACCTATTCATTTTCATGATTTCCTGACGAAAATTCTTGGAGTCATCCTCACAAGTGAAACTATAAAAAGGGTGTCATGTTTGATACTTGCAAACTCATAATCAACCAACATTCACCAAAGCATGCAAAATTGTTAACTAATTATAAAAAATACTTGTTTATTACCATTAAATACAAATTTTGATAAATAATAAGGTAGAAATGGATGAAAATGGACAAAACTTGTGGTTTTTGTAAGGAAAATGATGATAAAATGATGGTAAAATGGGTGATGAAGAATGAGTATTTCAACCCTCATGATTAAGTGTCTATGAAAATCTCACACATGACTCATTTGGAATTGAGTTTTCAATTGAGTTCTCTGAAGTCTCTAGTTCATAGAGTGTTCATGCATATTGGTCTTCCTTAGGAAGTCCTTGCATGTCCTATCACCTTGACCTTATAGTATGCAGGGGATTTTCCTATGGGAAAATCCAGTTATGGAGGTACTATGTAACAATCAATATTGCTTACCAATTAAATATCCAAAACATATGCAATATAAAGAAATCCATTTATAATAACATATATTTAATAAAAATGTATGAAAAAGGAGGGCCCTGTATAAATACCTAAGTGGGAGTGCCCCTTCATTAAGAGTTATGTCCTTTAGTTAATATGTGTCCTTTCATTAGGATGTGTCCCTTCACAAAGTATTAATTATTAATTTCATTTGATTGATATTTTTATTTATTACATTGACTATATATATATATATATATATATATATATATATAGAGAGAGAGAGAGAGAGAGAGAGAGAGAGAGAGTATCTTCACCAATTATTAACTATTATTATTATTATTATTATGTGTTTGTGTATAAATACACACGCACACAAACAATAATAATAATACCAATCAATAATTAATAATTGGTGAAGAGGCACATCCTCGTGAAAGGACAGATCTCAACTAAAGGACGTGGATTTTAATGAAATGACACGCCACCTAGGGTACTATCATCATATCATTTCTCATACATTTTATATGCATTTATTATCCTTATGGATTTCTTTATATTACAAATATTTTGGATATTTAATTTGTTAGCCAGATTGGTTGTCAAATTTGGTATAAGAGCCTCATTTATGATCATGGCTATTGACCATATAGGATTTTAGCCACATTGAAAATTTTCCATAGTTCCTTTGCCTTTGCTTCTTGACCACTTCTAAAGTTTCTTTTTCTTTAGTTCTTAACCAACACTAAATTTTGTCCATATTTAAATTCAAAAACTCGATTGAAGAAAGAGTTACTCCATTGCAAAGAAAAAAGTCAAGGAAGATTAGGGCCAAATCAAATGACCACCCTACTCATGTTTATAGCCACAATAGTTAATTGAATCATATCCATACAACCTAAAATTTTTGTATGTGTCATTGAGTATTAATTTTACAGCTACACTTGCACTCCCTATTGTTGTACATACTTTCTTCATACCTATAGCACCATTGTACAATCACAATGTCTTAAATCATCAAATTCATTAAATATCTATACAAATAAACTATACCAATTTGTACCACTATAAACTATTAGTAATCTATCAATTGAATTGTAAAGAATAATCGCATTAAACATAATGGAATGATATAAGTCAAATCACCACTCAATTGTACTTCTATTTGTACACTCATTACTTTTTGTCATAAAATCATTCCTATCATGCACTTAGTCATTGCTACCCCACCATACCCTATCACTTCCATCTAAACATATTTCATACGCCTATAATTTTCTTAGAAATAATTCTTATTGTTGTACATGTAACACCCTTATGTTTATTTTACATAACATGTTTAGGCTGGTGAGCTAAGAAATATTTTGGGGCTTACATGCCCATATACATATGTGTTTAGGCCAATGTTCCTATGTATATATGTTTTGAGGATGGAATTCCTATGTGATGTTACGGAGGTGAGATTTTGTGCTAAAAGGCTAGCAAGCCTAGCTATGTAGACATGTGATCACACTGAAATTACTATAAATACATCATTCGTGCACACCATGTTAAACTAGAAAGTGTGGGGGAATAGGACTCCACAAGTGCACAAGGGATCTAAGGACTAAGTGATGAGGGGATTAAGCCATTATTAAAATGAGTCTAAATTGAAAAGTGTACATGTTTTTATTCTAAGTCATTAAACTGACTTTTTTGAGTGTCACTTATCGAAAAGACACGTGCACATAAAAATGGGAGCTTTATACAGTTATTTCAAAATTTAATTCCATCATTCATTCCATCCTAGATGTTGCACTTCCTAGAAAGAGAAGGGTGTGACCTTGTGATATTGTTACCATATTAATCCTATGTGGATCTAGGTGTGTAATTATCCTTAGGTTTCTTTAGGAAGGTTGAAACCCTAAAGGGAGAAAGTATAGGGATATGTATCCCTGTGAGGGGCTTCGATGTTACCTTGAGACCTTCTAGGGAAGTTGGAGCTCCTGGATGCATAGGGCCCTGAGATTTCTTAGCTGGCCTATCTTGGAGCCCTAGAATGGTAGTTGTGCATCCTCAAGGACTATATAGGCAAAGAAGGGGGAACACTACCTTGGGTTGTGGAGGCTGATGGGGAATGAGGAACTGTAGGTTGGGGTGTTGGTAGGGTTTGGAACCTTGGCCTTGACCATGTTTGGTATGGATTATGGGCCATAGTGATATTTAGGAATCCTTTGCCCTAGTAGGGTCATAGCCCTAGCTTGGGTGTAACCCACTATTAATAGTATGAGCAATATAATTTATGGATGGGTGGAACATCTAAGGTCTATAGCTAGTTTTTTCTTCATTTAATAAGATAAGTGTTTCTTGTGATGGTTTTATGTTTTTGTTGTATGTATTTCATGTATGTATACATGTTTCCCATGGATAATGATTTTATATTTTTTTATCATGTTTTTAATGGCATGTGCATGTGTGCATTACATGATAGAATGCAAGATATATGTATAACAAAGATTGTGTGAACTGGATCTAAGGAAAAAATTTATAGCTCAAGTTTGCAAGAAAAATAATACACCTCAGTAGGTGGTTGGGGGTGTTACATAGTGGTATTAGAGGGAAAGTTAAAACACTCACATTGTGAGGGTTATAAGTTCGCTTGTAGAGGAGAAGTTACATGTTTCATGCTATATGTTTGACAAAATGTTTTAAAACGAAAAAATTAGGAAAACTTTGAAGATTTTATTATGCATGTGAAATTAATAAGTTGAGATGGAAGAGAAGACAAAAAAAGGTATGGAAATTGAAATTGTATCCTTAAACTTTGTATTATGATGCATTTTCTAGAATTGTGAAGTGTAGAAATCAACCATTGAAGAAGAGTTCTGAATTGGGGTGAAATCCCCAATTATGGTTGAAATGTGGAGGAAGAAATTCGCTTACAATGATTAATGTATAAGAGTAGGTATAATCGTCAAAATGATAATTGTGGACTTATATTCAATGGAAGAATGGGTTGAATGAAAAGGTGAAATTTCAAATTTCGTGCAAACAGAAAAATTATGAAAAATCAACTTTATTAACAAAAATTTCAAAAAATTATGATTTTTTTTATATTATGACATCAACAATGATGTGGATATTCCAAGTGGCAACTAATTGAATGGAAAAATGAATGGTGGAGATGTGTCAACATGGTGTGAATTCAGATGAGGGTAGTTTGTTATTAGGTGAGTATGCTTGAGCCTAATATCAATATGAACCATTGATTGTGATCAATGGTAGCTATTGGATCCATCGAGCACATGTGTAATGATTACATTTCTCGTGTGTCGATGCCCGACATGAAATCACCACCATTGATCAAATATCAAGCTAAATGGTTGGATATTTCAAGTGCAAATGCAATAATTAAACCTCTTGAATGTCCACCTCTGGTACAAAATTACAACCATTGATCAAATATCATAGATGACCATTAGATTCGTTAGATGTCCATGTTTATATTAAACTAAAATCAAGTTAGTTTCCAATATGAGAAATGGGACATTGATCTACTTTGATATCAATAATCATATCTATTCTTAATGCAATTTTAAGTGAACTATTGTGTAGTTTGCAATATGAGATGGATATTAATCTGCACTAAAGATCAACCATCCAATCTTGCAAGTGTGTAAGTCATGCATATTATGAAAAAGGTGGGGAATGGACCCCACATGTTGCCATAGCTAGTGACCAGATTCCATATGGATTACTATTAGAAGAAGTGGGACCCTCCCATCACAACAAAGATCCAAAATGTGTCAAGTCACCATGGGTCCTAAGTAGGCCTGAAAGAGGGAGAAGGTGGTAAGACCTAAGCTACATGGGTGTTAAGTTTCTAAAGGAAAGACATGTAAACTCAATTTGTGTCCAATAAGAACTAAATGTTTATATACACTTGTATTTTCCATTTGATATTTATCTACTTGCTAGAAATTATAGAATATAATTTGCAAGGGATTTTAACCAATTTAGGGTGGCACATCAGTAGAAAGACTCAATAATTTCTTAGGATTTTGGTCAAATATTCAAGTAATCAACTTGAAGGGAATTTTTTAGGCCGTAAACAATGTTTTTGAATGGCGAAATCTAAAAATTATGTGTATTAGTGGTACACACAATGTTTGTTTCTTAAATGAAATAGTTGGAGAGAGAATTTCATCAAGATAACACAATTGCAAAACAAAGTTAGTATGAGAGAGTTATGTCTAAAATAATAAAGGGGAAAAATCATGCACCAATTTACTTCTAGGAGGCGTAACTCCCTCATTAGAGCTCAAATTGGGACATAGAAGTAGTCGATTGAAAGCTTTTGTTAATAGAATGTAGCCATGGAGTCATATTTGAAATCTAAGTATACAAAATCTCAAGAATTTAGCAAAACAATATTGTAGTTGAATGCGGGAAATTTGGCCAAAATTGGCCAAAAATTCCACATGTCATAACTTTTGGCCTGAAAAAAAAAAAAAAATTGGGAAAAGGAATAATTAATGAGCTATTGAGGAGCAGAATGCACTTACTAATCTAGAATTTTGAATTGGAAGCACATTTTTTCATCAAATCAAAAGAAGGAATTTGGTGGCTACAGGAGCGAATTCAACATGAGGGCAAGAAGTATGGAAGACAATTTTGGGTCCTGCATCCATGAATAGGAAGCTATGGACATTGATGTCAGCATGGGTAATGCTAAGATAGAATAAAATGGACATGGAAAGGTTAGGGTAGAGAATAGAGACATGGTGGAGACCATGAGGAGTCTCAAAATGGATGTACTAAACTATATCACTAATAATGAGAGATTGATCAGGGACCAATAGGAGAAACACCACAATAATTCTCATATTTTGAAAATTTTAAATCATTTGCAGAGGAAAATAAATAATGGGTATGATTCAAGGTAGGTAGAGGGACACAACTCTTAAAACAAGAGGGAAGATACAAGAAGTTCAATGCATTGTAAGAGTGTTATCAGCATCAACGCAACTCACCCATACATTCAACCAAAAGGGATCATGTTTCACTAGAGTCTAGAAGTAGCCCAAGAATATTACCAGTTAAACATAAAATAAGAAGGTCTAAATTGAATTCTAGGATTACCACTTAAAAGTGACATTTTTTTCTCCATTGATTTGGTACTTATAGTTTCTATAGTGTTCAAGACACCATAGAGGATGAGATTACAAGAGATTAATGGATTACAAATGTAGTTATAAGAAATTTTAATGATGGGGTACATACACCCAAGTGTGTCACCTTGGGATGCCCTAGTGATCTTTGTTAAGATGAAAGTTGGTACACTAAGGTTGTGCATATATTTCAAGTAGCCAAACAAGGTGACACTAAAAAACAAGTATCCTTTTTCAAGGATAGACTACTTGTTTGATCAACTAAGTGGAGATAAGGTGTCCTCCAAGATTAACTTGAGGTTAGGGTAACATTATGTGAGAATTATGGAGGAGGACATCGACAAGACAAATTTCAGAACTAGATATGGTGACTGTGAGTTTGTAGTGGTGCCATTTAGGCTATCACATGCACTAGGTGTTTTTATGTGCCTAATTAATGGAATTTTCCATAATTAAGTAGACAAGTTTATCATTGTAATTTTAGATGAAATCCTTGTTTACTAAAACTATATATAAGAGCATGAGGATGTTGCAAGTACTCAAAAAGAATTTGTTTTATGCCAAGCTAATTAAATGCTCATTTTACCAAAATCAGGTTCCTATCTAGTCATATGATCTCAGAGGAAGGTGTGGCAGTGGATCTAGTGAAAAGCAAAGCTATCAGTGAGTGGATAATACCCATAAATTTTACAGAGGTTAAATCCTTCTTGGGATTAGCAAGCTATTGTAGAATATTTATTAAGGGATTCTCAAGAATAGTAAACCCAAACTCTTCTTTGCAAAAGAAGGTGAAATTTAAGTGACATCATAAATGTGAATAATATTTTTAGAAATTGAAATTTTTATTAATGAGTGCCCCAATTTTTAAGATAGGTAATTCAAATGAATATTTTATTGTGTGCACAGATGCATGCAAAGAAGGGATTATGGAGTCCACATGCAAATTGAGCATGTAATATGTTAATAGTCAAGGAAGCTAAAGGAGAATGAGAGGAATTATGGCACTCGTGGTTTGGATTTGGAAGCCATCAATAATGACTCAAAAATGTGAAGGCATTACCTCATGGCAAAAATGTTTACTATAATGGGCTAAAGCATTTATTTGGAAAACCAACTTTGAATGCTAGTCAAATTAGATAGTTGGAATTTATGGTTAAATATGATTTTCAAATCAAGCACATCAAGGAAAAGGAAAATAAGGTGGTTGATGCACTCAAAATAAAGATGCATGAAATGCATGTTACAACCATAAGTTCCTGTAGATTTGTTTTAAAAAACTTAAGTTTAGAGGTTGAACTTTCAAACCAGCAATACATCAGAGAATTTACACCAATAAGGTAATGTCTAGCCACCATAATAAAAAATTGGGAGTTGAAAAATGATCGAATCCTTAGGTACAAGGTTAGAGTTTATTATCCAATTTCTCAAGGGTTGAAAATTGTATTATGGATTGAAATACACAATGTACCTTATGTTGGACACCCAAGGTACCAGAAAACAATTTTAACTATAAAAAGTAAATGCTTTTAGCTAGGTATGAAAATAGAAGTGGTTGATTATACAATAAGATGTTTAGACTACCAAAAAGTGAAGGATGAACATAGGCATCCAACTAGATTGTTATAGCTAATACCCACTTTAGAGTGGTAGTGGAAAATTGTTTTAATTGATTTTATTACAAATTCTCCTAGGATTATGAGGCAGCATGATTCCATCGTGGTAGTGGTGGATAATATCATTAAGGTTTCCCACTTTTTTCTAGTGAACTCAACACATGGGGAAACAAATATTGTTCAAATGTACTTGAAATAAATTCCCATGTTACAAGGAGTCCCTAAAGAAGTTATTTTAGACACAAATCCCAAGTTTACATCAAAATTTTGGAATGGTTTTTTCAAGGGATTTGGAATCAATTAGATTTTTATTTCATCAAATTATCTAGAGAAAAGGAAATATAAATAGGGTTAATCAAGTGATTAAAGATATGTTAAGGGTGTATGTGATGGATGAACAATTAAAATGGGAATAATATTTGCACTTGGTGGAGTTTGCATATAAAAATGGATATCAAACATCTTTAAAGATAAGCCCATTTGAGTCCTTATATGGAATGAAATGGAACATGCTTATGAGTTGTGACAACAAAATGGATAGGACCATTGTTGGGTGATCTGAAAATGGGGCTCTTAGGCTTCTTGTCTAACTTACAAGAATCTCTCCCACTTCCAAAGCTTGAATTTTCCCAAGTCTATTTGATTAACCAATACGGAAAGAAGAAATGCTTGAAAATATTGGTGTATGCTTATATTTGTTTTAACTAATTATGTGTTGTAAATTTATGTGTTGAAACCGATATATAAATGCATATAATAGTAAATAAACAGCAGAGATAATGCAGCAATAAAGCAGAAATATGAACAACAATATTAATTTGGAGTTCACCCACAACTCTTGGGCTATGTCTCCAAGAGCTCTTGTCAATTTGACTTGGCTCTTTGGGATTATGGTGTAAGTCTTTTTTACAAGTCTTTGAATCAACTCCTACTATCCTACACAAAAAAATGGGTTCAGACATCATTTAATCCCCTCTCGCTCTTGAAGCTCTGGCTCTTGGCACTGGCTCTTTGGCTCTTGGTTCTGGCTCTTGGCTCTAACTCTAGCTCTTTGGCTCTGGTTCTGGCTCTTGGCTTTGACTCTTGGATTTTTGGCTCTGGCTCTTGGCTCTTGGCTCTTCGGATCTGGCTTCTTTCTACATTCAGCAGCAAATAATAACTTGGCCACCATTCAACAACTCAGTAGCCCCCAGTCTTTGACATTCATGGCTTAAAAGCCAAATCATGTTGCCTGTTGGTTTTCCCTTTCAGGCTCTCTATCTTTCTGTTGCAATCCGTTCAAATCCCATCTCTGGGAATTAGCAATCATTGCTAAACGCCCTCAGGGATGAATGCCACCTATTAGGTAACGGAAGGGATTTATGGGTGCTTGCATTCCTTTGAAACAGTTGCTCTGTGTTTACACAGAGAACGTTGCCATTACACGGAAAAATCCGCAGAAAATTGTTCATCTAGACTTGATTTTCTCATAACCCTGTTTTATAGCGCCATTGGGTCCACCTAGGAATCACTATCGCATATCACGATTGGCCTGATCCATGGTTTTCCCTTTGTATTTTAAAATACATTGAAACGACGAAAATTCATGTAAAACTGCCTTTGGACAGATTTCAAAATATATTGATTACCGCCAAGAGCCCTGTCAGGTCTGGCCATCGTATCGAGCATATATATATATAACATATGGTCGTTCCTCTCTAATGCTCCGATTGCAATCCACCGATTTCGGCGATCGCACCATCGCATATCGCATGGGTCTAAGGCCTGGTGCTCTGCTCCTCTGATCACTAATCATCGATCAGATCTTGACCGTTGCTTCCCTTTACTGATCTGATGGTTGTAATGTGCTCATCACAATCGGCCCATCACACATCTTAAGGCCTCGGGGCACTAGTCCTTCTCCCATGAATCTATGCGATGCAATAAAGCAACAATCGCTTATCACGATCGCTAATGGCCAAAGGTCCTTCCCTTTGAAATAATTGCGATGCGATATTTCCTCATTGACCAATCAAACAGGGCCACGTGGCCCAATCCTAGCCTCCCATGTGTCAGCTGTGGATTGGCCCGTGAGCCTATACTAAAATCAAAATTTTCAATATAGTTCAGAATTTAATGAAATTGCCTCATTTTCTGAGGACATTAGGCAATTTTCATTTTACAATAACTCCTTCATCCGGAGTCTGTTTTCTCCCATTCAAGTTGCGTTGGATTTAGAATGAGAAGATCTCTGCAAAGCGACTATTTCCAAGAGAAGCCTACGATTTTGATTTTCCTCTAATTAATAAAAGGATTTATGCCATTTGGCACCTTTTACCTCTTGCATGAAGTCTTTTAGACTCAGAGGTTTATCCAAGATCCATTTTTGGATCACGCATTCCCACTAGAATAACTTTTGGTCTCCAAAAGACTGATATACTGATCTGAATAATAAATGAGAGTGACTCACCCTCTTCTTTCAGCCTCCCTACACTTGCCTTTGCATAGTGCCTTTGAACCAAAGTTTTTGACCACTTCCCTACTTGGATGGGCTGGTCTTCCTGAGAAGAACTATATTCCTCCTTGCCTTCCTACATAACTTCTACTGAAATGGTCGTAGAAGGTAGTTTGAGCTTCTTTCCCTTGATCATTGATCCAAGGTGGCTTAACAAATGTGAAGTACATCTGCTCCACAAAACTTCCATTTGTACCTGTTTGACGAGCTACCAACAACAATTGTTAACAACAATAGGCATACAAACAACAACTAGATGGACTAAACTCCTGCTTCAACAAAAGAAACAGATTTCACATCTTGTGAACACCTCCATGTCTTACATCTGCATAGAAATGATAGACTAGCTAACAAGCCCACAAAACATGCCTTTAAAGCAAATGACCCTTCAAGTCAAGCATGTAGAAAAAGACCATTAGGACTATTTTTCCCAAAAGATGAAACTTTCATCATTATCTCCATTTGGAGACCAAGTTAACTTCTTTCAAGTCAACATGGCATCACATGCATGTCAAAGCAATCAACCTTGCAAGTTAATTACACATACATGTTCAAAAACAAGGAAACCATTGATATCCCTGTGTTCATGCATCTCAAGCTCATGCATGCATTTCATCCCTCAACTTTCACTTAAGCACACTATACTTTCAAAGCTGAAATGAAATATAATACAGATGCATCAATAGACATGCAATCTCAATCGAATAATAACTCTAACTGTTCCTTACCAATCCCTTTCAAAGGTACTACCTTTACCTGCACATCAGCATCATCATGTGAATCATTTTGAGACACATCATTCATGGAATCTTCACTTCCATTTCTGACATCTTTTCTTCCCACTTTCTTCAGATTTGGTGGAAGCATTGTTGGATTCAGTGTCCAACACTTTGCAGTAAGATGTCCTTGCTTATGGCAGTAAGTGCACTGCATGTGCATCCTCTTGATAGCATGATTTGCCTTGTCCAATGGAACTTTGGCTTCTTACTTATTTTCCTTGTTCTGCTTCCTATATGCAGATATTCTCTTCCAACATCTAGAAACATCATGGTTATCCAAACCACAAAAGGAACATGCAACTCTTTCCCCATACTTATGTGGAAATTTATCATGCTTTGCAAAATCAAAAGGAATGTGTTTAGAACCAGATTTATACCTGCCTCTTTCACCTTTATTGCCTTCATGAGGAGGTGAAGCAAATGAAGAAGTGGCTCCCTTTGGAACACCATCAAACTCTTCAAGGTTGTTAGAGTCTCCCCAACTCTCTGGTTCAAGTGTGTGCTTCTGAACACCTACATCCTCTTCTTCAAGCTGGTACTTGACTAAGGCTTCTTGGGCAACAAATAGCTATGTTTCCAACTCATGCATCCTTTCCAGGTTCATATTTGAAATATGAAGTTACCTCTCCATTTCCTGCAATCTATCAGCAAGCAATTACTTCTCTTCCTTCATGGAATTCGGCTGCTTTTTAATTATGCTGCTCTTCCTTCCATCCTCATACATTTCTCTCACCATATCCATCATGGTGGACAATTATTACTTCATGTATACATCAAAGAGTCTTGTGAAGAGAGTAGAATTTGAGGACCCACTTGTAGAAGTTGTCATTATGCCAATGAACGAAAAAACTTCAACAAGAGAAATAAAGAGCTTATTTAAGCAACCTCTTGCAACAAACCTCTTGTGCTTTGGATTGCCTTGAGGTACTTGGGGTAGAAGAATGCCTTCAACCCTTCTTCCTTCTTGTCCTTCCTAGACTAAGCTATCAATAGCTTTTCCTTCACCGCTGGAAACTTAGAAAATAGTCAGTCTGCAAAACAAGCATACAATCATTGTCTTGTTGTTCAAACACCTTTTAGACAAGAAGTCTTTGCTCTGTCACTCAAGCATTCTGATATAATCCTTCCTTGAAGGTGTGGTTAATCAAACTTAAGCTTTGATACCACCTGATCTGAAAATGGGGCTCTTAGGCTTCTTGTCTAACTTACAAGAACCTCTCCCACTTCCAAAGCTTGAATTTTCCCAAGTCTATTTGATTAACCAATGAGGAATGAAGAAATGCTTGAAAATATGGGTGTATGCTTGTATTTGTTTCAACTGATTATGTGTTGTAAATTAATGTGTTGAAACTGATATATAAATGCATATAACAGTGAATAAATAGTAGAGATAATGCAGCAATAAAGCAGACATATGAATAAGAATATTAATTTGGAGTTCACCCACAACTCTTGGGCTACATCTCCGTGAGCTCTTGTCAATTTGACTTGGCTCTCTGGGATTATGGTGTAAGTCTTTTTTACAAGTCTTTGACTCAACTCCTACTATCCTACACAAAAACAATGGGTTCAGACATCATTTAATCCCCTCTGGCTCTTGAAGCTCTGGCTTTCGGCGCTGGCTCTTGGCTCTGGCTCTTTGACTCTTGGTTCTGGCTCTTGGCTCTAACTCTAGCTCTTTGGCTCTAGTTCTGGCTCTTAGCTCTGACTCTTGGCTCTTTGGCTCTGGCTCTTGGCTCTTGGCTCTTCGGCTTTGGCTTCTTCCTACATTCAACAACAAACAATAACTTGGCCACCGTTCAACAACTCAGCAGCCCCCAATCTTTGACATTCATGGCTTAAAAGACAAATCGCACTGCCTGTTGCTTTTCCCTTTCAGGCTCTCTATCCTTCTCCCACAGTCCGTTCAAATCTCGTCTTTGGGCCTTATTAATCATTGCTAAACGCCCTCAGGGACGAATGCCACCTATTTGGTAACGGAAGGGGTCTATCGGTGTTTGCAATCCTTTGAAACAGTCGTTCTGTGTTTACACAAAGAACGTTGCCATTACACGGAAAAATCCGCAGAACACTGTTCATTCGGACTTGAAATTCTCATAACCCCACTTTATAGCACCATCAGATCTTCCTGGGAATCACTATCACATATCATGATTGGACTACTCCATGGTTTTCCCTTTGTATTTTATAATACATTGAAACAATGAAAATGCATGTAAAACTACCTTTAGATGGATTTCAAAATATATTAATTACCGCCTAGAGCCCTATCAGGTTCGGCCATCGCATCGGGCATATATATATATATAGATATATATATATCTATATATATATATAGATATATAGATATATATATATATATATATATATATATATAACATATGGTCTTTCCTCTGTAATGCTCCGATTGCGATCCGTCGATTTCGGCGATCGCACCATCGCATATCGCATGGGTCTAAGGCTTGGTGCTCTACTCCTCCGATTGCTCGATCAGCGATCAGATCTTGACCGTTGCTTCCCTTTGCCGATCCGACGGCTGTAATGCGCTCATCGCAATCAGCCCATCACACATCTTAAGGACTCGGGGCACTGGTCCTTCTCACATGGATCTGTGCGATGCGATAAAGCGGAAATCACTTATCGTAATCGTTGATGGCCCAAGGTCCTTCCCTCTGAAATAATTGCAATGCGATATTTCCTCTTTGACCAATCAAATAGGGCCACGTGGCCCAATCCCAGCCTGCCGTGTGCCAGCTGTGGATTGGCTCGTGAGCCTATACTAAAATCAAAATTTTCAATATAGTTCAGAATTTAATGAAATTTCCTCCTTTTCTAAGGACATTGGGAAATTTTCATTTTACAATAACTCCTTCATCCGGAGTCCGTTTTCACCCATTCAAGTTGCGTTGAATTCAAAATGAGAAGATCTCTGCAATTAGACTATTTCCAGGAGTAGCCTGTGATTTTTATTTTCCTCTTATTTACAATGGATTTATGCCATTTGGCACATTTTCCCTCTTGCATGAAGTCTTTTATACTTAGAGGTTTATCCAGGATCCATTTTTGGATCATTGGGCCAAATTTGTTTAGGGAAACAAAAGAGAGAGTGGTGAAAGTTAAACAAAACTTGAAGGTTTCCCAAGATAGGCAGAAGAGTGATCCATATAAGGACAACACAAAAAAGGAATTTAGTGGTGGGGGTCATGTCTTTCTTAAATTGAAGACCAAGAAGAGTTCATTAAAATTGGGACCTAAACAAAATTGATAGCTATATTTGGTGGGTCATTTGAGATCTTAGATAAGATTGGCCTAATTTCTAATAGGGAAATTTTGAGGTAAAATATGGGCTTTAAAAACAAAAAATGTACTAACTAAATGAACGAGTAAGATTCAATATGATGATTTCATCCACAAGGGTAAATATTTTTTAGGGAAAGAAAGAAAACTACTTTTTTAATTGTATTTTCAACTTATCTCCTTATAAATTACTCAAACATCAAGTGTACACATCCATTATATACATAATTTAATCCTCAATCCAATGAGTACCCACTCTAAATACCGTTGAGCAAACCGACACCCAAAAAATGAAAATATGTGTTTCTCACATTTTTTTCATGCATTTAATTTTTTTGGGTGTGGGTCTACTCAAAAGTATGCATAGCGCATATTCATTGTATGTGGAATTAAATTTTGCATCCAACATGTGCCTACAATTTACATTTGAGTAAGTCTATAAGGAGATAAGTTGAAAATGCAATAAAATTTTTCTTTCTTTTCCTTCAAAAATCCATAACTCGTATTTTATTATTTTAGCTATTGTTTTATAATTTTCATTAGAACTCCCATTTAAGGTCTCAAAATTCCCCTAATGATATAGGATTGAATTGTCAACATTTAGGCTTGTGCATTATGTGTTTCATATTTCATTACTAAAAAAATATGTTCCTGTTGCTAATCATGACATTGATTGGAATATGATTCAGGTGGAGCCTGAGGAAGACTTCCAAGTTTATGCAATGGAAATTTTGGACAGGAAGATCAAGGTGCTATAGGATTGAGCCATGTGTTGGTAAAGGTGTAGTAGCCACATTTTGGTCTCAAGGATACTACATGGGAGCATGAAGATTCCATGAGGGATGAGTACCCTCATATTTTCTAATTGTTTTGATTGTATATATGTATAGAATTCACTAATGATGGTGGATAAATAAGGGGGAGGGGAATGTAACATCCCTAGGATCATCCATGTATGTATTGTACATAATATGTTTAGGTTGATTATTTGGGAAATATTTTGAGGCCTACATGGCCATGTACATATGTGTTCAGAATAACATGCCTATGTATATTTTTTATGGTATTGCACTTATGCAATTTTAGGCCAGTGAACCTATGTGCCAAAAGGCCAGCAAGCCTAACTATGTAAACTTGTAATCACCCTCATAATAATAAAAATACACCACAACTATAGAAGAAGTCAAATTAGATAGTATGGGGGGATAGGATTCCATGTATAGGAAAGTCAGCTAAAGGCTAAGTGATGAGAGGATAAATCCATTACTAAAATAAATCTAAAGTAAAAAGTTCACATGCTTTTATCCTAAGTCACTAAAATGACTTCCTTGAGTGTGACTTGTTATTTAGTATTATTTTAGCATTCCATTCAATAATTCTTACCATTTTGGTTATTATTCCTAGAGGGAGAGGGTTATGACCCTGTGATATCATTACCCTATTGATCCTCAATGGATCTGGGTATTCACTTATCCTTGGGTTATGTTGAGGAAGGTTCGATCCTTGGGGAGAGTAGTGTACAAATAGGTATCTCTATGTGGTACTGTTGAAGCCCCGAAAATCGGGTCGACAACAAGGGGGATACCCACCCGGTCTGGACCTTGGTTGGCAGCTCCTTATCCGTTTGGTATAGCGGGTCCGACTGGGGATAATGGGACCAATTTCCCAATCTAAGGGTGTGTGTGTGCAGAGTTGGATGATGCTGATCTAAGAGTTCTAATATAAGCTACTTTAATCTAATTCTATGCTAGTGTAATCTAATGAAAACAGCACATCTAATCTATGCTAACCTGGGATGTATTTCTTCTATTATGCGATCTAAAGAGATTTCGAATAATAACTGGTAATAAAAATCATTCAGCTATCATAAGAATGGAAATCAATTAAGATGAACCACTTTGCATAAAAAGTTAGGCAAAACAGTTGTGAACAGCATATCGCATAATAAGTTATTCATATATCAAACATAAATAAATGACTCCACTGTACAAAAGTGCCAAATGGTAACTCAAACATTCATGCAATAACATATAAACAACTAAAAATTGTATATCACTTTAAGAATATAAGCAGAAATGATCAAGAGATAAAAGTACCATTTATGACTGGTCCTACTCATAAGCTTCAAGCAACAATGATTTATCTCTATTTGTTCTAATATCTACCAAGAGTACAGAAGTGCAACATCAGTAGCAGATATCAAATGCAAACATTAATAAACCTTGATCCATTCATTCATCAAAACCTCCTCTGAGGGTGCAGAAGTGCATGTTCCAATGACAAGTTTTTGACAAATTTCTGGACCCTTCTCTAAATGCCTGAGAAGGGTTTAAATACTGCTAACTAAATAACTTAATTACACAAATTTCGGATGTGGTTTAAATGACTGCCCTTTATCTAAGCAAACTTGTTTCTAAAAATTGAATCTAATTCCTAACTATTTCTGTATTTGCTCCTTAGTGTTTGCGAGCATGCAACATTTGCCTGGGAAGAGTCGGCTGGTTGTCTTCTGCTTTTGCTTGGGCTATGAAAATTGAAACGGCAAGCACTGGCACCACTTTTTAGTAAACTAGAAGATATTTTTGGGAATCATCTTCTGGTTGTGCGGATTTACTGCGTATATACTTGGTAACAACTCAAATTCCTCTTAAATTGCCTCTGCTTTTGCTATCTCGGTTTCCGGACTCATGGATGACTAAGCAAGTTAGGGACTTTGCTTTCTGAACAATTTTCTTAGCAATGCGCGATTAGCGCTAAGCGCTAATCGCGCATCAAAAACTGCATCCGTTCTTTGATCCGGGCCTTTCTGGTGCGTTTTCCGCTTTTAGCGCTTTTTCCTTTACTGGGCATAAGCTTCAGAATTTTGTAAACATGCTGCTTTTGTGAGCCTTTGACCTTGAGTGTCGAATCGCCTATTGATATCAGCGTCTGTTCAATAATACTCTGAAATCTACGTTTCTGTTGCATGCGGTATCCACTTATGAGGGCATCTCTTCTCTGTTCTCCGAGCATTGACGCTTTCCCTTTTTCCTTAGATGTTTCCTGCACATTGCTTCATGTTGTTTCCTATTTTTTATTCCCGCAGTTCACGCAAAGGAAAAGAGTAATGATAGTAAATTTTGACATGAAAGCTCTAAGCTCTATGAATGTATAAAATCATGACACCTCATAGTGAAGTGACTTTTTGAAAAACACAAAACTTGTCCTTCATGAATATCTTGGCGTACATTCATTAATTTTCTTTAAGGCGCGTGCCCAATTTTTGGTTTAGGGACAGCTTTTCTTGAATGCTGAGCCGAGGAAAATTTGCGATGGGTGATTTTTGCAACTCGCATCACAGCATCGCGTTTATCGCATTATCAAGATGTGTCATCACAGAGTTTCCTAATCAGTTTAGCGCAGAATCGCGCAAATCGCAGCATCGCAAAATCGCAGATCGTTGCAATTTGTTAAGTTATTTGTGCGCTGTTTATGCGACGTTGCGATATGCGATGTCGCATATCGGCCATCGGAGATTTCTTAAGATTTTCATTTATGGGCGCTTCTTAATGTATGCGATGCGATGAATTTCGCGTCGCTTCTTCGCAGTTTTTTATTGTGCTCATAAAGAAATGTTTCACTCTTCTCCGTGCGATGTATTTTTTTTAGGAGTATAATACAAAAAAATTTATAAAATTTTTTAGATTTTTTACTAAGGGTCCCCACTTCTTTAGTGTTATTGCTAATACTAAAGAAGGAGGGGGGTTGTTGTTGGTCACAACAATGGCGATTCACTTGGAAGAACGAGTTATCTCTGCTTTTCTATTGAATTCTTTAAACTTCCAAAACAGAAAAATTTCATAAATCTAAACTTTGTTATGGACAGATAGAGTACATTATGCCTTATTCTATCAATGATATTTTGTTTCAGCCTCTTTCTATTCTAATTGTTTGCTTCCTCAGGCTTGTCCTCGTATCTACATCAGCCATTACTTGGTCTTGTAAAGATAAAATAAAGTCTTCTCTGAGTGCTAGCCTTAAAATATGCTCGTTTGTCGTAGGTAGAGCCACTGCTGCTAGCAGGCGTCCATAGCCTCGACAGGGTTACCTGTTACCCGGCAATGATCCTTTATCCTGTTTAAGGTTATCTACAACCTTCAAAGAAAAATCCATATTGACACTTTTTCCTTTTTTATTCTTAAAGAACAATGTCTTGGTTTGGTAGCCAAATTATGACACAGTCATTCACTTGATTTACACTTTTGCTGAAAAAGTTGGCTCGTGATGAGACCCCTTGTCTTTTGATTTCAACAATCTTGAGTCATTGCCCTGTTTTGATGGACAGTGTTTGGCAAAGTCAGCAAAGTTATAATATCTGTGATCATGATAAGCCGGCTCGTGATGAGACCTCTTATTATTTGAGATATAGTGTTTCTTGGATTGTCCCTCTGAATGCTGTGATTTTCTTTAACAGGGAGGATATCATTGTTTTCCTTAAGAAAGCTCTAGACGACAATAATAGAGTTTGAAAACAGCAGTTTTACAGAGAATCTTTATTTTGTTATTGATACCTTTCATTGCGCTGATATAAATCAATTCCTTCACTAAAGGTTGCTTTCATCAAATTTTTTGAAGTTAAAACAAAATATCATATCTAGGCTAAAGCTTTTAACTATATCTGTCAATAATAAAGATCAGATTTTCAAAAAAATTCTACTTATACAAGCGAAAAGCTCAAAATCTGAAAGAGAATTGGTGTCTTTTCGTGAATACCGATAGTAACCATTAACAACTGGTTTTATTATGAAAAAGAAAAGAAAAAACAAAACTATTCTACAAAATAGAAGAATAATCTTCTATGGAAAATATATTTTAAGGATTTGACCATTAACAGGCAAAGAATCCCTTCTACCTGCTAGATCCTGTAAGACAAACGTTGATGGACCTATGACTTCAACAATCTGAAAAGGACCAAGCCACATTTTTTGAAATTTTGTATGTTTGCCCTTTTCTTCATGAGCCTTATCCCATTTTAAAACTAAATCTCCCATCTGAAAAATTTTTCTGGTCATTATGTTTGAATCGAAAGAGGATTTTATTAGCGCTTGATGATGAGCATGGGTTCTCTTAGCTTGTTCTCGTTGCTCTTCTAATTTGATTATTTCCATTTGTCTTAGTTGTATGGAGGAAGTAGGTACTTCATCAATGTATTGTATTAAAGACAAAGAGGGAATGACTAAGTGAGTTGGAAGAACCACTTCTTTCCCATAAACTAAATTAAAGGGGGAAGTGCCGATCGAAGCTTTTTTTGTTATTCTATCTGCCCATAAAGCATTTACCAAAGCTTTATGCCAATTCTTTTGGTTCTGGTCAACTGTTCTTTTAATAATCCTGATTAGGTTTTTATTTGTTGACTCAGCTAATCCATTACCTTGCGGATAGTAATTGGCCAAATATTTTAGTTTGAAACCTCTTTTAAGTGCAAACTCAGTCATTGCATTTCCAGAAAAGTATGATGCATTATCAAACATTAAAGCCGTTGGCAATCCAAACCTAGTGATTATAAATTGATCTATGAATTCGATAATATTTTCATAATTAGTTGTCTTGAGAGGAACTGCCTCTACCCATTTAGTAAAATAATTTGTTGCCGTGAGGATATATCTATGCTGCTTAGAAGAGTGAGGAACGATCTCACCTATTATGTCCAAGCCCCACTGGCTGAATGGTTGCTCATTGTTTACCGGTTGTAGTGGCAGGGACGACTTCTTTTGTCTTCCAGCAGTAGTTTGGCAGACTTGACATTTCCTCACGTAACTGTGTGAATCTTTGAACAGCGTAGGCCAGTAATATCCTGCACGTAAAATTTTATGTGCAGTAGCATCTCCAGCATAGTGTCCGCATGCTGGTCCATTGTGGATTTCCTGCAAAACTTTTTCAGCTTCAATTTTTTCAAGACATCTAAGAAGAACAGAATCATAATTCTCTCTAAAAAGAATATCATTTATGAGCTGATATTGTTTAGACTTCAATCTCAGAGCTCTTTTCTTAGTGTGATCCAGGTGTGATGGAGCGTACCCGTTCTTAAGATAACAAATGATATCAGCATACAATGATTCTGCATCGTTTAGGCTTACCTCATACATTTGTATCTCTTCGGATGAAATTTCAGAGATTTGCGATGCTCCAGCCAACATTTTGCAGAAGCCTTGACCTCTTACAATGTTTGTTGGTTTAATCTCAAGATCGTATTCCTGTAAAGAAGTGATCCAATTTGCTCTTTTCTCGCCCATATCCTTCTGTACTAGAAGATTTCTTATTGCTGGAAACGGTACTATGATCTTAGTATGGGTTTTGAGTAAGAAAGGTCTGAAATATTTGACCGCTTTGAAAACAGCATAGGCCTGTTTTTCTACGTCTGAATAATTGAGTTCAGCACCTTGTAAATTTGAGCTAAAAAACGCAATTGGAGCTTCCGCTTTTTCTTGATTTGCTTGAGTTAGGATTGCAGCATATGATTTCTCTGAGGCAAATGTGTATAAAACAAAAGATTCTGAAAAATTCGGGGTTGCTAAAGATGGAGCATTAATAATAGCTTGTTTGATCAGGTTGAATGCTTCATGTTCATCTTGACCCCATTTGAAATTTGAATTCTTTTTAATCATGGTTTGCAAAGGAGACACAATTCGTGAAAAATCTGGGACAAATCTCTTTACAAAATTTATTTGACCGAGGAAAGATTGCATGGCTTTTTTATTATGAGGTAGAGATATTTCAGAGATTTCTTTGATTCTGTCAGGATCAATGTGAATACCGGATTTTGACACTATGAATCCTAGAAGTTTTCCTTCACTTAATGCGAAAAAAGATTTCTTTGGGTTAAGTGAAATCCCATACCTTAAACATCGTTGAAAATTTTGTTTTAAATCTTTGAGATGGTTGCTTCGCTTCTTGGAGTACACTGTTATATCATCCAAATAAATCACTACAGATTTATTGACTAAACCCTTAAATGCGATGTCCATGGCTCTTTGAAATGTAGCGCCGGCATTAATCAAACCAAATGGCATCTTCCGATATGCGTATGTGCCCCATTTAGTTCTGAATGTGGTTTTCAACTGATCATTAGGATGCACCAGCACTTGATTATATCCTGAAAATCCGTCCAAGAAAGACATCAGTTCTGAGCCTGCTATTGCTTGTAATATCTGTTCCATAGGTGGAAGAGGAAAATTGTCTTTTTGACAGGCTTTGTTAAGATTCCAAAAATCGATACAGATTCTAATATCTCCATTTTTCTTTCTAACGGGTACCATATTGGAGACCCATTTGGAATGTCTGACGGGGAAAATTATTCTGGCTTTTAATAACTTATTTAGCTCAGTTTTTATCTGATTTTCTAAATTGGGGTGGATCTTTCTCAATTTCTGTTGGACAGGTTTTTCGTTGTCAATCATAGGAATAGTATGCTGAATGATAGAAGTGTCGTACGTCTTCAGCTCATCGTAATTCCAGGAAAAAACATTTTTATATTGTCTCAAAAGACGAATATACGCTAGTTTTTCTTCAGGGGCTAGGCCTATGCCTAGATTAACGTTTTGTGGTTTATCATCGGTTCCTAGGTTTACTAATTCGTAGTTTAGAGTTGGACTGTAGAGCTTTGAATTGGTAGACCTTTTAAACCAGTTTTTCAAATCGTATAAGTCTTCTAACTTAACCACCGATTTAGGTATAGCATTATCAGTGCTATTTCGTTGTATCTGTCGATCGTGATGGTCTTCGTCAATTATCTGATTGGAGTAGGATCCTTCAGAAGTGAGGAAATTTACAATATCAGGATCATCATTGAATACTCTCCAATTTGTAATGTTGTCAGGGATGGACGGTCTAAAGATTAATTCTATTGAGAATCTATCTGGACTAAAGTCTTCGGAGGGAATAAGCCTAGAGGCTACGTTAGCCAAAAGGTCCGCGCTTGCATTTTGGAGTCTCAGGATTGAAGAAATATTAAATGCTATGAAATTCTCAGTCAGGTCTTGTACTAAAGATTGATAGTGTTTTAAATGACCTAATAGGAAATACATATTGTTACGTACCTGTTTGACGATAATCTCAGAGTCTCCGAAGACTTGAAGATACTTGATGTTTAACCCGATTGCTTTGTATAGGCCTTGCACCAAGGCCTCATATTCTGTTGTATTGTTTGTGCAATTGAATTCGAGTCTGCACGTAAGCATGGTCTTGTTTCCTTCTGGACTAATCAGAATGCATCCTGCTCCTGCTCCTTCGTTAGAGCCATCGAAATATAATTTCCAAAACAAAGATGTATTTACAGGTTCATCTACAAAATTAACACACTTTGCACTATCAGTTTGGGAAAAAATTTCGACTTGGGACAAAACTGAATTTTCCAAGTAAGGTGATGTGTGAGCATTGAAATTACCGAGGAAAGAATCTACCGAGTAATTGCCTATGATACTGCTGTTATACGATACCGCTTCATTTTCTCCCTCTAATTCCGTTACTATGTACTTCTGGTGTAGCTCTCGTTCAACCTTTATTTGATTCGGTTTACCGTTGTAGGGTAACCACATGTGCGACCAGTCGGTTGCAAAGTATCCATGGAGTTTCTCGGACCAATCCTTGCTAAGAATTAAGCCATAGAATTCTGGGATATTAGCCACTAGAATGTCAATAACCTGACATACCTTCGGGTTAGATGACAATCTTATGGTTTCTTGATTAATTTCACCAATCACTTCGACTTGAGATCGATCAAGCTGAACTATGCGCACTGCAGATTTTTGTGTTTGAACATTTAACTTAGCACATATTGATCTGGGTAAAATATTCGATGAAGCACCGGAATCTACCAAATAATTGTGCACATTTTTGTTGAAAATCTCGTAAGTGAGAAGAAACGGGGGAGTGTGAGATCTTGATCTTCCTCCAATCAAGGCGATATCATTTGGATCAATCTTATTGATCGCGTTAGTTGGAGGTATTCCCATGTTATGGGAAGCTTGAGAGAGTACAGAGGTAGGCAAAGGTACAATAGGCACAGCATGTAATTCTTTCATCATTATCTTCTGTTGATGCTTCAATTTGCTCAATTCATAAAGGGTAATATTAGCCCTAGTCTTTTTCATGTCATCAATAATATTGTACTCCATTTCATCCAACACTATCAGTGTTTTTGATGGAGTTGTTTGATCTGCTCGGAATGGGCTAGATTGAGTCGCTTTAGTAGTTGTTTTCTTTGTTGCGACTTTATATTTTGTTGTAGGGCTTGCGCTCTTCTTCTTAGGGGTAGTTTGGGGGGGATCAAGCTGATTTTTGCTTCGTGTGCTAACCGGAAATACTTCTTGATCTTCTTCTTGTGGGAGGATGAAATCCCACATTCCTTGTAATTCCACAACTTCTTCGTCATCGGTCTGCCCTTCAGTGGCACTTTCTTCTTCTTCCTCTTCCTCAGTTTCAACATTGGAGATGGCATTTGGTGGTTTTGCATCCGTTGAAGGACCTCTTTTAAAAGTTTTGTAGGGCTTTTTTGAAGTTTCTGCTACTTGTTTTTTTATGTCAACCATCTCATTAGACATGGTCTTTAATACTTTCTGAAGTCCTTCCAAATCGAAAGGGTCTTTTGTTTGTTTCTTCTTGGAGTCTTCCTTGAAGGTGACTTTTTAAGACTTTCGTTCCTCTATCGCGGATCTCTTTTCCAGGGCTATTACGCGTTTCTCTACTGCTATCGCCTCTGTCATGTTTTCAACTAAGGTTGTTTTATTTGCTCTATCCACGAAAATTGCTATGTTTGATGGTAAAGCAGTAATATACCATTCACATCGTACTTCTTCGCTGGGTTGGGAAGCAGTGGGAATTTTGTTGAGAATTTTATTGAACCGTAAATCGAAATCTTTGATAGGTTCTTTAGCTTGGGCCTTAAGATTGGACAGGTCATTGATTAACGTCGTCGTTGATCTGTCATCAACAAACTTGATAAGGAATTGATTCTGGAAGATATCCCAACTTGTGATAGACCCGGAGGGTAATGAAAAATACCATGACCCGGCTGTCCCTTGCAGTGTATAGGGAAAAATCCGAACAACAGCATCTTCGTTAGTAACTTCGTTGAGATTGATAGAAAGCATGAAATTGTTTATGTGTTCTTCCGCTAGCATGCCCGCTTCTGGATTGAATTTGGGCAGCCATTTCTCAAGATGGGCTGGTATTTGACTCAAGGGCACAGGCATTAAAATTGCCCCAGGGTTGTTCCATGGAGACTGGGCCATCGTTGAGCTGCTAGTAGAGAAAAGTGCAGAAGATGATCTTTGTGGCTGGGAAGATGAGGATACTATGATCGTAGATGATTGAAGAGGGGTTGTGGGAGTCCCGATAGACGGATGGATGATGGTTTGGAATGGAGGTATGGGTGGTTGACTTCGCGGTGAGGTAGTTGAAATGGGCGATGTAAACGAAAGAGTCTCACTATCAGACTCTTGTGGTGATTTCCTCACTCTTTTCCTGGTGGGAAGAGGCAACTCAGTTGGCTGGATGCCAAATTTTTCACTCTTTAACCTGGTTAGGGGATGAGAAGGATTGTACTGCAAAGTCACACTGCTTTGAGATTTATCAGACCTCTGAGGAGAAATGGAAAATCCCTGAAGTTTGTGAATCAGAGATTCGACTCCAAGAGGTTTAATGGTAGACTGGTCTGAAATATCAGGGTGTGTAGCAGCGATTGATACTCGAGCGACTTCTGACTCTGGATTTAAATATACTGGAGAAGTCGAGGGAGATGATGAGGGCGATTTACTCTCAGAATGGTATTTAGATTTTGATTTAAGTGCCATTCATAGTTCATGCCCTCCTTCTAGCGCCAAATATGTTGAAGCCCCGAAAATTGGGTCGACAACAAAGGGGATACCCACCCGGTCCGGACCTTGGTTGGCAGCTCCTTATCCGTTTGGTATAGCGGGTCCAACTGGGGATAATGGGACCAGTTTCCCAATCTAAGGGTGTGTGTGTGCAGAGTTGGATGATGTTGATCTAAGAGTTCTAATCTAAGCTACTTTAATCTAATTCTATGCTATTGTAATCTAATGAAAACAGCACATCTAATCTATGCTAACCCGGGATGTATTTCTTCTATTATGTGATCTAAAGAGATTTCGAATAATAACTGGTAATAAAGATCATTCAGCTATCATAAGAATGGAAGTCAATTAAGATGAACCACTTTGCATAAAAAGTTAGGCAAAACAGTTGTGAACAGCATATTGCATAATAAGTTATTCATATATCAAACATAAATAAATGACTCCACCATACAAAAGTGCCAAATGGTAACTCAAACATTCATGCAATAACATATAAACAACTAAAAACTGTATATCACTTTAAGAATATAAGCAGAAATGATCAAGAGATAAAAGTACCATTTATGACTGGTCCTACTCATAAGCTTCAAGCAACAATGATTTATCTCTATTTGTTCTAATATCTACCAAGAGTACAGAAGTGCAACATCAGTAGCAGATATCAAATGCAAACATTAATAAACCTTGATCCATTCATTCATCAAAACCTCCTCTGAGGGTGCAGAAGTGCATGTTCTGAGGACAAGTTTTTGACAAATTTCTGGACCCTTCTCTAAATGCCTGAGAAGGGTTTAAATACTGCTAACTAAATAACTTAACTACACAAATTTCGGATGTGGTTTAAATGACCGCCCTTTATCTAAGCAAACTTGTTTCTAAAAATTGAATCTAATTCCTAACTATTTCTGTATTTGCTCCTTAGTGTTTGCGAGCATGCAACATTTGCTTGGGAAGAGTCGGCTGGTTGTCTTCTGCTTTTGCTTGGGCTATGAAAATAGAAACGGCAAGCGTTGGCACCACTTTTTAGTAAACTAGAAGATATTTTTGGGAATCATCTTCTGGTTGTGCGAATTTACTGCGTATATACTTGGTAACAACTCAAATTCCTCTTAAATTGCCTCTGCTTTTGCTATCTCGATTTTCGGACTCATGGATGACTAAGCAAGTTAGGGACTTTGCTTTCTGAACAATTCTCTTAGCGATGCGCGATTAGCGCTAGGCGCTAATCGTGCATCAAAAACTGCCTCCGTTCTTTGATCTGGGCCTTTCTGGTGCGTTTCCGCTTTTAGCGCTTTTTCCTTTACCAGGCATAACCTTCAAAATTTTGTAAACATGCTGCTTTTGTGAGCTTTTGACCTTGAGTGTCGAATCGCCTATTGATATCAGCATCTGTTCAGTAATACTCTGAAATCTGCGTTTCTGTTGCATGCGGTATCCGCTTATGAGGGCATCTCTTCTCTGTTCTCCGAGCATTGACGCTTTCCCTTTTTCCTTAGATGTTTCCTGCACATTGCTTCATGTTGTTTCCTGTTTTTTATTCCTGCAGTTCACGCAAAGGAAAAGAGTAATGATAGTAAATTTTGACACGAAAGCTCTAAGCTCTATGAATGTATAAAATCATGACACCTCATAGTGAACTGACTTTTTGAAAAACACAAAACTTGTCCTTCATGAATATCTTGGCGTACATTCATTAATTTTCTTTAAGGTGCGCACCCAATTTTTGGTTTAGGGACAGCTTTTCTTGAATGCTGAGCCGAGGAAAATTTGCGATGGGTGATTTCTGCGACTCGCATCGCAGCATCGCGTTTATCGCATTATCAAGATGTGTCATCGCAGAGTTTCCTGATCAGTTTAGCGCAGAATCGCGCAAATCGCAGGATCGCAGCATCGCAAGATCGCAGATCGCAGCATCGCAGATCGTTGCAATTTGTTAAGTTATTTGTGTGTTGTTTATGCGACGTTGCGATATGCGATGTCGCATATCGGCCATCGGAGATTTCTTAAGATTTGCATTTATGAGCGCTTCTTAATGTATGCGATGCGATGAATTTCACGTCGCTTCTTCGCAGTTTTTTATTGTGCTCATAAAGAAATGTTTCACTCTTCTCCCTGTGATGTATTTTTTTGAGGAGTATAATACAAAAAATTTTATAAAATTTTTTGGATTTTTTACTAAGGGTCCCCACTTCTTTAGTGTTATTGCTAATACTAAAGAAGGAGGGGGGTTGTTGGTGGTCACAACAGGTACCTAGAGACCTCTAAGGGTAGTTGGAGCTACTAGAGCCATAGGGCCTTAAGACTTCCTAGCCTACCTATGTTGAAGCCTTATACGGGTAGTGGTGCAACTTGAGGTACTATAGGGTAGAGAAGCTAACACATTGCATTGGTTGTGTAACTTTATGGGGAATGAGGGCTTATAAATTGGAGCATTATTGGGGTTTGGTACCTTGGCCTTAATCATTTTGGTATGGATTATGGGCCATATCCAGCTTTAGGAAACGTTTTCCCTGGCATAGCCATATCCCCATCTCAGGGGTGACTCACTACTGATAGAGTCTAAGAAATATAGTTTACGGTTGGGTGGTTCATCGAAGGTGCAACGTGCCAACACTTTCTCATCCTCATTCGGGACTGATATGTTGTGTAAATCCCCTATGTGGGCCCCAAATAACAATCGTTGTCCACCCAAATAATGGATTTAATCAGATTGTATTCCATATAATTTTAATTTAAGCTTGGCTCCTCTTCACTCCAAACTCTTCGTGTATATATATTAGATGACTTTTTAGGGTTGTTTATATTGGATGACTTATTATGGTTTAAACATGAAAGGGGGATTTCTAAATTACTGGTTAGGCACTCTCTCTTCATTGAAGGTAGCATCTCCATACATTGATGACCTAAACCTATCATATGCTTTTGTTGACATGCTCCTTGCTTTCATACATCAATAATATGGTGCCTTGGATGTGAATAATGTCTTTCATTTTCAATTTTTTTTAATGATATTTAAAAAAAGGTTTAAACATGTTATGTGTTATGATGATGAGAGTTTTTGGAACACCGTGTTATGTTATATATATATATATATATATATATATAATTATAATTATAATTATAATTATAATTATAATTTATTTAAAAATTAAAAATATCTTCTTCTTCTTTTTTTCTCGGTAAAAAGGCTAATCTATTAAATATGTACAGGGTTCAAAATTACATCAGGTGAAACCAGTATGCTCTTGCCCTCACAGGGGCACCAGACAGAGACAGAAACTAAGACTGACAGAAACCAAGACATAGTCCCCCACAGCAAGCCCTCGCAGGGGTAGTAAACTGACATACCAAGACTGCCCATAGACGATGGCCCTCGCAGGGGCCTTAGACAAAAAGGTGCCAACCAAATCCTCCCGCGCAGGGGAGACAATTCCTGCTCTCGTCAATAACACAAAATACCCAACAGCTATAACACCCCAGAAAACACTAACTGAGCAGATAACAAAACAGAAAACGATATCTGGACCTTGAGCGACCTGGTGAAGCATGAGCGCTGGCGCCATCATTCATTCGGTTCGTCTGGTTGCTCTTCCACAATTGGGCACCACCCATAGTAATCCGGCTCAGCTCCACTAGGAGAGGTCGCTTCCTCTTCCCCAATTTCCGCGTTTGGAGCATTCTGGGAATGCTTGGCTTTTTCCTTGTCAGTAACCCGGCCCTTTGCTTCCTGCTCCATCTCAGCTGTCGGAGCCTGCTCTGCTTCCCCAGGGTAGTCTTGCATCCCTTGCTCCCGAGCATCTATGGGGTCATCAACCTTTGGAGGATTCTCAATGAATAGAATGGAAACATGCGCGTTGATTCTTGGGTTTATCGTTGAGCTGGTGAAATTGAAGATGGTGGAGCCAAAAGCTGGCAAGGTGGCCGAGCCGGAAGCTCCTGCATCCATGTGTTGACCTGAGTGTAGGGGGGTGGCTCCAATGGTGCTTGCAAGATTGCAGTGGCAACAATGCCCAGCACTATCCCTTTCAGGTCTGCGCGAACCCCCTCCTCTGGATGAGCCGCGACGGCTTAGCATCTGCTATCGGGGTCTCACCATAGTGGGATGAGACTTCCAGCAAACAACCAAGTGAACCAGACTATCAGCTGCAAGAACCAGCCTCGTGATGGACCCGTCCATCTGAGAAGGGACCGCTTCAACGACAGAGAGGCCAGCCGAATGCATCACAACCAACATTCCCTGCTCCAGTCCAGTTTTATTCTCCTCATCCTCACCTACCCTGCTCGGGATCCCATCCGCCATTACTGCTGCCTTGCTCTGGATCGAGTGCACTCTCCGGGCATTAACTGTCCCAGGTCCCTTCGCCTTAAACCTTCTTTGTCCTATCCAGCTGCTCGCTTGGGGTGCCACGTGATGTCTGAGGGACGGCATGTGGCCAGCCCTCGACTCCCGTCCCATCGCCCTAATCACCCGCATCCGGGGAAAAATATCTTTTTATTAAAAGATGCTTCAAATTTTGTTAAAAATACACAATTTAAATGTAATAGGGATTTTTCACTAGACAAAATTGATTTATAGATTAGAAAATAATTTTTTATGTTGAAATTTCACATTTAATTTGAATATTTTTTAATAGTTATTTTAGAAAGAAAAAATTAACATAAAAAATTGTAGTGAATTAGCGAAAAGAAAAAGAGAAAAAGGAAGACTTCAAGCTTGGAAAATATATTTTTATAACTCTAAAGAAATGGGAAATGAATTCTAGATAATGTTCTTTGAAGTTTTTAATACTAGATTTTCAAACCTCAATAAATTTGTATTAACTTTTTTTTTAATCTCATGGGTGCAGGAGCGGGAGGGGTGCTCTTTGGCCCTAATGAAGTTAAAGTTGCAGAGTATTGATGGGGCTAAGGATGCATGGCAAATAACCATGTTGAAGCTTATGCCCTCTACCATGGATTCAACTAGACAAAGAAAATCACGTAACTTCTCTCACTTTTTTGGCAGACTCCCTCCTTATTAAGTATTTGGTGAAGTGCTCCTTTCCGAGGGACAAAACATTAGAAAAAATTATGAAAATAATTAGGAAATAAGTGGGAGGGTTCTCTTCAATAACATATTTCCATGTTCTTCATTATCTCAATAAAGATGTGGACTTATGTGTTAATGAAGAGTAAATTAAAATTGGGATATTTAAAATTCAATGGATGAATCAAACCCTCTCCTATTCCTTAGAGCTAAGTGGATTGACATTACACAATTATGAAGGAATACATTATTAATAAGTTATAGTATGACATGCAATTTTTTTTGTGGGTTAGTTTTGTAAGGTATATATATCTACAAAACCCAATTTTTTGTTGTCCAATTTGGAGTCTCTCTCAAAACAATTTGCTAGATAAGAGGACTCAGGAATTCTTTTTGAAGATATAGCTATGTACTACCTAATGTATTTTCTATGATCCAAGAGTAAACTTGGATATAAATACAAAAATTTCATTCTGGTCTTTTCATGCAACCCTAGTCTCCCACCTTCAATCTAGTTACAACATCAATCTCCACGGCTCTAGTTTGGGTAAGGATTTTGAATCTTCCTTTGCTTCTTTCGAATCTCCCATCATTATCCTCTATTGGGAATGCATTAGGAAATTTTTATTGTCGCAGCCCAGAAATTGAAAATTTGTATAAGACTACTTATGCTCGAATATGTTTGGAGATGGACTTTGATGGGCCTCTAAATTAGACATAAATTAAGGCCCATGTCTCTAAATTCAACAAAAATTAAGTCCCATCTAACCTTCCTTTAGCATATTAAACCTCTCTTTTTGCATTGGATAATGTATTTTTAATTTTAATATGTTCATTAGGAAGGTTTATGAATAATTGCATATTTTTGCCTAATATTATTTATTTTTGTGGAATATTATGAGAATATTGGACAAATTATGAAGATTTGGAGGAGGAGATAATTTAGGAACTTGCTCCCTACTAGAGGAGGATCAATATTAAATAATAAATCAATAAGATATTATGGAATTATGGCACAGAATGTGGAACTCCAATAATTGAGAAGATCTAGGAGTGTGTTCGCTGCCATTTAATGCAAATTCCTAGTATTGGGAACGAGATCCACTAATCAAGGGATTTTGGTGGGTAAATATTCTTCCTTTAATGGGGAATGATTCTGAATCATTTTTTATAAGTACCAAGTTGAATTTTCCTCTAGAGATAGATTTTTTATTAGTCTTCTTGTGGAGAAAACTCGTATTTTTGCAGCTCCATTGTATTTTCTTGTAAGGATATAATTGTATTGATGAAAATAATGAAGATTAGTGTCATTTTCAGCTTCTAAATATTGTTCTCCTCCATAGGTTTCTAATTTTCCTTGGGCTTGGTCATCCAGGAGCCTCAGAGCCCTTTTTTATCATTTGTTTTATTCTTTTCACTTCTTATTCACATGCATCTCTTGTTCTTGTTTCTTTCTAATTTTGCATTTAGTATTAATGCTTTCTTGTTGTAGGATTCGATTAAATGGTTGATGTAAGTTCTTTTGCAGGATCACAAGCATCGTTTCATCCTTGGAAAATATTTGGAAGTTCATAGTAATCATTGAGCTACTTGGATTAGTTTTCTTATTCCCAAATCTAGATTTTTGAAATTCCTTTGTGGTAAAGAACAATAAATTTCTGCTATTTTTTAGAGCATGCTAACGAGCTTCAACCGAGCTGGTTCCACATGCATTATATCACAAAAAAAATCTATTTAATAACAAGGTTTACCATATTTCATTTTCGCTTGATTAGGTTAGGCATTTGATAGATTTACTAGCTCACTAGTTCTCGAATTTTTGGATTTTAGACTAGTAATTTTCTGTTATTTAATAAATATTTTCCATGTGTAGATGAATTTGTGGATAGATGCAGACAATAATGTGTGATGTTTTAGGAGCTTCTACATTTTAGGGAGACCTCATCTCATTCGCCTCATCCAATCCTCATCCACCCATCTTGCCAAAATCCACTAAAATCTCAATCTGAATTCTTGTTTTATAAGCAAAAATTGCCATTTCCATTGAGCAAATCTACCAATCTTGAAGCCCTTTCTTGAGTTTTTGGTAGTGTCCACTACCTCCATGCCTTACTCTTCCATTATCCACCTTTCCCAAGCTCCATTCCACCTTCTAGACCACTTCCTAAGCTTTCGGACTGTTCTTGTAATAAAATATGGGATCCTGTAGGAACTAGTACATCTTGTAGACATCCTATAGGAAATCCTGTAGCGGCCTGTTTTGAGCCCGAATTGAGAAAAATCATCATTAAAGTTGGGATTAGGCCTCTAATTAACCTCCATGCCATCACAACCATTGTACCTCTCTTCCTCCACACTTGTCTCCCCTACCAAAGAACAAGGAAATATTAGCATTTGCATTTATAAAATGAAAAGATAAAGAAAAATAGTTCTTTTTATTTCTTAATTAGCACATGCATGCAACAGTTAATACTCCCTAAATTAGATTCCATGCTCATTTAGTTTAATTCATCACATGTGATAACTAGGTTTAAGTTAGGTTTCTTTTACATTTAGTTCATGATCTTTCTGCAATTAAAATATGTTTCTTTCCTTGTACTTTATTTCTTGCAATAGGTTAGGGTTTCCATTTCAAGCAATTCATTTTCTATAATTAGTTTAGGATTTGATTTCAGAACATGCACTCCATTACATCATGAAAACAAAGTAAGGACACATTGTATGTTTCACATATAGTGTCAATACCTCTTAAGTTTGTACGAACCTTGGGTTGATAATTAAAGTCGGTAGCCTTAGGAGTTGCAGCAGTCTTGTTGCAATATCGAGGCTCATCAAACTTCAATAAGGGTCTTCCCAAGGAGATTAATCTAACAGATCCAGACTATGTATGTTTTCATAAGCTTGATTATGAACACTACTGCAAGTGTTTGCAAAACAACAAAGATTCGAAAAAAAAAATTGAAGCCCTAAATGGTGGGAGGGAGCTCAGGGAGATCACTATACAGTATATAAAGAAGAAGAGTCTCAGGAAAAGAAGGAATTAGAAGATAAAAAAGAATCATATTTTGTCAAAGAAAACGCATCAAAGGAAACAAAAAACAGCCAATAAAAACTGCATGCTAATGAGGATCCTTTGGACTCAACAAAAATGGAAAAGCAGCAAGCCCTTTTGGAAAATGGATCCCCTCCTAAATCCACAATGAATAATGTTAGAAAGGCATCTTCTTAGGTAGATCAGGGGGATGAGGAAGAATTAAAAATAGTAACACTCACTTGTTGAAGAATGACTCGATGGAATTAGTAGAAAACACAGGTTGGATTCAAGTTGGCAAGAAATGAAAAATTATTTCGCCAAGGAAAACAAGAAAAACTAAATCAAATAAAAATTAGTGAAAATGGAATGTAAATGTGTTTGGATATTGTATTGGGTATTTTTTTGGAAAAAAATTAGAAAAGTGACTGAAATTTTAGTATCATGGGGTACTTTATAGAGGGTTTGGAATGAGCCTTCATGCTCAATCTCAAACTTGCAAGAAACATTGGAATATGTAAAGGTTCTAGTCTTGTAACCAAATTAATCTTTAATATAAATTTCTATCCATTTCATTTATAAAAAAGAAGAAGTTTCTTTTAAATATCTTTAAATGAACATATTTGAAATTAAAATGAAAATATGTATTTTAAATTTGACACTTTTAAATATGTGAATGATTTTTTATTTTATTTCTATATTTATTTGTGTCTATTCTTCGTATATATAAATTTTAAAATACCTCTCCTTAAAATTTATTTTGATTTTGATTGATTAAATATTAGACATTAATCTTCATATTAATATACTTTGGCTTTTTTTCTCTTTTAAAGATTCTCTTTAAACAATTTAGAATTTTTTTAGCCCATCATTTTTAAAGATAAAATGAAAAAATTATAATCTTTCTAAGCCGACCTTTTTTTTATAAAATGAAAAATTATAATCATTTAGATTGTCTTATATTTGTCATTGAATTCACGATAAGGAAAAAAAATACATATACAACATTTAAAAAATTATTATGAAAAAATAAAATGGATTAAGATAACTATTACAATACAAAAGGTTAAAATTTTCAATCGAGTTTAGCTTGGGTGGTTGAGCAGAATAGTTGTTATCCACTCCACCCAATTTCAAGTCTTGTGAGTTAACATGTTTATGCTCTGGAATAAAGTAACTTGTTGTGATCTTAAGTGAGTTTATAATGAGGGTTGGCCTAGTACTAACATTCTCTCTTGCCTTCGGGATGAGAGTGAGGTTGGCTTTCTTCCTTGGGAAGTACCTAATGCCCAAAATTCTAAGCCTCGAGGGTTAGTTGAAATGGTCAAGTCCCTGTTGTTAAGCACCTCTAGTATTGGGAGGTTGCAGATTCAATTCTCTCGACACCTTTGATGTCAAGTTTCATGTTTGAGTTGTCAGGAAGTTATTCCCAAAGGTGGATCTTCCTAGAACAATATTTCGTGGACATAGCGAGTCACCAATCTTCGAGGACTGTGAGCCATATAACAAAAAAAAATACAAAAGGTCAAAAGGTCAAAAGGTGAAAATACTACAATTAAAATAATGACAATTAAATTAACAACATTATTTATAACCAACAATAATACTTTTGAATTTTGGATTATTTGGTTTGGTACTATGATTTGAATACTCATTTATAAGTATGGTAGAAAACATTAGTAAATTGGTTTTTAATTTAGATTATGAATGTAAATGATGTAATTTTATTTCAAGCGCATTTACTTGGCTATATTTGATTTAGTTAAATGTAATATAGAATTTACATTATAAATTTCAATTTTTATATTGTAAATATAATTTTGATTGATGGATTTTCTAATTATAACCCTCGAGGAAAAAAATAATTAGCAATTAGTTTCTTATTTTAAAAGAAATGGTATTTTTTTCATTTTTTATAAACTTACTATTAACACTCTATAAATTGTATCAAAATAATCTCAATTTATTGATTTGTAGAAAACAAAGTGGCAAGCATTAACACTTTCTAATCATCACAAATATTTTATTAATCTACCAAAGATGAACGTGAACATTAAATTTCAATACTAGGTTGTATAGAAATTTAAAAATTCATGTCTTTCAACATCTCCAAGTAAGAGGTGAACTATGATTTCAAGGGTACATTATTTTTCAAACCACATTCAAAACGACAAAATATAATATTTTGAGTAAGAGTTACATTGTTATCACCTCCTTTAGAAGGTAGTTCTTCTAACTTTAATGTCAAGGCATTTCAATGAAGAAGCCCCTGTTTTACTAGTTGGTTGAATTTACTCCCTTCTATGATTCTAAGGTTTCATTTCCATACCTTAAGGTTGTTGGTTGTAGTTAGATGGAGTGGGTACTTGTCTCAATGTTGTCTTAGAATATTCACACCAAAAAATCAATTCCCAAGGTCATCATTCTCATGGAGTTTGGTATTACCTCACTCATTTCTTTAATGATTCCATGTCATGATGATAAATAGGCTCATGTAAATGGATAGCTCCAACTTTGGGCACTTAATATACCCATATCTAGCACACATGTCCTCTATGTAGTAAGTCTCTATGTCCTCTATGTACTCTATGTAGTGAAATTTGGAGTGGACTCTTATTGGTATGACAAAACTTTTCATTTCTTTGTCTAGATGATCTTGATATCAATAGGCCACCTCTAGAAAAAATTTTGGTGGATTCTCAAGATCCTTCCAAGGGAGAGATAAGGAAGGATATTTAGCTTGAGATATATAAAATCTATCTTTCGTTCAAGTGGTTAGAGCCTAGAGAATTTCTTTCCTTAAGGATCCACACATTACCCTATTTTACGCTTTCACTTTAGGAATGGATTCAAAATATGGAGTAGACCCTTATTAGTATGCCAAAGCCTTTCATTTCTTTGTCTAGATGATTATGATATTAATATAACACCTCTATATAACTTTTTGGTGGAAGCTCAAGATCCTTCCAAGGGAGAGATAAGGAAGGATATTTACGTTGAGAAATATAAAATATATCTTCAATTCAACTGGCTAGAGACTATAGAATCACTTTCGATAAAACTCTATCACTACCCTAATTTATATTCTCACTTCAAGGATGGATTCATAAAAACTTCGAGGTACCCCCAACTTCAATTGCCTTGCAGTCTAAGAATTCCTCCAGTACAACTCATAATATATTTCCATGCACTTCCCATTAAAATGGAACACCATATTCTCCAAGAGCACCATATCTATCATATTTTTTCTTTACAACACGAGACTAAGAAGCATTTTGTTTGTAGAGGCACACATTTATATGAGACCAAAGAGATATTTTATTCTCTTAAAGGACTCACGTGTCTCCCTCCAACCTTTCATGGCTTATTAGGGCTAGAGGTTATGATCCCTTTTCTTCTAAGAGGTGTTATACCTACATCATAAACTTTCTAAGTATAAATCATCCAAGTTTCCCTACACTAAGTTGATTACTAACCTCTTTTAACGTTTCCACAACTTAAGCAGGAAAATATCACTTGACCAACAACTTGGCTAAAGTGTTAGGTTCACAAGGCATTGCAAATCTAAGGATATGTTGTAGCAAACAACAACCCCCCATTAATTGTTATTCATAATAATAATGGGGACACTTTGTTTTGATATAAGTGTTTAATTTTATCTTTAATGACACTTAGGGCTTAATTATGTGTTTCAATAATAAAATTTGTTTTTATAAGAACCACCACAACCTTGACCAAAATTATAAAACCTTTTAAAAAAGGTGCAAATTCTTCTAAGATACTTGGGTATCTCGAAATCCTAGAATCTCAAAACCTCTAGCCCTCATAGAGCTTTCCTTAATTGGGTTTCCTCAATTGATGGGGCTTCTAAGGGTGTTATTTTTTATTGGGCCACTATATTATCCAACAACCTATCAAATCACATTCTAGCTTTCTGTACCTCTCGCAGTGTGTCTGAGAATAAAATGCCCCCATTTTACATGTCAGCCTACATTATGGATTGTTTGTGCTTTTTTGGGGGGAAATTATATGTGTTATAGTTCGAACATTAAATTATAAATTTGGGGTCGTAAGACTTAGAGGCACAAGCGTAGGTAACACGGGATCAAAGCGTCTAATCTAAACTAACATCTAAGAATTATGGGATAATGCATTGAATATTGTATGAAATTATTGTTCTTAAATTAATTTATAGAATTAGGTACAAAATCAGAATTTTTGTTTCTAAATCAGTTTACATATTTAACTACAAAAAAGAATTTCTATTTTTAAATCAAAATCACTCTACAACTTATGATTTCCTAGCTTAGAACCAATCTGAATTAACACACACCGTTTCATAAATAAATCTAATTAAATCTCACTTCGAAATCCAGAAATAACAAATTATATACTCTAATGATTACCGAAGCAAATAAAATAAAACTTTATAAATGGCATGCAATTTCTAAAGCATTAAAACACAAACTATACTAAATAATAACATTATGTCTCTAATTGGTTCTGAATATTCAAACAAATCATAAGCTATAGGAGTCTCATGCCATTGATATATAAATTCATAAGCAATAAACACAAGAAATTAAATTTAAAACATAAACATTTGTTTCTTCATAATTTTGTTTCAAATTGAAGCTTCCCTTTTCCAACTTTCATGAATTTGAGAGTGTAATCATGGAGTTAATTATGTATGGAGTATGGTCATAACAATACTCCAAGGCTTACAAAGACTTAGCAACAATGCACTTGTTATCGTTAATCCAAATCTATGAAAACAAAGAAACAACATAAGTAAGAAATTAAATGGAAAAAATTTTAAAGTCACTAATGAAACAAATGGGAATTCAATCAACTATTTTAATTAATTCTAAATTCAAATTCAAATAAAATACTACCCTAGGGATCACACCATAAATCAAAAAGCAATTATATAATCTAGAATGCTGAAATAAATTGCAGAAATAAATTAACAAAACAATTAAATCTAATTCAAACCATATGCAAGAAATTAAATATAAATAAACACTAAAATTCACACTTACGTAATCTATGTTAACCCTGAAAACACGATGGGTTCATGAAACCTTTCCTTTCCATGTGTTGCAGGTCAAAGCTCAATTCACAAAATGGACACCAAAGCTATAGCAACTTCATCATCCTTTATTCATCCAAAAACAAAGTTCAATGTACAACAACCAACAAATGTAATTGTGCTTCCTCTCCTATGTAACTCTCTGTGTGTAACCTGTAACTTGTAACTCTTGTGTGTAACTCTCCTCTATGTAATTCTCCCTCTATATACTATGCTTTCACAATTTGAGATCCAAAACTCAAGGATTTGATCTCAGCTAAATGCCAACAAAATTACAAAAATATATTTCAAATGATGTTTTTGGAATTGGTTATGGAAAATTTGTCTTTGGAAATCTCATGATCCATGCATAACATGATTGAGATATAGAATACCTTATTGCAACTACATATAGCTTGAAAAAGAAACAAAATAAATATTCAAACCAAAATATATGGAACCGTGGTTGACCCAAAACCATCAAACCAAACAATTTTGTACTTAACTTCAGAATTTCGGCACTAATTTTGTACTTAAAAATTGCGCTAACCATAACTTCTTCATGATGACAAATTTTGACAAACGGTTTCTAGGTTACTTGAATGAGGATACTTTGAACAAGCTCCATGTCTCAAAATCACAATATTCTTCTTCATTTGATCACAAATTGAGATTTTAATCTACAACCATTCTGTACTTAACCTGTAGCAACTAGTTTAATTGACTTATGAAGAATTTTGGCAATGAATCCCTGCAGTAAATAAACTTGGCAAAACCATCATTAGAAAATCATAGAAAAGTCATCTCTAATCATTTAAAATTTAAGAAAACTAATGATAATCAACCACGAAGTGTAAGATATGAATTGGCAGCAAGTTGTGGAATTATGGTATGAAATGAGTTAAAAATATAGGAATTTAGGTTATGAATAGTGGTATTGTACAGTGGAAAAAATGGGCATATTTGAGGCCCAACATCCCCCCATGCCTATGGATTTGCATGTCCTCATGCAAACAAATCCCTTTCTCATTTACAAATTCTTGACATTGTTTTGTAGATGTTGGTTCTTTGTGGAACAACATTGCTTTTGGTTCTTGTGGAGCAGCACTACTTGAATATTTGGAGGTGTTGGTTCTTGTGGAGAAACACTCTTCACATTAACATATCATACTAATTTATAGAGCAATACAAATTGAGGACAAGAAAGGGATGGATGAGGAAGAGATGATGGATGAAATGAGGTGGTGATGGAGATGGTAAGTATGTGAATGGGTGCTTGCATACTCTGTCATCACGAGGCCAATGCTTATAGGTGGTTTTCCTTTATCATTTCATGGCAGTAATGAATTCATCCTCTAAATAAAATTCTAGGAGAAGACACTATAGAGACTTCCTTTATTAATATACCATAAGGATTTTCTTTTAACATGGTCTTGTAATCAGAGTATAAGTCTTTTTATTATGAGTGGAAAATGGAAGGAAAACAGAAGGATAATTATTTATGAAAGATGAAATGCATGGAATGAGAAGTGGTTAATCATTAATTTTCTTAAATATTCTAATGAATTAGAGAATCTTAAGCCAAATTTTACCTCAAGTTTTACCTTTATTGTTGATGTGCTTGGTGCTGCAGGATGAAGTGGAGGATGGAATGGCTGGAGCTGATTTGACTGTTGATCTGGTCTGCTAAAGAAGGATGAAGGATGAACTGAAGGGCTGAAGGATGAATTGAAGGTCCCCTTCTCCCCCATGCCTGAGGAGTTGTATGTCCCCAAACAACTGAGGAAATGTTACTGCTACTGCAAATGAATGGTCGTGATGTTATATGGTAGCCTTTGCAGAAATAAAAATATGCTGCAAATGAAAATAGAAATGTTGATACAAAGATCAAAACTATTGCAAATATTTGTTGAGATCATAAAACCATATATTCTTCAACCGCTACAAACCCATGTGAAATATTGCATATGCGAATAAATGGTGTCGATGTCGAACACAAGAAATAATCATTGGATTACTGACCATTGAGGAGGTCGTTAACCAATGCGAGATATCCCAACTTTGATGTGAATGGGAATCAAGGCACTAGATACATTCTACTAGCCATGAATGGATTTTTCGAAGTTGAATGGACTACAAAATTCATCCACCAGGAAACATTGATGTATTTCTTTAGTAGATGCAAGGACACCTACCATTAAGGAATACAAGCTCCCAAGTACCTTATCTAACCCTAACCGTGAACCTAGATAATATGTTGATGTCGATGGGACAACGCTTTTTGGCAGGTGGGTTTTAAGGGATCCCACATCAACCAACTTGAGTATAAACATAATGACTTGAAAGATACATGATTTGAAGAACTCATACAAATTTAAAAACTTTATTGGGAACTTTTCCCACCAGTTACCTGGTTTTCAAGCAAAGTCCCTATCTAGTTGTGCCAAACAAGCTGGTTTTCACAAAAGGACTTATTTTTCTCTTTACTATTTTCATTTATTTATTTATTACAATACTAACTTTCCTACTCTACTAGAGAAGAGACATCCTCTTTCAAGTGAAAGAGTACTTCCAATGAAGCCATGTGTGGATCAAGTACAAAGATATATTCATGCCCATATTTAACATATAAACTTTAGAAGGTACATGAGCATGAAAAATCAGCAGTTTTGAAAGATGTGATACAAAGAGTATTTGAAGATGAGAGTGGTACTTTGACTGGATTGTGATTTGGAACCAATGCTCGATGTAATCCTAGTGGTATTGACCCATTTCTTCATTTGGACCACTTTGAAAGTCCTCCTCGGCCATGCCAGACAAACTTGGATAATTGGTCTCAAGAATGCATACAAGGCTTGTTGATGGGCATGGTGAAAGTTCTTTGATCTCAGGTTTAGATGGATGCTCTCCATCAGATTTGGTACATGAGTTCTCGATCTCCTTGATAGATAGGCAAGAGGAATCAAGGGAGACTTCCAAATCCTTTTCTAGTTGTGGAGAGATAGATAATTTCCTAAATGTGGTCAGGATGAACTCTTCCTGAGAGGCAGATATCCCAGCTACTATTAGGATTTGAGAAAGTACTTCGAGGGACATTCTTCAACCTCTCAATCATTCTTGAATTTCTCCTATTGATTGATGATTCCTGTCTCACAACATGAATCAATACACAGGGGTTCTTACAGCACCCCAAAAATGTTTTTTCTTTAAAGAGATTGAAAATTTAATCTAAATGAATTAAAAATGCTAATTGCAATAAAACTTACCAAACTTGAACTCCTCACTTACTTGGACAGCTAGACTTTGGAGTAACTGCAAGCCAAAGCGAATGTGTCGCTCTTCACTCACGTCTTACCATCATATCTTCCCTCTAGTTTCCCTACAAATAAGATCACAACAAAAACTTGTGAAAAAACTATGCTCTAATCCCTTTAGCACGTCCCCGGCAACGGTGCCAAAAATGTTGGGGAAATTATATGTGTTATAATTCAAACATTAAATTATCAATCTGGGGTCATAAGACTTAGAGGCACAAGTGCATGTAACACGGGATCAGAGCGTCTAATCTAATCTAACATCTAATAAATCTAGGATAAGGTGTTGAGTAGAGTACGAAATTACTATTCTTAAATTAATTTACAAAATTAGGTACAAAAGCAGAATATCTGTTTCTAAATCAGTCTACAGAATTAAGTACAGAACATAATTTCTATTTTTAAATCAAAAGCATTCTACAACTTATGATTTCCTAGCTTAGAACCAACCCGAATTAACACACACAATTTCAGAAATAAATCTGATTAAATCTCACTACAAAAACTAGGAAATAACAAATTATCTACTCTAATGATTAACTAAGAAAATAAAATAACACTCCATAAATGGCATGCAATTTCTAAAGCATTAATACACAACCTATACTAAATAATAACACTATGTCTCTAATCAGTTCTGAATATTCAAACAAAGCATAAGCTACAGGAGTCTCGTGCCATTGATATATAAATTCATAAGCAATAAACACAAGAAATTCAATTTAAAACATAAACGTTTGTTTCTTCATAAATTCATTTCAAATTGAAACTTCCCTTTTCCAACATTCATGAATTTGAAAGTGTAATCATGGAGTTAATCATGTACGGAGTATGGTCATAACAATGCTCCAAGGCTTGCAAAGACTTAGCAACAATGCACTTGTTATCTTTAATCCAAATCTATGAAAATAGAGAAACAACTTAAGTACGGAATTAAATGCAAAAATTTTGAAAGTCACTAATGAAAATAATGAGAATTCAATCAACTATTTTAATTAATTCAAATAAACTACTATCGTTGGGGTCACACCATAAATCAGAAAGCAATTACATAATCTAGAATGCTGAAATAAATTAACAAAGCAATTAAATCTAATTCAAACCATTTGCAAGAAATTAAATATAAAAAGGAAATAAACACTAAAATTCACACTTACATAATCTATGTTAACCCTACAAACACGATGGGTTCAGGCAACCTTTCCTTTCCATGTGCTATGGGTCAAAGCTCAATTCATGAAATGGACACAAAAGCTATAGCAACTTCATCATCCTTTATTCATCCAAAAACAAAGTTCAATGTACAACAACCAGCAACTATAATTGTGCTTCCTCTCCCATGTAACTCTCTGTGTGTAACCTGTAACTTGTAACCCTTGTGTGTTTCTCTCCTCTATGTAACTCTCCCTCTATGTACTATTATTTCACAATTTTAGATCCAAAACTCAAGGATTTGATCATAGCCAAACGCTAACAAAATTACAAAAATACATTTCAAATGATGCTTTTGGAATTGGTTATGGAAAATTTGTCTTGGGAAATCTCATGATCCATGCATAGCATGATTGAGATATAGAATATATGATTGCAGCTCCATATAGCTTGAAAAATAAATTAAATAAATATTCAACCCAAAATATATGGAACCGTGGATAACCTGAAATTGTGGCGGACTCAAAACTATCAAACCCGGCAATTTTGTACTTAACTTCATAATTTTGGCACTGATTCTGTACTTAAAAATTGCACTAACCATAACTTCTTCATGATGACAAATTTTGACAAATGGTTTCTAGGTTACCTGAATGAGGGTACTTTGAACAAGCTCTATGTCTCAGAATCACAATATTCTTCTTCATTTGATCACAAATTGAGATTTTAATCTACATCCATTCTTTACTTACCCTATAGCAACTCATTTAATTGACTTATGAAGAATGTCGGCAATGAATCCCTGTAGTAAATAAACATGGAAAAACTATCATTAGAAAATCATAGAAAAGTCATCTCTAATCATATAAAAGTTAATAAAACTAATGATAATCAACCACGAAGCATAAGATATGAATTGGCTACAATTTGTGGAATTACGATATGAAATGAGTTTAAAATATAGACATTTAGGTTATGAATAGTGGTATTGTACAGTGGAAAAAAATGGGCATATTTGAGGCCCAACACTTTTCTCTTGATTTCCTAGCTATGGGATGGAAATGGACCCCCTCCAATCCTATGCCTATTCATATTTACCATAATATACTCTGAGAGTCCAATTATTTTGACCATTTTTATCATATTTTCCACCAGGTCATCATCCCTATCTATGAAATCATATTTGAAACCAAGCCTCCCAGAATGTCCCTAGAAGCCATGGAAAACCTCAAGAAGATTGGGAATTGGTTCGGTGAAGAGTTATTTACATATACCATAATTTTGGGTAGCTACATGGAACCTCGAGTCCTACCCCTTTACATTCCTGACAAGATTTTGTGCAGGGAAGTAGCTTACCAAACAGTTGGCCATGGGATTACCAAGGCATTGAAAGACAATAACAAAAGGGTTTGGCCTCAGTTTCCTCTACCTTTTTGTATTTTATCTTTGTCCAATTACATTCATGTTGAGAAAGAGATATGAGTCATTGAAGCATTGAAATTAGCCACCATCCCGGCTAGGTCATATGACCCTAATGGAGTACAAAAACAGGTTGCCATAGCTTCTGGTATTAGAAAATATCTATATGAGAAACATAAACTTGATAACTTATTTTTTGAATATTCCTCTTATAATATGGTCTTGAGTAGTGTGGATGAGAAATTGTTAGTGGAGGAATGAGTAAAGTTTTTTCTCTTTCAGAAATTCAAGATTGGCTCCCCTGCCTATAGACTTATTGCAGCTTCCCCTACAAAAACAAGCCTCTTTGAAGGACACTAGGTCTTCTACTCAGCAAGAATATTCCTCTCAACCAGTGGTCCCTCCTCAACTATAAAAAACAATAATAACTAGTTCTTCAAACCCTGGTGGAGAAATTCATATAGTAGATCTAAGGATGGAAAAGGTTTGGGAACAATTTGATCATATCCTGAAACAACCCAAGCAAGGGGAACAAGAAAATGTGATCCTAGGAGGAGAGGCTACTCCTCAATACGGAACCTATAGAATGATCCCATCATTGTGCAAAATCACATGCCAAAATAAACAACATCCGAGAACACACCAGTGGCCACCTAGCCTGAGGTAGAGATTATTCCTGCTAATCCTACTTTTGAAATCTTCCTCAATATTGAGGAGATTCCTCCAATGGACATATTTTATAGCCCAATGCACAAATTTGTGGTCAAGAGAGGCAGAAAGAAGAGGAAAATTGATGAATCCCAAGCTTTAGTTCCAGGAAAATCCTCTCAATCCACTTCTCTTGAAGTTCTCTAGAAAGTATCCTCTGATGCCCTTGCTAAAGAGCTTGGGAAATTAACTCAATTTACAGGTGCATATGCCTCTGCAACCATGGATAAAGAAATAGAGGTGCAAGAATTTCTAAGAGAAAAAGATGAAAAGATTGCCACTATGGAGAAGGAATTCATGAATGAAAAAGAGAAATTGAGAACACAGTGGCAAACTTAGTTAAACCAGAAGGATATCACATTGATAGAACTGCAAAAGTAGTTCAATGCACTTCAAATTCAACATGCAAAGGAAATTAAGTTAAAGGATGTAAAACTCGAGGAATCAAAGAAGCAAATGGAGAAATTGTAGGTCAGGACCCCTCATCTAGTGAAATTCAAACAGGAGGCCTATGACCTTAATGCTCAGCTCCAAAAGCAACAACAACTTTTCTGTGATAAGTTGGAATTGATTCAGGTACAATGAAAACTAGGTAATACATTGACTGATGAGCTAGTGGATATGATAACATATTATGATGAAACCAAACGATGAAACCAAATGGAAAAACAGTGATGAGGGAAAAAAATCTAACTTTCCTAAAATTGATGAAATGCAAAAGTCAATCATTTTCAAAGGATGGAAAGCCAGGATTTGTTTGGTAAAGAAGCTTATCAATGATGCAAGAGAGTTATCAAATTCCATATTCAAATCCATCAATGATTCATTGCTTGAATCAAATCTAATTCCCAGTTGTCCAAAAGATTCCTTTCCAAATGTATAGAGGTTTCTCAAAGATTGGCTCGAAGAGAGGGCGAAGTTTGTTAAGAGAATTAATCAATTAGCTAAATTTAATATTGAACTCAATTGGAAGTTAATGGTCAAGCCTCATAGACACTGGATGGTTCTAAAGGCACCATCCAAATGCTACCACCTTTGAGAGCGTCTATCTTCAGCTTCCAGGTGCACATCAAACCTCGCTCCCATCTAGTGTTGGCATCACTTCTAGATATTCAATGGCTCTGGCAACGAACTATTGGCTCGTCTTCAACCAGCTAAGAGTTGTTACAACCATCTATTTTATATGTTACGTTTCTTATGCTTTAGGTGAGAATTTTTAGGGAAAGTAGTTTCACTCCTTATCAAAAACACTATAAATCTCCATCTTGAACTTATTGCAAAGGGTTCTAAATTTTGAAAAAAAAATTGTTGCACTTTTGTACTGAGGTTTTTCTTTAATTTTATCCGAACTAATTTCAATTCCAATATGCTCATATTTCCAAAAGTGCCGGTATTTTTATCAACTCTATATTCATTCTACTTTTAAAAGAATTATTTCAAATGTTTAAATATTGTTCATGTATGCGCTTTTATGAATTCTAGCATTATCACTTTTAATGTGTGTGAATTAAATTTCATAACATATAGTGAATAGAAAAATTTCTATTTATATGTGATGAGCTTATAATTAATTTGATTAATTTTTTAGTCAAATTAATTCTTTAATTGATTTTAACAATGTTAATTTGTGGGAATCATTATTTCCATGAAACAATGTTATTTTCCTAGCACATATAACATAATATACTTGGGTAAAATTAATTAAATTAGATTAGTTTTTAGTTTATATCAGTGGTTAAATTAGTTTATTAATTATCATCACCATCCACTCCACCCTTATACACAATTATTTTTCACAATTAAATGGACCCAAAATACCATTCAAAACCACCAAATCCAATGCAAAAGAGTTTGATTTGGGGCTCTGACCAAGTGGATTCCCAAATGTTGATGCAGTCAATTTTGGCCATCAACAAGATATCATTAATCTCAAACTAATTGTACACTTTTTTCACGAGCTAAAGTAACTGTTTTTGTAGTGCAATTATACTCTTTTCTTTTTATGAGACTTTCTTCTTCATAATTTTCCTTGATGCTCCCCATTATGATGGGTTGGATTTTCCATGAATTTTAAATTTCTTAGAATAGATTCAATTTCCTTGTACTTTATAATACATGAGGTTATATTTTCACTTTTATGGTTATCTATTATATTATACTCCTTTCAATTCCATAAGTCAGTTTTGACTTTTTTATAAACACTATGTAATTTAAATCAAATTTATTAAAAAATAATTAAATTATTATAATAACATTTAAAAAATATGAAAATTAATATTTGAATACATGTAGTATATGAACTAAATGTAAATATGTTTTTCCTTATATAATATATTTCATTCTTTTTTTCTCAAAGGATATATTTCATAATGTCATAATCTAAATGAACATATAGAAAGAACCTTAAGGAAACATTTTCACCAAATAAGGTCGGTAATGCACAATATATGGACCTTTCTTTGAAAAACCAAGGTAATGGTTTGTAAATACAATAACATTAAAAAGTTAATAAAATATATTAACCACTAAAAAACCACATGCACTCAAAACCCAAATTTAAAGAAAACAAAAATGATTGCTGGATAGCAGCATAGTTCTTTCCTATTTTGGTATTTATCGATATGCTAGCATGATTAAGGCAATGTGGGGTCTGTGTTTTACATTATTCAAGAATGCTCCATTTACCAAATCTTTTTTTCAATATCTCATTATTCCCACCTTCGTGTAGACAACTTCTTCCTCACACACACTACTCTGCACAATTGTTTTACTTGGACAATCAAAGGTTGAACCTTAGTGGAGTAAGCCGATTGCAGAGATCGATAAAGGGGCCTTAGAGTATACAACTGTGATCCCTTCAAGGAGATCTTACACAAAGAGTTGATTTCAAGCATTAGTGGAGGTGAATATATATATATATATATATGGGCCTCCACATAAATTTCTTTTTGTGTGGCCCTGGCCTCATTCAGGCCCTGTACCAACTTGTTCAACCCCGCACATTCTGGATTGACAGATATATTATATCAAATCAAAATAAACGAATAAAATTTCATAATCATCTTAAGTGATATTATAATTAAATAAGCCACCATTGCAGGAGTAAATAATCAGAAACCCCTCATAAGTATCAAGGGCAAGGGTTCAGTATGGGTCAAATGTGAGCCACACAATTTCCATAATGTGTCCTTCTAAAGAAAAACAGGGCAGATGATAATCTTTGGTTCTTTCTCGTCATCCTAGTAAAGAATGACAAGCAATTTTTTTTTCTTAATATACAGATCATAACATTTTATGTCTAATTCATCTTAGAAAACATAATATAAGTTAGAAAATCGGCTTGTGCCAATTGTCTTTATGTTTAACTCAATGCTACGAGGCCTAAGGTTAATAACATTGTCTTTACATTTAGTCGGATGCCATCTAGTTTGAGATTAAGAACTGATTTCATGTATGCTCAACAAAAATAATTTATCAATCCATGGGAAAAGAAACACAACCTTCGGTACTAGATTCGGTCGACGATAGAAATTTATTTATTCAACCATATATCAACAAATTTTAAGGGAATGCACCTCATGGTTTTCACTCGGCTCACCCATAGGTTATTCAAAGTCTAGATTTGAAGGATTTGAGTGATAAGGAGTTGCAATTTCATTCAATTACATAATAATCAAAATCGCAAGTCCACTGACTTTCCTTGCTAAAACTAATGTTGAAGAATACAAGAGATCAACTACTAATCCTCATCTACTTCAATGGGGAAACACATGGGGAAGGGCACTACGAAGGGTATTGCACCATAAATTCATTGTAAACAAATGAGGATTTTAATGAATCAATCCATGCAGAGAACACAAAAAAAATGTTATACGATCACCTGAGCAGCATAGAGAACCAACCCACAACTCCACCCACCCTATAAAGTATGTGTCTTGGCCTAGAATTCATTCATGGAATTTCATTTCAAACAGAAAGTTAGGTATAGTTTCTTCAGGCTTGAGCTACTTCATAAAAAATGCTTAAAATGATTTCTTGCAAAGGCATGCATGGTATACAATCCCTTATTGGAGATAGGCATGTATCTATGTGAGGTTTATCGACCAATGAATCTTGATAAAAAGATAGATGTAACAACCCTGGTCAAAATTCCATGTAAAAGTTAATAAAGGTAAAAATAAGACCAAGGTTAGGGGATACGTATTCCAAGTTGAATGATAGGAAAAACATCCTAGTGGGTGTTCATTTTTGTTATTATGGCTAAAAGAATTTGGCAAAGGCAATGGAAAAGGCTTTAGAAAGGTAAATGGAATTATTTGACACTTATTTATAAAATAATGGAAATTAGGAGAAAAGGAAGGTGAAAGGTCACAAGTTTCATGTGAGGAGGAAAGTGAAAGAAAATAATGGAAATTGAAGAAAATAGAGACCTCATTGATAAAAAGGCTTCTAAGGATTAGTGGGCAGGGTTGGTCGGTATAACCTTTTTTCAGTTCATTCTTGCAGTTCTCTAATTACTCTCTCTCTCCCTCTCTTTTGGACACTTATAGTTTTCTTGGAGCACTTTGGCATTGGATCAAGAAAGGAAAAGAAGGCAAGAGGAAGGAAGGAGCAAGCAAGGAAGAGTAGGATCAAGCAGATACAACAAGATTCTTTGCAGGTATCAACTGGTATGTGTGCTTTCCTTGTTATATTTGGCATACATGGTATTGCATGTGGTTCTTTGCTGTCATGGCATGGGTTTTTCCAAGTGTGACAGTGTTTTTAGCCTAGGCTTGCCATTTCCAAATAGCTTTGGTGTGATGGGGTCCCATGTTTTGGTCGAGCTGGATTTCTGGATGGATTCAAAGATGAGTGAGGTGAATCTCTGAAAGAAAGTACACATGGCACAATGATCCCTGAACCAAACTTTGGATTGCGGTAAATCCACTGGCCTAGTGACCCTTGAACCGGACTGTGGGTTGCAGTAAATTCAAGTATTGTGTGCCCCGATGGGCCTAGAAATACTTGATCGGTTAATGGTGGGATATACAGTAAATCCTATAGGTAGTTGCCCTTGATTAGGCCTAGGAATCATTATCGGTGAATGGCGGGATATACGTAAATCCTAGAGGGTGGGGTCTCGGTTAGGGTTTAGTGATCCAGTGTGGATTACAGTAAAGCCTAGAGACTAGGAGATAGGGAAATTCCTCATGGTGTAGGTGGAGAAATCTGGTGGCATCCATGCTTATTTTATAGCCTATTGATCCAGGAGGGATTGCGATAAAGCCTAGTTTTATTGATGAGGGTGAGGTGTTGTAGCCTCGGGAAGCCCTAGTTGAGTTTTGTTTTAAGTCCCACAGTCATGCTTGGAATATGGCACGGGGGTGATTGGTTGAACGAAAGATTTGGTTCATCTAATCTATGGTCAGGTGTTTCGTGGAAGTCCCAAACCTAGTTGGTCATTGCATTCATTAATATGAGGTTATTTCTCCTTATCATTTCATGAGTATTATACTAGTTCATATGTGGATTATATTTTTCTTGTTTCCTTGGTATTTCTGTTGTTATTATGTTGGCTATGAATATATATTATGACATTGGTGATGTATGGATCTCATCATGTTTTTACTTGTAATTGAATGAACAATGAACCTATGACCTAATATATGATAATGCATCTAATGTGATAAGGAAACAATGCCTCATAATGAATCTCAAATAAGTATGAGACTCCTATGCTCAACTATGTTGTTAAGACCTGTAGATTTCATGTTTGTGACATGTTTCACGAAATGCCTATCATGGCTAGTAGGAGTCCAGTCTATTCCTTGTCAATAGTTTTGCAAATGTATCATTGTTCTATGGTGTAAATTCATTTCTGAAAGTGCCATTGAGTTTTGGGTAGTGACTTGAGCTCTGGGCCTGAAAAAGTGGCACAAATCACGGATTCGCATGCACAGCACTAGGGGAAAAAATCCCCAAAAGGTCCCTTTCCCTTGCTATGGGAGATTTTGGAGCCTTCCAAATGCACCCTTGTCCATATCAAGGGAGTGTTTAGGGGTTTGATGTATTAAAATTTTATTTGGTCATAAGGGTTGGTTACCTTAGTGGTTGGGATGGCTCCTAGGAGTTTTGTTGCTGATGTGGAAGTTCTGTGTGGTGTGTTTCCATCGATTCCACTTCCTTAAGGTGACTTAGGAGGTTGAACCCCATTATAGTGGCCTCTCATTGCATATTTACCCCTGTTGGCTAGTTACTTGGGTAGTTATGGGATGAGGGTGTTACAGAGTGGTATCAGAGCAGGTTGTGCTCTCTTTGGGTCATATTTGATACCATAGAATGGTATCAGAGTGGGTTCTATTCTCTTTGGGTGGTTTCTGGTTTCCATTCTTCTTGTGTGATGTCTGATATCACAAAGTGGTATCAAAGTGGGTTGCGTCATTTTTGGATGATATATAATACCATAGAGTGGTATCAAAGCATGGTTCAACCTTTGGAATAGATGGGTGGAATGTGTTTGTCATGCATGCATGTCAGTTGCATATGTGTTCTTTATGTTTGTGGACTATGTGCTTGTTATGTATGCATGGTGGTGGTCATTGTTGTCGTTGTGTTTCCATGTGGAAGTTGATGATGTTATTTTTGGGATGTGTTAGTTATGAATGTATGTCAATTGTATATGCATTTTTTATGCATGTCAGTGTCTATATGTTGTTATGCATGCATTATTATGGGCATGGTTTCCATGCATGAGGTTGTTGTAGGCATTTCAGATAATCATGATGTAGTTTTTATGTTATGATTCTAATGTGTTGATTGAGATAGAGCAGAAGATGAAGATCATCAGAGTGAGGTTGCATCACTAGACTTTGGGGTAAGAGAAGATCGTCATACAGGTATTGTATGTTTGGCATGCAAGTATGTTGGTTAATGGATTATTATATGCATTAGGGTTATATACATGCTTGTCATTTTACAATTTTTTTGGTTACATGCATGCTAGATGATAGTGAATCGTTGTGGTCATATAGCCATGAATGATAGTAACTTGTTGCTATATGCATTGTTTTTTGTTGTTGTTTTTATGCTAGTTAACTTGATTATTAGGTTTCTTGCAACTAAGATATTGATGTTATATGTATCATGCTAAATTGTATTGGCTTATGAAGATTGTTAGGGTTATGACATTCAGGTATGAGTTGGCATATGTGTGATATTGTATTGTACTAAACTAGACTAATTTTGCATATGTGATTGTTATGCATGAATGATAATTATTTGTGAGTTTATAATATGAACATTTTAGCTAGTTACTGTCATGGATATCATGACCTTATTTATGGTTGAGTTGATATGTTGTGAAGTTATATTGTGCTAATCTAGCTTGATTGTGCAGACAAGATAGCCTCCCTTGAGATACATTAAGGTATGAGTTTTCTTATGTTGTATATTTGGTGCTTGAATGTTTGATTATGTCATCTATTTGGGGTTTAAGCGTTTAGTGTCTATTACATCATCTAGTTGATTTATGTAACATGGTGTGTTTATAGTTTTCTTGAATGTTTGATTAGTGCATGATATGAGTATGTGCCTATAAGATTAAATGAAGAAATAATCTTGTTTTAAGATGGTCATACTAACACACCTGTGTTGAGATAGTTGATATGTACTTGAGTGTAACATTATGTATTATGACTGATGAATGTGAGTTGATTTTGATTATGACGTGGTTGTTAGACTTGGTGAAGGTTGATTTCCAAGTAATAGATATGTTGCCTTGATCTTTTGAACATATGATCGACATGTGTGAACAGTTGCAGGAAACATGCTTGGTATTAGCATGGAAAGGTAATATTTGATGCGTTTATATAAATAACAATGGGATGATGTGATAGCATATAGTAATACTCAATTGTAGAAAGGAAAATGGTAAAAGAAAGGAATTGGGCAAGAATTCCTTTCGCTATGTTTGGAAACCGTAACTCCAAACGAATGAATGCTTTGAATACAAGAAGTGTTCTTAACCCTAATTTGTCAGAAATTATGTGGATATGTGTTATATTCATTGACATGTATTTGACAAGTATAACAGCTGGTGTCTAGTTATAGCTAGGTCTGTTAAGGGAATTGGAGTCCCTTGAGACATGGCACAAATGTGTTCAGCTACAAGGAAGCGTTCTTGGCATAACAAGGTAAGCTAACTGGATGATTGTTATATTTATTTATACAATGACAATTATGTGTTTATGGTAGTGTGATGCAGGGAGTTGCATGGGAACAGAGGTTTCCATGAAATATTGAAGACGGCTCAGGTTGAGCTTTCCTTTGGAACCATGGGATTGAGTCAGGGTGTCTATTGTTAGTCTTGTGCTTTTGATCTTTTTTTATTTGTTTGTGCTTGATATGTGGTTTGTTTATGCCTAGTATATGGCCATACGTTTGTGGTGTCGTATTATTAGTGGTTTTCATGGTTTTCTCTTGCTTGCTTCTTGGTATTTCCTTTTATGTTTTATCTTGGGAATTGGCTCGAAAAAGAGGAAAGTTAGTGGAGTTCAAGGAGAGTTGTGTGGTACCCAATAGGTGATGTAAGTCTTGGATGAAGCTCATTGCATGTATAAGGGCAATTAAAGGCAAGCATATGATAGCTGGTTGGATTGGTTGGGTCCATTAAGGTAAATGGACAATGATAGGAAAATCATGAGAAAGGTAACAGAAAGGGTAAAGTAAATTTATTTGAGGTTTTAGCTGCCTTGGATATGTTGGGAATTGTTGTTCTCAATGTTTTGCATGTTGTGCATGAATAAAGGAAGTTATCTTAACCCTGACCTTGATATCTAGTAATTATGTTGTGATCATGATTTCTTTATGCTAATGTTTATATATATATATATATATATATATATATATATATATATATATATATATATATATACATTGTTATATAACAGGGTCATCAGGGATCATGATTATTTTATGTGGATGTTTATGTGTATACATGTATGTATGTATGCTGATGTGTGACAGAGTCAACAAGAATCATTCTTGTGGAGGAATGATTATTTATACAGGTGAATGGCATGAAGAGGTTCATGGTTTATGAGGAGTCAAGCAGGAAGAGTAGCCCTAAAATATCTCTTAGTTCAATATCATGTGGATAATACTTGATATTATGTGATTATAGTATGTATATATTTATGCTATGACAGGCTATGCTAAGAGATACCTGAGCGAAACGAAAATAGCGTGATCCGCTATATGCTAAGATAAGCATGGATGGAGGAGAGACACTGGATGCAAGGTTTCTTGGTAGAGGCAGTGTGGTTTGTAGTTTTTAACCCTGTACAAAAATTTCTTACAGACGAATTCTAAAAATAGAAAATAAACAATGATGAGAATATAAAATAAATACACAGAGATTTTCCCCTTGATCCCAAAACCGGGACTACCAAACTGATTTTTCATTATGTTTCTTTCAATGTTACAATATATATATATATATATATATATATATATATATATATATATATATATATATATATATATATATATATATATATAGATATATATATTGAAGCATTCATAAACCCCAATCCATTAACCCTGGATTAGAACATAACCATAGTTCCCTTGAATTCTTAGTGCTCACTGACTTCATCAATGCATCTACAACATTCTTGATAGTTTCCACCTTTCCTAGCAACACCTTTTTGTCCTCAACCATATCCCTCACAAAGTGATACTGAACATCAATGTGCTTTGTCTTTGATGTTAAGCAGGCTTCTTTTCCAAGAAATTGCATTTTGGCTGTCACAGTATATCCTTGTAGCTCGATGTACTAACCCCATACTTGAACACAATCTCCACAACCAAATTGTGTCCTTGCTTGCATGAGTGGCTTCCATGTATTCTGCCTCTGTAGTTGAAAGTACCACTATAGAATATCTCTTTCTCATCCAACTAACTGCACCTCCAAATAGGTTAAACACATACCCACATGTAGATCTTCACTGGTCCAGATCTCCATCCTTGTATGCATCAACAAAGCCATGGATGTCCAACCTTGGTCTTCATTGGTAGCACAGACCATAATCACTAGTTCCACACAAATATTTGAAAACTCGCTTCACTGTTGTCCAATGCTCCTTCCCTGGTTTTAACATAAACCTGCTCAATACTCCCACTGCATGTGCAATGTCTCATCTAGTACAGACCATTGCATACATCAAGCTACCTATTGCACTTGCGTATGGAACACGGGACATGTCCTCTTCCTCTTCATATGTTTTCGAACACTATTCAACAGATAACTTTACACCTATAGGAATAGGAACCTTCACTGGTTTACTATCCTGCATATTAAACCTATGCATTATTGTCTCGAAATACTTCCTCTAGTTTAACCAGATCTTCCTCTTTACCTTATCTCATTTAATTTCCATGCCCAAAATATAGTTTTCAGCACCAAGATCCTTCATGTCAAATTTGGAGGACAATTGGGTCTTCAATTCCTGCATAATTTCTTTGTCATTTCTAATCAGCAACATATCATCCACATACAAGACCAGATAAATAACAGGGTCACCAATTAAGTTAAAATACACACAGTGATCCGCTTTGCTTCTGGTGAATCCAAGCCCCCGTATATATGTATCAAATTTTTGATACCACATCCTTGGTGACTATTTTAACCCATATACAAACTATTTTAACCTGCATATCAGTTCTTTCTTTCCCTTCACCGCAAAGCCTTCAGGTTGCTTCATATAGATCTATTCTTCCAAATCCACATGAAGAAATGTTTCCTTCACATCCATTTGTTCTACCTCAAAATCAAAAGCAGTAGCAACATATAAAAGTAATCTAATAGAAGCTACCTTGGCAACAGGAGAAAAAATTTCACCAAAATCAATTACTGACGCCTTGGAATAACCTTTTTCTACCAACCAAGCTTTGTATTTCTCCACCTTGCCTTCTGCATTCATCTTCTTCTTAAACACCCATTTCCATCCAATGGCTTTCCTTCCATCCAACAACTCCACTAGATCCCAAGGCTCATTTTTGTCCAAAGATGCCATTTCATCAATCATGACCTCTTTCCAGATTTTTCCATCCTCTGAATCTATTATTTCCCTGATAGTTCTGGGATCATCGTCACTAATAGATAAAGAAAATTTTGAACAGAAAGCAGGTGGACTATACCTTTCTGGCTACCTTCTTTCTCGAATTGATCTTCTCACAACTAGAGTTTGTGGCTTTTCATCTTTTGAATCTTGTTTTGTTGTAGAGTCAGATTCTTCCTCCTCTAGCTCAAACTCTATCTTCTCAAGTCCCTTTGGCAGGACTTCATGTTTAGTAATATCTCTCACCTCTCTAAACACCACATCTCAGATGCACACAACCTTCCTTGTTTCTAGGTTCCAAATCTTATAACCTTTTAAACCATCCTTATACCCAATAAATATGCACCTTTCAGATTTACTATCCAACTTTGTTCTTTTCTCCTTTGGAACATGTACATATGCATCACATCCAAATACCCTCAGATGTGAAAGAGAGGGTTCCTTACCAGTCCATACCTCATGTGGAGTCTTATCCTCCAATGTTGATTAAGGTTATTTGTTGACCAGGTAACATGCAGTCTCCACTGCCTCTACCCAAAATTCATGTCCTAACCTAACACCACTGAGCATGCTTCTTGCATTTTCCATCAACAACCTATTCATTCTTTTTGCAACTCCATTTTGTTGAGCTGTGTATGGAGTAGTCTTTTTTCGTGCTATACCACACTTTTTACAGAACTACTCAAATTCCTTCTTGTAGAACTCCCCACCATTATCTATCCTCAACACCTTTATCTTCTTCTCTATCTGGTTTTCCACCAGAGCCTTAAATTCTTTGAACCTATCAAAGACTTTAGATTTCTTCCTGAGGAAATATATCCATGTATTCCTTGAGAATTCATCTATAAATGATACATAGTACACAAACTTACCCAGTGATGGAACCGACACAGGTCAAAAAACATCAATGTGCACAAGCTCTAATATCCCTTTCTCCCTCTTAGCACCAGAGGGGAAACTCACTCAATTATGCTTCCCATGTACACAATGTTCATAGAAATTGAAATCCAGAGAGAAATTAGACATACCTTCTAACATACCATTACCATGAAGTATTCGAAGGCCCTTCTCTCCAATATTTCTAAGCCTTTTATGCCATAACATGGTCTTTTCTCGAGAGACCACTATATTTTTTCTCCACTTTCGGGAACCACAAAATTGTTGCACCCATCAATAACAATACTACCCATAATCTAAACTTCCCACATCAATATTAGTGCTTCCCGAACCACCTTGCAGGTATATTTCTTGAACATTATTTTTACACCTGCATCATCCATCTTGCTTACTGAAATTAGATTTCTGGCCAATGCAGGAATATGTAAAACACCCACGCAAGTGTTCTAATCCTTTCACCTTGCAACTTAAGCTTGACTTTTCCACATCTGATGATTCTATCCTTCCTATCATCCCCTAAGAAGACATCACCACTATCATATTTTTCATACTCGCAAAATCACTCCCTATGTGGAGTGAAGTGAAAGGATGCACCTTAGTCAATCAAACATGCCTCATGATCTACATGTGTACTTGAAGAATAAGACAAGTACACATTCCCACATTTATTTGAGGTTGTTTTTGCCTCTATAGAAGAAGCATCATCATATCCCTTTCCTTTCTCCAAAGCTTTATATCTACAGTCTTTTTTGTAGTGCCCTTCCTTTCCGCATTTCCAACATCTCTTTACATGTTTTCCTGGATAGTTAGATCTTCCTACAAATTTAGATCTCCCACTCAAGGACTTATTTTTGTTTCTATTTTTGGACCGTCCTTGTACAGATAAGGCATCTCCATTTTGGCTCTCCATATTTTTCTGTCTCATCTCCTCCAACAACACGGATGAGACTATTTCATCAAACTTCAAGGTAGTTGTATTTCTACCTATAGCAACAACTAGACTATCCCACGAATATGGTAGAGAACACTGAAAACTGATGCACTTATCTTTATCTGAAATTTTTATATCAACAGATAAAAATTGGCTTACCACAGTATTAAAGGCGTTCATATGCTCTATCACTGAGTACCCACCCTTCATCCTCTGGTTATACAACTTTTTCCTCAAGAACAATTTGTTTACCAAAGACTTAGATTGGTACAAATTCCCTAACTTGACCCACAAGTCCTTCATTGTAACTTCCCCTTATACATTCAACAATATTGAATCTATGATACACAGTCATATTGTGCTCTTTTCCTTTTGATCCAGATTCACCCAGTCTTTTGTTGGCATTGTCTTTGGTTTAATACCCAGATCTATCATGATCCACTAATATTTATCCACCAACAGATCCTCCATCTTGAGTTTCCACAACCCAAAACTCTAAGCATTAAATTTCTCGATCTCCATCTTTCCATTGCTCGCCATCTTCTTTCACCACAAGAATTGATCCCGCAGATATCCCACTGAACAGGGTCTACCATAAGCCTGAGAAAAACCACTCAGCAGCAAAGGCATCCCCTTGAAGCCAAAAAAATCTATTACCAAATGTAGGCTTTAACGTTGTACAGAAATTACCTACAGACGAATTCTAAAAACATAAAATAAAAATGATCAGAATATAAAACAAATACACAGATATTTTCCCCTAAATTCCAAAACTGGGACTAACAGATTGATTTTTCATTATGTTCCTTTCAATGTTACTATTATGGCCTAAATCTACCTCAGGCTTGGAAAGGTAGGATCTAGGGTAACATCAAACCACGCTTAACCTGGTAGCTAGCCCTACCAGGTCGGGAGAGGGCTCTCTCCTTGTCGATCTCAGGAAAATATGGTCAATAAAGCTTGAGATGACTGATATAAAGACTAATTTTAGGCTAGGTATATGATCAGAGGAGTTTGATTGAATTTTATGTTGGTTTGTTGGCTCAAATGTGAAAGGCAGATTTGGGTCCGAGGAATGGACTAAGTCTTGCAGAGGTTTCCATGGGGCGAGGTAGGAAAATGGTTTAATACTTTGAATTAAGTGATATGGAGAGTCTTAAGACTGGTGAGGAGTTGGAGAGGGCATGAAATTCTTAGGAATCCTCTTCAAATAGTTGAAAACATGAAAAACTAAACAAACCCTAGGTAGAGCACTGCAACATCAATGATTTCTACCTTTATCCTTGATTCATTTAGTTAAGCTGAACAGAGAGAGATGATGGCATACATAAACACATATAAACTTGAATTACAGAAGGAAAAACAATACCAAATCAACTTGCCACAAGAATCCCACAAAATGCTGCAAACCCTGGTCTATTCCTTTGCCAAACTGTAGAGATGAATGTACAATAATGCTCAAAGCATTCACAAGAGTCCAACCTTTACAAATGACTGAAAATGTACTAGATATAGGCAAAAAACAACTCATACTAGGCTTTAGGGGTCGAATTCATAATTTTAGGAGTTGTTTCAACAAGATCTAAACTAAGAACTGAAAAGTAGGCAGTGGAACAGCGTGCCTCTAAAACCTAGGAAACTGATTCATTCAATTCAAAACTACCTTTTCATGATGTATCTACCTCCATGAGTAAATTTTCAACATTTTTACATCAAATTCCATCAATTTACATCATGAGTTTGACCATGAGAGAGAAAAAAGTCAAACTGAGAAAAAACTAGGCAAAAAACAGAATTTTTGGGCAAAAATGACAATTTTCCATCCTATGCGTAGCACCTTTTTGTAGCTTATTTTGGAGGCCTTCCCATGCACCAAATTTTCTCCAAGTGGGCTTGTTGGAAATTTCTATCTATCTAATTTCTATAACATGTGGAATTCCCAAATTTGGTGTCCATTTTCCCCTAAGAAAGTGATTTCTCCCAACATTGCTTCCTGTGTGGCCCAAAAGGGGCAGAGGGTATTTTTGAGGTGTTTTTGACCCTTTTGGAAGCTCAAAACATGACAAAACTTTCTAGTAATTTCTATATATTCATAATTTTGCATGAGGAATCCAAAAATGTAGAGTTTTCCTCCAGAGGAGGTCCCTAGCAAAAGCGAGCGTCGGGTGGCGCTACGCCCCAGGCACAAAAACTTTTTTCTCCTCCAAAAATTCAAAATTGTCAAAAAGTGTGCCAAATTTCTTGAAATTTGGGCTGAGTGACCTACGTCAAGTACTATGTTGGGCTAAGGAAGCTTCAGCCAAGATCTTGAGCTTGTCTTGCTCTTTCTTCCTCCTCAAAGTTTTCCTCAACTTGGCCTTTAAGGTCCTTATCCTCACTTTGCAAATCTTGTTTCTTGCCAAATAGTGATAGGCCATGTGCCTCAACATATTTTTCTCTTTTTTGGCCTTCTCCAGTAGCTTCTCCAAGTGCATGTTTTCCCTCTCTAGCCAAGATTCACGATCAGCTTCAATCTCTTGCTCTAGCAGTGTCAACTTGACTTTCCTCCTCTTGGCTGCTTGTCGGTTTTCTCTTATGTTTTGCAGCTCCATGATAGTTTGTTGGTCCTCCAACTACTTGTTACTTTTCTCAAAATAGTTTATGATCCACGTAGCTCCTTCCAGGTTAAGAGATAATTCATGAATGTCAGCTTCTTGTTCCTGGATGATCTCCTTGAGTTTTGAGCTTTGGGAGCCCAAATCAGTGTCATCATCCTGAATGAGAATGAAATCTCTCTCTTGACCTTCAGAAGGCCCTTCATCATGCACTGGTTGTTTACCTTTGTCCTATACTTGCTTTTCTATTGAAGGAAATGAGACCCCTTCCACCCCAGGTGGAGATAGTACTCATTTGGCTGCTGCAAATAATCTCCTTGTGCCCTTCTGATAAGTGACAAACACTGGCACACTAGTGGTTTGAGTCTCATGCACTTCTTGCTGATGTGAAGGCCCTCCTACCTCATGAAAAACTGATGGGGTCACTTGAGGACTTGTGAAAACCTCATGTGAAATGAAATCATCCCATGAAACATTAAGCAAACTCAGCTGATGCAAAACCACAATCTTGATCAATGAAAAGTGATAAATGTTGTTGTACTGCTGATGAGGAGGTTTCCTTTGCACCAATGTGGTCATTTTCTCAATATTCTGGCACATGAAATAGGGGAGGTTCATCATCCTCACTCTAGTGAAATGCATCAATAATCTGACATGATAGGTGTATAAGCGAGAAAATCTGCCTTCACAGCTGAAGTATTTGATTATGAGCTTCATGAGTGGAGCATATGTGTCCTATAGGTATCTGAAAGGGAAGACCCTACTAATTTGCTTCTGATAGCCAGCCTTGATATAAGGCTCATAATGTTCTTTGTCCACCAGTTGTCCCTTGTTCCATTGTTCACCCACATTCGGAATACCTGTTGCTTCAGCTATAGTTTCAGGTGTCAAAGTGAAGGTAACACCTATGAAATTGACTTGGCCATTGTGTAGATGGAGGACAAAAAGTCTAGCAAGCTCATGATGGTATTTCACTCTTTCCACCATCTCACAAAACTGGTAGCAAGATTGATGTTTGAAACATGCTACTACAAGAGGACATGCCAATAGCTCTGTGAGTGTAGTGGGCTCCTCCCGGATGTGTTTTCCTCCCTTGTGTGGTTTTCTTGGTGCATGAATTTCTTGGGAGGAATCACTCATAGTTTCCTCATCTCTTTCATAAGCTGAATTTATTTCCATATTTGCCACTGTTTGGTTTGAAATGATGAGTATGAAGAGATTTTAAATGAAGAATAGGTGTTTGCTATTTGACGAATGGAATTGATGAGTGGGACTGTGAATGAGGGATTTTGTGCTGATTGCAGGGTTATAAGGGAGTGATATGGTTTGGGGAATGAGGATTAGGGTTTAGGGTAATAATGGGAATTTGTTGTTAGGGTTTAGGATTTTGGGGATAGGGGGGTAGGATGAGTGTGAATGAGAGAGGGGTAAGGGATATGAAATGAGGGGAGTGTAGTGGAGGAATGTGAAAATGATTGCAGGGAGCAAATAGCAACAATGACAATTTTTGAAAACCCTAGACAGCTTTTTCAATGGACTGTGCAACAAACTAGGGTTTTATCTTCCACCTATTGAAACACCATGAAATCTGATGAAATCTCTTACAAAGGAACTTAGGAAGTTTCTACCTAATTGAGGAATGGAGATTGCAAGTTTTGGAGCTAGATGAGGTCGACTGGATGAAATTAGGGCTTGGAGGGCAGGTGCACCGCGCTTCTCTGGTGCGCCGCACCAGTTTAAACTTCAATGTATTTTCTAAGCTTCTGTGCGCCGCGCCTCAACCCAGGTGCGTCGCGCCAGGAGCTTTGCATAGTTTTGCTGCAGTTTTCTCCTCTCTTCCTCAAAAACGCAACCTCACATTTGTTCTCTCACTCTTTGGCACAAATGATGTCTTGAACATGAAAAACACTTTATATACAAATGACTTTGATTTTTCATTTACAAAAACCCACTTTTTAATGTTTTCTTTTCACTTTGGCTTTTAAAACTCTATTTTGGCAGTTTGACTTGCTTTTTGAAAATTCATGGACTAATGCTTTGAATTTTTTACTCTTTTGCAGGAGCTGGAGTGCAGGAGCTTGGCAAGGTGACCAGGGCTGCATTCCCAAACTTATTACATATTGGAAATTAAAATTACATGAACTTTTGTACATAAAAAAAAAAAACTCTGCTTTTCCTCAAAACAGGGTTTTGAGGAAAAATCAATCACTGAGCATGTGATTATTGAAATTTTTGATATTGAGAACTTATTTGACCTCCTCATGTGCCTGCTAACCATTATTGAGCTTTTGGAAGACTTTGATGACAAACCCTAAACCTAATGAGACCTAAAACCCTAAAAATGTCTTTTGCAAATGTAAAGACAGAAAATGATTGTAAATGACCTGAATTTGTGAAAATAGGCCAGCAAGTAAAGATCATGAGGGAAAATTTATAATAGGCCACTACCATCAGATGATCCATGATCCTAATGGAATTCATCTAATCGGATGAGACACCTAAAATGCAATGAAACAAGATAATTTTGATCACTGATGGAGGGATGAAGATACCGACACTAACAGTTATAATACATATATATATACATGTCAAAGAATTCATAAACTCCAATCCATTAACCCTGGATTAGAACATAACCATAGTTCCCTTGACCAGACCTACAAAATACCATGGGCATAAAATGCCCAAAACCATGTGCAAAACTTGTGCAAAAAACCATAGATAGGTCCACCCCCTAATATAGGGTTCCAAAAAAAATTCCCAAGGTGCTTCCCCAGACCCCATACAGGGGGGATACTGCCCCCTTGCTATGCCCAATGCTACAAATAGGGGCAAATACCCCCCCCCCCCCAATGCGTGCGACTAGTTGTGGAAAGAATATAACACACACCCAACATGGTTTTGGATGTACATTGCTATTATTGTGCATATGTTGTATGTGTTGTACATGTTGCATCTGTGATGTTGTGCACATGCGGTGTTGTGTATATATATTGTGTGTACATGTTGTTTATGCAATGTTATGTAAACAGTGGTACATATAGTGTTGCGTGAATATTGTGTATGCAGTGTTGGGTATAGATGGTGTTATGTACATGTTGGATATGCGGTGTTGTGTACATATTGTACTATGTGCATGATGCATATGCGGTGTTGTGTGCATATGGTGTTGTGCACATGATGGATATGCAATGCTATGTACATATGGTGCTATGTACATGTTGTATATGCAATGCTATGTACATATGGTGTTGTGTGCATGTTGTACATATGGTGTTGTGTGCATGACTATACATGTAGTGTTGTGTACATGTTGTATATGTGGTGATGTGTGCAGGTGGTTTTGTGTACCTATCGTGCATGTGGCACTATGTACATATGGTGTCATGTACATGTTGTGCATGCCTTTTTGTGTACATGTGGTATTGTGTACACATTGTATAGGTGGTGCGATGTACAAGTGGCACTATGTACATGTTGTGCAGGTGGTGCCATGTACATGTGATGTTGTGTGAATGTTGTGCAAGTGGTGTTGTGTATAGGTGGTACTATGTACATGTTGTACATGTGGTACTGGTGTACATGTGATATTATGTGCATGTTGTACATGTTGTTTTGTGTACATGCAGTACTACATATGTGCATTATGTAGTCGTGGCATCATGACATGTGTATTTGTTGTTTTGTACTATGTGTACGTATGTGTATTGTGTTGTACACCAAATGTAGGAGTATGTATTGTGTTGTGTTGTACACCAAGTGTAGGTGTATGTGTCGTGATGTATATCAGGTGTAGGTGTATGCGTCGTGATGTATATTAGGTGCAGGTGTATGCATTGTGTGATGTCGTAAACCATGTGTGGATGTATGTGTTCTGATGAACATTGTGTATGTGTACATGATTGAAGAGAAGCAAAGGAACTAGGTGCTTTCTAGGCATGGCAACCGATCATGTGTGTGTACAGAAAGAACAAAGGCAGAAGTAAGCACCAATGAAGGATAAGTATTAGTATTTTGATTTTGATTTATGATGGTTATATGTGATCTATGATTCTAGTTTATGATGATTGCATGTGATTCATGATTTTGATTTATGATGGTTATGTTTTGAGCTAACTTGATGTGATATGTTTATACATAATGATTTGATCAAAGATGATATTTTGACTTGTTGTGATAGGAAGCGAACATAATTGCAAGTATACGTTATTGATGGGCCACCAATGAGGTATGCTTTGAAGTTATTTCAATTTATTTTGAATCTAATGGAAATTATGTGCTTGGTAATGGAAAGCATTAAATGCCCAATTGGGTGGTCAAAATTGATAGCAAGAATTAGTAACAACAACAAAAGGAATTGGAACAGGGAGCAGTATGCTAGTAAAGCACTTCAGAAGGTGGGACATTGGTACCCAATAGTGTCCATTGTTTTCCATGAGCATGTTATGACCAGTATGATGGGTTGAGGTAGGGATATGCCTTAATTTCTACACCTTTCGATGTGAGGAAACCTTACCGAGGAATGGACTACCCGGGATGGGGGTGCCAGTAGAACTTAGAAGGTGTGTGACTGCACGGAAGGGGGTGACTAGATTGCCCGAGGGACTGTGTAGCAAAGAAGGGAAGGTCGGGGATGGATTTTTTTTTGTCATTAGCATTGCCAAATAGAACCAGATGCACATTGGGAGTGCGCCCTGGAACAATGAGTCCATAATTGTTCGTTGAGGGGACAAGTGGCACAAGATTGTAGAACTAGACATTGGATGCAACTTTGACTATGGTAGTGGATTCTAGACATCCTAGGAAGGAAGTAAATCCTAGAATTACTTTTGAGGGTGGAGGTGTAAGCCTCTAGATTCCCTTCTTGCTGATGAAAGAATTGTATCCTTTTATTCACTGGTTTAGAAAATTTGCATATGTGTATATGTGGTTATTATAAATACCATAATGAGATATGCTATAAACTCCCGTAAATGGTATATTTGTCATGTTTTAGCAGTGGTCATTGTAAATATTGCAACAAGTTAAGTTATAAATCTCCATGGGCAATATGTTTAGTTGCAGCGGTCTTGCTGGTTATAGGTGTCATTGAACATCGAGGACGATGTTCCCCTAAGGGGGATGGTTCTGTGATAGCCCTGGTCAAAATTCCATGTAAAAATTAATAAAGATGAAAATAAGACCAAGGTCATGGGACATGTATTCCAAGTTGAATGGTGGAAAAAACATCATAGTGGTTGTTAATTTTGGTTTTTATGACTAAAGGAATTTGGCAAAGGCAATGGCAAAGGCTTTGGAAAGTCAAATGACATTATTGTACACTTATTTATGAAAATTATGGAAAATAGGAGAAAAGTAAGGTGAAAGTTCATAGGTTTCATGTGAGGAGGAAAATGAAGAAAAATAATGGAAATTGAATAAAACAGAGGCCTCATTGATAAAAAGGCTTCTGAGGATTACTAGGCAGGCTTGGTTAGTGTAACCTTTTGTCAGCTCAGTTTTGGATCTCTCTCATTACTCTCTCTCTCTATCTCTCACTCTTCGACACAAAGTTTTCTTGGAGCACTTTGGCATTGGATCAAGAAAGGAAAAGAAGGCAAGAGGAAGGAAGGAGCAAGCAAGGAAGAGAAGGATCAAGCAGCTACAACATGATTATTTGCATGTATCTATTTGAATGTGTGATTTCCTTGTTATATTTGGCATGCATGGTATTGCATGTGGTTCTTTGTTGTCACGGCATGGGTTTTTCCAGGTGTGACAATGTTTTTTGCCTAGCCTTCACATTTCTAGATAGCCATGATGTGATGGGGTTCTAATGTTTTGGTTGAGCTGGATTATCCGATGGATTAAAAGATGAGTGAGGTGGATCTTTGAAAGAAAGTACACATGGCCTAGTGATCCCTGAACCAAACCGTGGATTGCAGTAAATCCACTAGCCTAGTGACGCCTGAACTGGAATGTGGGTTGCGGTAAAGTCAGGTATTATGTGTCTCCATGGACCTAGGAATCCTTTATCGGTTAATGGCGGGATATATGGAAAATCACAGAGGTGGTTGCCCTTGATTGGGCCAAGGAATCCTTGTCGATGAATGGCGGGATATATGGTAAAGCCTAGAGGATGGAGTCTCAGTCAGGACCTAGTGATTTGGTGTGGATTGCGGTAAATCCTAGAGACTAGGAGACAAGGAAATTCCTCACTGTGTAGGTGGATAAATCTGGTTGCATCCATGCTTGTTTTATGGCCTAGTGATCCGAGATGGATTGTTGTAAAGCATGTTTCTATTGATGAGGGTGAGGTGCTACAGCCTCGGGAAGCGCTATTTGAGTTTGGTTTTAAGTCCCACATTCATGATTGGAATATAGCAAGGCGGTGATTGGCTGAAAGAAAGGTTTGGTTCAGCCAATATATGGTCAGGTGTTTCATGGAAGTCCCAAACTTGATTGGTCATTGCATTCATTAATATGAGGTTATTTCTCATGTTATTTCAGGAGTATTATACTGGTTCATATGTGGATTATATGGTTGTTGTTTCCTTGGTAGTTTTGTTGCTATTATGCTAGTTATGAATATATATTATGACAGTGGTGATGTATGGCTATCATCATTTTTTTACTTGTAATTAAATGAAAAATGAACCTATGACCTAATAGATGGTAATGCAACTAAAGTGATAAGGAAACAATGCCTCATAGTGAATCTCAGATAAGTATGAGACCCCTATGCTCAACTATGTTGTTAAGACCTATACATTTCATGATTGTGACATGTTTGACAAAATTCCTATCATGGCTAATGGTGAGCTCCAGTATTGTAGCAATAATGCTACAACTCCTGGGGCTTCCTATCTCTAATTTTATCAACCCGGTAGTTCGTACAAACTTGGAAGCGACGGTGCTATATGCACAAGTACTAGCTCTTGTCGCAGCTGTCACTTGGTCAGCTGGCACAAGTCCGCTAGGGCTCAAGCCAACTTCTATATGCTCTCAGAAGAAGTCTTCTAATTGATGAATGAAGACTAGTTGAAAGGAAATGAATCTACTTCGCAAGAATGAACCGAAAAACAACCAAGCATGGAAACCCTAGTAAACCCTAATCTGACTAGTTTAATCCCTACAATGCAATGATGCGAATGCAACTCTCTAAAAATGATGCCATTACCTCTAGTGATGTGAAATGCATGAAATTAAACTACTTTCATTGAAAAGAACATTGCTTTTATGTTTTTGCTTAAGTGGTTGGAGTTGTTATGACCTTGTTTCTTATTAGGGTTTGACTGTGCAGGAGTAGTGTGAAGGGAAAGAAAGCTTGGGAAAGGTCAGGGAGGCTAGGAGAGGTTCCAGGGGATCTCTAACATCATCCCACAGAAGTTCCACACATTCAAATGCTCAGCAACCGAGTTTGCAGGCTTCTACAGGATGTCTGCAGGGGATCCTACAGGAAGTCTCGGGATTTCTACAGGAAGGTCTGTGGTTGGAGTTTTGGGTGATGGAGGAGTGGAGGAAGTGTATGGGTGAATAGGTAGGATGGAAATGAGGCTTGTGATGGCTCAGGAACAAAGAACTAAAGTGGAGAAAGAGTGCATGCATGGATCTATAATTAAAATAACTATGTGGCAGCTTGCATGAAAGCATAAGACTTCGTTTTTTGGTGGTTGGTACAGCCCACACCCCCAATCTCTAAACAGAGATGGCAGCGAGTGCACTATCAACCTTTTCTTGGATCTCCAATGAATTACAATCCTCCTACTCTAATCTAAACAACTAAAAGCACTTGAACTGTAAACTAATCCTACTCAATCACACAAAAGAAATCGAATCAGCAGACTGTAAATTCTAAATGCATGTCAAAACAGAGGAAATAAAGTGCTGCAAGGAAACAAGTAACAATACAAGGAAGAGGAGGTCTATTGCTCTTAGGTTGGGCCCTAACCTGAGAGCTATAGCTCCCTTAAAAACTCAGAATTGAATCCAAAGCGGCATGCCTTTATTGAATAATCATGAGTCTAACATCATGCCAAAACTGGCTTACAAAAAGACTAATTGGCTAACCAAATTGACTAACTAGCTAATCCCAAAAATGACTAACTAGCTAATCCCAAAAATGACTAACTGAAATGAGATCTTAAGCCCTCTTATTTATACAATTTGAGGACCCAACAGTCCTCCTAAAATTTAGGGACTTGGCTGCCCAAGACTTGTAGTTAACAGCAGTCCAACTTGACTTGCTTGGCTGCCCTTGAGCTGATTGATTCGGTGGCCCTTGAACTCCGAGCTGATGGTGGAGAATTCGAGGTAAGGGCCCATAAATGAGGGGGACACCTTCCTACAAATCCTTCTAGCTTGTTCTCCCACGAATTTGGCTGCCAAGTGCTCATTAAGACCTTCAATTTTGTCTCCAAGTTGACCAAAAAGGCTACACAAAGCACCCATTAGACTTGTTGGCATAATGACTAACCAAATTCACTCTATTAACATAAAAATAATCAAAAACATGCAATAAACAAATGAGAATGGTGGACTAAGCCAAATTAGGAGGTTGAATGAGCCCAAATAATTGTACATTTTTGGGGCTCATCATCACCCCCCTACTGAAAGTGTTGCTCATCCTCTGAGCAACCAATCTCTCTCCTTGCCTTTGATGGCCCTGGTGGCTTCTTTGGCTAACATCTCGGCTGTTTTTTCCTTTGGCTTCCCTCTTTTCAAACTTCCTGTAGAAACAGTTCGCTGGCCTCCTGTAGAAACAGTCCTCTGCCTTCCTGTAGAAACAGTCCTTTGTCTTCCTGTAGAACAGTCTGCTAACTGTATCCTGCTTGGTTGTGGGCGATTCTCCTTTCAGCTGGGCTGCGGCAGCCTTCATCTTCTCCTCCTTCCTGCTCTTCTTTCTCACTGCCTGCTGCTTGTAACTCTGAGCTAGTGTGATTTGATGATTTGATTCCATTAATTAGGATCATAGCACAACATAAAATTGGAGCAATATGCCTGGTTGACCTCCATGGCCAAGCTAGGAATGTTTCCAAAGCAGAAGATCAACAAAATGCTATATGAATCACCTGCCATAATGTGGCAGCTTTCATGGATGTCTAAAGAACCCATGGGAATATGGAGCTAGGGAAACATGCAGCAGAATGCGTTTTTATTTGGACTTGTTGTATCCAGCAACTTATGTGCTGCTATAAAACATTTATGCTGCAGCTGGCAAGTAGACTTATGTAACAAAGGTAAGAAATATGAGGAATTACAATGGGTGAACAAGGAATCTGGATGGACTTGGATTATGCTAAAGATCAAGAGGCGTGCATTTATCATAGCAGATATATAACACCGAGAACCCAAGATAATCTATGCAGCGTTGGGGAGGTTAACTGGACAGGCGAAGGTGGCCAGCTATAATCATGAGTCCTCACACAAATTTTCTTCTGCATGATGTGGACGAACAGAATAACCATCATGCCATATCAATTGGAAGCTAATTATTGCTACTGATTTGACCACATTTCAAATAGATTCATCACAAACCTTCATCTATGTGAGACTGGAGATTTGCTTATTTGTAAACAGAAAGGTATCTTGACCTTAAAGACCTAATTGCAGTGAGGATTTGATGAAGCCAAAACTTGTAACAATTTTGCTTTTGCTGCAGAGGATGACATAAATTGCACAAGTTAACAACCACTCTACGAAATCAAGCCTTCACACCCATGTATAGGTTCACCATGCATTGCTGACTTCTAAGTTTTCAGCTAGCATCTCCTGAAGCAGCATAGAGGCTATTTGCTGCGTCCTCATAGCCATTCCAATCTTCTTCTACCAAAATCCTAGGAATATATTGATCCACATGCAAGACTTCAAGAGCTTCATTTTCAATTTGAAATCAGTGGCTTACAGTCTTAGCTAAACGTGGCACACCATACTTCTGAACTCGTACAATGGGCATCTCCATGCCTTCTGGACTGGTTGGCCATCTTAGAAGAGCTGTGAAAGCACCTGATTGATCTTCTGATAGTGGTATTGCAAGAGGAATTATACCCCGTCTAGCATAAGGAGGGACAAGTTTTTCACCCTTGGCCATATGATAATTGTCCATCTTTCTTCAAGCTCCAAACTTGATGAAGAACCTTAGGCTTCTCTGCTCTGGAAGTCTCTGCTGCACTTTCCTGTAGAAGACCCCACCCGTTTCCTGTAGAACATAATTCGGCCTTTGAGTGAGCCCGATGCACTAGAGAAATTCGAAAATAGGTAGGAAACTCAGCGGAGGTCGATAGATTAAGCCGATTGTGGAAGCAGAGGATGTATACTTTGAGTGAGCATGATGCAAGTGCAAGTTGACTAACAGCTGAGCGCTCAGATTTCTGCGTGATTTTTGGAGTGAGGTGGCACATACGTGTGCTGGCTTATGCGACTGTTTTGCAATCATGAACTGCAGTGGTCACTATTTGTTCTCTGCTTGAAATCTCATTGATTCAGTTGCACTGGAGTTAGACTGCCCATACTGTCCGTTTTTTGACTTTCACGTGCATGGCTGACCCATGCATGCTGCGTGACTTGCTAGAGAACTGGACATCAAGTGAACCTTCCTAAATTCGTGGCTTAATTCCATCACTCCATTCGTTCATACAGTTCTTGAATTAGATTCATGCAATAGAGGAATAGGTTTTGTCACGTACCTGAAGCCAAACGGCTGCTTGTGAAGCTTCTTGCTGCTGCATGCTCTGATCCCTTGATTGCATGAGGCTTGGCTAATGATTTTTGATTGCTTTTCCTTGTGTAGGTGTCCTCTGGCCGGATCTGAGCTGCATGCAATCGTTTCCACGTTCAACTCTGCCCGTTCAAGCTGCTGCTGCTGCATGGTCACAAAACCAGAACTTCTTTTTGCCATTTCTCCCAAACGGTAGATCGGATTGCTCTAAAACTCGGTGAGCATGTTCCTACCATCATTATGCATCTCCCATAGCAAATTCGTGATCAATGGATGCACGGATTTCAAGAAAAATGGAAAATGGCTGAAGATTTCAGAGGTCGATTTCTCGGAAACCGTGCATCAGAATCGGCTGAAACTGCTTGGGTAGGTTACTATCACCCATGTGCATCTCCCCATGAAACAGGTTTTGAAACGGATGCACGGTTATGGAGAAAATGCAAAAATGGCTGATGGTGATGGAGGCTGATTTCTTGGAAACCGTGCACCGGAATTGCATGAAACTGCTCAGGCATGTTGTCATCAACCTTGTACAATTCCCCATAAAACGGTTTGTCAAATGGATGCATGTTTTTCAAGTTATGGCAAAAACAAATTCTGCTCTATGTGTTTTTGCTTCAAGGCACTTTGCATTTTGGTTGCATGGTATGACAAAATGAATTTTGGCTGTGATGCATGTATGGAGATGATGGAGGAGGAGTTGGAAGATTGCATGAGGGCTTCTGAACCCTTGAGGAAGCTACCATGCTTGCCAAACCACTTTTTGAAATGCATGCCTAGTTTCCCACAATTTCTACAGGAAGTTCCTGTAGAAGCACAATCAAAAGCACAAGGAGGTGGAAAAAGTGATGGATGAAGGCAAGGGATGGACACACAAGTGCTTGTAGGCCTAATCAACAGATTCCCACCATTAGATTTACTTTTGAAATTGGATTTGGCTCGTCCAAAGGTTCTACAGGATGTTTCCTGTAGAAATACAGAGCTTCCTGTAGAACGCACAAGAAAAAGTCCTTTGACCTTGATTTGAGTGCTCCTCCTGTCATGACACGTCCTTCTTGCAACCTGCAATGTCATTGCTGCAACATGAAATTATTCAATGGAGATTAGCTTTATTTTTCTTTTTCTTTTTTCTCTTTTTTGAAAAACAACTAGGGCGCCTCATGGAGGTTTTCACCCTAATTGCCTGCCCTGGGCGCCTCCAAGGGAGGTTTTCACCCAGAGATCTTATTCTCTTTTCTCTTTTTTTTTTCCAACCCATTGACCGCCTCATGGAGGTTTTCAATCAATGAGCCAATCTAAGGCGCCTCCGAGGAGGTTTTCACCTTAGATTTTTATTTTTTTCTCTTATTTTCATTTTTTCATTTTTTTTTTCTACCCTAACCTACTTGAAAAACAAAATCATTTTCAAGTATAAGAATACTTCCAATGGAGCCATGTGCACATCGAGATTAGAGACAAGATGATGTAAAGGCTCGGAATGCATGCTTTGACAACTATCCAACTTTCAGAGACAAAATGATCTGACTTTGAAAGTACAAAACATAGCTGAGGAGGAGAGTACTGCTGCAACTTAGTGACCTTCTGAAACCATATCTCAATATAGCTTTGATATCCTTGGTCATCTTGCTCATTTGGATCATTCTTCATGTCACCTTCTATCATGACCTTCTGATCTTCCTCTTTTTGTTGATATTTCTCTTGAGTACATGGAGGATTTGATGATAACCATGAGGGAACTCTCTCGATCTCTGATTTAGATCTCTTCTCTTCATCAAGTGCAGCCCATGGTTCTTTGATCTCCTCTTTGGAACCTTCTTTTTCCTTTGGTCCTTCAATGTTGTCAATAGATTCTCTCTTTTGCAACACTCTTCCTGAGCTTTGGTGAAGATCATTGGGCTCAAGAGGAGTTGTTTGGATATGTTGTGCCTCAGATTTGCAATGGGGTTGAGCTACTCCATTGTATGGCTTTGGAAATGGTACGGGTAGTTGAGTGGAGGTGTGAAATTGAGATGGAGATGGATGGCATTGTGGTTGGGTAGGCATTTGAGGTTGCCTTGGTGGAGGAGGAGGCGATGGTTGTGGATGAGCAGGTGGTGGAGGAAAATGAGCGGGATGAGAGTTGTACTGGGGCCTCCACTCCTGATAAGGTGCATTCCACTGAGGCTGTGGCTGAGCATAAGAGTGAAACGAATGAGCAGTTGGTTGGGCATAATATGGATCTGTGAAGGAATAAGGAGGAGGTGTGAACCAGGAAGGATGAGCAGGGGGACCCCAAGAAGGCATGAAGGTGGCTTGGTAAGGGTCATAATAGGTCTCGGGTGTCCCTTGTAGTTCCTGCTGGTAGGGTATGGGTCCATGTGGCCTCCTTTGGTTCATATAACAGAGTGATTCAGTGGCTCCCTTGGCTCTTTGATATGTAGCTTTGATTCTGGGCAAGGAAGGGCACTGATCTGTAGGATGGTATTCTTCACAGATGAAACACACTTCTAGAGGGTGCATTGGACATTCGTTCCTAGGATGCTTTCTAGTGCACCTAGGACAAAAAGTGGCCAAAGCCCTCTTGGCTTCTTCTTGCTTCTTTTGGATCCGCAAGGTATCTAGTTGCATGGCAAGAAACTGCCTCATATCACTCTTGAAATCTTCGATCTGATTTGCAAATTCATCTTTGGACAAGGGACTGCTCCCCACATTTCTGCTTGTAGCCATTTGCTTCAGAGGAATGTTTCTTCTTCTTCTCCCCTAGAGGTTCTTCAGATATGTCTTGATGTCCACCCAAGGGTTCTTTCATCACAGCCATCGAAGAAGAATGTTGGCTGTGTGAAGCAGTGGGGGTGTTGTGCAATCATTTTTCTAACTTATCTCTACTCCTACAAAGCATGAAATGAAATCTTTTTGGTTGATTTTTGCTTTTTCCTACTTCTACTTGCAAAACTGAAATAGACTAAACTGCAACTAACTATCTTGCGAAAATGAAAATGCAGAATTGAAATGAAAGCAGGAAAGGACTAATCTATTTTGCTCAAATGAAATTGCAGGAATGAAATGCTAGGCTAGCTTGCGAAATTGAAATGCTAATCTATGCTTGCAGAAATGAAATTGCGGAATTGAAATGCTAATCTACGCTTGCAGAAATGAAATTGCGGAATTGAAATGCTAATCTATGAAAGCAGGAAATGCTAATCTATGAAAGCAGGAAATGTCTATGCTACTTTTGCATAATAGAAATGAAATAAACTACTTAGCAGAAGGTTGTAGTGGAAAATAGAAGAAAAGCGGCAATCACCAATACTCTTACGCTTCCCCGGCAACGGCGCCAAAAAGATGGTGAGCTCCAGTATTGTAGCAATAATGCTACAACTCCTGGGGCTTCCTATCTCTAATTTTATCAACCCGGTAGTTCGTACAAACTTGGAAGCGACGGTGCTATATGCACAAGTACTAGCTCTTGTCGCAGCTGTCACTTGGTCAGCTGGCACAAGTCCGCTAGGGCTCAAGCCAACTTCTATATGCTCTCAGAAGAAGCCTTCTAATTGATGAACGAAGACTAGTTGAAAGGAAATGAATCTACTTCGCGAGAATGAACCGAAAAACAACCAAGCATGGAAACCCTAGTAAACCCTAATCTGACTAGTTTAATCCCTACAATGCAATGATGCGAATGCAACTCTCTAAAAATGATGCCATTACCTCTAGTGATGTGAAATGCATGAAATTAAACTACTTTCATTGAAAAGAACATTGCTTTTATGTTTTTGCTTAAGTGGTTGGAGTTGTTATGACCTTGTTTCTTATTAGGGTTTGACTGTGCAGGGGTAGTGTGAAGGGAAAGAAAGCTTGGGAAAGGTCAGGGAGGCTAGGAGAGGTTCCAGGGGATCTCTAACATCATCCCACAGAAGTTCCACACGTTCAGATGCTCAGCAACCGAGTTTGCAGGCTTCTACAGGATGTCTGCAGGGGATCCTACAGGAAGTCTCGAAATTTCTACAGGAAGGTCTGTGGTTGGAGTTTTGGGTGATGGAGGAGTGGAGGAAGTGTATGGGTGAATAGGTAGGATGGAAATGAGGCTTGTGATGGCTCAGGAATAGAGAACTAAAGTGGAGAAAGAGTGCATGCATGGATCTATAATTAAAATAACTATGTGGCAGCTTGCATGAAAGCATAAGACTGCGTTTTTTGGTGGTTGGTACAGCCCACACCCCCAATCTCTAAACAGAGATGGCAGCGAGTGCACTATCAACCTTTTCTTGGATCTCCAATGAATTACAATCCTCCTACTCTAATCTAAACAACTAAAAGCACTTGAACTGTAAACTAATCCTACTCAATCACACAAAAGAAATCAAATCAGCAGACTGTAAATTCTAAATGCATGTCAAAACAGAGGAAATAAAGTGCTGCAAGGAAACAAGTAACAATACAAGGAAGAGGAGGTCTATTGCTCTCAGGTTGGGCCCTAACCTGAGAGCTATAGCTCCCTTAAAAACTCAGAATTGAATCCAAAGCGGTCTGCCTTTATTGAATAATCATGAGTCTAACATCATGCCAAAACTGGCTTACAAAAAGACTAATTGGCTAACCAAATTGACTAACTAGCTAATCCCAAAAATGACTAACTGAAATGAGGTCTTAAGCCCTCTTATTTATACAATTTGAGGACCCAACAGTCCTCCTAAAATTTAGGGACTTGGCTGCCCAAGACTTGTAGTTAACAGCAGTCCAACTTGACTTGCTTGGCTGCCCTTGAGCTGATTGATTCGGTGGCCCTTGAACTCCAAGCTGATGGTGGAGAATTCGAGGTAAGGGCCCATAAATGAGGGGGACACCTTCCTACAAATCCTTCTAGCTTGTTCTCCCACGAATTTGGCTGCCAAGTGCTCATTAAGACCTTCAATTTTGTCTCCAAGTTGACCAAAAAGGCTACACAAAGCACCCATTAGACTTGTTGGCATAATGACTAACCAAATTCACTCTATTAACATAAAAATAATCAAAAACATGCAATAAACAAATGAGAATGGCGGACTAAGCCAAATTAGGAGGTTGAATGAGCCCAAATAATTGTACATTTTTGGGGCTCATCAGCTAATAGGGGTCGAGTCTAATCCTTGTCAATTGTTTTGCAAATATATCATTTTTTAATGTGTAAATTAATTTTTGAAGGTGTAATTAAGTTTTGGGCAGTGACGAGGGCTTCGGGCCTGAAAAAGTGGCACAAATCTCGGAGTCGCAGGCACATCATTGGGGAAAAAATTCCACAGAAGGTCCCTTGCCCTTGTTGTGGGAGATTTTGGAGCCTCCCAGATGCACCCTTGTCCATATCAAGGGAGCGTCTAGGGGTTTGATGCACTAAAACTTCGATTGGTCTTAGGGGTTGGTTACCTAAGTGGTTGGGATGGCTCCTGGCAGTTCTGTTGCTGATGTGGAAGCTCTGTGCAATGTGTTTTTGTCGATTACATTTCCTTACAGTGACTTAGGAGGTTCAATACCATTATAGTGGCCTCTCGTTCCATATTTACCCCAGTTGTCTGTTACTTGGGAAGACGTTGGATGAGGGTGTTACACTAGAGCCGCATTGGTGCTTTATTCGACCTCATTTCTCATCAATATCCATAATTTTAATTTGGAATATAGAGCTACGTCACCCTTGCTTATTGGTTGGTTTATTCAAGTAGAGTTAGCCTCATTTTTTATTTGGAATTTATTGGTCGAATTGCCTACTACCTACTGAGAGTATATATGGCCAACTTGAGAATAATATAGTGCTTCAATGTCGCATTTAAACTAACTGTTAGATTGAAAGTGTATTTATTCTAAAAGGGAACATGAAAATCATTTGAAACCTTCATAAAAAATTATTAGTCGCAATTTACAAAACACCACGGATACTTGTTGTCACCCAACATGTAGAAACATGATAAAGTATATATCACACAAGAAATATGAAACAATTTAAATTTGATAAATATAAGAAAATGGAAATTTCAAAGAGACTGAAGAGAGAAAACTATAAAAATACTTAAGTATAATATGGATTTTGGTTTATAAGGTTAGTGATTTTCCATCTGAATAACATATTTTTGGTGTTTTCTTGTTGTAGTACACCCATAGGCCTCACCTTCACTAAATATTCCTTTATCTAAATATTTGAAGGGATCATTCGCTTCATTGAATCTAGTGCATATGAAGTCAAAGATTCTCTAAATTGAATAAATGGATGAAGACTTCTGACTAGACTAAGTAGTGTTTCAATGCTTTTGCTTGGTTCATCTCTCCTTCACTATATTTCCCTATATCCATATAGAAATAGAAATATATATATAGATATCTTACCATAGTGAGTAGGCAGTAAGAACGGAAACTGGTGGAGAAGAAGGAATCAAGAGAAGGACTTGGGGAATGAAAAAAAGCATAATTGAAAAACAACAAACAATGGAGATTGAAGGATGTGTGGAAAAAGAGTATGTGCATAAAAAAGCATGTGTAGGGGAATGGGTGTGCGGAACAAAGAACATAAAATTCCTTCCACACACATGAATTATTTTAATTTACAATAATTATTTTGTTTCCATATCTAAATAATATATTTTTTAGGAGCTATGATTTCTCTTTATTTATGCTATCTCCTTTTCTTCTTTGGAGTTATGTTATGTAGACTCGTAAGAATGACTCATATACCACCATGCCCACCTAAATTACTCCCATGTAGATTAATATGCCTTTCAAATAAACAAAATGTATGTGCGGAAAAAAGGGTGTGGGGGGGAAAGGGTGTGCGAAACAGGGTACATAAACTTCCTTCTGCACATATGAAATTATGAGCATATGGGAATTGTTTTTTAATGAAAGGAAAAATAAATGGGCTTTATAAAGTTGGATAAATGAGACAAAAAATTAAAATGAATGTGTAAACGTTTAAAATGAAATAAGAGGTAAAAATAGGATGTAATGTCACTAGAGTTACTAGACTATAAATTTAAAGAAATGAAAGCACAACAATTAGATATATGCATATTAACATGCCCCAACTACAAGGAAGTATTAGAATCCTCATAGTCTTTCAGGGGAAATTTATGTAATTTGAAATTAAAAACATGAGTACTTATAGATGCAGATAACTAAGGATCTTGATTTTCCTATGGTTCAATGAAGAAATATTACTCTACATCATTATTTTCTACATGGTGGAGATATCCATTCTTTAGTTGCTCAACATGCGTAATAAGTTAGTATTACATATATAGTGACTTCTTAAGCTACCCATGCTCTATTTGAGTAAAAGAATGTACCTATCGACTAAGTTTTGTGTTCTCCTCTCTGCTTCGTATTCCCTGCTCGAGGATAAAACCCAATTATTATTGTTAGTCTTCTTAATAGTTCTTATTGTTTAAATAATACCTTCTCCTATTTTGAATCTCAAATATTGTTTTACAGTATAGAGGTATTGGATATAATTTAATTAATAAATGGAATAAAGTTAAAAACAAATAACATTGTCTCTATGTTTAGTCTAATTCCATTTGGTTTGAGGTTAAGAACCATTTTCCTTTAAGCTCAAGGAAAACAAATTCTTAATATGTGGAAAAAGTAACATAGCCTTCGACACTAGAATCGATCAATGATAACAATATTATTTATTCAACCACAGATCAATAAATTTGAAGGAAATGTGCTTCATGGTTTTCGCTCGACTTAATCATAGGTTATTCAGAGTCCAAATTTCAAGGATTTTAGTGATAAGGAGCTGCAATTGCATCCAATCTCAAAATAATTGAAATTGTAAGTCTACTGACTTTCCTTACCAAAACTAATGTTGACAAAGACAAGATATCAACTACTAATCCTCATCTACTTCAATGGGGAAAAACTTGGGGAAGGGCACTACAAAGGGTATTGCATCATTAATTCCTTGTAAACCAATGAGGTATGTTAATGAATCGTTTGATGTGGAGGACACAAATATATATATATATATATATATATATATATATATATATATGAATGCATGATGAAGATAGAGAACCAACCCACAACTCCACCCATCCTCGAAAGTACGTGTCTTGGCTTGGGAATTCATTCATCGAATTGCATTTCAAACGGATAGTTAGGTCAAGTTTCTTCAAACCTGACGTAATTCATAAAAAATTCTTGAAATGCTTACTCATGAAGGCATGCACAACAAACAATCCCTTATTGTAGATGGGCATGTATCTATGCAAGGTTGATCGACTAATGAATCTTGATATAAATCCAAAGTCACCTTAGTACTTTATCTGAAATAACTCCCTCATTTCTTGTTAATCTCCCTAATATTAACATGAAAGTGTTGACAATGTTGGACTCACCAACATGTCAAGGGATCTCCACAATAAGAAGTCTCAACTAGACCTCAGACCATTTGGAGTAGGAGTCCCAGCATAGGGTAGTAGAGTAGCTCCTTGACTATGGTAGTGCGTAGAGGTAAGTATGATAACCTTTTCAGAAGCAAGTGTGTGACCTTACAGTGAGTCAAGTGAGATGCATGGGGGTTCTAACACAAAAATGGGAAAAGGAAGTGTGTCCCTTAGAAGCCTGTAATAGTACGCAGCCTGAAAGGATCACATGAGTTGAATGACATCACAGGTTGGAAGCGAAATAGTCCACAATCCAAAGGGACAGGTTAATACAACAACATGTGTCCAACAAGATTCATATAATTTCATACAAAATAGTTCATAAACAAATGCGTAAGTTAAATAACATACATTACTAAAGTAACCAGAATATTCGAACTACAATAAAAACATATGCATGAAAACATGTTGGCCCAGTTATATATATTAAGTGAAACTTCCATCCATACATACACCATTGACAGCCACTAGCCCCAATAGTGGAACATTACAGTCAACGTTGCCTTCTCCTCCAAAGGGATGTACTTGTTGTTGGGTGTGTGTTATATTATTTCCATGACTACCCCATGCGCAGGGGGATCACAGGGGGGCGGCAGCCCCCCCCCATCATGGGGTTTGCAAGGGAGTGGTAGCCCCCCTACAAAGGGTCTGGGGCAGCGCCCCGGAAAAAAAGAAATTGGACCCTCTATTTGGTGGGCGGACCTACCTATGGTTTTATGAATAGATTTCGCACATGGTTTTGGGCATGATGGTTTTCTATCCATGATATTTTGTAGATCGAGTCAAGGGAACTACGATTATGTTCTAATCCAGGTTTTATGGATGCTTCGGCATGTATATATATGTATTGTAACATTGAAAGGAATATAATGGAAAATTCAATCTGGTAGTCCCAATTTTGGGATCCAGGGGAAAATCATTGTGTATATCCTTTTTATGTTTTATTCTCTCGCCATTATTTATTTTATGTTTTTTAGAATTCGTATGCAGGTAATTTCTATGTGGGGTTAAAACCTACATTTGGTTTCAAAGTTGTTTTGGCTTCAAGGGGGCACCTTTGTTCTTGAGGGGTTTTTCTCAAGCCTTTGGTAGACCCTATTCAGTGCGAGATCTATGGGATCGATTCTTATGGTGAAAGAAGATGGTGAGCAATGGGAAGATATAGATCAAGAAATTTAATGGTCAGAGTTTTGAGTTGTGGAAACTCAATATGGAGGATTTGTTGGTGGCTAAAAATTAGTGGATCGTAGTAGATTCAAGTACTAAACCAAAAGCCATGTCATCTAAAGACTAGGCGAAGTTGGATGGGAAGGAAAAGAGCACAATACGATTGTGGTTCTCAGATTCAATATTGATGAATGTATCAGGGGAAGCTTCAACGAAGACTTTGTGGGACAAGTTAGAGACTTTGTACCAATATAAGTCTCTGGTGAATAAATTGTTCCTATGGAAAAAGTTGTATAACCTAAGGATGAAAGATGGAGACCTGGTAACAGAACATTTGAACGCCTTTAATACTGTGTAAGCCAATTATTATCTATTGATATTAACATTTTAGATGAAGATAAGTGCATCAATTCGTTGTGTTCTCTACCAGATTCATGGGATAGTCTGGTTGTTGCAATAGGTAGCAATGCAACTGCCTTGTAGTTTGATGAAATAGCCTCATTATTACTGTCGAAGGAGATGAGATAGAAAAATATGGAGGGATAGAATGGTGATGCCTTGTCTATACGAGGACAGTCCCAAAACAGAAACAAAAATAATTCCTCGAGTGGGAGATCTAAATCTAGAGGGAGATATAAATCTCCAAGGAAACTTGCAAAGGGGTGTTGGAAATGCGGAAAAGAGGGAACTTCAAAAGGGACTGTAAATCTAAAGCTCCTAAGAAAGGAAAGGGATCTGGTGATGCTCCTTTTGTAGAGACGAAAACCACCTCAGATGAAGGTGGGGATGTGTACTTGGCTTATTCTTCAAGTACACATGTAGATCATGAGGCATGGTTGATTGAGTCAAGTGCATCCTTTCACTTCACTCCCCATAGAGAGTGGTTTTGCAAGTATGAGAAATATGTTGGTGGTGGTGTCTTCTTAGGGGATGATAGGAAGGCTAGAATCGATGGTCATGGAAAAGTCAAGTTGAAGTTGCAAGGTGGAAGGATTAAAACACTTTCGAGTGTTCTACATATTCCTACATCGGCCATAAATCTTATTTCTGTAAGCAAGCTGGATGATGCAAGTGTAAAAATTGTGTTCGAGAAAGATGCCTACAAGATGGTTCAGGGAACACTGATATTGATGTGGGGATATTGGATTGGAACTTTGTATAACCTTAAGGGTAGCATTTTTATTGATGGGTGAAACAGTTATGTGGTTCCTGAAATTCGAGTAGAAAATCTAGTGGTCTCTAGAGAAAAGACCATGCTATGGCATCAACGGCTTGGACATATTGGAGAAAAGGGCCTTCGAATACTTCATGGTAAAGGTATGGTAGAAGGAATTTCTAATTTCTCTCAGGATTTTGATTTCTGTGAAAATTGTGTATATGGGAAGTAGAATCTTGTGAGTTTCCCCTCTAGTGCAAAGAGGGCGAAACAGATATTAGAGCTTGTGCATAGTGATGTGTTTCGACCTTGTGTTGATTCCATCACTAGGTAAGTCGGCGTACTATGTATCATTTATAGATGACTTCTCAAGGAATACATGGATATATTTTCTTAGGAAGAAATCTAAAGTATTTGACAGGTTTAAAGAATTTAAAGCTCTGGTGGAAAACCAGACAGAGAAGAAGATAAAAGTGCCGAGGACAAATAACAATGGAGAGTTTTGCAAGAAGGAATTTGAATATTTATGTAAGAAGTTTGGTATAGCATGACATAAGACTACTCCATACACACCTCAGCAAAATGGAGTTGCAAAAATAATGAATAGGATGTTGATGGAAAAGGCATGAAGCATGCTCAGTGGTGCCGAGTTAGGAGAAGAATTCTAGGCAAAGGCGGTGGAGAATGCATGTAACCTAGTCAACAGATCATCTTCATCAGCGTTGGAGGATAAGACTCCACAAGAGGTATGGACTGGAAAGAAACATTCTCTTTCACATCTAAGGGTATTTAGATGTGATTCATATGTACATGTTCCAAAGGATAAAAGAAAAAAGTTGGATAGTAAATCTGAAAGGTGCATATTTATTCAGTATAAGGATGGTTTAAAAGGTTATAAGCTATGGAACCTAGAAACAAGGAAGGTTGTATATAGTCGAGATGTGGCATTTAGAGAGGTGAAAGATGTTATTAAACATGAATTCCTACCAAAGGAACCTGAGAAGATATAGTTTGAGCTAAAGGAGGAAGAATTAGACTCTACAGCGGAAGAGGAATCAGAATATGAAGAGCCACAAACTCCAATTGTGAGAAGATTAGTTCGAGAAAGAATGCAGCCAGAAAGGTATAGTCCATCTACTTTCTGTTTAAATTTTTCTTTATCTATTACTAATGATGATCCTAGAACTGTGGGGGAAGAAGTAGATTCAGAGGATGGAAAACTCTGGAAAGAGGCCATGGTTGATGAAATAGCATCTTTGCCCAAAAATGAGGCTTGGGATCTGGTGGAGTTGTCGGCTGGAAGGAAACCCATTGGTGGCGAATGGGTGCTTAAGAAGAAGATGAATGCAGAAGGCAAGGTGGAGAAAACAAAGCTCGATTGTTAGCAAAAGGTTATTCCCAGGTGTCGAGAATTGATTTTGGTGATTTTTTTTCTCATATTTCCAAGGTAACTTCTATTTGATTACTTTTATCTGTTGTTGTTGCTTTTAATTTTGAGGTAGAACAGATGGATGTGAAGACAACATTCCTCCACGGGGCTATGGAAGAAGAGATATACATGAAGTACCCTAAAGGCTTTGTGGTGAAGTGTAAGAAAGAACTCGTATGCTAGTTAAAAAAGTCTTTGTATGGGTTAAAGCAGTCGCTAAGGATGTGGTATTAGAAATTTGATACATTTATATGGGGACTTGGCTTCACTAGAAGCAAAGCAGATCACTTTGTTTATTTTAAATTAATTGGTGACTGTGTTATTTATCTGGTCTTGTATGTGGATGATATGTTGTTGGTTGCAAATGACAAAGAAATTATCCAGGATTTTCATACCCAATTGTCCTCCAAATTCGACATGAAATATCTTCGTGCTGCAAACTATATTTTGGGCACGGAAAATAAATGAGGCCAAGAAAAGAGGAAGCTCTGGTTAAACCAGAGGAAGTATGTCAAGACAATACTGCAAAGGTTTAATATGCAGGATAGTAAACAGATGAAGGTTCATATTCCTATAGGTGTAAAGTTATATGTTGAACAGTGTTCGAAGACACAAGAAGAGGAAGAGGACATGTCTTGTGTTCCATATGCAAGTGCAGTCAGTAGCCTGATGTATGCAATGGTTTGTACTAAACTAGAAATTGCACATGCAATGGCGGTATTAAGCAGGTTTATGTCAAAACCAAGGAAGGAGCATTGGACAAAAATGAAGTGGGTTTTCAAGTATTTGCGTGGCACTAGTGATTATGGTTTGTGCTACCAAGGAAGACCAGGATTGGACAAAGTTTTGGAAATTCGTGGCTTTGTTGATGTAGACTAGGCTAGAGAACTGGATTGGAGAATATCTACAATTGGGTATGTGTTTAACCTATTTGGAGGTGTATTCAATTGGATGAGTAAGATACAGTATGTAGTGGAACTTTCAACTACAGAGGCAGAATACATGGCAGCCACTCATGCAAGCAAGGAAGCAATTTGGTTGTAGAGATTGTGTTTAAGTATGGGGTTAATATAACAATCTATAAGGATAGACTGTGATAGCCAAAGTGAAATTTTGTTGGCAAAGAACCCTTCTTATCATTCAAATGCAAAGCACATTGATGTTCATTATCACTTTGTGAGGGATATATTTGAGGATAAAAAGGTGTTGCTCATAAAGGTGGACACTTTGAAGAATATTGCAGATGCATTAACAAAGTCTGTGAGCATTGATAAGTTCTCTTAGTGTAGAGAAACAATGGGTGTTGCAGGAATTTACCAATGACTAAGATCTCTTGTGGTCCCCTGTGGAAATAAAACAACAAGTGGGAGAATGTTGGTTGTGTGTTATATACTTTCCATGACTACCCCATGCGCGAGGGGGTCACGGGGGGGTGGGGGCGGGAGTCACTCCTATATGTTGCGCAAGGCGTAATGGGGGGGAGTCACTCATGTACATTTCGTTGGGATGAAGAGGGGGGTCACAAGGGGGAGGAAGCCCCCCCCCCATTATGGATTTGAAGGGGAACAGTATCCCCCCTGCATGGGGTTTGGGGCAGTGCCCAATGAATTTTGTTTTGGACCCTATACTAGGTGGGTGGACCTACCTATGGTTTTTTGCATGGATTTTGCACATGGTTTTGTGCATGATGGTTTTTAGTCCATGGTATTTTGTAGATCCAGTCAAGGGAACTATGGGTTTTTTCTAATCCAGGGTTAATGGATTAGGGTTTATGGATGCTTTGGCATGTATATATATGTATTGTAACATTGAAAGGAATATAATGGAAAAATCAATCGTGTAGTCCCGGCTTTGGGATCTAGGAGAAAATCTCTATGTACATCTATTTTATGTTTTATGCTCTCGCCATTGTTTATTTCCTGCTTTTTAGAATTCGTATGTAGGTAATTTTTATACGAGGTTAATACCTACACTTGCTCTATATTGTGGAGAAGCCAAGGCTCATCACAATACTCTCCAAGCCTTCTCTAAGCAATGCCTAGCCAAAAGCTTGGCTCCCAAAAGCCTCGTCTATGAGTTATGAGGTTCTATTTAAAAAAGGGTGGGGTGACCCTTGACATTCCACTTTATGACTCTTCGTCTACCCTCATGACTCTTCAAATTATTTACAAAACTCATTACATTACATAGTGACTATCCCCATTCCACTAATGACACTTGGAATTTCACTTACAACATATTTGCTAATAATATACATTTTGCACATGTACCCATGTGAGATAAAATAGTCTAGAGACAGCTTAACAAGACAAAACACTATGACTCCGAAGTTTGGGGAAAGGCCAACCCAGAAACCTCCACTTGATGCTACTCGGTCATGTACTGATGCCAAGCTTGGTATTTCACAATGATGTCCTTGAACTGCATGATGTTGTCTTGCTGAAAGTAGACTCTTGACTCCATGGCATCTCAGTATATGGTATTGGAACCTATGTCTGTCTCATCTTGAAGCATGATCAATGTTGTCTTGAGTGCGGCAGAACTACCAATGTACATCTGCATGTTGTCTTCAAGTCATCATTGGTGGCCTCGCACATGAATTGCTCCATGTACCTGTCGACCTCCAACCGGACTTGGTTATTGTGCTTAGCTTTGGTGAGGGAACCTGCACCTGTTCACTCTCTTCCTTGGCGATTGGTTGTTCCAGCTCATCAACCTATATTAGCGTTGTTTTCTCTATCATTACGCCTTGCCTTTTTTCTTCTTCTTGTTTCTTCTTCTTAGCTCTTGTTCTTCTTTCAACTCTCGTTTTGCTTGTTGTGATCTCAATTCTGCTACCTGCAATCCCTACTCTTTTCTCTTCCTCTACTCTGATATCTTGTCCTGTGATTCCTTTTGCTTCTACCATCAAAGCTACCTGCATGAAGACTGAATGGGCTTTCATTCTGCAACTTTGTCCTCCCTCTGTTATGTCATTGATTTCCTCTTTCCCTGATCTTGTACGGGTTTGTCATCTTCTGCCACTGCTGTTGGTTTTGCTACCATATTAGTTTTGGTTCCTTTTATGTAAATAGTTGGGCATATGCATATATTGGCAAGTAAATTGGTGCTTTCTCAACTGCTTCCCTAGTACTACTTTCAGTGGTTTCTCTTGAAGCAGCTCTCTTTGGTGCCATAGTATAATGACTGCTGGAGAGAAGTACTTCACGAGTGTGGTACATGTGGGACAAAATGAACACTCATGGAAAGAAAACATTATCTCTTATAAATCTAACTTTACAGCATGATCAAGCAGCAGCCAAGGCATCTTATGTGAGGAAATGTGCAGTTTTGACTGAAAAGGGGTGGTTGAATGACTATGGGAACTACGCACTGTGCAGTCCCAACAGCTAGTGTGGAAGCCTGCTGACTGGAATTGCAATGCACAGTTCAGTCTGGGACAGGGCCTGGGAGATACTGAGCATTGTGTTATCTCAGTGACCAAGCTGGGAGACTGACTCCTAGAACTACACAATGTGCATTTGGATCCAGCCCAATTCAGACTCTTCACAATTCCAGAAGCCAAGGCAGAGGCCTTGAGATGCCAGATTGCATAGTGCATGCAAGTGAATGTGAGATCCGAGAAGGGTGAGCCCATATTTGTCCATCGGGAGTGTGAAAACAAGAAGATATGAAGGATGATGCAACGATGAGTGTAGATATGACTAAGTGTAGATGTATGCATGTCATACAAGTGCAGCAATGGATCAAACTAAAGGAACATGAAGCATGCGAAGGGAGTCGCCACATTAGTGACTTTTGGTGCGAAAACGGAAAACTCATGCAACGCTTGGGAAAGACAATTTATAACTTGAAACAACACTTCTACAAGCTAAAACAAGTTAAAACACCAGTGGTCATTCAAAAAAATGAATGAAACAACACTCTCACAAGCTAAACAAACAAAATCCACAAAAAAAGTAGCAAAAGGAAATAAAAGAAAAACTCACTTTGAAAAGTGATGACAATTCTCTGGAGGCTCCTTGATCTCCTAGGGAATCTAGAGCTTGATGATTGAATGCACAAGTGAGCTCTAGAGGGTTCCATTAAATAGATTTTAGCAAATGGAGTTCATGACGTGTATGCTTGAGATCAAGGACAACAATGACACTTAGTAGAAACTTCTAAAGATGGAAATGTGTCACCTTTGGGAAGCTAATAATAGATTCCCTAATTCCCAGGGATGCTTTTCCTCTTAGATTCTTTCTTTTCAAGAACATTTACATGCATTACCTAGAAATATTGCGTAGTTTTGGGGAGGACCAGGCAACTCTCTGGTTCATAAACTGACAGTTTATAAGCACAATATGATTCTGTGCAATTTTTGGGTTGAGTGGCTTTGGGCTGCCTCTCGGGCTCTGCACAATGTCTCAACTGAAGACAAACTATCAGCTGGGTCTGTGTAGTTCTGGATTTGAAGGCTCACTTGTTGGCCTCGACTACTCTCCATAATTTCCCAACTGAAGACAAGCTTCCAGCTGGGTCTGCACAATTATGGAGCCGAAGCTCACTGTTGGGTTGCACTTCAGAATTCTTGAGAGCAAAGCTCGCTACTGGGTTGCACTATGCAATTCTTGAGAGTAAGGGACATTTTTGGGCTGCACTACACAATTCGTCAGAACAAGGCTAGTTTTCCTCTAGGATTGCACTGTTTTCCAAGGCAGTGTAAGAATGAGATGCAACCAAGTCACAACGGGTGATCTTGTAGTTAGACAGCAAAGAAAGTAAGCGAACACAAGTTGTAAAGTGACAAATAAATTCAAATGAAAGCACAAGTACCTGAGCAGTGAAAGAAAAGATGCTAATATTTAAGGAGGGAGGCTCCAAAATGAATGGGAGGCAAAATTTTGGATGGTGGTTGTAGCTGCTACAACATTAGCGCCACACTAGTAGAACTCCAGCTCTCTATGTGGACCTTGTCTCATGTAAAGCGAGCCTAACTCCTCTGGAAGTATTGTTTGATTATTTGATAAACATATCTTCCTCACTAACTTCAATTAAAGATATATTCCTTGCCATTCTCTTGATCGGTCAGCACACATACCAAGCCAACTCAACTGAGTTGTTTCGATTGGGGATGAGGGGTATATTGACACACAAGTAATATAAATTTTCAGAGTTTTAGTTTCATCTTTGGTGTTGCTATGTTGCCAATAGGCCTGGACAGTACCCTGATGGAGTCACTTTAGGAACACAAGAATTTTTACCACTGCCAACGAGCCTGGACCATACCCTAGCAAAGTTCTTTCTTCACCTCTCTTATTTCGCCTTTATTTATTATTTTTTTCCTTTTTTCATTTTCAGAGAACTGTGCATAGGCACTTATTTATTTCATGAGGAAAAAGAGGGATACTGACTTATTTAGAGTAGGAGAGGTTGTCCCTTCAGAGAAGTAAGTTATATATACCTCTGGCATAGTTGTTAAGGTTTTCCCCCTCACCTTCCTCTACTTGACTAAGTTGACAAGGGTTAACCGAATATAGAAAAAATCGATTAGAGTAGGAGGTACTAGTGAAAAGTTCCATTAGGGGATTTTTGAGGTCTAAAATGGGACTCCTAAGGAAATTATAAAATAATAGTAAAAATAAAATAAGATTAGATTACATTGTCAAATTTTAGAGGGAAGAAAGAAAAAAACTACTTTCCAACTCATATTTTCAAATTATCTCCCTATAGGTTTACTCAAATTTCGAGTGAGAACAATCATTGGATGCAAAATTTGATTCCTCATCCAATGAGTACCCATGTTGCATACTTTCGATGGACCCTGCTACACGAAAAAGAAGAAATACATGAAAAACGTGATTGCAATCACATTTTTCATGTATTTCTCATTTTTCGTTTGGCAGGGTCCATCGAAAGTATGCACTGTTGGTACTCCTTGGATGAGGAATTAAATTTGTCATCCAATGAGTATTCCCACTTGAAATTTGAGTAAAACCTTAGGGAGATAAGTTTAAAATACAAATTGAAAAAGTATTTTTATTATTTTAATATTTTTTAATCTTTTTACCTTTTTACCCCGAAAATGGTCATTCATCCCCCATGGTTGACATCATCATCGTGAATCCTATTTCTTATTAAAAAGTTTATTTTGGTTGTACATTTTTCTTAGGAGGCCCATTTTAGACCTCAAAATTTCTCTAATGAAGCGTTGTGTTTTCACCAAGAGTCACTCTCAACATAACGTATTTTCCATCAGGGTATCATCGACTGAAGAACGTAAGCTCTTCATAAAGAGATGGGATAACAAATAACCAAATGTTGATAGCCATACAAGTCCTCTTGTACTTCACCTTTCTTTTTTTCAAGAGCCAAACATGGTTTCATGTGAAGCTAATCCTACGAGTGCATAACAAGAAAACAAACAAACAAGGAAAGGATAGAAGTAAAAACGAAGGAAAAACAAGTAAGCAAAGAAAAACATGAAAGCAAAGCAAACAAGAAAGCAAACACTACTCCTACTCCTAAGCTAAATAGTGCATGGGCCTACTCACGTAAAGTGATACTTCCAATGTAGCCACCAGCGCATTGGTTGGCCCATGTTGGTGAAGGCATGGTCGACAAGAAAGATATTCAAACAAACCAACATGCAAGAAAGATAAAACAATAAAAACCAACATGCTCAAATTTTGAATGTGTCCACAGAAAAGAAAAAAGTGAAAGCACAAGATAGAAACTCAATAGATGTACCATGGTGTAGCAACGCACTATGCACAGAATAAATAAATAAATAAAATATATATATATATATATATATATATATATATATGCAAACTCTTTTGATCTTGACATACGAGCAAACATGAAAAAGGAAGAAAACTTTCACTTAACAACATAACTTGCTACATATGACTCCTCCAATGCATAAGTGATAGGACCATGTGATTCAGATGGAGGAAGCAAAATCCGTGGATCATATTGATTTTCAATGAAAATGGGAGAGTGATGAGGAGCCAGGGTTGTTTCAATAGATTTCTCATAAAGAGTGGAACTAACCTCAAGACTGCGAGAACCTGACATAACCAGCAACTTGGCCTGAAGTGCCTCGACAGCTTGTGGGTTTTCCACTTCTTCAATGGGTATATCAACAAGGTCAGTGGCTTAGAAAGATCAACAGCAAGTGAATCAGAATCGTGATCGAATGATGGAGTAAAGAGATCACTACAGCCATGATGAAAAAATTCAAGATGTACATCGACATCTTCATGATCTGATGAATCATACAGAGGGGTTGATGAGAAACAAAAAATTTCACCCTTTGAATTTTTGAAAATGAAAGATGACATATTGAGTGGATTTGGAAGGAAATATTTGTCCTCTCCACAATCAAATGACAGACTGACATCCTGTGTGTCCTGTGAATGATCAAAAATAGAAACATCTGGGAATGAATTTTCACAAGACAAATCAGAAATGTTAAGATCACAAAATATGTCAGGATAGAGCAGACAAGGTGCGGATAAAAGGAGGTCATCCTTCACCACAAGTTCTTCTTCAGATTCCCACACATACTCATCAAAAATGATAGCACAGGTTGGTTTCTCAACACCAACTTCGTCGACAACTTGATCCTTGTGAACATCACATGCAAAGTCTAGAATGGATGAACACAAGACACCAAAATCTGGAGGATCAACAAAATGAGAGGACGAAGGTTGAGAAAAATTGTTCACATGAAAACGAACAGGCTTCTAGTCCACATCTGTGTAGATATCTAGAGCAGGTGGGGTGGGAGGAGGTGACGGTTCAACAGATGGGTTCACAACTTCTCCCACCTCGTCCTGCGGAGCTAGAGTTGTTTGATGAGGAGCAGATAGTGGGTCACCTGTGACAACAACCTTGTCCATCTTAGATTTGGCAGCTCTAACAATGAGGTGTGCCGGGAGGGATTCCAATGGTTCTAACTCGTGAGGATTTTCGGATACGTGAAGAAGATATTGAAACCATTCCTTGAGAAATTTCCAATCAACTTCATCTTCGGGGATTTGAAACGCAAGATTCAGGAGGCGATCCAAAAATTGCACAATAGATTCATCAGGTGCTTTCTGTAATGCCAGAATTTCTTTTTAGTGCTTTACGGTCATAATGATAGAAAGAACATAATAACTCATCGAGCATGTGATCATAAGAGTGAATGGATGTTATGGGCAATGTGTGACACCACTTCTTGACGCGCTTTTCGAACATGTAAGCGAACAACGCACAGGCAATGTCGTCCAAGGGGACTTCATTCCTATGACAAAATCCTACGAAGGAAACTTCGTACCTTAGCAGGGATGCTCTGCCTTCATCGTCATATTTAAAACGTGATAAATCATCAATGATGTCCTCTGACACTTCAAAATCATCTGCATGAGAAAAACATGTCGGAGGTATGATTGTAATGTAAGTCATGAATGATGTGTAGAGATTCAAAACAGACTTTGAGGACTCATCTTTTCATCTGGACCTCCTTCTAGTGCTAGAAATGATGACGATGTTGGACCAGCCAACATATTAGGAGATATCCCTGGTATGAAGTCCCAACTAGACCTCAATCTGTTTGGAGTAGGAGTCCCAGTAGTGGGTAATATAGTACTGCCTTAACTACAGTGGCGCGCAGAGGTAAGGATGATAACTTTGTCGGAAGAAAGTGTGTGACCTTGCAGCAAGTCAAGTGAGATGCATGGGGGTTCTAACACAGAGGGGAAAAGGAAGTGTGTCCCTTAGAAGCCTGTAAGAGTATGCAGTTTGGAAGGAAGACATGAGTTGAATGACATCACAAGCTGGAAGTGGAATAGTCCACAATCCAAAGTGTACGAGTTAATACAATAACACATCTCAAACAAGATTCATAAAATCAGATACAAAATAGTTCATACACAAATGTGTAAGTTAAACAACATACATTGCTAAAGTAACTAGAATAGTCAAACTGCAATAACAACATATGCATGAAAACGTGTTGGCTCAGTTATATATATTAAGTGAAAGTTCCATCCATACATACACCATTGACAACCACTAGCCCCAATAATGGAACATTACAGTCAACACTGCCTGCTCCTCCAAAGAGATGTACTCACTCTACATTGTGGAGAAGCCAAGGCTCGTCACAATACTCTCCAAGCCTTCTCTAAGCAATGCCTAGCCAAAATCTTGGCTCCCAAAATCCTAGTCTATGAGTTATGAGGTTATATTTATAGAAAATGGTGGGGTGACCTTGACATTCCCCTTTGTGACTCTTCATCTACCCTCATGACTCTTCAACTTCTTTACAAAACTCATTCCACCAATGACACTTGGAATTTCACTTACGACATATTTACTAATAATATACATTCTTCACATGTACCCATGTGAGACAAAATAGACTAGAGACACCATAACAAGACGAAACACTATGACTCCATAGTTTGGGGAAATACCAACTCGGCAACCTCCACTTGATGCTACTTGATCACGTATTGATGCCAATCTTGGTACTACGTGATGATGTCCCCGCCTAATGTTGTCTTGTTGAAAGTGGACTCTTGCCTCCATAGCATCCGAGTATATCATCTTGGAACTTGTGTCTGTCTCATCTTGAAGCATGCGTAGTGTTGTCTTGAGTGCGACAGGACCACCAATGCACATTTGCATGTTGTATGCGCTCAGTTGCAAGTCATCACTGGTGGCCTCATGCATCAGCTGCTCCATGTACGTATCGACCTCCAGTCGGGCTTGGTTCTTGTGCTCAGCTTTAGTGATGGAACCCGCATCTGTTCACTCTCTTCCTTGGCTGCTAGTTGTTCCAACTCATCAACCTATATTAGCGTTGTTTTCTCTATCATTTTACCTTGCCTTTGTTCTTCTTCCCGTTTCTTCTTCTCAGCTTCTGTTCTTCCTTCGACTTTCGTTATGCTTGTTGCGATCTTAGTTCTGCTACCTGCAAGCTCTTCTCTTTTCTCTTCCTCTACTTTGTTTTCTGTGTCATGTGCTTCCTTTTGCTTATGTTATCAAAGCTGCCTACATGAAGACTGAATTTTGTAATGTCCCAATTCAATTAATTTTGGAACATGCACTTCATATTAACCTATCATGCATTTTCTAGAATATTTCCATGTGAAACCAGAACCATAAATTTATAACTTGCACAAGATCTCATTAAAAATCACAACATGAGGAACAATGAGAAATGCAGCAACCAAAACGAAGATTTATTATATATAGATAGATGGCAATACAATATTTGGGAATGACTCTCTGGTCTCCGAACTGAAACAGAAAACAATCACTACACCTGTGGATTCTGAATGAATCCACCAAGGGGAGATGGGTGCTCGCCCAAAATCTCTATGTCACCCAAGGGTTTTCGTCCTGGGGCTACCAATGGAGTAATGAACCAGGTTATCAACCTCTCATACAAGAAATAATATCAAAACCAAGATGTCATTCAATGGTCTCCTCCTCCTCTTTCATAGATTTGATGGACTCCTCTAGAACCTTCTATTTTATTATTATTTTAATCATGGAGCACTTTTCCCTCTTTTATTTCAATCAAAAGATTCTTTTAATATGGGGAAAGGGTAAATTGGCCACCATGTCTCCTCAGGCCACTGAAACTTATATCTAACCATACCATCATGTATATCTTCCCATTCCAGTTCCAACGAGCTATTACACTGAGGTGTCCCACCAATCAATCTCCTCAGAATGCCACCTCGAGCATAATTAATTAAGTTATGCCCAATAATAATGTTGATTTATGAAAGTTGTCGAAATGCGACAGAATGAAAGGAAAACTATGTAGATGGCGGAATATACCAAGCGAATTCCATCAAATCCCATAAGAACTCTGTAAAACTCCATCGGAACCCCTGATGACATAAACCTGCTCCACTGACCTGGCCACCTCCTGCCCTGGAAATCCACCTTGGCTGCACTATGAAGAAGGATAAAAATGGGGACATGACAAATGTGCTTTCGTTCTGCAACTATTTCCTCCCTCTGTTATGTCAGCGATTTACTCTTTCCCTGATCCTATACTAGCTTGCCACCTTCTACCACTGTTGTTGGTTTTGTTGTTGGTTTTGCTACCATGTTAGTGTTGATTCCTTTTGTGTAAATAGTTGGGCATCTGCATATATTGGCAAGTAAACTGGTGCTTTCTCAACTGCTTCCCCAATACTACTTTCAGTGCTTGCTCTTGAAGCAACTCTCTTTTGTACCATGGTACAATGACTACTAGAGAGAACGGCTTCACAATTGTCGTCACTGTGGGACAGAACGAACACTCATGGCAAGAAAACATTAGCTCTTACAAATCTAACTTTACAACATGATCGAGCAACATCCAGGGCAGTTGATGAGAGGAAATACGCAATTTTAACAGACAAGGGTGACTGATTGAATGTGGGAACTATGCACTGCATAGTCCAGGAAGTCGGTGTGGAAGCCTGTTGACTGGAACTGCACAATGCACAGTTCAGTTTAGGACAGTGCCTGGGAGAGACTACACATTGTGCTGTCTCAGTGACCAATCTAGGATACTAGCTCTTGGAACTATGCAGTTGGAGCCAGCCCAGGACAACCTCTGCACAATTCCATAATCTAAGGCAGAGGCCTTGAGTTTCCAGATTGCATAGTGCATGCAAGTGAATGTGAGACCCGGGCAAGGGGAGCCCAGATCTGTCCATGGGGAGTGTGAAACACGTAGATCTAAAGGATGATGAAAGGATGAGTGTAGATCTAACTAAGTGTAGATGTATCCATGTAAGACAAGTGCGGCAATGGATCAAACTGAAGGAACACGAAGCATGTGAAGGGAGTCGCTGCATCGACGACTGTTGGTGCGGAAATGGGAAAACTCATGCGATGCTTGGGGGAGGAAATGTATAACTTGAAAGAAAACTTATACAAGTTAAAACGTCAGTGGTCATTCAACAAAATGAGCGAAACAGCACTTTCACAAGCTAAACAAACAAAATCCACAGAAAAAGTAGCAAAAGGCAATAAAAGAAAAACTCACCCTAAAAAGCAATGACAATGCTTTGAAGGCTCCTTGATCTCCTAGGGAGGCTAGATCTTGATGATCAAATGCATAAGTGAGCTCTAGAGGTGTCCATTACATATATTTGAGCAAATGGAGTTCATGATGCGTATGCTTGAGATCAAGGACAACAACAACACTTAGCATAAACTTCTAAAGATGGAAATGTGTCACCTTCGGGAAGCTAATAATAGATTCCCTACTTCCCAAGGATGCTTTTCCTCTTAGCTTCTTTCTTTCCGGGAACACTGCCATGCACTGCCCTAAAATATTGCATAGTTCTGGTGAGGATTGGGCAACTCTTTGGTTCATGCACTAATAGTTTCTGAGCACAGTGCGGTTTTATAGTTTCTGAGCATAGTATGGTTTTGCGCAATTTCTGGGTTGAGTGTCTTTGGGCTCCCTCTCATGCTCTACGCAATTTCCCAGCTGAAGACAAGATGTCAATTAGGTCTGTGCAGTTCTATATTTGAAGGCTCACTTGCTGGTCTGGACTACTCTGCACAGTTTCCCAACTGAAGACAAGTTGTCAGTAGGGTCTGCGCAATTCTGGAGCCCAAGCTCACTGTTGGGTTTCACTGTGCAATTCTTGAGAGAAAAGCTCAATGCTGGGTTGCACTCCGCAATTCTTGAGAGAAAGGGTCACTACTAGGCTACACTGTGCGATTCCTGAGACCAAGGTTGGCCGCCCTCTAGGACTGTGTAGTTTGCCAAGGCAGTGCAAGAACGAGATGCAACCAACTGACGGGGCGTCAACTTGTAGTTAGACAACAAAGCAAGTAAGTTAACACAACTTGTAAAGTGACAGATAAATTCAAATGAAAGCACAATTACCTGAGCAGTGCAAGAAACGCTGTTAAGATTTAAGGAGGGAGGCTCCAAAATGAAGTGAAGGAAAAATTTTGGAGGCTGGTTGTAGCCACTACAACAGAAAGATATAGATCTATCGCCCTCTCTTATTGGTTGGTTTATTCAAATATAGCTAGCCTCGCTTTCTCATTGGAATGTATTGATCGAAATGGCCTACCACCTAGTGAGAGTAGATATGGCCAACCTGAGAAGAATATAGTGCTCCAATGTCATGATTAAACTAATTGATATTTGTCACCATAGTATACCTCGGTCCCAGAAGGCTTCACAAAGGGTTATTCCTTTCCTTCTACGTAATCACCTAAATTAATATTCTTGTAGTCGATGGCTAATTTTTCACATTCATCTAGTATTTCTTTTATTCAGAGAAAAGAGAAGACTTCTGACTAGACTAAGTAGCATTTCGATGTCCTTGCTTGGTTCATCCTGCATTCACTATATTTCCCTATATCCATATAGAAATATAAATATAGATATAGATATTGATACCTTACCATAGTGAGTAGGCAGTGAGAACAAAAACCATTAGGGAAGAAGGAATCAAGAGAAGCAGTCGAGGAAACTTCCTTCTGCACACACAAATTATTTTATTTTATAAGAATCATTTTGTTTCCATCTCTAAATAATATATATTTTAAGAGTTATGATTTCTCTTTATTTATGCTATCTCATTTTCTTCTATGGAGTTATGTTCCATAGACTCGTAAGTGATGACTCATTTACCATTAGGCCCACCTACAATAATACACCCACATATGTTAATACGCCTTTCAAAGAAACAAAACGTATGTGTGGAAGAAAGGGTGTGCAAAACAAGGAACATAAACTTCCCTCCTCACATATGAACTTACAAGCATATTGGATTTTTTTAATGAAAGGAAAAAGAGATGGACTTTATAAAGTTAGATAAATGAGATAAAAAATTAAAATGAATGTATAAAATTTTAAAATGAAATCAGAGGTAAAAAGTTTAAAATGAAATAAAATAACCCAGAGACAGCTGACCATGACTATATATTTTCCCCTAACTCCTCACTTACGTAAAGGACATGGGTAGAGCACTACCAGTGCAAGTGCTAGTGTTAGGCTAACATTGTCAGTGTCAGAGCACTTACCGATGGAATGGTCATATAGAATTTTTTATTTTTATTTTTTATGTGTCATGTACTGATAAATACCCAAATTAAATCACCCTCTACCAAGGGAATTATGTCACATCAAGGCCCGCACATATTTTCAAAAATTAGAAAATTATTTTTTAATTTACGAAAAAAATGGAAATATTCAACAATTTTTAAAAACTTTGGTTAAAGTTACAAAATATCGACAATCTAGTGAATAGTCAATGGAATTTCACTGCCAGACAGTTTCTATAGTCCCTCGAAAAGACAAGGACTAATAAAAAATGAGAAATTCTATTATAAATAATTTATAATGTATATCCATCTCACTCCATCCATTACAAGATACAATGCATCAATCTTCATTTAATACATTTTATAACTTGACGTAGAAGGTAAAGCCTATATAATAATGGGCACTAATAAATCTATTTATATACTCATTTTTTTATATTTTTTTATATACATAGTTTGTTATATTTAGGGAAAATTTTAAGGATGGAAAGTTATCTTAAAGTTTAGGAACGTTGGCGAATCTTAGAGTCCCTAATATGCATATTGTGAAATGTTTGGTGATATTTTTTAAATATATCCAAATTTCTAATGACTTTTATAGTGTCTATAAAATTTGTAGATTTTTAGGATGAAATTTGGGCAAATCACTTTTAGAAAAAAATGGGAATTGGTGAATCCTTTTTTTGGAAAAACCATGGAAATTAGCCCATCTGCGAATATTAGCCCATAAAATTTTCCTTGGCTATATTAGAATAAAGTTTTAATTTTTATTATACCAACTAGATTTATCTTAACTCCAAATTTACCAAACATCGAGAGATTTCCAATTTATATTCACTCAAAAAAAAATTGTGAAAGAGATTTGGTCCCTCTTGGCAAAATGAGAAATTCTATTATAAATAATTTATAATGTATATCCATCTTACTCCATCCATCAATCTTCATTTAATACATTTTATAACTTGACGTAGAAGGTAAAGCCTATATAATAATGTGCACTAATAAATCTATTTATATACTCATTTTTTTATATTTTTTTTATATACATACTTTGTTATATTTAGGGAAAATTTTAAGGATGGAAAGTTATCTTAAAGTTTAGGAACGTTGGCGAATCTTAGAGTCCCTAATATGCATATTGTGAAATGTTTGGTGATATTTTTTAAATATATCCAAATTTCTAATGACTTTATATAGTGTCTATAAAATTTGTAGATTTTTAGGATAACATAATTTTATACCATGAAATTTGGGCAAATCACTTTTAGAAAAAAATGGGAATTGGTGAATCCTTTTTTTGGAAAAACCATGGAAATTAGCCCATCTGCGAATATTAGCCCATAAAATTTTCCTTGGTTATATTAGAATAAAGTTTTAATTTTTATTATACCAACTAGATTTATCTTAACTCCAAATTTACCAAACATCGAGAAATTTCCAATTTATATTCACTCAAAAAAAAATTGTGAAACAAGAGATTTGGTCCCTCTTGGCACATGGTAAATCCATAGATAAGATGGATCTAGGTTGGTTTAATTATTAATTATACTTAATTATAAATATAATTATTAGTTTTATGTTTTTTATTTTATTTTATTTTAATTTTATGTAATCTGACCAAATCAAAATGTTTTATTCATAATTATAATTATTATTTATTTTATTTTTATTTTATTTTGACTAATTCAAAATGTTTACATATCATTACATTATAACATCTCTACCATATTGAGTTGGAAAATACATCTCCACCCAAAATAAAATAAAATAAAAACTTCTTATATTCTAATATATTTATTCATTTTTAAATATATTTAAGATTTCTCACTTAAAATTAATTTAAGAGCAAAGTTTCTATTGGCTAGTATTGGTAAACCAAATTATTCATTTTAATAATAAAAGAATTTTTCTACACATGTAGGAAAATTTACAAACACAAATTGTATTGGAATTTAAAAATATTTCAATGTTATAATAAAATTTATAAATATAAATTGGGTTAGAATTTAAAAATATTTCAATATTTAAAGTAAAGATCTGATTTATTATTTAAACATTTAAAACATTATAAATAAATAAATTTAAAAAAGATAAAATAAAAAATTATTCATAAAAAATTATTAAATTATATACACATAATAAAATAAATAATAAATAAAACAAAAATTATAATAAAGGCTAATAAATTAATTATAACTTTATAAATCGAAAAATAAATTTATCATGCTATAATAAGCTAGAGAAATTAAAAGTTTATATGGTACATATTAGATTATCTTAGAGTAATAATTAGATGGTGTTGGTTCTCAAACTATTCCTGGTGTGCACCGCTGGAGCACGTTTGTTGAGTATTCAGAAATCCTCCCGCTTTAGGTGCTTCAAGCTAGTTTCCTATACACCACAGGGGTATTCCCTAGCTACAATTATATTATTTTTAATATGAAAATAAAATAAGACCAACTATTGATCAAATGAGATGTTGTGGTAATAATATGGCTTAGATAGAAGAAGTTCAAATCAATTATTAGTTGATGAACGATATACCTCACACATCAAAGATGAATACCAAAAATACAACGATAAAAGAAATAAGAAAAAGTAAAAGAAAGATAACATATATATATATATAAGACACAAACTTTAACCTAATGATAAAATGAAAAACGATGCAACACATACACCTATTCTTTCTTTCTCAGGCTAATCCCACAATAGCTGGCGAACTAATATACACCACAGGGGGTATTCCCTAGCTACAATTATATGATTTTTAATATGAAAATAAAATAAGACCAACTATTGATCAAACAAGATGTTGTGGTAATAATAGAGCTTAGATAGAAGAAGTTCAAATCAATTATTAGTTGATGAATGATATACCTCACACATCAAAAATGAATACCAAAAATACAACAATAAAAGAAATAAGAAAAAGTAAAAGAAAGATAACATAAATATATATATATATATATATATATATTGAAGACAAAAACGTTAACTTAATGATAAAATGAAAAACGATGCAACACGTACAACTATTCTTTCTTTCTCAGGCTAATCCCACAATAGCTAACGAACTAATAATAAATATCAGGACAATTCAATTGTAAGAATCAGCACGATACCATAATTAATTTAAGATCCATTTATGTCATAAACACAAAATTATCATGCACACTATAAAGAAAACAAAATGCAACAGTTTCAAAGTGTATCGAGTAAGAGATCACTTCTCGGCCCCGATGGAAATCTCGTGAAACATAAACCTTCGATCAAATGCTCAGTATTTTAATAACATGATTCGATAATAAATACCAAAAGACCAAGCAACTGAATAAAACAGATGCCACAGAATGTCAAAATAAGTCTAGCATTCAGCACATTTTAAACTAATGTAAACAAAGACACATATCAAAAGGGAATTTATCAAAGATGTAAGAGTTATATCATTCTATCAACAGTAGATTTGTGTATTAAGTACGTTCCGATCCATAAAAATAAATAAATAAAAAATAAAAAGATAAATAAATAAATAAAAATTAATTAATTAATTAATTAATTTAAGAAAAAAAAAAAAAAACGGTTTTTCTGTAAACAACCCCCTCTTGACGAGAAATAAAGTATTAAATAGAGTTTTCAAAAATAATTGTCATAATAACTATCTTTAAGTAAATCAACATTCAAAGTAAAATAACTTAAATTAAAAGTAAATAAACTTTCATGAACGCCTTCGTGACTTGGAAACTTTGGCCCTTTTTGACATGGCACCAGGGGATTGTCCTTGGGATCCACGCATTATTGCCATAGGTATATGAGGTGCAACCAATGCCACTTCATCCCAATCCTCTTGTTGATTTTTACCTATTTTAATCGGCTGGATTAGTTGAACTACCTGAGAGCTGGAAGAAACTTGTTCTAGGATAACATTTCGGCTCACCTGCTTCTTGACCTTTATGATTTTATCTTAATCAGATAATGCTAATCAAGGTAATTTTTTGTGTTTTTTTATTACCACTATTATATTGGACCTGATCTGGTAGCAATCCAAAGGGATGTTTTCTATTAACTTGTTTATCCCATCCATATAGTAAATTCCCTACATAAAGCATTGATAACCATATGGGGTAAAACAACCTCTTCACTGTGTATCGAAAAAAACCAAGATCTTGCTTAGTAGCCTTCAATTTGTCACGAAATTATTCGTTCAATATCAACCAATTATCCTTCCCCAAAAGAAAGGAACTCTAAACCTGCCCAAATATTTCTAGTCATTTCTAAAACTTTCAATTTCTTTAGTAACTCTCTCAAACTCTTCCTTCATGAGTTTCATGGAGTTACACTTTTCTTTGATCATGTATAAGGAGAATATGCACTCGTACCTCTTAGGAAGGTTCATTTGAGCCAAGGTATCATCCTCAAGGGTGTTAATAAAATCAATGAGTTGATCTATATCTTTCAATCTTTCTTCAAGCACGGAGGAAGTACACTTCACTTCAAGATTAACACTTTTAATTATTCCTTTCTCATAATTTAAGATTGTAATGTTGATATTTGCTATTTTATTTATCTCCATATCTCTTTCGTTGCATGTATAATAACTTCCCTCCCAATAGCAGTTACTTTAATCACCTGTTGTAAGGACTAAACTTCATTTTTCTTATCCTTAAGTGTATTTTGTATCTACTCCATCATGGTGTTTTTGCACTACAATTATGTTGCTTCCCTATTTTCAACCCATTGTTTTTCGCTCTTTGCTTCATTGAGTTCTTGTTCCAATTGTGAATTTTTTAATTGCGAGAACTTCAGGCTTTCCACATCTAATGTTTGAGGGGTAGAGAGTGTCTGATCAATAGTAGTCTTATTTTCTGAAATTGTTTTCAAGTGTTGTTCTTATTTTGCTACAAACTCCTTCTTCGGGACTTCCAATTGAGTATATTTTGTTATGAAACCAACTCAAGAAAAGATAGATCAACGCCTTAGAATTCAGCCTCTTCGAGGGGCAACCTCCTTTACATTACATAAATGAAAAATTCTTGGATGATTCAAATGACAAAACCTCCTTTCTATATATAGGAGTCTAAGGAGTCACAATATAATCCAACCGACCTAACAATAATAATATAAAGCCACAAAAATAACAATAGAAGGATTCTATGGGGCACAAAAATAACAACATGGGGGTAATAGGGGCACAACAATATAAATAAGGGGTATAACTACAATAGTAATGGGGTAATCACTAGTATTATAGGGACCCAACATGCCCCTCTCCTTCAAAAAAGTGTTGTCCTCAACGCTTGAGTAGTTTGGATACTTCTGCATAAAATTCTCATCCTCCCATGTGGAATCTTTAGTGGATAAGTTCTTCCACTTGATAAGATACTCTGAAATTGATCGATTTCGTAGTTGTCGAGTTCTTGTTTCTGTGACTGCTTCCGGTTCCAATATAATTTTTCCTTCCTCGTCAAGTTCTGGCAATATTGTTTGAACTGGGAGCTTGTCGCTTATAACCTTCTTTAAACATGAAACATGGAAAACTGGGTGCAATCGAGAAGTTGCAGGAAGCTCCAATTTGTATGCCATAGTACCAATATTTTGCAACACCTTGTACGGACCATAATACTTTGGTGATAATTTATTATCCTTCTTAGCTTGCTTTAGGGACATTTGCTTATATGGTTGTAGCCGTAGGAATACCCAATCACCTACATCAAAACTTCTTTCACTGCGATGTTGATTTGCCTGTTGTTTCATTCTATTTTGTGCCAACACGAGGTTATCCTTTAAGAGTTGGAGGACTTGTTGTTGATGTTCGATGTGATGTTCCACTGCCTGAACCTTAGAATTTTCTCTTAAATATGATGTGATGGATGGTGGTTGATACCCATAAAGTGCCATAAATGGGGTCATTTTGTTGCTGTATGGAAGGAAGTGTTATACCACCATTCAGCCAGAGGCAACCATTTGACCCATTGTGTCTGTTTATCAGATACAAAGCAACGAAGATATCCTTCCAAACATTTGTTTACTATTTCAGTTTGCCCATCAGATTGAGGATGATAAGATGAGCTATGAGCTAACTGAGTACCAAGACAAGAAAATAATTCTGTCCAAAAATTTCCAGTGAAAATGGGATCTCTGTCACTTACAATAATCTTTGGGTTTCCATGTAGCTTTTGAATTGTTTCCATAAATGCAGTAGAAACTGTATTGGCTTTAAATGGATGTGATAATGCACAAAAGTGTGCATACTTGGTAAGTCTGTCAACTACCACCATGATGACACTCTTTCCCTCAGACTTGGGTAAACCTGTGATAAAATCCATTGAAACCTCCTCCCAACGTTGGCTTGGAATGGATAAAGGTTGTAATAGACCCGGTGTCTTAATTGTTTCAACTTTATTTTGTTGGCAAACCAAACATTCCGCCACAAACTTTTGAATATCTGATTTAAGGCCATCCCAAAAAAATTCCTTCTTAACCCTATGGTAAGTTTTTAAAAATCCTGAGTGCCCTCCTAAGGGAGAAGTGTGCAATTCCATAAGAATCTTTTGTTTTAGCTGGGAATTCTTACAGAGGTATAAGCGATCTTTGTACCATAACAAATCATTTTTCCAGCTAAATGTATCAGACGTACTGGAATCTTGTTGTAGCTTTCGAATAAGTGCCCACACTTCATCATTCTTCCATTCCTCCCTTGCTTCGTTTATCCAATCTGGTTGGATAATAGAAATGGCGCACAACAATGCTTCCACATCCTCATCCTTTCTTGAGAGTGCATCTGCCACCACATTTTGCTTCCCTTTTTTGTAGATGATTTCAAAGTCATAACCCAACATCTTTGTGACCCACTTTTGTTGCTCTTCAGAGGATAATCTTTGTTCTAAAAAGTATTTAAGGCTATCATGATCCGTTTTTACCTTGAAGTGTCTTCCCATTAGGTAGGTTCGCCATTTCTTAAGTGCATGGAGTATTGCCAACATTTCCTTCTCATAAATAGCTTTGCTTAAAAACTTTCCCTTGATTGGACGACTTTCAAAAGCAATGGGTCTTTCATCTTGCATTAGAATAGCACCAATTCCATTTCCTGAAGCATCACATTCCACAATAAAGGTTTTTGTGAAGTCCGGTGTAGCTAAGACCGGTGCTTGGCACATTGCCTCTTTAAGATGTTCAAAGGCCTTTGTTGCTTCCGGAGTCCATGAAAATGCATCTTTCTTCAATAATGTTGTTAGAGGTGCTGCTATTCTCCCATAATTCTTAACAAACTTGCGATAATACCCTGTCAACCCAAGAAATCCTCGCAGATGCTTTATGGATGTGGGGATTTTCCATTCCTTAATGGCTTTAATTTTGCTAGGGTCTACCTTAACTCCTTCATGAGATACAATATGACCCAAATATTCCACCTCCTGGACTCCAAAGAAACATTTGGATCTTTTTGCATATAATTGTTTCTCCTCCAATAGTTGTAGCACCTTGTCAACATGTTCAACATGATCCTTCCAAGATTTGTGGTAGATTAGTATATCATCAAAAAATACTAACACAAATTTTCTAAGGAATGGTTTGAAAATTGAATTCATCAAACCTTGAAATGTTGAAGGTGCATTGGTAAGGCCAAAAGGCATGACCAAAAATTCATAATGACCCTCATGAGTTCTAAATGCCATTTTCGGAATGTCTTCAATCTTCATTCTGATTTGATGATATCCCGAATGAAGATCCAACTTGGTGAAGTAAATTGATCCATGCAATTCATCCAGTAATTCATCAATGACAGGAATGGGGAACTTATCTTTAATAGTGAGCTTGTTGAGCTCCCTATAATCCGGACACATGCGCCATGATCCATCCTTCTTGTGCACCAATACTACTGGAGCAGAGAAAGAACTTTGACTTGGTTGAATTATACCAGCCTCTAGCATTTCTGCAACCATACGTTCAATTTCACTTTTTTGGACATAGGGATATCTGTACGGCCTGATGTTTGGAGGAACACTTCCTGGAATCAAATGAATAGCATGATCATGATCACGCATAGGTGGGAGACCTTTGGGAGTCTCAAATACCTTGGAATGATTGTCCAGGACTTTTTGGAGATCTGGAGAAATAGATGATTCCAATGTGGAAACATCTAGCGAACATAATTGTGCAATTACACCTCTTTGCTCCTTTTTTAGAAGCTTTGTCATACCATTAGAGCTGATTATCTTTCCTGGTTTCCCTGCAATACCCCTTAATTCAACTTCCTTTCCTTCTGTAGAAAATTTGATGAAAAGTTCTTGAAAATTAAAAGCTATTGTACCCAAGGATTGTAGCCATTGGACTCCTAGTACAACATCAGCACCTCCCATTGGAATGGAAAGCATTGGGCTAGTCAATACATATTCTCCCATGGATAGCTTGATATTATGGCACCTTCCAGAGCAATTTATTGTTCCTCCATTTGCAATCATCACTTGACACTCTGGTGCTGGATATAGGAAGCAATTCAATTCTTTTGCTACCCTACAATGAATAAAATTGTGGGTGCTTCCTGAATCAATCAACACTATTACCTTTTTCTTCTTGATTTTTCCTTCTATCTTGATGGTTTGAGGAGTGGTAATTCCCGCCAATGCATTACAAGATATGGTCGGATTTATTTGTTCTTCATCTAGGCTTTGTTCCTGGATTATATCTTCTTCTTTTGACCTTTCTTGCTCCTTTTCTTCTTCCTCTTCACAATCTATGTAGAATAATTTCTTCTCAGCACACTTATGACCTTTAGTGTATTTGCTATCACAACTGTAACAAAGCCCTTTTGCTCTTTTTTCTTCCAATTGTTGTGGTGTCAACCTTATATGTTGTGGAAGAATAGGGGCAACAACACTTCCGTCTTTATAGTTGTGAGTGGTATGCTTCCTGGTTGCCATAATTTTGCTTTCCATTTTTCTTGCTAACCTGAATGCCTTCTCTAATGAATCAGGTTCCCAAAGGCAAACATCATGTTGGATATTATCCTTTAAAGACCCTATGAACACATCAATCCTATGCTCCTCTGGAATATCTTTTACCCTTATGTTCAATTTTTGGAACTCCTCAATGTGCTCCATTACTGAACCTTTTTGTTTGAAACTTATCAATTGGCTAAAGAAAGTGTTGCTTTTTGTATCTTCATAATGTGCTATCAATTCTTCCGTAAAAATTGCCCAAGTGATAAATTTTTTACGAGAGCAAAGCCATTGATACCATACAAACTGATTTGGTTCCAAATATACAGTTGCCATACGTACCTTTTGTGTGTTTTGCACATTATTGAGATCGAAGAACTGCTCCATCTGTAATATCCATGTGGCGGGATCCTTGCCATAAAACTTCCTCATATCGATTTTTGGAATATGGTGGGTCTTCGATCCAACATTAGAGTCTATGGAATCATGATTAACATTAATTTTGTTCACATCATGAGTTTCCTTTACAACCTTTTCACCATTAGTAAGTATTTCTTGTAGAAAATTTGTCAAATCTGTCTTCAAATCTGCCATGTCTGTCTTCAAATCTGTCATGTCTCTCTTCAAATCTGTCTTCGAATCATCCATCTTAGCTTCCATGCCCTTTATCTTAGATTCCACGCCATTTATCTTAGATTCCATGCCATTTATCTTAGCTTCTGTTAGCTTTTGTGAGCGTGACATTTGTTGCACTTGTTCTTGTAATTTTGATATATCATGTAGCATTTCTTCCTCTTCTTCATGAGTCATGCTAGAGCTTTCAGGTTCCTTACTATGCGTTTGCATTTTCTTTCCTTGGGGCATCAGTTATTGATAATAATGCTTTACTATGCCCTTTGAATTCCGTTAAACCAAGCTTACGCAAAAATTTTAAAAAAACCTACACACCTTTTTTCACTTTATAGAAGCCTGATATTGAATCTGATGTATCTCTGTAATTTCGGATCACCCAGTTCTAAAATTGTGATCTGTAGTAGCCTTCTGCGTCCTCTTCCCAATGCCACAAGTCTGACCCAAATTGGATTCTCCAAGGAAGAGTTATGTGAAATCTCCCACAGTGACTTGCTTCTAGACTAGTTCAGTAGAGCGAACTTGTACGACGTGCCACGAGTCATTGTTTCAACCTTTGGATCTGAAAAATGCACAGAAGAAACTACAGTCCGTCCTCTTTCTGTAACTTCTTACGAAATTTCAATCCAATCCCCAGAGAGAAAGTTATGATGATTTTCCCCAGGTCACCTGTTTTGAATGTAATTCAGGAGTCTGCAAAAAGACCAAATTCCTCATATCATATCTCTGCAAATATCACGCGAAAAGCTCTGAAATTTGGACCCAAGGTTCAGCGTGATTTCTTCTCAAATGGGTTTTTTTTGCGACTTCTGAAACATCACGGAAAAAAAAGTTATAGCGAAAATTCCACGATGACCTGTTTGGAGCAGCGAAACCCTAGAATCCAAAGCTCTGATACCAAATGTTATGAAACCAGCTCAAGAAAAGATAGAAAAGATAGATCAACGCCTTAGAATTTAGCCTCTTCGAGGGGGCAACCTCCTTTACATTACATAAATGAACAATTCTTGGATGATTCAAATGACAAAACCTCTTTTCTATATATAGGAATCTAAGGAGTCACAATATAATCCAGCCGACCTAACAATAATAATATAAAGCCACAAAAATAACAATAGAGGGATTCTATGGGGCACAGAAATAACAACATGGGGGTAATAGGGGCACAACAATATAAATAAGGGGTATAACTACAATAGTAATGGGGTAATCACTAGTATTATAGGGACCCAACATATTTTTTGCTAAGTTATTTCTCCTTGGCTTGTAAGGATGTCTGCATCTCTTGTAACTGATTTTCTATCTATTCTTGTCTTTCGTAGGCCTGTATCAAAATATGAGCATCATAATCAGGGATCTTCTTTATAGCCTACAAACTTTTAATTTATTTTTCTTTTTCATCTAATAGCTTTTTAAAGGGCCCAATTTCCTTGGGCTTCCTGACTTATCGAATTACCATATCTTCCAATTCCCTGATTTTGTTAGCTCTGGTTCTCAAAGCTACTTTTGCGATATGCAATTGTTTAGAAACCTTTTCCAGCATAGCATGCATTTTTCTCTTGTCACTTGTGGAATCTAGTAATCATCTAGTGATGATTTACCTTGTCTAACTATGCCAATTTACCATGTCCAAATATGATAATTTAATTAAATTAATATCCATAGAAGAAGTAAGAAAACCTATTAAGTGTTGGCTCTCATTCATTTCTAGTTGCACCATTGTAAGATTAAACGTGTTTGTTTCAAAATCTGTAGAAGAAATAAACCTTGGATCAGCAGTGGGGGCCATCTCTTTTAGTATTTTCTCCTCCACTGGCTAGGCTTGTTTCGGTAGCAACAGTAATTATGTGCCCAGTGTGTGCCTCGAATTTCCTTCAATAAAATTGTGCCTGACATCCAATGCTCGCACACCAAAGTCTTCTGGCTAAGTTTTGTCAATAGTCTATTGCATTTCTTTGTTAGTTGTTCGACGATTTTCTTGAACACTTCAGTATCCACATCACCCTCTCTTTCTTTCACACATCACAGGTTTTCTCCCAAATCCAAAACATCATATTTTCTCTTTATAACTAGGGAAAGTGTGGTTAGTCAGGGTTGTGCGGGTTCTTTCTCCATAACACCAACTTCAGCAGGTATCAAAGCATGGATTTTTGTTTCATTGTTACCTATTGGTACTTGACTCTGTTTTGTAGCTATATGCATCGTTACTTGAATGCAACCACAAGGTAGAGAGAGTGTTCGTCAGGTTTTCTATCTATAGCCTACTTTCATGAGTGTAGGCTGATAACCCTGCTTATTTCCTTAATCCATAAATTATTGCTAGAGGGTCATAATGCCAACATTCATCATGCATCAATCCAAATGATAACATTTCCTTTTCAATTACATCTATTACATTTTTATTTTTAGCAATGAGTGGTTGAATAGAGTATGGATAACTAAATAATGCTCCTTTTTTCTTTGATGCAAAGTGTGATTCATTAACTACTATCCTTTGTCGTAACACTTCATAAGAAAATGTTAATGGAGTAATAAACTTAGGCAATTGAAAAGGCTCCCTCTCAAAACCATATAGTCTAATCAGGGAAAATCCTAGGTAAAAGAACCAATTTCCTATGCTTTCTTCTCCGGTAAGTCTCAAAAATCTCCTTTTCTCCTTAGAAATACTATCAGAGGTTTCTATGAAAATTTTAACTTTTAGGTAAAATAAAAAATGGTCAACGTATTGATTATAAGAATTAGGGAAACGTCCTGGGTAAACTATGTTTTTCCACTGATATATTTCCCTCTTAATTTCGCTTTCGTCTTTGACATTCGTGAGGAGCTTAGTGGATAGAAAATAATCAAGGTAGTTAAATAAGACTAAATTAACAAGATCTGTACAATGACGGCAGGGTTTAAACATGTTAACACTCATGAGGTCAACTATAATCGCCTTGGTTAAATATTTCAGGAATTTGATCACTAGTCTGTCAAGATTCAGAGTAATATGCCGAATGACTAGGAAAATGGATTCATCTATTTTTAAGTCATCAAGTAAGCCAAAAATAATAGAGAAAAGTGATGTTAAGGTTTGTTAAAATGGTTTTAATAAATTATATGAAGATGGAATTCTAACTTTAAGCTTGGGTCAGGGATTTGGAGGAAGCCTTTGAGAAATTTTTCCTTCTCTTCATCAGCCCATGTGACAAATTCCTGGTCTAACCCTTTATGAGTAATATTTATCTTAGAGGTTGGTATCCCTAAAATTTTGGACACAATGTCCTCATTAATTCCAAAAAAATATTTTTGGTCTATGGGAGAGGTGATGTTCTAATCTTTAGAGTCGAAATATTTAGCAAGCAAGATAATTGAATCTAGGTCAAATTATACAGGAGGGATCATAGTGGCCAAAACCCTAGATGTCTTAAGACACTAATCTTCCTGAGCACTATGAGAGGGGGAATTTCGGGTTCTCTTCAAAGTGAGGACATATGTAAGGTAGGTTTAGGTATCTCTGGTACCATATAATTCATTGTTAAGTGTTTCTTTGGACTACTCCACATACATATCTTTCTTTCTTCAGAGTCAAACAGACGAAGAACTATAAAACGAGCTAGAACGGTGAAAAAGAACTTACCTAATGAGGATGATAATAGGTCAAGGTAAAATTTCTTACCTGAAAGGAAATCGCACTTGGTACAATTTTTGGGCTTCACGGTGACATGCATGATCAAAAAATGGATGTAAAGGAGAAAATAGTGAAAAGTTGGTGGAAGAGAGAGTTTAATAAGGGTAGGATTTCTCTTAATGACAATTGGAAAAGCATCACATCTTAATTAGTTAGCTCAGAAATCGAGAATGGGTCACATCCATCAGGAGCGACGGATGGGATAAATTTCATGTAAGTATGGGGCCAATGGTCATTGATTGTCCTAAACTTATACAGTTGAGATCTCATCGGGGGCATGGGGCATGCTAATGTGCTCGCATCTTTAGGCCCAATGTAGCAATATGATCATTCGATTAATTTCGATGAATGACCGCAATACATCAGGAACAAATAGAGAACTTAATGTCCTCATGAATAAATGCTTGATGTTACATCTAGACCATCAGTTGGGTTAGGAAATATCTGCGAGAAGAAGAAAGGGAATTAAACTCATCGGGAAAAAGAGTGCAATTAAAATTGTGCAGATTGTGGTCCGAGGAAAGAATGTGGGTCGTTGATCTCTTTGAAGAGCACTATAGATTAAAATATTTCCCATCCAATATCTATGTTCTGACTATATAAGAATGAGTCAAAAAATATTATAACATGAATTAATTTATGTAAGGAGGGTATTAAGCTTTTTTAAACTTAGGAGGTAGGGAGGGTTTGATCATTACAGATGGAAAATAAAATTTATATTACCACTCACTATGAGTCATTTAGAAAGGTGAAGTGTAAATTCTCAGAATATGATACCCATAGTAAATATCTCGATTAAGGAGTGGTATGTATTCTCTTCATATATCAGTCACTAATTCTCACCTTAAATGATTTGTTGGTTAATGATCCATGGGGTAGTGTAGAGGTCGGGTAGGGCATGCCCTACCTCTTTATATGGTTGCAGCTCAAATGGGTGAATAGTTGTGCTTGTGGAATGGTGAGGAGGAAGATGATCTAGCATGGTGGGATAGGGAATGTAGGTTTTGAATGGTGAAGGACTTAAGTGAAAAATGAACAAGGTTCTTGATCGATGTACTTTATTGGATCAATGGTTAATGCAGATAACGACAAAGGTAAACCATAACTATCGGAGGATAGAGATCATAAAATATGACTAGGACTATGGTTTGGATCTGACACACAACTTCTGACCTTATCTCGTGCTCCACATAGACCCTACCATCCAAGAATTCTAAATGGTGATGAATGTTTTCATTGATAGGATAGAGGTGTATAAAATTCAATTGAGAGGTGGGCACACAAGAGAAAGTTGCAGTTGATTCATCTACCAAGATGTCAATAAAGAGTAGGATGTAGCTTTGAGATGAAATTGTAGATCTAAGGCAAGCAAAACTAAATTTCCTAAGGCGATCTCCCAAGGAGAATCACAAATTGGTGATTTCAAGAAGTAATGGCCCATATTTAACCATGTGTTTGTCATTGCATACATAAGAGGTGCAGACATGAGTACAAATGGGTGCCATGGACGAGGTGGAATACAGGGTCAGTGGTTGAATTTCCCCAGTGGAGTTTCAATTAGATAAGGAGTTATTGGAAGTACTAGGTTGTGTCAGAGATTATGTGGTGAGTTTAAGGACTTTCGAAGTTTTAAAAGAGGCAAGTGCTCCTAGATAGAATCCATTGGAGAGTTGTCATTATGGTTATGATCATGATTTTATTAAGAGACTGGATTTCAATTTGATGATAGGGAGAGATGACAGGGCTCTAAAAAATGAGGTGGTGGCCCAAGAGCCTATTAATGTGAAAGACATGATGACAAATATTGTTCTCTCATCAAGATCTAGGCTAGCACATGTGGAAGAGTCACCTTGGAAAATAAACTTGACAAAAGTATTGGATAAATAGTTTCAATGGAAAAATCTCCTTGTAGAGTCGAGTAAGTTTTCAAAGAATGGTTGTTTTAGAAAAAAGCGTAGAGGTAAGTGTGTAAAATAGAGGGAAGGGGAATTCAGAGTGGTGTTGGGATATGATATTTGCATGGATCAGGTTTCGATGTTTTGTGAGACGTGTCTAGTCATAAATTTTATGAGGAAGGTGTCAAAAAAAGGCTTGGAGAAGTGGGTGGAAGAACATTGGGGGAAGAGCCTAAGCTATATTCCTCAAGTCTAAATTTTATTGAAGGGTTGGATCAGTGTGGTTTTTAATAGTAAATTGGATGTAGACTTTGTGAAGAACAAGGTGTGGTTTGGGGTTCATCAAGTTGTGTGCTTAAAAGATGGCATCCAACTTTTAACTTGAAGACAAAACCATTTTTGTACAACATATTTGGGCTCTTTTTCCTCGTTTTCTTGCACTGCTTTGGACCAAGAATTTTATGGAAAGAGGGGTGAATACTTGGAAAATTATTTTACTCTAATGAGGGTGTGTTAGAGTCCACTGCAGTTATTAATATGAGGGTGGTGAAGGTGCTCATTGAAGAAGACCTCAGTAAAGGCATGGTCGATTAAATAGAGGTATCCTGGGGAAACTATATTTTCAAACAACCCATTGACTGCTTGGGAGTCCCCTTTAGATATTCCTAGTGTCGCGAGGTAGGAAATTTAAGATGAACTTGTTTGTTCCTTGCTTCAATAGTTTCAGGAAATCACGAGATGAGGTCGAAGTCGAGTCATGGATACTTTTTGGCCAATCAAGACTCAAAAATGGTATTAATTCAAGAGGAGACCACTTCAGCATTAGGAGGGTTAGAGAAGAAAGTTTCAACACAAGATGTTACCCAAGATGAAGGTGGTTCACACTTAGAGAACAAGGATAAGTTTTAGAAAGTATAAGGGCTACTCATTTCCTCTGATTCCTTGGACGCAGACCGTTTGAAGGAACGATTGTCAAAAACTCTTTCTAAAGAACAATTTATATTCTTAACAAATAGACATATCCTTGATGCCATTGGATCAGAACATGAAGGACTACATAGTATGAAATTCAAGAAGGTCTCGGGGTTAGTGTTGAAAATGAGTCTAGTTAAAAACTATGGTAGATTTAATTGGGTCTTCCTAAGACTAATTTTACTAAAAACTGATCTGTCTCTTCATATTAATAATTGGATAATGGGATGTGTCACTTCAGCAAAATTTTTTGTATTGGTCAACAACATACTAACTCGGTTTTTTAAAGCTTCTATAGGAATTCGACAAGGATGTCCAATTACATATTTTATGTTCTTGCTTCTCGTGGAAGGCTTAAGTCTTCTTCTCAACTAGGTGGCAAGGGAAGGGACAATAAAAGGTACAAGTATCCACACTAGTCAAACTCATACAATTGTTATTTGTTGATGATGTTCTCTTATTTCGACATGGCTCAATTGAACAACGAAGAAGTACTTGGAACATTATTTTGTTGTATTGTGAAGCTATAAGCATGGAATTTAGTCCTTTCAGGTCAATTATGTTAAATAATGGAGTTCATGAAAGCCTAATTTTAAATTTAAATTTTGTATTCCTTTCTAGTATTTTACTTTAGATGAGGGAATAAAATATCTTGGTTATAATTAAAAGGCTAATAGTTACCAAGTCGAAAATTGGCTTTGCATGGTAAATAAAGTGGAATATTGGATTAAACATTGGTGACACTGATGGATCTCTTTGGGGGGTTGATTAATCCTATTAAAATTAATTTTGGAAGCAATCCCAGTCTATTTGTTGGCCTTCGATGATATATAAAGAAAAATTTTGAATAGGATTAGAAGTTTATATTTCTATTTTATTAGGAAAGGAAAAAACAAAAAGGGATGCATTTAAAAAAAATATATAAGTATAAAAATTTCGTTATTAAAGTTTTCATTCACATTTTCCCACCCATCTTTGGCATTTTTCAATTTTTCAGGGTATGTGAAATTCCTTGGGTCGTTATCTTACCACAGATCCCTCTTGAGGAAAGTGTGGCTTGTTCACCTACAGAAGAAAACTTGTGGAAATTGACATTAGCAAAGGGCTTTTAGATCAAACAATCTTAAAAATCGATGACTATCATTGGACCTAGCCTCTGAGTTACAAAAAAAAAAAAAATCGGTGTCGTAGTTGTCTTCAACTTGGCCATTTACATATATCCTTCCCTCTATCAAATGCCATCAATAAACGACACTTCATATCTTCAAAATATAAAAGTTGGAAACCTTGTACCCTGCTCCCTATGGAGAACTCAACTTCTTCCATTTCAGATCAAGAGGGTGGTGTTGACATGATATGATTCCAGTTGAACATGATCATATTGTCACCCCTCATAAGACTTATGGGGATGTAGCAAGGATCTTAGTACCCCTTGCAAACAGGAAGTTGGAAAATCAAGATTTATTTTTTGGTATTTTGATGTGTGTGCATGATTCAACTTCTTTTAATATTGATAAGAGCTCTCCTCCAGATCTCAACACTAATTGAAAAATAACTTTGGTTGATCTGCATTCTGTTGGTTGCACTAAGGTTGTGAGAAAGAGAGAAAATAAGATTTGCTCTAAAGATCGTCCACAAGTCGAGTGATTACGTTAAGCTCATCAAATCTATGGTAGTCTCCTCTTTTGGGTCAATCAAATCCATGGGATGGACAACTGCTACAACAATGTAATTTTGTTTTTTGTGATAATAGAAAGTATCAATTTACAAACAAAAAAAATGTATACCTTTTTTCGAAAATTTAAATTTGCAAACCCTTTAACTTTATTTTTAAGTTTGTTGATCATGAGTCTTTTATCCTTGCTTTATTTAATTGTAAGAAATTAAAAGTGGGATGATATTATATTTATTTTTAATATTGGTGAACATTTTTAAATATTGCTAAATAGTGTTTATCTCAAATTCAAATGTTGGTTTAGATTTGTTTTATTGATAACACCTTTGTCATTTGGCCCTATGATCATTCATCCCTAATTTCATTTTTTAACTATCTTAATAACTTATATCCTCATATCTAATTACCATTGCAATCAAATGAGATAATTCACTTACTTTCCTTGATGGTCTAGTGATGTGACAACCAAATTACTCCATTTCCCATTAAATATGTTTGAAATATACCCATACAAATAAATATCTTCATGCCTAATCCCACCACCATTCTACCCAAAAATATGTTGTTATTAAAATGCTTATATGGAGAGCCATTCAAATTTTAGTCCCCAACACCTTAACAAATATATATACATCTCACTAACATCCTTCAAGCCAATGGATATTCTATTTCCCAAATCAACAAATTGTTTTTTTTCTCTATTTGCTATCTAGAAATTGAGAAGTCCCTCCATACCTCTTCTCTTGGGGAAAATTTCACTTCCTTACATTCACAAGATCACTGATCATCATATTTTAGAATCTTAGCCAAAAAGAATATCAACTCTCTTCAAACCTCTCAAAACTATGTTGTAATTATTCAAAAGTGTCAAAGATAAACTAAACTCTTTTCTCTCTCTGGAAGTGTTTACCAAATTCGCTACTCCTACTACAACTCCTATACCACCCAAACTAATAAATCTATCCAAACTCATCTAAAAACCATATTGTAGATACCTGTCATAATTAGCTTACTAAACCTATTATTATTAAGCATTCTCATAACTATAATTATATTATCTACTTTATTCACACGTAGATACTTGTCATAATTAGCTTACTAAACCTATTATTATTAAGCATTATCATAACTATAATTATATTATCTATTTTATTCACACCAATAATTTAACTTAATTTTATTATTAAATGAATAATAAAAAATTTATTTACAAAAGGTCATAATAAGGTGAAAGAGGAGGATAAGGTGAAAGAGGAAGAGAAGGACTTTTGATGAATGAATGAATGAATAAGCCTATGACGCTGAGAAACTTGATTATGGGTCTGTGAGATACTAGCGTTGGGGATTAGGGTTTGATTTCTTCTCTGATAATAGGTGATTAAAATCTTATGTAATAGCGTCAGGAGCAGTAGCGCTTGTGATGAGTATAAGGGTAGGGGAGGGTTCCCCTCATTCTAAAACAACCTCATTAGTAAACGTATTCAAGTTGAGGATAGTCATAATCCTAGGGAGGATTTCTTGGATCCTCACAAGCACCTATTTTGAGCAAAAAATGGCAGATGGATCTGTGGGGAAAATGTATCCCCAAGGCCTCTACAAACCCTAGATTTTTCATACCCAAAAAATGCTTGGAGGACCACATAAAGTGTGTGAGAGATCACTCTTTTATCTGTAAATTCATTAGGACTTGGCCCACGGAAAGGGAGTTGGAACACTAGATTCAACAAACTTGGAAACCTAAAGGGGAAGTTGATTTGAGAGTGGGGCCAAAAGGCTTCTTCACTGTCATTTTCTCCATTCTGGAAGATAAAGCTTGAATTTTTTAGGGAGGACCTTATTTCTACAATAATGTGGGGCTCTACATCTGACACTTGGACGCTGCTTCAACCTAGACAAGGAAGAATTCAAAGAATCACTGGCCTGGGTTAGGTTTTACCCTGTCCCAATTGACTTTTGGATACCATAAATACTAGAAGGCATAGAACAAGAACTCAGACGTTTTTTCAAAGTTTCTTAGGTGACTAAACGAGGAAGGAATATGTCTTATTTTTGGTTATGTGTATACATGAACATCTACCAACCCCTATTGGAATCCATGATTATCAGGGGGAAATATGGAATCAACTGATTGATTATGAACATGTTCCATTTATATGTCACCTCTACCATGAGCATGGCCATTTGATTTGGGATTGTTCGATGCGACGAAATGAGAAAGAAACAAGGAATATTTTGGTGAATAATGATTTCACTAAGGTCATTGCTAGGAGATGTAAACAAAAGAACAAAAACCCTATGAATGTTAATACAGTGGAAGACAAGAACTCCTTCTTTGCTCTGGATGCCATGGAGGAAGACGTTAACAAAGCGGAAGATGCGCAGGTGATGTTATCCAACAAATGGACTTCTAATTTTTGACTTACCAGGATTTGAAAAACTCGTCCTGTTGCTAGGGAAAGACCCCAATGAACTCTCTAGGGAAGAATGGATTCTGTTTAGTATGGTGAATGAGTGAGTCGAACAGGATTTGGGGGAGTTAACAAAGGAACATCTGGAGCAGTGTGCTAATGCTTACCTTAACTGGATAACAAAACATCATCAATCACTATAAATTTCTCAAGGAGCTCGCTCTTTTCAAGCCTTCGGAGAAAAAGGGAAATAAATCCTCCTCAAGGACCGCACCAAAGAGCTCAAAAATAAAGGATGAAAGCATTGGAAGGAAGCAATGCAAACTATCGAACAAAATTCGACAAATTATAACTATGTAACAACCTTGATTTAGTTAATCCCACATGAACCTAATGTTTCATAATGAAGTTATTCTCATGGAAATTAGTGGGCTTAATAGAAAATGGAAGCAACGTTATCTCAGAGGAATGATTAAGATGAAAAAACAGGCAATTCTTATTCTACAGAAAATAAATAAAGGGTGATAAAATGGCTTAAAATGCAGCACAATGTTGGAAAGGTTATCAATCAATTTCCCTTGAAGCTAGGGGAAGTTCGGGGGGTTTAGTTGTATGGTGGAACCCCAGTGATGTAGTTTTTCAATACTGTATGTAAAATACTAGAGTTTTAACGAGAAGGTTCTGATATATAGGAACCAAATATTTTTTTCTTAATAACAATTTATGGTCTATCTTCTTCTCGGGAAAAAATCAATTTTTTGAAGCAACTTGTGGACATTAAACAAATGGTCGGGGACTCCTTATGGATTTTTGGTGGAGAATTCAACCTCATCATATCGTTGTAAGGAAAAAAGGAGGAGTATGAAGGTTGGACCATGTATCGACCGCCTTTAATGGATATATAGAGTATTTACAATTTGTGGATATACTAACAATCAATGCTCTATTTACATGGAATAATCATCATGGACATACACATCAAATAGCCATCCATTTGGATAGATTTATTCTTTCTGAAGGAATTTTACAAAAGGATATTTTTATTGAAGCTACAATTTTGCCAAGCATGGGATCTGACCATTGGCCAATCCAATTGGAGCTCAACTTGAAGGAAGCCCCCCTCAACTGCTCGTTCTAGTTTGAATGTTTCTAGCTTCAGGCCCCTCGGTTTGTAGAATTTTTGCATAAATTGTGGTTGGAGATGGATATCGTAGGTAAGTCTAAAATTCATACCTTCTAGCTCAAGTTAAAGGCATTAAATCTCAAAATAAAATAATGGAACAAACAAGTTTTTGGTAACATTTTTTAGGATAAGATAGCATTGGGAAGGAAAATGAAAATGATACAATGGTGTGTGATTCTTGAAGGTATATATTTGCATTTGGAAGAAAAAGAGGGAATGAATCTTCACAAACTGGAACAAAGGTGTCAACAGGAAGAAGCACTTTGTAAGAAAAAAAATCAAGGGTATAGTGGCTCAAGGAAGGGGAATGAAATTCAAAGTTTTTCCACAACTCCATGATATAGCATCACCACATCAATAGAATCTTCTCCATTATTATTTATGATGGTGAAAGGAAGATACAACATGAGGACATTAAGCATGAATAGATAACTTATTATAGGGATATTTTAATTGAAAATTACTCCCAGAGACAACCAGCTATTAATGCAGTTCTTCATCATATCCTACGGGTAGTCAGCAAGGACTAGAAATTTTCTTTGATGAGACAAAATTATTTTTAGCAGGTAGAGATGGTGGTCATGCATATGGCCAAGAATAAGGCACCAAGCCCTGATGACTTCACTTTAGATTTCTTTCAGGCATTTTGGGGATTCCTAGGTAAGTATATTCATGAACTAGTAGAAGAGTCGAGACATACCAAATATTTTCAACTTGCACTCAATGCAACATTCTTCACTCTCATCTCGAAAGCAATACATTCAAAGAGTCCTAATGGCTTCTGACCAATTAAGCTATGTGTTGTGATATACAAAATTATTTCTTCAATAATTCTCAACTGGTTGAAACCAATGCTCCCACTTCTAATATCACCCAATCATATTGGTTTTTTGGAGGGTCAGAAGATAGCAGATGGCATCATCACTACGCAAGAGATTATTCATTCTCTCAGTGTGCCTAAATGCCCAAGTATGATTATTAAACTTGACTTTTCTAAAGCTTATGACCACATAAGTTGGACTTATTTGTTTCAGGTTCTTCGAGTTTATGGTTTTTCTAGACAATGGATATCGTGACTTTTCTAAAGCTTGATCAGATAAGTTGGACTTATTTGTTTCAGGTTCTTCGAGTTTATGGTTTTTCTAGACAATGGATATCTTGGGTGTTGTCTCTTATATCTACAGTTTTTTTCTCTATCCTAATAAATGGGTCACATTCGTCCACCTTTACCTCCTCCAAAGGTTTGAGGCAATGCAATCCCCTATAACCTTTCCTATTTATATTAGCAATGGAAGGGCTTGGGAGAATGTTTCAGAAATCATGTGATTTGGTGCATATATATGGTCTATGTTTATATGGTGAGGATCTTCCTATGTCGCATCAACAATTTTTCGATGATGTGGTCCTATTTCAGTTACCCACAATGAAAGAGGTGAGAGGAATAAGAAAAATTCTACAAACCTTCATGGATGCATTTGGAACACTTGTAAACAAAAATAAAACAAATATCTTTATTTTTCAATTGCCCGAACGTTATTCAGGCACATTTTACCCGAATTTTGGGTTTTTAAAGGGATTGTATACCTACCAAATACTTGGGGTACCTCTTGTTATATATTCTAATCGGGTGGCATCCTAGGAAGATATTATAGAACAGACTTGGAAAAAGGTTAGAATTTGAACTTTCTAGGATCTCAATTTCCCAAGCATCTCATACTGCTCAAAGTAGTATAACAAGAAATTCCAAATTATTAGTTAGTGGTTATGCCTATCCCAAAATTATTTTGTCAACATCTTCTTTCAATATGGAGCGACTTTTTGAGGCAAGGCACTACTAAAATTTGCAAGTGGGCCCTCATAGGATGGGATAAAGTGACAATATCAAAATCAATGGGAGGATTGGGTCTTCAGGATCCACATTTGATCAACTCAGTTTATGGTATGAATCTATGGTGGCTTTTGGTTCAAGGAGGCCCCCAAATTTGGAATAAAAATTTGCTAAGTAAATGTTTTCCTCTGCACACTCAGGAGGAGTGATTACGTTTTGCTGGAAAAATCCAAGGATCTACTCTCTAGAACTAGGTGTTGAAAGGAAAGGATCTAGTTAGATGGTATGAATTTTGGGATGTCAAAGGAGGTATGATGGCATCTTTCTGAGGGGAGTCTTGGCATTAGGTACCTCACTTTGGGGGAATTCAGGGACTTCAACCCATCAATACTCTTCCTAAAGGCCTCAGCACTCATAAGCTAGTATCTTTTTGGAAACCTTTAAAGGAAAAGAAGCAATGGAGACATTGGAAGGAAAAAAGTGATTGGCCACATGTGAATGACATCTACCCTTGAGACGAGTTCTAAGAGATACTGGATAATAGGAAAATTAGAGTCTCTAGACAACATGATATTTTACATTGGGGGCACCGATTATCTAGCACCTTCTCACTAAAAGAAGCATACTTTTTACTTGCAGAGACTCAACAAATTGATAATACAATTATCTGGAAGAAATTGTGGGATGATTCATGGTGTCCAAAGCTCACAACTTTTCTATAGTTGATTACTTGGGCCTGCACACTTGTCAGGGATCACCTTTCAAAAAAAGGCTATGAGGGGTCATCTTCATGTCCACTATGCTTCCAAGTAGAAGAGACAATATAACACATGTTTCTTACTTGTCCTTTTGCAATATGTATTTGGGAAATTGTCCCACAAATCTTCCGATGTATTTGACCATACTAAGGAGATGTATTTTACCTGTAAATTGGCTCTTGGTTTCACCCTATGGAATTTGTGGAAAGAAAGAAACCTAAGAATGTTTGAAATGAAGAAAAGGACAACATCTATTTTAAAATAAATCATTCTCCAAAAGATTTAGGAGATAGTTTTGGTGTCCTCCTTCACAAAGGAAAATTGGCTAGCTGACAAGTTTGAGGATTATATTTTAAAATACCTTGATATTCACCCCTCTATGTTCATCGCTTCTCCATCTACTACACCTAGATATAAGTATAACAGAAAAAATCCATTTACACCTCCTCTGACAACCTATTGGGTTCTGTTATATTCTTTCCACGACTAGCCCGAGTAGTGATGTCAGGGGGTTAGAGGGAGGGGTGGCCAACCCCCCCCCCCTTTGTTGCATTGAGCACAGCGTGGGGGGTGGAAGCCGCCCCTGTCGGAGAGTTTGAGAGGGGCGGTAGCCTCCCTCTACGGGGTCTGGAGATACGCCCTAGGAAAAAAAAATTGGACCCTATATTAGGTGGGTGGACCTACCTATGGTTTTGTGCATGGATTTCGCACATGGTTTTGGGCGCAATGGTTTTCGGTCCATGGTATTTTGTAGATTCAGTCAAGGGAACTACAATTATGTTCTAATCTGGGGTTAATGGATTGGGTTTTATCGATGCTTCGGCATGTATATATATGTATTGTAATATTGAAAGGAACATAATGAAAAAAATCAATCTGGTAGTCCCGGTTTTGGGATCCAGGGGAAAATCTTTATGTATATTTTATGTGTTATGCTCTCACCATTGTTTATTTTCTATTTTTAGAATTCGTATGCAAGTAATTTTTGTACATTGTTAAAACCTACACAACCTTCATGAAATTGAGCTTTGATGGAGCTTCCAAGGGAAACCCTAGAGCATCTAGCTATGGAGGGATCATATGAGATAAGAATTCTTGCCCTATACATGTATATGCATTCTCTTGTGGAATCACAACTAATAATCTTGTAGAATTTCTTTATCTAGAGAAAAGGTTACAAATCGCTGCTAGAGAAGGGTATCGCTTGCTACAGGTCCATGGAGACTCTCAACTTGTCATATGATATTTACATAAGATGTTACATGGCCACTCAGTGGATAAATTGAATCATAGCTGGCACCTTTAGTAAGTGGTCTTAAATATTAAAAGTATGCTTTCAAATTTTGACTATATTATTCCTCAACATACAAGGCGAGAAGGAAATAGGGTGGTGGAAAAATTGGCTAATTGGGGTAGTCTCAAGGAAGACATCCAACAAATTAAGGAAGACATCCAACAAATTAAACAGTGTGTTGAATAAGACAAGTCTACAACAGAGGATAACATCCCCGATGGGGGTGGTATTATGGGTCCCGGTCATTAGAGGAAATTTTAGCATAAAAGTGCCCATGAAATTTTCACGTAATTTCCATGTCATAATATGTAAACCAATCAAAATCCTTTAAATTTAAAAAGAGGTACATGTAAATATTTTGGAGGGAAAAAAAGAAAAACTACTTTTTTAATTGTATTTTTGGCTTATCTCCTTATAGGTTTACTCAAATTTCAAGTTTAGACACTCATTGGATGCAGAATTAAATTTTGCATCCAACACGTGTCTACACTTGAAATTTTAGTAAAACTGTAAGCAGATAAAGCCAAAAATACAATTAAAAAAGTAGTTATCTTCTTTTCCTTCCAAAATTCGTAACTCTTAATTTATTTAATTTAACTATTATATTATTATTTTTCCTTAGGAGGCCACCTTTAGGCTGAAATTTCCTCTAATGGGAGTGAGGCAGCATGATTAACATGCTTGACATTTGAATGGCGAATGGGATGGCAGACCTGGGTTCAAGCGCCACACTCTTCACCTGTCACTATCTCATCCATGCGTGGCGTCCTTACAGTCTTCAACACTCAGATCACCTACCCTCGTCATGTTGTTTTAAATGTTGTAAAATGGTTGCAGATGTGCTCGAGTACAGCATTCCTTTAGTTAATACGTTACATCCCTCATAGACTGCAATGGCTAGCATCTCTCATGGTAGATTGGTTACGGGTGGAAGAGGCACTGACACACAAATTCTAGAGCTCATTCATAAGCGCATGATTTTCGGTTTTATTGAGCTTGTTAAAGCATGTGCCAAGTCCTACACATGCCTCTCCACTGATTTTGCACACTCTAGTATTCTCATTCATTTGATTCATCCTTTCACATCTCCACTCCATTATATATGCATGGGAAATGTCTCAGGGTGGTGGCTTATCTATGCTTTTCATTTTGTTGTGGAAGAGTTCCAACCAACGCACTTCTCCTGGATGTCGAGGTTGGTTTCTCCAAATTCTAAAGAAGGTGTGGTTTGATACCAGTTTTCCTCTGATTATTTTTTTGTTTATCATATAGCCACTTACTTGTCTCGTATCACCTCTGTAGTTTGTCCAGTTAATGTAGGGGGCAATGTTCTTCATGATATTTCTCCATAACATGGGTTCAAGTCATTCTTTCGAGTTGGTCATTTTGTTGCCCACTTCGTCACCTCAAATCTCTACTTCCAGGGGCATCTCGTTTAACTGTCACATATTGGTCTATGGAGTTTGGTACCCTAGTACCTTCTCTATTTTTTTATATTGTAAATGGTTAAGATAAATTTGTAGTTACCCTTAGTTTTTCAACCTCATTTCTCTTTGTCCTCCACAAACTCTGGTCATTTGGGACTTAGGGTTAGCATACATGTTTGAGCCCTGTCACATTGTGTTATATCTTCCACAAGAATAGACTTTTCTCTTCCTTCTCATGGTGGATGATGTTTTAGCTATCCCCAGTTTCGTTATGTCTTTAACAATGTCTATCCATAATTGTTTATTATCGGTCTCTCTACCATTTTCCCATTATCCTAGCTTCTATATAAACATACCCCACCTAGCAGTATCTGCCCAGTTTTTGTGGTGGTGCACCATGTTCATTTTTGTCTCATCATCGCCATTTGATTGGATTAGATTCAATGGCCAACCACTTTGATTCAATTCCTTTGAAAGTGAGGAATGAAATTCTTCACTTAGAGGCAAAGGAGTTTGGGGACCGTTTATATTTTTTTGACTCTAAGAATAGTGGTAACTGCCTCAGGTGTATTCTTGACTCAAGTAAATTTCAGAAGTGGGGGATCCACTTCCTTCACTCACTGTCTATCCATTATTAGTTAGAAACACTGCTCCATATGGTCATTCATGACAAGCAGGTCATCAATTATAAACTGTTTGTAGGGAAGAAGGATATCAAGAGAATTCTTCGGGATATTCACTACAATTTGGATAATGTTGTGGCTATGATAATAAGGGTGGAGCGGTTTGGGGTGTATGACTCAAATACTGAGTCTGATACATAGCTCAAAGCTTCGGCAGTCATTAATGCTCCTGCTGGTATTTCTCCTCAAGGAAACTCCTCTCCACTCTCTCCAATCATCATTTCAGACTAATAATTCAGCATGGACATTGCACTTCTTTTTGCACCTAGCTATTATCGGTTTTTTATTTTAATTTTCTATAATGGGTTGATGTCTTACCACTTTGAAAAACTAGTTATTTTTTTATATGGGTCTACTCATAGAAAAATGGATGCAGTCTCACTGTAAATGGGTAGCTAGCATAGTATTACTCTCAATGATTTTGCATAGTCCCACCTTTCTACTATAGTTTTGTTTAAGTTTTGAAAAAGCCTCTGAATAGTCAAAATATGGTATCTTTGCATTTCACTGATAGTAATGATGTATCTTTAGTCTTCCCAAGTGGAAACTATAAGAACCAAGAGTATTGTTTTGATGTAAAAGGAGTTGTCATTGTAATATCTATTATCAGTAATATATATATATATATAAGCCCCAAGGGTTAGCTCAACTGATCTATATATATATATATAAGCCCCAAGGGTTAGCTCAACCGGTCGAATCCCCGTTGTTAAGTACCTCGCCGATCGGGAGGTCACAGGGTCAGTTCTCTTCGACACCCTTAGGGTTAGGCCTAGCTATTGGCCGCAGGGCTTGATTCCCTTCGGGGTTGATCAGCATGGATATTTCCATGGATGTAACGGCCACCCAGTGTCTGTGAACCACCCCGATATATATATATATATATATATATATATATATATATATATATATATATATATATATATATATATATATATATATATATATATATATATATAATGTAACTATACCTTAACAAAATTAATCAAAAATATAATTACAAAATCAACCTCTCAAAAATTTGTTATCTAATGTCTTCATCGTTAACTTTATTATTATTATAATTATATTTTTTAGACTCCTATGATATATATTTCTTATGAGTCTATCTTTCAAATTCATCACATAATTCATTATTTGGTCGACGTTCGATCTATCCAAAGATTTAAATAATAGAGATGCATCATGTTCCAAATATAACCGTTAGAGAAAGTCAAATGAGATTTAATATTAAATTTTACATATGAACATTAGGTCCTAAAATATTTATTTATTTGTCATGTTATTATTATTTACTTATTTATTAGAATCTATAGCTTTTAGTTTTTTCCCTTTTTATTACAATTGTTGAATTAGTAACCATTTTTTTTCCTTCTTCTAACTTTTCATTAATGAATATTTTTAAATAAAATATAAAAATGAATAAATAATTTAGGACCTAACATTCATATATAAATTTAATATTAAATCTCATTTTACTTTTTCTAATGATTATATTTGGATTAGGATGCATCTCTGTTATTTGAATCTTTGGATAGATCGGGTTTCTTCTTCCTTGTCCTAAGGATAAACCAAATTAAATAGTTAGAAACATCAACCAAATAATGAATAATTGATGAATCCGAAAGTTAGACTCATAAACTTTATTTTTATTTTATTTTTTTCTTCACACTCTTCTTTGTCTTCCAATTAAATGAAACCATTTTTAATATTTGTCATTATCAATTACCATTTTAATGATTTTTTTATACTCTCTAACCCATTTTCCATTCATATATTTTTTCAATTCTATTTCTTATTATTATTATTAAGAATCGAAAACTGCTATTATATTAAAAGACATTTAGGTAAAATTCAATTTACATATATATGATTTACATAAGCAAGTTGAAACCATTAGACATGGTTGAAATGGAGTAATCTACAAGTAACCATCTAGAGAATTTGTACCTTGAAGATTTTGAACAAAATGTTACAATATCTACAATAATCCACTTCTGCATTGGCCAATACTGACCTAAAAATTTAAAAAGCGTCAAAATGTTACATTAAACCATGAGGAATTATTCCTCTACTTTTATTTTTGAGTCCCTGATTAACCATTAAGGAAGGAGGATATACACATTTTTTCCCTACCACCAAAGTTCACCTTTATTTGGCCTTGACGCTAAATTAGCCATATGATCATCCTTGGAGTTGTTTGATCTAAGAACAAGGGGACATTTCTTCTTGAGGATAGACTGATGCACGTGATAAATCCACTTGAAAATCTGACTACTCTGTATCAGAGCGGAGAGATCTTGATGAATTATATTTGAAGGAATCACCAAAAACAAACACCTATTGAATGCTCTAGATTCACAATTTGCCTCAAACCTTGAGATAAGGAACATGCATCAGCGACTTTGCTGGAATTGTGACCTAAACCTCAAACACACTTATCTCCTTCTAGATTTTCAAAGCAAAATGTTACACTCTACCCCACACTTTGCTAATAACGCCCCATTTTATTTACTCTATTTTAATTATGCTTTGTCTAATCACTTTTAATAACATCATTATCAAATATATAAAATCCTTAATTACAATCATTATAATCTTGTTTTATATTTTAATTTACTTTATCATTGATATTAAATTTTTAACTTACGTTTTATATGTTTCTAAGTTTATTTATTTAATTTATTCATCTCTAATAATACCTTTTTTAAATGTAATTAATGATTTTTTAATTTTAATTATTTTAATATTTAATAAATTTAATTTGTAAATAATTTAAATTAATTAATAAAATAATAATAATAATAATCATCATCATCATCATCTAATTTTAAAGTTATGGTTAAGTTTAATGGTAAATTGGTGTGACTCAAATTTATTTGGTAATTTTTCAAAAAGATATTTACATATGGCATGCATATAATTCCCAATCTAATCCTCATATTACATCTGACCGATATCAATATATAGAGTGTGGAGGCCCCTCAAAGTAACCCCATAGGGAGCACTAGAGCCCACCAATGAGCAACCACTCATATACTCTAACCTACCAAATAACATGCCAAAAGCTACTCTAACTGGGTATAAAATAATAACCTTGGAAGATACTCTAACTAGCAAGAAAAGCTCGGAGATGATCTAACGAGCTTGAAGAAAAATCAATCATGCAAGCCTGTAGAAAAAGAGCCCAAAAGGAGTATCATTTAACAAAATGCATTCAAACTCAAACCCTAGAGGCCTAAAACCCTGGGCCAGAGATCCGTAAAAAACAAAAACAAGGATCTATGTGCCCGCTAAATGAAAGCCCTTAAAAGGGACACTAGATGAAACCCATTATAAGTAACACAACACGCATAAGCTGCCCTTTGAGATCACGGGAAACACCCAGAACCAGGCCTCCACACAATTGAAAAGATCAATGAAGCCCAACGAAATCCCACATCGAATAGCCCATGACCCACCAACAAAACCCTAAGGGCGTTTGATAAGATGAAATCCCGAGCAGAACAATGGAGAGACCGAGAGGGCCATGAAACCCAAACAAAATTTTACTATTAAAAATTATAAATATGTATATATTTTAATTTTACATTTAAACATATAATGTTTAAAAAAAAAAACAACATATTCTAAATTATTAAACTTAAAAAAACAACATATTCTAAACCATTAAACCCATTAATTTGATAAATTCTTACACAAAATTTAGAAGGTATAATTATTGCAGCCCAGTATAGAATGGATGTTTTAATGTTTTGTCATGTGTTCCCTAGGCCAAAGATCTGTAAAAAACAAACACTTGGGTCTATATGCCCACCAAATGAAAACCCTGAAAAGGGGCACCAGACGAAACCCATTATAGGAAACACAACAGGCACAAGTCGCCCTTTGAGCTCAAGGGAAACTCCCATAACCAGCCCTCCACACAATTGAAAAGAGAAACAAAGCTTGACGGAACCCCGCATAGAATATCCTAAGTCCCACAACCGAAACCCTAAGGGCATCCAACAAGACGAAATCCAGAGCAAAAAAACAAAGATACCCATGAGGGCCGCGAAAGCCAAATAAAATTTTACTACTAAAATCTATAAAGACATATATATTTTACTTTAACATTTCAACTTATAATCTTTTAAAAAAAACTTGAACAACAACATATTCTAAATTATTAAACTTAAATTTTAAAAAAATGTACATGCTTTATCCATGGGGTCTTAGATAAACAGTGATTGAGTGTTTTGTTAAGGCACTCCTTGATGTGAAGTCACTGGTTCAATTCCCTACCTTGATTGGGGTGACATATTGGACATGATGAAAATGTAGTCTTGTCAAGCTTACAAAAAAATGTACATACTTTACTTTTAAATTTAAACGTAAAAAACAACATATTCTAAATCATTAAACCCATTAATTTGATAAAATCTTACACATAATTTAGAAGGTATAATTATTGCAACCTAGTATAGAATAGATGTTGTAATGTTGTGTCATGTTATGTAAATATTTTGTCTCGGTCAAATTACATAAAAATAAAAATGAAATAAAAAATAAAATAAAATAAAGAATTATAATTATTTATTAAAAAAATTTCCCTGGTCAAATTATATAAAATAAAAAATATAATTATTAATTATTAATAATTATGGTCTAGATCCATCTTAACTTTGGATCTACCAAGTGCCTACAAGGATCAAATTTCTTGAGGTGCAAACTTCTTTTTAAATTGAAAAGTGAATTGATCTCTCGACACCTATAGATTCAAAATCTAAACTAATAATTAATAAAATTTAATCTCAAATATAATTATCAATCAATTTTATTTTTTGATCTTAGGCTTTTGTGATCCATAATGATTGTTTGAAACTAAATTTCAGATTAATAACATAGAATTATTTTGTGGTCAACATTTTGAACTTAATAATGAGGTTCATCTTCAAGACCAAGATGAAAAAATTGATCAATCAATAGAATTAAATAGCAATGAGATGCATCGAGCTCTAGAATTAGAATAAAAACTAACCTTAACAGCTAGTTTTTCCTTAAGAAATTATAACTAATATAGTCAATGTGTAGGAAATTATTAAATTGTTTATATTAATATTAAATAATATTTAATCAAAACTAACATTAACAGCTAGTTTTTGGCTAATATATAAGAAATTGTTGGAGCATCAGCAGGTGTTGCAGGTGTTGGATCCCTACCCTATATTCCTAGGTTATTATTATTATTATTATTATTATTATTTTTATTATTATTTTAAATAATAAAAAATTATTTTATTATTATTCATTCCATTCGAGTACGACTATATTAGTTAATTTCAAGTCAGTATTCCCTTCTTTTGATTTAACCAGTATTAAATTTGATTTTAGTTATTATTAACTTTTACTATTAATATTATTTATAATAACAAGATTTATTTCCTTCAATTTTCTTATTCTCTTTATTTAATTTATGATTTAATCTATTAATAACATAAAATTGATTTTTATTATTAATGAAATTATTTATTATTATAGAATTAATTTAACTATAATTTTGTTTATAACAATTAAATTTGACCCTTTTGAACTAAAACAATTAATTATTAATATTAAATTTATTCTTTTTAACAACTAATTCTATATATTTTATTAATAATAATTCTTGAGTCAAACTAGTTGTTATATTCTAATGACTAGTTATCAATTCTCTTCATCTATTTAGTTTGTTGCCATGATCTGGTTCCTCATCTTGTCCTGAAGATGAACCACACTAGTTGGTTCGAAACGCATCGACGATTTGTTCTACTATGTGATTTTCACCGAAAGATTTATTTTCATATCATAAGAAATTAATAAATTAGTAATAATTTAAATTAATTATTAATTATTAAAATATTATTAACTATTAAATCATTATTATTAATATGGTTATAAAAATAATAATAATAAATTATTTAAAAATAGAAACAAAAAATAAAAATAAGAAATAGAAATCATATATCTATATATATAGTTAAAAAAAAATTAAAAAATAATAAAAATAATAAATAATAAATAAATAACACAAAGAAAGGGTAGGAACCCAACTTTTACTTAATTTCCAATCATCATCCCTATTGAGATTTTTGGCTTGCTTTTCAATTTCAATGGCCTCTCTCAACTTCCTATGATGGAAATGATCAATCTTTGCAATGACCTTGGAATCCTCAATGAATACATGGTGCTTAGTTTTCTTAGCATGTTCAGCAACAGCTGAGGAGTGAGAATGATTATGTCTAATGTTTGTTGCATTTTCTTGAATTCTCAAATTAATGGAGCGACCAATTTCTCCAATGTAGTGTTAAAATTGGAAACTAAGGCCAAATTCCACTTTGGAAAGCTCATTTTATGGAGATGATGATGACAATGAATTCTTGTTTTCAAGAGGACCAAAATCGAATTAAAGATCATCAAACTTTGACAAGAGAAAGTGTATTTTTGAATTATAAGCCCACATAAGCATATTTGATCAAGTCAGCCCTATAGCAAATTAGACACCCTTGGAAGGCTATAAATGCAAGTGACCTCAACCTCATTTGTACATCATCATGAGACATTCTTATATTCTCTTTCTTGTTTTTGGCTCGCACAAGTCTAAGGAAGATCCGCGGAGGAATAAGTTCGCCCGAAGGTGAAATTGCAAGGTCTGAAGCCCGCATATTTGTTTTATGATTTTGGACCTCAATCGCAGGAATGTCACAGAGGGATCTTGGCTACATTCACTCATTGACCAGCTCATCCATGCAACTGAAGCCTTTCAGTCACACACACAACATGTCCTCCATGCGACTGGAAATTAGGGTTTGGTTTTTCAATTGTCTGAAGTTTTCGCTCAGTGACTGCAATTTTTGGTAGTTGACCGTGGACAGTGATAGTTCATTACAGGCTTCTGAATTAGGTTTCTTGATCATGAGCATGGTTGTGTTCATCTCGTGGATATTGTTTAGTTAATTTTCACTGGATAGTTGTATGAACGAAGATACAGATCATTGTACTATATTTTTCTCAATCATTCAATGACAATCTAATAAGAAGAAAATTTTGAAAGGGTTTGCCCCATAGTGGGTTTTTCCCTGGTCTTCGACCAATCCTGGTGTCTCTATGTGTGAATGTTTTTCTTTTATTGTTCCTTATGATGATATTTTTCTTTCTACATAGTTGCACATGTCATTGAATAATGATGTAAATCTAAATAATGTTATGATGTTGTGGGGTGAATTTAATGTGTAAATGAAGAAATGCAATTATCAAAGCAAAGAACAACATAGCCCTAATAAAAATTAAAACGGTATCAGAGGGAGGTTGAAGAAAACTCATTGAAGATCACCCCTATGAAGACACATTTAATGGAAGCATGCGAATATGGAGAAGAACTAAAATAATTATAAGGTTTGAAGGAAACCCTAGGCAATTTTTGTATTATGGTTTGATGGATATTATGAGGCTAGGGTTTGAAACAACCCCTGGATTATGGAAAATATTTGAGATATGAAATCTAGAAACCCTAGCATGGTCAATGTGAAGATAGATTTGATGAATCCCTAGATGGGATAGTCTTTATTTGGCATGGTTGCTAATAAAGTTCGTAGAAATATTGAAGGACAATGGACATGATAACTCTTGAAGGTTGGTTCAAGAAGGAGATGATCACCTCTCATGGAAGATAAGTATTTATCAATTTATCATGCTCCATTATGTCTTTACTTTTGTTTAGACTTATTGATCTGATCTTGTTTTGATTATTACTTATACTTCCTGCATGTGTATGTGAGTATTTGGATACCTCTAACTTCTTGATGAGATGTGATAAGTGGATCCTTCTTGAGGATCATCTAAGATGCAGGAAAAGATGTCTAGTGTAGGAAGAAAGGAGCTATAGTTTTCCATGACAAATAAGTTGACTGAGTGCTCCCGCTACCAATGTCAAATAAGAAGGTGCACATGTATCTTAATACTACAAAGTATGTATGGTGTATTGTTTCAATGTTATGTCTTAACTACAATATTGGATGAGAAGGTAACCCCTAATATATGATGAGTATATCACCTCCACAAATGGCTCATGTATGCATATTAAAGCAAGTTTGATTCATGGTACTTACGATGAGATGGTGCACTTGGTATTGGAAAAGTATCTTACATAAAGCTACTTAGAAACATTGATATTTGATATATTGGTATACTTGACATTCGGAAAAGCATCTCACATCTTAGACATGATGGATTTCATAAGAAGTATAGTTCACTATTTTTGTCATATGGTAGTTTGATTTGATTATTAATGAATGTGATAAGCATGGTAACCATGATGATAGAAGTGTAACAATGAGATTGATATTCATGATCTTCTTGTTGATCGTGGTTAGGTTTTGATGAGCTTAGTAATTATGACATATGGTAAAATTGAATGACTTGACTTGATGAAAGTACTATTGTGTTCATGATCCTTGAAGTATAATATTACACCTATCTGTTGCCCTAATCATAAGACTCTAACTTTTGATGAAAGTTTGATGCCATGTTCATATATGATGATGAAGTAGTTGATGCTGACATGTTATGACCATGATGGATATATGTTTTAGAACATGATATAGTTCAATTCCATGATCTAAAATTTATGCTTATGCATGATAGTATTATGATAGACAGATTGATGACACGAATAATAATGGTTGAAGGGCGTTTCCCATTCAGAGGGAGAATATCTCCATAAGATCTCTACACCTATTATCATTTGCATTATATGTATAGAAGATTCTTTATTATTGAAGTAAGATTTTTGACATGAATAGACTAAATAGCTTATGTTGATAGTCTGCAGCAAGTTTTGGTTTGAGAAGAGAGGGTTTCCCTTAGTTTAAACCCCAACCGCATGGGAGCAATCTTATATGTGCGGCTATAAGTCTCAACCGCATGGAAGCAAGCTTAAGGGTGCGACTGTAGCCTCTCAACCACATGAAAGAAGACCTATGGGCGAAATTATGCTTGTAGGTCACAAAAGTGAAGCTTTTGCATGAAATCAAAATTTCACCTAAAGGATGGAAACCCTATAGACATGGAGCAGATAATAGAATTTCCTATGATCCGTGAAGTTTGAATATTTTCCTTACTATAGATAATGTGAATGTGTTGACTAAAAGTTTGTTTGCAGGGGACCAAAATATGTGTATCAATGTGTCATTATGATTTAACCATTGAGGCTCTTGTATGACAGTATTTGGTAGCAGTTGCAAGGGTTTGACTATATTTGAATGATTGATATATATGAGAAGTGTTTGGAGTTTTGCAATAATGCTTGATAATGATTTAGAACTTTGACTTGATGTTGAGATATGTTTGGGGCTATAGATCTCACTGTGATAGAAAATTTCGGTTTTGACCTGATGACTAATGATTTGATTTGACAACTGATGATTTGCCTTGATAACAAAGTTATATGTGCATAATGACTTTCAATGACTTATATTAGTATTCAATAGTTTTTTGGTGTTGACATCATTAGATTTTACACATTAATTTAAGTATAAACATTTTTTATTCAATATGAAACAATCTCACTATGAATGGATGAAACTTGTATGATGAAACTTATATGACTTGTCCTTGATGTATCCATTCATATTTAGTAGAAGAAATGATTCATGCTATGATCATGAGTATGGCTTGATAAAGTTTGATTGGATAGTGCTTGGTAAATAAAAAGGTGTTGTAACTTGACATTTGGATATGAGCTCTACCGGTCACCTAGTCCAAAGAATTTGTTAAAGTGATATTGATGAGTTTGATATTAGTTTTGATCTGGCATCTAAACTTTGATAAGTTGAATTATTTGATTTAATTGCACGATATTGATTTGTGTAAGGCTAAACATATTGATTTGGTCAAGTGTTATGTTTGCATAAAGCATTGTATGAAGCAAGCTCCCTAATCCTGATATGTACGCATTGACAGTTATCTGGTGAAGCCAGAATGATGTGTCAATCCAAACCTCTACTTCAAAAAGTGTTCCAAGGTATGGATTTCATTTTGGTTTTATATACTAATGGTGTATTCTTGATAGAAAATGAGCCTCTGATGATCAAAGTAAGAGGGAGATGGCCTCTAAAGTTAGAAATGAAGAATCATGGCATGATGTATTATGTTCTGAATTTAGGAAAATAAAATCTATATTGTGAAGCTATTGGATAGTTTTTGGAAAGTGGAAATGAAAATCCTTGGACACTTCAATGGAAGAGATACCTGACTTGGAAACTGACAGTTGATTGAAGCATTGATGTTCTGTTTGAACACTTGTCCGTATATATATATATATATATATATATATATATATATATATATATATATATATATATATATATATATATATATATATATATATATATATACTGCATAGAACCTAAGTAAATTCATGATTAAGCCACTTCATACACATTGATTTATCGTCAAGCTCACTTTGATATATTTGCATGGGATGATCTATTTTTTGTTTGAGACATTCTTCCTGTGATATGTGACTACATGGATTTCCTGATGTTGATCAGGATCATGATTGATGATATAAGCACATATGTGTGTTTCCTTAGTATGAGGTCTGCCATGATATTTTGAATGAGAAGTTTGTAGTCTTAAGCACGACTGAGGTTGAGTATGATGTTACTAGCATGGTTAGCTATAAATAAGGATGAAGACGCTCTTTGGAGAGATTGTTTGAGTAGGTTCTAGATATGACATGGACACATTGCGATGACAAAGAGTGCGAACCGATTAGAAAATAATCTTATATATAGTTGGGACTGAGATGCCTTCATATATTGAAAAAGTGTTTCTCTACGAGACAAACTTAGGCTTGTGGTTTTTGCCTCCGTGAGAGGGAGGATGAATATGGTATCCATTTTGTGATATATATTTGTTCTAATATAATATTTGATTTTACGTCTTACATGAATAGGAGATTGTTGGTATTGAGACATGATTATTACGAGATATGAGCTTGATGATATATTTATCCATAGAGAGCATCATTTATTGAGGACACTAAGCCATCTCTTCCCCCTTGTTGAGCTCCCAAGGTGTCAAATTGAGATGGAGGGCTCTTAGGGTTGAGGGATATCTAGAAAATAGGGTCGTAGATGTTGCTTCCCTATCTGTTACCCATAGGTTTGGAGATGTTTCTCCCCTATCTTGGTCTTTGCAGAGTATACCCCAGTTGGCATCATACCCACAAGCTGGGATTGTTGGGAATACCACTCCCCGTCTGGCCAACAGGTTGAGAGTGTACTTGGAGGTGTACAACCCAAGCTGATTATGATGCAAGTGTTCTACCACATGAATCTTGAGGGTCATTGTTGGGAAGATCAATGGGAAATAGGATGGGTTGAGATGTGCTCCCCTATATCACCTATTGCTCGATGTGGGGTTGTAGATGTTTACCTCCCCCATGAGATTTTGAGTTGAGATTATGCTCCCAGATGTGGTTTCAAGTTGGGATGTGCTCCCTAATGTTGTTTCGGTTTGAGCTAAGCTCTCTGATGTTGATGTGGGTCGTAGATTTGGCTCCCTGCTGATGTTTCTTGAGTGGTAGCATTGGGCTCCCCACTGGTAGAGATTCTGAGTGGTAGCAATGGCTTCTTGATGGATAAAGGGTGGTAGATTGAGCTCCCCTCCAATGTCAAATTATTATTCTTTTAGATTTGATAATGTTCAACATATGGGTGGGGATAATCAAGAGATAAGTAGGAATAAGAAAGAGATGAATCAATATTAACATTGACGATAAGTGATGATTAGATACTTGAGATTGGATATGATTTGATGATAGGACATGAAATGATGCAGGTGGAATTATACCTAGTTGAGAGGAAGTGTTAAAATTGGAAATTAGGTCCAAATTCCACTTTAGACAACTCATTTGATGGAGATGATGATTTGGGTAAGGGAAAGTGTATTTTTGAATTATAAGCCCACATGTGCATATGTGATCGAGTTGGCCCTAAAGACAATTGGACACCCTTGGAAGACTATAAATACAAATGACCTCAACCTCATTTGGACATCATGAGACATTTTTCTATTCTCTCTCTTGTTTTTGGCTCACACAAGTCTAAGGCAAATCCACAAAGGAATGGGTTAATACGAAGGTGAAATAATAAGATCTAAAGCTTGCATCTTTGTTTTAGGGTTTTGGGCCTCAATCGCAGGCATGTCACAGAGGGATCTCAACTGTATTCGTTCGTTGGCCAATGCATCCATGTGACTAAAGACTTTTTGTCGCACGCACAACACATCCTTCATAAGACCGAAAACTAAGGTTTTTTTTTTCAGTTGTCTGAATTTTCGCTCGTTGACCACAGTGTTCGGTAGTTGACAGCAAACAGTGACACTTCATTACAAACTTTTGAATCAGGGTTTTTGAGTATGAGCATGGTTGGGTTCATCTCATGGATATTGTTTTGTTGATTTTTGTTGGATGTTGTATGGATGAATATATGGATCATTGTACTCTCTTTTGTTGAATCATTCAATGATAATCTAATAAGAAGAATAATATGAAACGTTTTTCCCGATAGTGGGTTTTGCCCTGGTCTCCAACGAATCCTGGTGTCTCTATGTGTGAATGATTTTATTCTATTGTTCCTTTGTGTTTTTTTGCATTAATGATGATGATATTGTTCTTTCTACATAGTTGCATATATCGTTGAATAATGTTGTAAATATGATTAATGTTATGATGTTGTGGGGTGAATTTAATAAGTAAATGAAGAAATGAAATTATCAAAGCAAAGAAAAATATAGCCCTAAGAAAAATTAACATGTAAGGAATCCCTTATGAACAGGGGACTGAATAAACCCCTTTCATGTCTTTAGGGTTCACAGGGTCCTTAACAAATCTAAGGGAGCTCCTAATAGTATTAAGGGGCTTGAAGGTAGCAGTGACATTATTCTTCTTAAGAACATGAGTGATCTTATCAGTGGTTCCACGGATGAATGGAATAAGAACATTTGAATTATGTTCATCACAATATTTCTTAATTAAAGAATGTTAACTGGATTTTTGAAAAACTACAAGACCTTAATGTCTACTATATCCATTATTTTCAAAAATTGCAGAAGATGTGATTTCTCATCTTCCATGCGATTTTCATCTAAGACCCCTAGTGCACAGGTTGCAAGGGTGTTAAGAACTCTGAACTTATGCACTGGGAAATGTTAGAATTGGCATGAATATATTCTTTTGTGTGAGTTTTCTTCGAAACACCTGTTGGGACAAGGATCCATCATTCATTATGGAGAGGAGAACATCAAGAAAAGGAAGGTTTTCATCAACTTCAACCTCCATTATAAATTTGATGGAGTCCGATTGAGAATTAATATGAACGAGGAAAAAATCCAACTCCACACAACCATGGGGCCAGACAACACAAGAATCATCTATGAACCTTTTCCAGATCTTGGGTTGAAATTGAGCAAAGGCCAAAGCTTTGGTCTTAAAATTCTCCATGAATAAGTTAGCAACAGTAGGAGAGAGCTAAGAATCCATGGCAACTCCACATGTATTCTCATAGAAACCACCCTGGAAGATTAAAAAGGTAGATGTTAGGAAAAAACCAACTAATTTGGCAGTGTCATCATCGGTAATTCGATTTATGACAGTAATGGACTCATTAATGGGGATATTTGTGTAAATGGAAATAACGTCAATGCTAACTAGCAAATCCTCAAAGTCTAGCCTGATACCTATAAGTTGATTGACTAAGGAATAAATGTCCTTAACAAAGGAGCTCGTGTGTCCAACCATAGGCTTTAGCTTCTAAGCTAAGAACTTGGCAAGAAGATAAGTAGGCCCACCTATTGTGTTGACAATAGGTCTTATGGGGACCCCATCTTTATAAATCTTAGGAAGACCATAAATTCTAGGGGTGAGAAGGTTACTCTCAATAGGCCTCTTGCTAAGGGGGTTAAGAGAAAGGTTAGATTTAACAGCATTGATGACCTCCTTAGAAAATTTTTTAATAGGATTCTTTGGGAGTTTCTTATAACTCCCACTATTATACAGGTGGTCTAACGTTTTTCTAACATAGTCAACTTTATCCAAAATAATGATAGCCCCACCTTTGTTGACCTTAAGAATGACAATGTATAGGTTAAATTTCAAGGAATTAAGAGCAAGAAACTCACTTTTGTTATTGTTTCCCTTTGGAGGCCTAGCTGTCCTATGAATAATGTTGCGATATTTCCTAATAACTTCCTTAATATTATCAAGAAGGTCCCTAATTCCATATTCGATGTTGCAAATGATGTCCTCAATGGGAATCTTTCATGGAGCCAAGGCGAAATTTAACCCTTTATTCAAGAGGCAAAAAACATGATGATCCAAATCAATATTGGATAATTAACAACATTATTAAGAGGGGGGTGAGAAGATCTTAATAATTTTGTTAATATCCAGTATTGATTTGGATCCTCGTGTTTTTTGCCTCTTGAATAAAGGGTTAAATTTCGCCTTGGCTCCAAAAAATATTCCCATTGAGAACATCATTTGCAACATCGAATATGGAATGAGGGACCTTCCTGATAATATTAAGGAAGTTATTAGGCAAGATTGTGTCATTATTCTTAGGAAATATAGGCTTCCTAAGGGCAACATTAGCAGAAGTGAGTTTCTTTCTCTTAACTCCTTGAAAGATAACCCATATGTTGTCATTCCTAAGGCCGACAAAGGTAGGGTTGTCATTATTTTGGATAAATATGACTATGTTAATAAAATGTTAGACCACCTATATTATAGTGGGAGTTACAAGAAACTCCCGAAGAATCCTATTAAAAATGTTTCTAAGGAGCTCATCAATGTTCTTAATTCTAACCCTACTCTTAACTCTCTTAGCAAGAAGCTTACTGAGAGTAACCCTCTCACCCCTAGAATTTATTGTCTTCCTAAGATTCATAAAGATGGGGTCCCCCTAAGACCTATTCTCAACACAATAGGTGGGTCTACTTATCTTCATGCCAAGTTCTTAGCTCAAAATCTCAAGGCTTTGGTTGGCTGCACAAGCTCCTTTGTTTAGGACTTTGCTTCCTTTGTTAATCAGATTATAGGTATCAGGATAGACCCTGTGGATTTTCCAGTTAGATTTGATGTTATTTCCCTTTACACAAATATTCCCAGGCCATTAATGTCATAAATTGTATTACCGATGATGACACTACCAAATTAGTTGGTCTTTTCCTGACATCTACCTTTTTCAACTTCCGAGGTGAATTCTATGAGCAAACATTTGGAGTTGTCATGGGTTCTCTGCTCTCTCATGTTGTTGATAACTTATTCATGGAGGATTTTGAGACCAAAGCTTTGGCCTCTAGTCAATTTCAACCCAAGCTCTAGAAATGGTTTGTAGATGATACTTGTGTTGTCTGGCCCCATGGTCGTGAGAAGTTGGATTTGTTCCTTGTTCATCTTAATTCTCAATCAAACTCCATCAAATTCACAATGGAGTTTGAAGTTGATGGAAGCCTTCCTTTCATTGACATTCTCCTCTATAGAATGGGCGATGGCTCCTTGTCCCACCAGGTGTTTCACAAGAAAAATCACACAGAAAAATATCTTCATGCCAATTCTCACCATTTCCTAGCACAAAAATTTAGAGTTCTTAACACCCTTGCTACCTATGAGCTAAGGGTCTCAAATGAAAACCACCTGGAAGATGAGAAATCCCACCTTCTAAAAGTTTTTGAAAACAATGGCTATAATAGACATCAAGGTCTTGTAGCTTTTCAAAAAGCTTGTAAAGGTTCTTCAATTAAGAAATCTCGTGATGAACATTTTTCAAATGTTCTTCTTCCATTCATCCATGGAACTACTAATAAGATTTCTCATGTTCTTAAGAAGCCAATGTCACTGCTACCTTCAAGCCCCTTAATACTATTAGTAGATCCCTTAGATCTTTTAAGGACCCTGTGAACCCTAAAGACGTTAAAGGGGTTTATTCAATCCCCTACTCATGTGGGATTCCCTACAATGGAGAAACTAGTTGCTCCATTAATCTGAGAATTCAAGAACATGTAGCAAACATCGGGCATAATCGTTCTCACTCCTTAGCTATTGTTGAACATGCGAAGACAAATAAGCGTCATGTATGCATTGAGGATTCCAAGGTCATTGGAAAAGTTTGATCATTTCCACCATAGAAAGTTGAGAGAGGCCATTAAAAATTGAGAAGCGGACCAAAAATATCAATAGGGATGACAGTTGGAAATTAAGAGTTGGGTTCCTACCCTCTCTTTGTGATTATTTATTTTCTTATATATATATATATATATATATATATATATATATATATATATATATATATATATAGATATATATATAAGATATATAGATATAATTTATATTCCTTATTTTTTTCTATTTTTAAATATATATTTTTTATCTCCTATATTTTTATGCTATTATAATAAATAAATAAATAACAAAAACAAAAATTGTTCCCTTCTCTTCTTTTTTTAACACCATATTAATAATAACTATTTAATAATTAATAATATTTTAAGAATTAATAATTTAATAATTAAAAATTAATTTAAATTATTACTAATTTAATATTTTTTTACAACAGATCTAAGAGGGTGAAGGAGCGATGGTGGATAGACTAGGACAAGAGGGTGACATTGGGAAGGGAGATGGTTATCAAGGAAGGTTGTATGCTTGGAAATAGGTAGCAGAGACCATCCAGAGCATGGGTCGTACCTGGAAACAAAGGAAGCTACCTAGGGAAAGGAGCCACTTGGAAACAGAGTAAAAAGGATGGGTGGTTTTGAAGGAAGGGTTTACAACAATTTTTGTTTTCTTTACTAGTGCTCTCCCTCACCTGAATGCGCCCAGCTCAGGAGGTTAATAGCGGGAGGTTTTACAGTTTTGTTTTCACCCTTCAGACAGAGACAGCATGAATGATCAACTCTCGAGACTGTGTCGCCCTGTAGCCCAAACTGGAGGATATTCTTTTGGTTTGGGGTTTGGAGCTTACTCAACAAAACCTAGCAAAGGTGATTCATCCAGGTAGATCTCCAGATAGGAAACTGAGAGGCACGACGATTGACTAGAGCCTGGAAGGCAGTTTAGGGTTTCTAGAAGCAGGATTGCCATGTGCTTCAAAGGTGAGGGTTGGAGTTTAACAATGCATTCCTAGAGAGTCAGGTGACAGCGGCAGATTTGGTGGGTCATGTTGTAGAAGAGTCGGCAAAGAATTGGGTAAGTATTAAAAACCCTATGTATTTCCCTGTATCTATTATGTTTTCGGGAGGTTTAGAGGACATCATCATTAGCAATGGCATTCGGAGAAATGAGGGTCTAAAATCATGTCAAGATTCCTTTCAGTCAGAAGTCTGGTGAGGCATTTAAGATCTATGAAAACTTCAAGCCGGAAGATCTAACGAGGTCTTGCTCCACCGTTTCGTGCACAACCTAAAGGGATAGCAGAAGTCTCAATTGAGTTCCGGGGGTAAAATAGGGTGGGAAGTCCCTCACTTGGATCACTAGTACTTGAAGATGAAGGGTTTCAGGGTTTTGGTACCCAGGAGGTGCGGGAGAAAATCCAATTTTCAGGGCCAAAAGAGGCGGGGCAACTCATAGCTTCCATGTAGGTTTTAACCCTGTACATAAATTACCTACATACGAATTCTAAAAACAGAAAATTAAAACAATTGTGAGAGAATAAAACATAAAACAGATATACACAGAGATTTTACCTTAGATCCAAAAACTGGGACTACCAGATTGATTTTTCATTATATTCCTTTCAATGTTACAATACATATATATACATACCAAAGCATCCATTAACCTGGATTAGAACATAATCATAGTTCCCTTGACCTAATTTACAAAATACCATGGATGGTAAACCATCATGCCCAAAACCATGTGCAAAATCCATGCGCAAAACCATAGGTAGGTCCTCCCACCTAATATAGGGTCCAAAAAAATTTCCCGGGGAACCTTGTGCAAGGGGTTTGTCACCCTCCTGCTTACCCCTCAACATGGGGGGCAGTCGCCCCCCTTTGACCCCACGCAATGTACAAGTGGAGCAACCACCCCCCCACATGTAGGGTAGTCATGGAAAGAATATAACACAACCCAACATTCTCCCACTTGTTGTTTTCTTTGCACAAGAGATATTAGTCATTGATCCAGCCCTGCAACACCCATTATTTCTCTACACCAAGAGAACTTCTCAGTGCTCACAAACTTTGTCAATGCATTTGCAGTATTCTTCAAAGTGTCCACCTTTACCAGCAACACCTTTTTGTCCTCAACCATATCCCTCACAAAGTGATATTGAACATAAATTTACTTTGTCTTTGAATGATAAGCAAGGTTCTTTCCCAACAAAATTTCAGTTTTCTCGTCATAGTGTATCCTTATAGCTCGCTGTACTAACCCCATATGTGAACACAATCTCTGCAACCAAAATTCTTCCTTGCTTGCATGAGTGGTTGCAATTTTTTTTGCCTCTATAGTTGAAAGTGCCACTACACACTATTTCTTACTCATTCAGCTGACTGCACCTCCAAATAGGTTAAACAATACCTACTTGTAGATCTTCTTTGGTGCAGATCTCCAACCCAGTGTGCATCAACAAAGCCACAGATTTCAAAAACTCTATCCAATCCTGGTCCGCCTTGGTAGCACAAACCATAATCACTAGTGCCACGCAAATACCTGAAAACCTGCTTCACTATTGTCCAATGCTCCTTCTCTGGTTTTGACATAAACGTACTCAATACTCCCACTACATGTGTAATGTATGGTCTAGTATAGACCATTGCATACATCAGGCTACCGAATGCACTTGCATATGGAACATGGGACATGTCCTCTTCCTCTTCTTGTATCTTGGGAAACCGTTCAGCAAATAACTTTACACCTACAGGAATAGGAACCTTCACTGGTTTACTAGCATGCATATTAAACCTCTACAGTATTGACTTGACATAATTCCTCTGGTTTAACCAGATCTTGCTCTTTTCCTGATCTCATTTAATTTTCGTGCCCAAAATATAGTTTGTAGCACCAAGATATTTCATGTCAAATTTGGAGGACAATTGGGTCTTCAAATCCTAGATAATTTCTTTGTCATTTCCAACCAGCAACATATCATTCACATACAATACCAAATAAATAACACAGTCACCAATTAATTTATAATACACACAATGATCCTCTTTGCTTCTGGTGAAGCCAAGTCCCCATATAAATGTATCAAATTTTTGATACCACATCCTTGGTGATTGTTTTAACCCATAGATAGACTTTTTTAACTTGCATACCCTTCACCACAAATCCTTTAGGTTGCTTCATGTAGAACTCTTCCTCCATATCCTCGTGAAGAAATGATGTCTTCACATCCATCTGTTCTACCTCATAATCAAAAGCAGCAACAACATATAAAAGTAATCTAACAGAAGCTACCTTAGCAACAGGAGAAAAAATATCATCGAAATCAATTCCTGGCACCTGGGAATGACCTTTTGCTACCAACCGAGATTTTATTTCTCCACCTTGCCTTCTACATTTGTCTTCTTCTTAAACACCCATTTGCTACTAATGGGTTTCCTTCCAGCCGACAACTCCACTAGATCCCAAGCCTCATTTTTTTGCAAAGATGCCATTTCATCAACCATGGGTTCTTTCCAGAGTTTTCCATCCTCTGAATCTACTGCTTCCCTCACATTTTTGGGATCATCATCAGTAATAGATAAAGAAAAAATTGAACAGAAATCATATGGACTATACCTTTATGGATTCCTTCTTTCTCGAACTGATCTTCTCACAGCCGGAGTTTGTGCCTCTTCATCTTCTGATTCCTCTTCTATTGTAGAGTTTGATTCTTCCTCCTTTAGCTCAAACTCTATCTTCTCAAGTTCCTTTGGTAGGACTTCATTTTTAATAACATCTTTCACCTCTCTAAACACCACATCTAGGTTGTACACAACCTTCCTTATTTCTGGGTTCCAAATCTTATTAAACCTTTTAAACCATCCTTATACCCAATAAAGATGCACTTTTCAGATTTACTATCCAACTTTGTTCTTTTATCCTTTAGAACATGTAAATATGCATCACATCCAAATACCCTTAGATGTGAAAGAGAAGGTTTCTTATCGGTCCATACCTCTTGTGGAGTCTTATCCTCCAATGTTGATGAAGGTGATCTGTTGACCAGGTAACATGCATTCTCCGTTGCCTCTGCCCAGAATTCCTGTCCTAACCTGAAACCATTGTGCATGCTTCTTTCCCTTTCCATCAGCGTCTTTTTCATTATTTATGCAACTCCATTTCTCTTAGGTGTGTATGGAGTAGTCTTCTACCATGTTATACCACATTTCTTACATAACTCTTCAAATTCCTTCTTGCAAAACTCTCCATCGTTATCTATCCTCAACACCTTTATCTTCTTCTTTGTCTGGTTTTCCACCAAAGCCTTAAATTCTTTGAACCTGTCAAAGACTTAAAATTTCTTCCTTAGGAAATATATCCATGTATTCTTGAGAATTCATCTATAAATGATACATAGTACACATAATTTCCTAGTGATGAAACTGACTTAGGTCCAAACACATCATTGTGCACAAGCTCTAATATATGTTTCGCTTTCTTACCACCAGAGGGGAAACTCACCCAATTCTGCTTCCCATATGAAAAATTTTCACAGAAATAAAAATCTAGAGAGAAATTAGACATACCTTCCATCATACCATTACCATGAAGTATTCAAAGGCCCTTCTCTCCAATATGTCCAAGCCTTTGATGCAATAGAATGGTATTTTCTCCAGAGACCACTAGAGTTTATGCTCCACTTTCGGGAACCACAAAACTATTGCACCCATCAATAACAGTGCTACCTTGAAGCTTGTACAGAGTTCCAATATGAACTCCCCACATCAATATCAGTGTTCCTCAAACCATCTTGCAGGTATCTTTCTCGAACATTGTTTTCACATCTACATCATCGAGCTTGCTTATAGAAATCAGATCTCTAGCCAATGTAGGAATATGTAGAACACCCGGAAGTGTTCTAATCCTTCCACCTTGCAACTTCAACTTGACTTTTCCATGACCAACGATTCTAGCCTTCCTATCATCCCCTAAGAAGACATCTCCACCATCATATTTCTCATATTCGCGGAACCACTCTTTATGGGGAGTGAAGTGAAAGGATGCACCTGAGTCAATCAACCATGCCTCATTATCTACATGTGTACTTGAAGAAGAAGCCAAGTACACATCCCCACCTTCATCTGAGGTGGTTTTCGCCTCTACAGAAGGAGTATCATCAGATCCCTTTCCTTTCTTAGGAGCTTTAGATTTACAGTCCCTTTTGAAGTGCCCTTCCTTTCTGCATTTCCAGCACACCTTTAAAGGATTTCCTGGAGATTTAGATCTCCCTCTATATTTATATCTCCCACTCAAGGACTTATTTTTTTTCTATTTTGGGGTCGTCCTTGTACAAACAAGGCATCACCATTTTGGCCCTCCATATTTTTCCATCTCGTCTCCTCTGACAGCAAGGATGAGACTATTTCATCAAACTACAAGGCAGTTGCATTGCTACCTATTGCAACAACCAGAGTATCCCACGAATCTGATAGAGAACACAACCAACTAATGCACTTATCTTCATCTGAAATGTTAATATCAATAGATAATAATTGGCTTACCATAGTATTAAATGCGTTCAGATGCTCTGTCACTGAGACTACATATTTCATCCTCAGGTTATACATCTTTTTCTGTAGGAACAATTTATTCACCATAGACTTATATTGGTAAAAATTCCCTAAATTTTCCCACAAAGCCTTTTCTGAAGCTTCCTCTTATACGTTCAGCAATACTGAATCTGAGGCACACAATCGTATTATGCCCTTGACTTCTGATCCAACTTCGCCCAGTCTTCAGCTGACATTGTTGTTGGTTTAGAACTCAGATCTATCGTGATCCACTGAACTTTATCCACCAGCAAATCCTCCATATTGAGTTTCCACAACTCAAAACTCAGACAATTAAATTTCTCGATCTCTATCTTTCCACTACTCTCCATCTTCTTTCTCCACAAGAATCAATCCCGCAGATCTCCCACTGAACAGGGTCTACCACAGGCCCGAGAAAAAACCCCTCAGCAACAAAGGCATCCCCTTGAAGCCAAAACAGGCTCTGATACCAAATGTAGGTTTTAACCCTTTGCAGAAATTACGTGCATACGAATTTTAAAACAGAAAATATAAAAATGGCGAGTGCATAAAACATAAAATAGATATACATAGATATTTCCCCTGGATCCGAAAATTGGGACTACTAGATTGATTTTTCATTATATTCCTTTTAATGTTACAATACATATATATACATGTCAAAGAATCCATAAACCTCAATCCATTAACCCTGGATTAGAAAATAACCATAGTTCCCTTGACCGGATCTACAAAATACCATGGAGAGTAAACCATCATGCCCAAAACCATGTGCGAAATCCATGCACAAAACCATAGGTAGGTCCACCCACCTAATATAGGGTCCAAAAAAAACTCTCAGGCCACTGCGCTGGACCCCGTGCAAGGGGGCTATCGCCCCTTTGTGACCCCTCGGCAGCACTCAGTGCGTACAGGGGAGGCTACCGCAAATGGGTTAGTCCTGGAAAGAATATAACACAAGCCAACATTCCTGGGTATTACCAGTTGGAAACGGGCAACAGAGGTGCGGTCAGGGTCGCTTTCTAAGGAAGGGATCGATGACCAAGAGGGGCAGTCATTGTCAGGGGAAGCAGGGAGGGACTAGAACATTGGGGCGAAGAGAAAGAAAGGGAAAATAAGAAAGAGGAAGGGGACATGTCCAAATTTGGTCCTAGGAGTCGACATCCAAATTGACAAAGCCATGGAAGCCTCAGAATTAACACTGGTAGAAAGAGAAAAAGGGAAAAAATACTCAGTAAACTACATTTTAGAATAGATAGATAAAGCATGGAGTGAGGCTCTGGATCATTAGGTCGAAGTGACCATATTGGCTAGGGGTTGGTTTATGACTAAATTTAGTAAATGAGAGACATTAGAATGGGTGATTAAGAAAAACTGGTGTTTGGGGAGAGCGCCAATCCTTTTTAAGAGGTGGAATCCTATTTTCCATGCACATAGAGAAAAGGTAGTAGAGATTCCAATATGGGTTCTTCTACTAGCCCTCCCTCTGCATCTTTGGATGGAGGATGTCTTCAAAGCGATAGGTAACACTCTAGGATCTTTCCTATAGGAAGATATGTCTTTCATGGAAACAAGGAATAGGAATATGGCTCGCATATTCGTAAGACTCGACCCAAGAGAGGGCTTGGCAGAGAAAATTCATCTCCAACTTAAAGATTATTCCTACTCGTAGCTCATTGATTATAAGAAGCTACCCTTATGTTGTAACAAGTGCCACAAATATGGACATTTAGCGTGTGATTGTACTTTGGGGTTCAGAAGGAGAAGAAGACATCGAGGCAACCCAGGGTTAGAGGATCAGCCTCAGGCTGAAGAGGAGGAAGTGGTACAAGCAGAGGATGTGGGGAATTATTAGGAGTGTGAGAAAGTGTTGATGGAAACTCAAGACAATCAAAGTATGCAGCTAGAGACTGAGGTTGTGCAGGAGTAGGATCAACTCCAGGATATAATTTGGGATGATCGGGGGGGATATGGGTGAAATCAACCTTTGCGCCTCACCCGACGGGTATTGTTTCTCTCCCATTCTTCTCATTAAATGAATCTCTTCAATATTTTCTTAATTTGTTCCCGAGGCCTAGTCCTTCCAGGCTTGACCCTTTGGTTGAATCACTTATTGGATATGTGCTTATTGCCCTAGATAGTATTATAACATCTATCTCGGCTCTTAATGTTGACTCCTCCCTGTTTGATGGCCCGATGTCCTTTTCCTCCCCTATCAACACTGTTGAGATATCCCACTATAACCTCCACCCTCGAGAAAAGAAGGATATCCCTCTGGGAGCTATTGGTGGTCTGGGAGACATACAGGCTCCCTCTTTGCCCCAAAAGACTCGAGGCAGGAATTCTAATCTATCAAAGGGCTAGCTAAAAGCTAAAATTGACATTGTTGATGGGAAACAATTATCTTTAAAAGGGGCACTTAGAGCAGTGCAGGCCCCGACCAAGGTGTCCAAATGATTGTGTTTTCCTTCAATTTTCGTGGTTTTGCTAGCACCAACAAAAAGATAGAATTAAAAACTTTGTTTCTTAATTATTGCCTTGATGTTATTATGCTCCAAGAAACTCTTGGAGCTAGTAAGGAAGTAAAACATTCCCTTAGTAAAATGATGTCGGGTTGGTCTTTTATGATAGTTGATGCTAAAGGAAGATCTTGGGGATTGGCTCTGAGAGTCAAAGATAGCAGTGTGAAGTTAATAAACTCTTGGGTATCAGATCTAGTGTTGGGGGTTGAGGTCTATTTGTAGTATCTCTGCTCGGAATTGTTACTCATTAATATCTATGGGTCGTGTCAGGATAGGGTTCTATTCTAAAATAATATTTTTTCTAAATCCTTTATGAAAAACCCTAATTTGGTTTGGGGGGGGATTTAAAATTTTCTTTGGGATTTTCTATGACCCAGGGTCCAGTAGCCTAAGCTAACCCATTGGAAGATTTATTTATGAACAAAATTTGATCTGGTAAGCTTATAGATGTAAATTTATTGAAGTCTAGACCTACTTGGAGGAACAAGTGAGTGGGGGATGTCAGGGTAGCGAAGATATTGGATTGTTTTCTTCTAAAAGAGGAAATGGCCACTAAAATCCCTTTCTTCAAACATTGGGTAGGATCTGGAGGAGATTCGGATCACCTGCCTATTATGTTGGAAATGAAAGGGCCCAACCGGAAGACAGGGTCACCTTTCAAATTTAACCCAGTATGGTTCAAAGAGACCACATATAATAACTTAGTAAAAGCTACTCAGAGGCCATTGGCTAGTGATCAGGGGTCCTCTTTAGCCCAGTCTTTTATGGAGAATCTAAAAAGAATGAAGAAGTAAATGATAGAGTGGAAAATGCCAAAAAGATGAGGGATGAAGCTGATTTAAATAAGATAGGGGAGGAACTAGATTCAATGGGGAGTCCAGAAGTGGACGGATACGAGACTAAAGAGAAGTGAGAAAGGATCAAACAATTGGAGATAAAAAGAAGAAAGATACTAAATTATATGGAAGAACAATGGAGACTCAAAAGCAGATAAATTTGGCTTGCAACTGGGGATGAAAATTCGAATTTTTTCCAAAATTATGCAAAAGGAAGGAAAAATACAAATACTATCTGAGGACTAGAAAAGGAAAATGGGGGCATAGCAAAATCCTTTGAAGACCTAGCCACCATGGGAAGGGTTCACTTTAAATACTTATTCAAAGCTCCAGAAGCGGTTTCAATTGCAGAGGTGATTCGGGTGGCCTGACTTTTCCCTCGATATGTGGAGGAGGAGGAAAATGAGATGCTTATGGATCCAATGTCAAAAGGGGAAGTTGAAGGGGTTTTAAAAGCTATGTAGAGATATAAGAGTCCAGGGCCTGATGGCTGAACAGTGGAATTCTTCCAACACTTCTTTGAGCTAATTAGGGAAGCACTTACTGGGGTGGTGGAGGAATCTCAGGATAAATGATCTGTATATGAACCTTTCAATGCTAAATTCCTAGCCTTAATCCCTAAAATTGATGACCCTTCATCTTTTGAATAGTTTAGGCATATTTCTCTATGTAACTGCATTTATAAAATTATAGCCAAAGTTATTGTTGTACGCCTGAAACCAATCCTTTCAAGCAATATTTCAAAGGAACAATTTGGGCTTCTCGATGGTGGACAGATTCATGAAGCTATCGGGGTCGCTCAGGACATGTTGCATAGCATCAAACGGAGCAGGGAAAAAGGATTGATAGTTAAAATTGATCTATATAATGCATATGACAGAATCAGTTAGCTCTACATTCGCATCATGTTAACGCATCTGGGTTTTAGTATTGGTTTCATCGATTGGGTAATGGGGTGTATATCAAATGTTAGTTTTGTTGTTCTAATAAATGGTGTTGCATCCCCCTTCTTCCACAGCCAAAAAGCACTCAGACAGGGATGCCCATTATCTCCTCTCCTTTTTTAACTGGTGGCAGAAGTCCTTAGTCAACTGATTTTGGCCGCGAAAAGAAGAGGTGAGCTAAAAGGTATAGAAGTAGCTATCAATTTGTATATCACACACTTGTTGTTTGTGGACGATATATTGTTATTCAATGATGGAAGTAGAAGTGACATTCAACACCTAAAAGCCTCTCTTGATCTATTTTTAGTAGCAACTGGGATGTGCATAAATACACAGAAATCATCATTAATTCATGAAGGATTCTCAGGAAATGAAATAAACAGGATTACCTCGGTCCTCCCATTTGAAGCAAATGCTATGAAGGACAACTTCAAGTATTTGGGTTTTCATCTTAAGCCAGACACTTACAGGAAACAAGACTGGCATTGGCTTTTGGCAAAAATTGAAAATCGCATTAAACATTGGAGTTATAAGTGGCTATCGAGAGTTGGGAGACTGGTTCTAATTAAATCGGTCCTTCTTTCCATTCTTGTCTACTAGATTGCTCTCACATGGGTTCCAAAAGGCATACTTACATGGATTATGAAAGTGTGTAACCGTTTTCTTTGGGCTGGAACAAAGGAGGATACAGTACTACCATGGGTAGCTTGGGACAAAGTTGCTTAGCCAAAGGCATGGAGAGGTTGTGGCATTAAAGATCTCTCATTTTTTGCATCCTCGTTAGCTAGAAAATCGGGGTGGAGGTTATTATCAATGGAGAATTTGTGGACGGGAGTTGTCAAAAGGAAATATATAGACCCTATACCCATTGATGAATGGATGCGTAGAAAGTCCCTACACACTTTTGCAGTGTGGAACGCGACATTAGACTATTTCAACATTATAGAAGATGGTCTGGCTTGGCACATTGGAAATGGGGAGAACCTCAGAATAGGAATCGACCCGTGGGTGGGGTGCAATGAAGTTTTTTTCTCTTTTAAGGGAGATAATGTTTTGTTTGCATTCCCAAGGGCTTCATTTTCTTAATCAGATTGCAAGGGAGGAGTTCTCTACTATTTGGCATCAGGGATGGAAATCAGCAGATGACCTACAACTCGAGCCCCCTCCGGGAAGAGGAATGGCATAATTACCTTAGAGAACTACAACGCACAAATGTATGGTGAAGGGATTGACAAGATGTGCTCAGATGGGTACATGCTCCTACAGGAAAATATTCTCCAAAGTATGGTTACAACTACCTTATGGATAGAAGGGCATGGGGGGTACATGAATGGTGGTGCAAACTTCTATGGAAATTAAAAAGCTCGATGAAATCAAGACTCTTCTTTTGGTGTATCCTAAAAAACAAAGTACCTACCTGGGATAACCTCCAGAAGCAAAACAAACAGGGACTCGGATGGTGTACTTTATGCAAAAGCTCGGAAGAAAATGTCCACCACCTTTTCTTAAGTTGTCCCTTTAGCAATAAGATCTGGGAAGAAACTTTGAGACTATTGGGGATATCTCAAATATGGAATGGGGAAAATATTAGGGACGCCTAGCAAATATGGTGGAATTCTGCTTCGGATGAAAATCACAGAAATCTCCCTTTGATCATCTCTTGGAGCATTTGGCTGTCATGGAACAAGGGCATCTTCCAAGATATCACTCCCTCGCATACCCTGATTGTTGTTGAATGTGCCTCTATTTTTGCTCTAATCCCTTTGCCAACTCCAAACAAGACACCTAGGACCATTAGAGAAGAACAGATTAGGGTTGATTTACCTTGGGCATACTTTGATGGAGCATCTGACTCTCAAAACAAATGTGGATCGGGGCTAGTTATCCATGTCAACAACCAAAATATTTTGAAAGCTTTGGTGGGCCTTGGCTCAGGATCAAACAACTATGCAAAACTTCAATCCTTGAAATTATTACTATGTTGGCTTATTCATATAAGGATGGGATCGATTCAAATCTTTGATGACTCATTGAATGTTATTAAATGGTTTAACGGAGTACAAAGATGTCAAAATTATATTTTGATTCCATTATTAGAAGAAATTTTACATTTAAAACAGAGTTTTGATCTCATAACTGTTTGCCACATCTATAGGGAGCGAAATATAGAAGCATGCCTCCTTTCTAAGGAGGGTCTGCAACATGCTTTGGGCAAATGGCGCATAAATGAAGTAGAAGAGGATCGGATCCGTGTGTCGGATCAATAGCCATATAATTTTTTATCTGAATGGTCTATCTACAAAATGGTTTTATCAGCTCTGTCATTTGTCTTTTGATGGTTTTTTCATAACATACTTCATATGTTTTTTGATGGATTTTGGTATACTCTTTATGGGTTTTTTGTTAAAAAACAAATATGTATGTATGGGTTATTTTCCTCATTAATGGGGAGGCCCGGGATCTGGACATGGTTTTCTTTGGCATTTGGGTTTGAGTAATTCTTGCTACATCAACCCAAAGATGGTTTAGTTATATGTTTTTTGTGGACATATAGTGCTTAGAATGCTTAAATGTAACTTTGTATTGCTTTAATAGAAATAAAAAATTTAATTTTTTCCTTGAAAAAAAATTATTACAACTAAATTAGTTATAATTTCTTACATATTAACCAAAAACCAGGGTTAACGTTAGTTTTGATTCAATATAATTTAATAATTAATATAAAATATAAAATATTTAATAATTTCTTACACATTGATTATATTAGTTATAATTTCTTAACTAAATATTAGCTATTAAAGTTAATTTTTATTAAATAATATTATAATTTTAATGGCTAATTTTAGAATTTAATGTATCTCGCTGTTATTTAATTTTTATTATCGGATTGATCTTTTCACTTTGACCTGAAAATGACCATATTAATAAATTCGACACGTCAACCAAAAAATCATTTTTATTATTAAATAATAATAATAATAATAATTTTTTATTGTTTTTAAAAAAATATAACGTAATGTTTCCGTACTGAACGCAATTACGCTGACCGTTAAAAGTCACAGTGAAACGCGCCCCCACTAACGACAGAAGCTAATGGAACACGCGAGCAATTGTGTAAAAGGCAGACATGTTAAAGAGCGTGTGGGGTTGGTTACTGTTGACAGAGTCAATCGAAACCATGTGTCGGCAATGCTTTACTCTTTACTGCTATCCAAATCATGTGTTTGGGCACCACCTTAAATTGCTCACCACACGTTGCCTCCCTCATAAGTATTAATATCTATACGCATTTATTATAAATGATCGTACAACTTGATGGCTAGGTGGGGTAGTCGGTTGAAGTTTCTTTTCAAGTTTGTGGTTGTTTTTCATGAGAGACATGGGTTTAATTTTTTTCCGAGTTGTTTTTAGTGTAATTATTTAGAAGTTTTTTTGGTGGGTTTTTTCGGTTAAATTTTTCTAAAATCTAGCAAAAATTATTGAAATCATAAGCTTGATGGGTAATCCATGCACAATCAAAGTGTCCTAGGGGTTTTCCAGGGTGTTGAATCCAAATATGCAGTTAAAAAACCAGTGTAAATAACACAAATCAAGATTTCACCTCAAAATTTTCCGCAGGATTCCGGCCGCAGAAAGTCCAAAAAATTGCACTAAAGACAACATTTTTTTTGGGTCCATCAAGTTGCACCAAAAACAACATTTTTTTAGGGTCCATCAAGGGCTCACCACACATTGCTTTCCTCGGAAGTATTAATATTTATACTCATTTAATGTAAATGATCATATAACTTGATGATTAGGTGAGATAATCTAGTTGGTTGAAGCTTTCTTTCAAGTTAGTGGTTGTTTTAAATGAGATATAGGTTCAATTATTTTGTCGTAGTCTAACCATATTTTTTTTTGCCTTGAAAATCATGGAAATTCTGGCTATATTTTGATCAAATCCGGCACGAGTTTTTCTAAATACAAGTTATCACTGTCAAACTTCAATATTTTGGGTGTGCTAGAGGTTTTTGATGGTGTTGAATCTATTTCCATCGTCAAAAACATGATTCAAACACTGCTATTGCAAGATTTTTTTAATTTTTTTTCCCACATTCCGGCCACTTTTAACCATCCAGAGAATTCCTCCACCTATGTAGACGACTCAAAATTTTTTTGGGTCCATCACAATCAGCGTTTTCAAAATGAACACAAACAAGGTTTTTAATTCTTCTTTTGATTCTAAAATATTCCTTAAAGCAACAATTAAATTAAATCCAATAATTTATTTCTAGCATTCACTTCCACAAACATATTCCAGCCCATGGGGCTTTGGATTGACGGTGAATGGGTGCATTGTTAAGGCACTCCTTGCAATAGGTCACTGCTTACCTACCAAAACAAAGAAAACCAAAAGCATATTTAATTTATTATGTTTCAATAAAATACATGCTAGCTTTATATTATTAGAGTTTATTTGTAACGCCAATGAGTATGTATGCAAAATACTTAATGTACTAATTCAAGTAATATGATAATATTTGTAACTCAAGTAATATGATAATATTTGTAAATTGTGTAGGAAATGTTTGGAGGGTTTCCTATGAAGTATTTTTTTTTATTGGGATGAAAATGTGCATATATGTAAAAGGCTATTGATTTTGTTAATACAATATATAATTAATTATATATATGAAAATAAATTAATTATATATAATAAATAATAAATATTTTATAATAAATTTCAAATTAAGTAAGTTTAATTTGAGAATTTTGTAATTTTTGTTTTCATTAGTTTAATTAATTAGAAAATTTATGTGTGATTTGTATATTATTGATATGCAAATAAATATATAGTATATAAATAATAGATATGAGTTTTTATTGTAAATAAATATAAATTCATTTTAATTTTAAATTTGTTAAGCATTAATAGAATCTCTCAAGACGTAAATCTTTGTTTTGAGTGCAAATTTTGAAAAAGATTTATATCGTCAAAGATTTGATTTTTTTGGATATTTAGAGTTAGAATATATATATTTTTTCTATGTAAAACTAAATCTATTGATGAAAACATAATATACAGTGAGGCTCCAGCCTCAGCGGGTCTAGGTCAGTCATATGACCATTTTAAACAACAAGACTTAAAATCGAGACTACCCCAGATGGGGAAACCAGTCCGAGAACGAGATAAAGATAGGTTCCCTCTGCCCAAGAAGGGGCTACAATTCTAGAACTCAAAATTTACTACCACAATTGACCACTGTAAAAAGACTGTAGAATTCAAAAAAACTGCCAAAATTGACCATTTTAAAATTCAAAAAAGCCGGCCAAAATTAACCACTGTAAAAAGAAAAACACAGAACTCAGAGCCTGAGCTTGACACGTGAGCTTTAGCATGCCACTGCGAGGTGTCTTAGGACGTTGGCTTCTCTTCCACGATCGGACACCAGCCACACTCGCCTGAGTCAATATCCTTTGCCTGCCTGCCACCCGTGGTGTCCTGTGGCTCTTGGGCTTCACCCTGAATGCCTTTGTCTTTGCTGGTGGTGTTGCCTCCCGACGTCTTCTGTCTGCTGCTGGACGGATGGTCCATGGCTTTCTGCAGGTGGCTTGAGCTCGGCTCCCCCTGAACATTGACGTGCGTAGGAGGGACCTAGTTCATCTCAGGGTTGTGGTCTGGATCAATGCACGAGCCAGCTACCTCCCTAAAGTCCATCGAGACGGTAGCAATGATTAACGGTCTGTCCATGGAGCAGAGAAAACGGAATTGAGCATGTTGGGTAGTAGCAGTGAGATTGGTAGGCTGGGTGGCTTCATCAGTCCGACGAACCTCACAGGAGCGAGCTCGTCCTCTGCCACTGTGTGTTTCTGGATATCTGCCATGGAAGCGGGAAGAGGAAGGGCTGGGTGGCGGGGAGGCCGAAGGGGAAGTCGAAACAGAGGGAGGCAATGAAGGGGGGCGGATGGCACTGCCACGACTACCACCACGCCTGCATCGCATGCGATGACGTCGATGCATATTTCTCTGCATAGGATGCTGCAGTGAGAGGTGAGCCAAAGTGGCAGGGAGCGGGGTGAGAGCAGCAGAGGAGAAATTGTGAAGAACAGGGGGAATCAGGTCAGGGCCAGAGACAAGGGCCGAGACCTCAATTTGCAGGGCGCAATGAATGGACTGGGAGAAGTGGTGACCATTGCCCAGGTCGATGTAGCAGAGGAGTCTGCAATGCCTACCCGTTGTGGTGCGAAGGCTTGGCTCTGCTGTAGCAGGGTGGCAAGAGCAACTCAGAGGCCGAATGGAGAATTGCAGAGGGCTTGTCTCCATATTTTTATGCTTGCAGGGGATGTCTCGATCCGCACAATGGGTTAATGGTGTTTCCCGAGGGGCAGAGGCTTGCCTTAAATTCCCACAGGGGAAAGCGCAGATTACCATGTGGCTCAACCACCTGCCTGTTCGGCGGCAAATCTGCATTGAATTCTCATCTGTCACCCGCATCCAGGGGTGTTGCATCAATTTGCACCAGTGTGGTATATTCCTGTTGGTGTATGGCATCTTTTATAATTTCGAGCGAACCTGTGTATAGAGTTTGATCACTTGCCACCCCTAAATTGGCTAAGAGGTCGGCCACTTTGTTTTCGTTTCTCTTGATGTGTTTGAAGGTGATTTCTCTATTGGTTGCAAGCCAATGCTCAATGAGTTGCAAACGAGCTGCAAGTCTCCAGCTACAAGATAGCTTGTTAACTGGAGTTCCCTGAATAATTTGATTGGCCATATTGATGAGGATTTGTGAATCTCCTTCGATTATTAAGGGAAAGTAGCCACGCTGCTGAGTGAGGTTGAGACCTTGCCACAATCCCTCCAGTTCAGCCGAGTTGTTCGTGTCCCATCCTGATGTGCCTAGGAAAAGTAGCAAAGGATTGCCATAGTGATCCCTGAAGATTCCTCCATGTCTGGCCTGACCTGGATTGCCTTTAGAAGCGCCATCAAAGTTTAACTGGGTGAATCCTGGAGGCGGAGGGCACCATTTGCTGGAAGAGTGGTGGGAAGGGACGGATCTATTGGGGTGCTCTTGAGTCTGGATGAGCCTGAGGTTCCAATTCTTCCATATAGTCCGTTCTTGCGGATCGGTGGGAAAGTCATCATCACTCCAAGTTTGGAGTGCTAGAGTTTCCTGAAGGTTGTTGCACAGATTGCTCCATATGATCTCTATGGGGGTGGTTTGATTCCTGAAGATACACCGATTCCTTTCCTTCCAAATTGTCCAGATGAGGAGGCCTGGAACGATTCTCCATAAGGAGTTAAGCAGGGGACTTTTGTACGGGTTTTTAGCCCAGTGACGAATGGTTTTGGTGATGTCTTCTTTAACTCTACCATCTTTCTGACATCTGAAAATTGTTTTTTCCCAAAGTTTGTTTGCCAAATAACAGGAGTCCATGAGATGTTGTATAGTTTCCTCCTGTAGCTTGCAGTTGGGGCATCTTGAGGGGCCATGAAATATTTTTTTTTTCCTTAAGTTGTCCCAAGTAAGAATTCTTTTATGACATAGCAGCCATAGAAATGTGGAGATCTTGGGCCAGATTTTAGGAGACCACACTTTGTCCCAGAGAGGGTCCTTGTTAGTCTGAGTATTAATCATAAGGTTGTACGCCTCTTGTGTGGTGAAGGTTCCACGTGGTTTGTATCCCCAATGTAGGATATCCTTTTCTTCAGAGAATCTGATTCTCCTATTGGTTAGCTCTGTGTCCAACTCCTTATACATTATCTCTGTACCATGCCTGATGATGTGTTCTGCTTTGTGCCATTGTCTATATCCCTGATCGAGGGTGGGAATCCAATACTGGTTGACCGTTTCCCAATGATGAGCTTCCTCGTCCTCTGTTTGTGGAAGTGAGATTAAGTTGTTGAGTTTGGGTCTTTGCTACCATGAATCCATCCAGAAGCGGGCATTGTTGTTGTCTCTTATTTCCCAAAAGCTATGCTAATGGATCATATGTCTGTGCAATCTAGCTGCATTCCAAATTATGGAGCCCTTTCCCGTATCTGTGAGCCTAATCAAGTCTTCATTCGATCTGTTGTTGGCATACTTGGCTCTCCATAGGATCGCCCAGGGCGTGTGCGGAGCTGAAAGCCACTTCCACTAGATTCTTGCTCCCATGACTGCATTACTGTGTTGAGGGTCCCGAAGACCAATTCCCCCAAGGTTTTTTGGGAGGCAAACTGTCGCCCACTTGACCAATGCCCATTTGCAATTATGTCCCACCAATCCCCATAGAAAGTTCCTTTGAAGATCTTTGATTTTTTAAGAACCCATTTAGGCACTGCTAGAACAGAGAAGAGATACAGAGGCATAGATTGCAGTACAGCTTTGATGAGGATTAGTCGACTTGCCATGTTTAGGGCTCTAAAGGTCCAGGAAGAGAGACAGGCTTCAAGCTTGTTTAGGAGCAGTTACCATGAGGTGTGATTAAGAGCAGAGTCAGTTAAGGGGGTGCCAAGGTACTTGGAGGGGAGAGAGGCAACAGAGAATCCCAGAATGCGGGCTATGGAGGTTTGAGTTATGGCGGGAGTATGAAAAAAGAAGATCTGGGATTTAACGGTGTTGATGCTGGCTCCAGAGGCTACTGAGAAATCGTCAAGGAGGGATTTGAATTTCTAGGCTTCTTGGACCGAGGGATGCCCAAATAACATGTTATCGTCCACAAATTGTTGGTGGGTGATGGCAGGGGAATTATGAAGGGATATACCTCGAAGCTGATGCTCCTGGAGAGCATGATTGATGGTCCTGCCCAACCCTTCAGCCATAAGAATGAAGAGGAAAGGAGAGAGGGGATCCCCTTGATGGATGCCTCTTGAGGGTTGAAAGGGGGTGGAAGGAATTCTGTTAACCAGAATGGAGAAGAAAGCTGAGGAGATTAAGCTCATGATCCATCGAACCCAAACATGTGAGAAACCAAAGGCTGTTAACATCGATTGAATGTACACCCAACTCAACTTATCAAAAGCTTTTGAGAGGTCGATTTTTAGAAGCATACCTGCTTTCTTGTGGTGCTTGAGAGAGTGGATGATCTCATGGGTGAGGATGATGCCATCTATGATTTGCCTTCCTTCGACATAGCCCGATTGTTCTGGCGAGATGAGCAGGGGAAGCAGCGGCTTCAAATGGGAAGCTATAACTTTAGATATGATTTTGTAGATGACATTGCAAAGGGCTATAGGCCTGAATTTGTCCGGAGTATTAGAGTGTTCCTCCTTGGGGATGAGAGTAATAAATGTTGCATTTAGAGAGGGTAGCATCCAATGAAGTGTTCTAGACTCTTCGACTACCTGCCAGACCTCCTCTTTGATAACATCCCAGAATCTGTGAAAGAAAGTGGAGGTAAAGCCGTCTGGACCAAGAGCTTTTCCTTCCTGGAGCTGTTTCATAGCTGATTCCACCTCCTGTAAGGAGATCGGACGAAGTAGCAATTGATTGTGTTCATCTGTTATCACTTTTGGGATGTGTGGGAGAATCTTGTCAATTGCTGGCTGTCTGTTGATATCAGGTTCTTGATGGACTGTTTTGAAGTGCTTGAGGAGTTCTTTTTCAATATCCCCATGATCTTCCAATCGGTCTCCCTGCTGATTATGAATTTGGGTGATGTTGTTATGCATTCACCTCTGGATGGCAGTATAATGAAAGAATTTTGTATTTCTCTCGCCTTCCTTTAACCATCTTATTCGTGATTTCTGTTTCCAGAGGATTTCCTCTTGTTTTTCTCTTTCTGTGATCTGTGTCTGAAGGTCCTTTTCCTGTTCAATGAGGGCTTCAGTCCTTCCTTCTATTATGATGGTTTGCTGGAGTTTCTCCATCTCCTAAGCAAGGGCTCTATGAGCTTGAAAAATGTTTCCAAAGGTAGCGTGGTTCCACTGTTTGATTTGCGCTTTTAGGAATCTAAGCTTTTGCTGGAATTGAAACATTTTGGAGCCTGCAGGGGGAAGAAAACTTTTCCATGCATACTGAACTAGATCTTTGAAATTTGGATGGGTCAACCAAAAATATTCAAAGCAGAAGGGTCTTCGAGTGGAGTTTCCCGGTCTTTGCCACTGAAGCGAAATGGGCCAATGGTCTGATCCTGAAAGTGGCAGAATAGAGGCTAAGAGGTCTCCTCCCAGGTGGATAGCATTATCTGAGATCAGAAATCTGTCTAGCCTTGAAGAAATCTGATGAGGACTAGATCTTTTGTTATTCTAGGTGTAGATTCCATTGTTGAAGGGCAGATCGATTAGCCAATTGCTTTGAATGAACTCCTTGAAGTATTCACTTTCATTGTCCAGTCTGATTCGGCCTCCTAGTTTTTCCTCTAATTTAGTGATCATATTGAAGTTGCCCCCCATTATCCAGAGTGGATGAGCCCGAGTGGCATTGAGCAGTGTGAGCATGTCTAGAGTTATGGTTTTGTCCGCAGCAACTTGTGGGAAATAAACATTGGTAAGGTGACCATGCACATCCCTATGATGTGGAAGTTGGCTTGAATGAAGTGATGGTTTGCATGGAAGTCTGTGAGCGCAATGGCCTGTGCATTCCATGCTATTGCTAATCCTCCCGAGGCTCCTATAGCATCCACTGCCATTGAGTGACTACCAGGCCATGCTTTTGAAAGAATGGTGCTGAGAAAAGTACTATTACATTTCGTTTCTTGCATAAAGAAGATATGAGGTTTCTCCTGCTGTATCAAGTGTTTTATCATTCTGTATTTCCCAGGGCCATTTAGCCCTCTTAAATTCCATGATGTGAGCTTCATGGTTCAGGGTTGGGGAGTGGCCTGTAGTACTTTGTGAGTTTAGAATATCTTCCAGATTCTACCAACATTTCCCCGATGAGGATGGTTCGTTGTAGATCTGTCTTTCTTCCACGTTTCTCGGTATCATTGAATAGGTTCTTTCCATCCCACTAACTTCCTGGTTGAATTCCTAGAGATTGTTGTTGATGTGCTCTGGATAGGATGACCTCTAGACTTTCTAGCTGTCTTGCCGGGATCTTATCAAATTGTTTTTGCTTGCATGCTTGCTCAAGGCTAAAAATGTCCAAGTCTCCTAGGTCGATGCTTTCAAGCTCTTCATCCATCTGCTTGAGTTCACTACTATTGGCCATGATGTTCGCTGCATGCTTGGGATCAATCAGAAGGGTATCGATGTCCATACCATTAGGTTTCCAGGCTGAATCTTTAATGGAAGCAGTGGAGGGGAGAACTTGGGTTTGCTTTGTGACATGGTTAGGAGACGAAGCCAAATGGGGGTTGACAGAGGGCTGTTTGGGAATCTCATAAGAGTGCATGGGGGGCTCAGAGACCACTGAGGTAGGCTGAGCTAGTATATCAAAGCTATTGCTGGTAGAGGGAGTAGAATTGCTGGCAGGGGGATTTTTGGGTTGAGAAGCAGGCTTTTTATGGTTCCTTTTCCATGAGTTTACTTTAGTAAAGCCATCTTGATCAGTTTGCCCTGAGGAGGTATTGGAGAAGGGCTTGGCATTAAGCGGGCATTCCCGGAATAGATGTCCATGAGCGTGACATTTTCTGCATCTGAAGGGAACATGTTCATAATCTAATGTCTGAATCCATTCAAAATCATCATGAAATAGACTTACTGAGTCCGGAAGAGCTTTGTTCAGATGCATGTAGACACAAATGCGGGCATAGGAAGTGTACCTTCTGAGTTTTGTTTCTTCTGCAACTTTTATAAACTCTCCCAAGCCGTTTCCAATGTCTTTTAAGGACTCCTCATCCCAATATTCCAGCGGCAGGGAATATAACCAGATCCAAACTAGTGCCGAGCTCAGATCTTCTTTGTCCAGATTGAATCTTTTGATCCAATCATGTAGATAAAGCCCAGCAGCGTTGAAGAAATAAGGGTCGTTGTCTATGACCCTATTTCAATCTTCGATGCAATTGAATATTGCTGTAAAGAACCCTTTTGGTCCTAATTTCAGATTGATGTGCCCTTTTGGTTTCCATTTAGCTGCTATCCAGCCCTATAAGGCTTTCTCTGTTGGCCAAAACCCAATAAATTTCCCAATAAGGGCATGATCTTTCATGTATTGGATTTGGGTATTGATTCTTTGACTGGGAAATTCAATCTTTGGTCGTTCTGCGGCTACAGGTTTGCAGGTCGCAGAGGTTACTTTGGGCATCTCATCATCGCCTACAGCGTTTTGCTACCTGTCCGGGGGTATAGCTTCTGTATCCTGTGGTTCATTATGCATATCATGTTTATGCTGATCTGTTTGCATCTGCGAAGCAGAGGCCTTGTCAGATCTGTTCTTGGCCAGAAACGCAGGGTTCACCATGGGGGGAGGCCCAGAGTCCTCCCCCGTCAGGGTTGCCATTGAGGCTAAACTATGATCTGGCGTGTGTGGCTGTCAGGAGTTGCAGGGTCGGTGATTCAGGGGCGTCGTGCTCAGAGAAGGACTCCGTTGCAGAGATTGGGTAAAACCCTAGATCGCCATGTTCAGAGAAAGCGTTTACACAACTCTCCACCTCCTATAATTCAAGAAATAAAATGAGAGTTAGAATATATTTATGTTAGTTATTGATAATATTATTTATATTATATATAAATTTCTCATTTCTATGTATAAGAATATTCTTATTTTTTATTTTTTATTTTATTAATTTTTTTATAATAAATATAGTTACATACAAATATACTTCTCTTCTCTTTCTTCTTTGACATGTTTTCTAATTTTATAGAAGAAGAAGAAGAAATTATTTTAACCTCCACGAGGCTAAAGATAGCCTATGGGACAGATTGCTTCTTCATCTGCTTGATGTATTCAGCCCTTTTTCTGTGAAGCTTCAAAATAAATGCTCCCACCTTCTCGACAAACCCCTCACTAGATAGATTATTCCAAGAGCTAGCTGCCAACATATCTGCATAATTTTTCATGTTGTCTTTGAAGGCCTCACATTCTAAAATGAAATGTTTTTCTGTTTCCACTTTTCCAGAAGAACAAAAAATGCATACTCTTTCCTCCCACACTTCCTTTGGCCTTTTCCAACACCCTGTTTCACAACGGAGTTGACGAGAATTAGTCCTTAACTAAGCAATAAGAATTTTGGCTCTCCAAGAGATATTGGCATCTATGTATGCTTTTGGTTGATGACTATGAGTGGGATTAAACACTTCAATATAGTAATTTTTCTTTCTTCCTAGCTCCTTATCCCAAGTACGCTTGAGGAATTTTTCCATAACAAAAGCTTTTATCTCTTTGTTGTTTATGGGACACGCATTCAAGAAAATACCCCATTTACTAAACCATTTGTTATTTTGTTGCATCCAAGTTTTCTTGCTCTTGCACAATCGATCATTAAAGACAACCTTAGGCCATCTACCCTCTTCCATTTGCTTAATTTTTTTTAAATACCTTATGACTCGCACCATATCAATTGCTTCAATAGGAGCAATCCCTATTTCACATAACAAGATAGCATAAGGAACTGCACTTTTAATCTTAAATTTGTTTGTAATCAAATGCTTCTGAATTTTCTCAATTTGTCTCCATTACGTGTCGGATGTACTACTGGCCCATAGTTCACAACCATAGAGAATCACTGGATAAAAAGAGTTTGAGTAGTTTTCCAGTCCCATAACTCTGCCTCTCTACACCTATTTTGAAAATCATAAAATGCTTTCCAACCCCCCAAAGTTCTTTTCTTTCTATAATCATTCCAGCTTAGATTTTTTTTGAAGTCAATTCTGAGGTATTTGTAATACGCAACTTCTTCCAGAATGTTGCCTTCAAAGTAGAACTTATGCTGGTTATGTTTTCTTTTCTTATAGAAAACCACTAATTTCGTTTTGCTAATATTGACTTGCATCCCCACACTTCTACAAAAATGCTCAAGGGATAGTAAGTGCTCTTACAAACCAAGAGCTGATTTAGCAGTCAGAATAAGGTCATATGCATACAAAAGAAGCCTTATAACAAACTTGCCCAAATAGATACCATCACCCCCTTGCAAATTTAACTACTCCTCAAGCTTGTCGATGTATAAACCAAAAAGGGTAGGAGACAGTGGGCAACCTTGCTTGACCCCGAAATCACTTCTAAAACTTTCAGAAATTCTTGTTTAATTTCTAATTTTGACTTTCACCTCTTCATACATCCTATGCATGGCTGCTCTCAAATGTTTAGGAACCCCAAGTTCCTCCATTCTATGCCAAAGCTTATCCCTAGGAACCGAGTCAAATGCTTTTCTGAAATCAACAAAGCAACAAAAGACTTCTTTCTTTTTCTCCCAAAATTTTTCAATGATGTGCCTTAAAGTTATACAATGATTAATTGTGGAATGTTTAGGTCTAAAACATGCTTGCCCTTTAGCACTCTTATCTCTTTCTTCTGCCCACTTGCTAATTTTGTTTTCTAGCATGCTTCCAAATAGCTTTGCAAACAAAGGGTTTATCATGATGGTCCTATAATTGGAGGGATTATTGACGTCACCGCTCTTGAAAAGAGGTATTTCCAGGCTAGTTATCCAATCTGTGGGGAGCCCTTGTTGTATGATGTTGTTGAAGATTTTTGTAATTTGAGGTGCAAGAATCTTTGAGCCCCACTTTAGATATTCTGCTTGGAGTTTAGCTAAGTCTTTTGCTTTTCCAACACCCAACTTCTTGATACCCATCTCTACCTCTTGTACCATGAAGAGTTTAGTATCAGTGTTGACCAAGGGGGAGGGTCAACCTTGGTAACCTCCTCATAGAGTTGTCTTGCATAATCTAACCATTTCGAAGTTGTAATATTATTTCCAATTTGTATCTTTTTCGGTTGGAGCTCCTTCCAAAATAATTTGGGATTATTTTTCCCAAGGAAGATTAGTTTTTCCCTCCTTGAAACCATGAAGACGGCCTTTTTCTTGCTTAATAATTGTTTGTAAGCTTTGAGGTTTATGTTATCCTTGTTTGACTCTTTCTGCATTCTCCTTGCCTTTTTGCATTCCTCGTCAAACCAAGCATTAACTGGAAAGCAATTTGTTTCAGACTTCTTAATTTTTGCTCTTTTGCACTTTGCAAGTGCGCATTGAATTAAATGTGTTAATTCATGACTATGAAGGCTGTGAATTGTAATTTTCTCCTTCTTGAAGAGCCTCTCTAGCGTCATTTTGAAGGTATTACAATATTTTGGGGTCAAAAGAATTCTTCCCTGTGGGATATTTTGTTGGACATGCTGAATTTTTTACTCTAATTGTTTCTTTCCAATCCAAGATAAACATAAATAAATTGTCTTGTGATCTGATTTCAAGTCCCGCAACTGATCTCCAATCAAAACTTCCTACATTTTCTCACACAAACCATGCAAGAAAATTACATAATCTACCACACTTGCTCCATTGTAAGTATTGCAAGTGAAATTACCGGACTTTGCCCATCTAGTCAAGCCATTACAAATGACTAAATCAAAGGCCCCACATAGAGTAAGCAATTGTTCACCAAAGAAATTGCAGCCCTTGTCCTCTGAAATTCTTTCCCACTAATGATTAAGACTTTCTTCTGTAAGCCAAATAGGGCACAATCATATTTACAACAAGAATGCTAGCTTGCTCACTTGTAGTCCTAGCATTGAAATCACCCACTATAAGGACTTCACCTAGTTGCGAATATGTTGCAATATCCACTTTTAAGGCTGCAAATAGATCTTTGTGGTCAAGCCCTCTACTTTTGTAGATTTTTGAAACCTGCAGTGCAAAATAGCACGTTGCAATTCTTATGTGGTTTCCATTTTCTGATATTTTAGACCAAATGAATTGCTTATTTGAATCTTCTTTTTCTTACTGAATGAGATGACCTTCTTTCTCCCTTACTAAAACCATGATACCCCTGTGCCCTTTGCCATTCCCCGTTGCCTTGTTCCACACTGCCATCTTCTAGTATCCTTCAAATAGAGGTGTCTTGCACCCTTCATGCTCATGTGTTTCTATGAGGCAAATTATGTCTCTATCTTTGTAATAGGCCCTAACCCAGGTCCTCATCTCCATGGGTAACCTCTGCAGTTCCAACAAACTAATCTTAAGGAAACTTGGGTATGACCTAATTGCTATTTATTTTGACATGCAAGACTCACATTTGAGTCTTTGTCCCTGCTTTCCCATACTGACCTTGCTTTCTAATTTCCTGTTGAAGAGTTTGTTGCCTCTTCTTTATTACCATCTTGCTGCTATGTTTTAATATAAAATTTTGAAATATCATGATTATTAATTATCATTTTACTTTATATGTTAAAGGATTTTTTTCATAGAAATGATTAGATTTTATATTAAATTTGCGATTGGTCGCAACAGATATCCAAGAAATTAGTTATATGTGTACTTCTAATAGTTGATCCCATGGGGGGATATTACTGGTACCACAAAAAAATCCTACCTAGAAATTTTAATGTGACTACATGAAGACAAGAGTACATCTTACAAAAGCATCCAAACAAAAGACAAAATTTGCACTGAAAGTACATTAGTATATGTTAGGAGTTTCCTCTTCTGGAGTACGGTTGAGGTCAAGGAGGAAGCTTCTAGTGTGTTTGCTAGAAGCACTTGAATCTTCGTTCTTATTGCTCATAGAATTTATCTTCTCTTATAGACCTTCAATTTGTTGGCATAGGGCATCTATCTCATCTGATTGACAGGCCGATATGTCCTTCAAATCTTGTATCTCCTCCATAAGGTTGATAATGGTTCTCATTTTGTTTTTTGTTTCATGTTTTCCTCCAGAATATCAAGTTGTAAAGCTTCCATCAATTGTCTGCAATTGTTACATGTTGTCCAACTACTATCTCCAGGTTCTTTACTCTTATTCGCCCACATTATGGACCAGTTGAGAATGATTGGCCTATGAATCCCTTGAATCCTTTATCGATTCCACCTTTTCCCTATAGCAAGTATTTCTTGTTTTATGTCGATATTTTTAACTTCTCAGATTGAGATGGCTCTTGCTTGACATGTAGGAGTGAACCATCGTCCATGACCCTTGGAGAGGTTACTCACTGAGTCTTAAAATACTTCATGGATTGGGAAATGATCACTCAGGGAGTTACAACTTTGGTGTAAATTAAGGGAGGTATCCATAACTAAATTTTCCAAAATGAGAGACTTCACATAATAGAGTAATCCCCTGAGACTCTAAGAAGAGATACTAGTTTCCAAATTGATAGATGTATAACACCTTCGCTAGGATTGAGAGAGCCATGCATGAAGGACATTACCAGATAGGGGAGAGTTGATTACCTACTAAGAAATTTTCTTGTTAATTAGTGAAGGGTAGGGAACTTGCACACAAGACGCTTGGGTGCATTGAATTATAGTCTTCTTATTCATCCATGAAACTGAGGAGCAATTGCTTTTGCCAATAATTCGACTATGCCAGACACTGATATCACCAAACACAATTAGCCAGTTGGTCTTTCTTAGAGAAAGAGTTCACTACGCAATATGAAGGTCTGACCTTGAGAAGCACCCTATGGGAGCCAAAGATATCCCCACAAGGCAATTGCATGGCCACACAAATTTCCTTAGACATCAGCGTTTTTAGGGCTAAAAGTTTTCAAGCTGGGAAATTATTAGTGCTTTGTATCATTGTAGCTTCATTGAATTATAGTTTCAGGAAATCCATACACATGATTTGATCGTAATTTCACCATGATGTATCATAATTGCCACATCCTTTGTCAATTACCATTTGAGATGGAAGTCTCCCGCTGAGATCAGGTCGTTGCCAATGCATTGTACCTGATCATGTGAGGAGATTAAGCTTGAGAGCCTTGCATGCATCAAATTTAGTGAGGTTGCTACAACACCAGTCCGACCTCTTCTAATATTTATTGAGTGATTCATGATGTATACCATGGTCCAAAGGTGCAAATGAGATTGATATGGATCCAAGCCCATGGAACTTTCATTATAAGGATGGAATGAGGGGTTAAGGCAAGTTTCACCACCATTTTTTGCCATTGACTTCTAATTGGTTTGTCGTGAGTAGACATGCTTTATTAGCTTAATGATCAAATTCCATATTTTAGTTTATTAGGATGTGGAAGAAAGATTTAAGTGGGATATCCTCCATTAACCTTTTTATACAATGCAGCAAGAGTTTGAGGTGTTTATCCTCTAGCTAGGTGCCTTTATGCAAGTTTTGAATTTTGAAAATGTAGCAAGGAATGGCTTCTTTGACTTGTGCCTTTGTCAAAGATGCCAATTCGAATTCAATATCATGGTTGCTTGAGTTAGCTTTCAAGTAACATGTGTGATGTGGCCTATCACTGAGTTATTGCCAGTTAATTCGAGTTAGATGGATTTCAGTGAGTTGTGGACTAGTTGATGGCTAAAATTAGCTATCTAGTGGAGTTAAATCCAGTGTCTATCAATTAATTGGTCTCTAGTTATATAATAGAGATAGACATGAGTTTAGTTGAGTAGTTGACTTTGTGTTAACTCAACTTTCTCTCAGTTAACATAAGAAGCTGTTATTTTTAGCCCTAGTAGGTCACGCAATTCGTATTTCCTATTGAGATTGAATAAAGGCACAAATGTATTTATTTATTGTACACAGGTCACACAAGGCTTGAGGATTGAGCAGAGAAATTTCTCTTGAGAATTGCGCTAGGAAATAGGGAATTCTCCTACTTTTTAGGGAGGGTTTTCACTAGGAAATAGGAGGCTCCTAGCATGCCTTATTTTCCTAAGTGTTGGGCAAGTCTTGTGTAGAGAGTTGATTAGTATTGCAGGGAGCTTCAGGCTTGAAGCAGATTCTATGTAATAGATCAAATTGCTTAGTTGATGCTACACAAGAAAGCAGGGGTTTTTCCCAATTGGGTTCCCCAAATATATTGTGGGTTCCATGTGTGATTGTGTTTCTATTCATTGTTTTATTTCTGCAAACTTTTGGTAGAGAATCCTGTGTCTTTTGTGATCAGTTTGTTGTCATTAAAAGTTGCAAGGTTACAAGGATTTTCTACATGGTATCAAAGTTGAAAACAAGGTAAATATTGAGTTCCTTGATTAGATTCAAATCGCATTGGAGAGAATATCAATTAATGGATGAATTATACAAGTGCAAGAATCATGTCATCATATGGCCTAAGGACAAAGCATGCCCTAGAAGGCACTTTGAACTTTTTTGCATGGAAGGAAAGAATGGAGGCTATGTTATATGATATTGGGGTTTTGGAATACATCAATATTGATATTCCTAAACCTCCTATGTTAGATGCACAACAACTAACTCAATGGTGGAAGGATACTGCCAAATATATGTTGAAAAGTGTGCAACAAGAAATTCTTGTTGAGAATGCAACAAGATGATGGAGCTTAGTGAAAAGAGTCGCCTTCACTAAGTGGGCCCGCAAGCAAATTATGGCGCAAGTTCTATTTTTTATCACAGTATGAGTGATCACAGTGTGGGTGACCACAGTGTGGGTGATCACAGTATGAGTGATCACAGTGTGGGTGACCACAGTGTGGGTGACCACAGTGTGAGTGATCACAGTGTGAGTGATCAAAGTCTATTTTTAGACTGGCTGTCAAAAATAGAAAAGTCAAATATTATTGTCTCATAATAATATTTGGACTATAAACTTGATCTTATTCTCTTGGAGCACTTCAGGATGAGCTACGGATGTGGTACATGCAGATCCCAGAGGGAAATATGTGGTTACCTATTGGATGACTAATATTTGCATGTAGGACTTCAGTTAGAACTCAAGTGAGTTGCGTTTAGTGGACTGGAGGTGCAGTTGATGGAGTTGTGTTCAGTTTAGCTTTGTTAAACTGGTTGTATTTAGTCTAACTGGAAAATAGACTAGAGATGAGTTGGGTGAATTAGTTATTAATTAATTCACAAGTTATTAACTCATAATGCAACTATAGAATACATCAGTTAACTCAGTTGCATGTCAGTGCATGTTCAGTTCAGTAGGGACAGGTGTTAGAGGATCAGATTGCTATCAGTTGTGACTATAGCTGTGCATGATGATTTGCACAATCAGAGGGATTGAGTATGCCAATGAATTGGCCAATATCAAGAATTGTAGCCTGTGCTCACGTCCAACAAAGTGTGAGTGATTATTTGCAGGTCAAATATGAGTTTGGTAAGCCATTCTCATCAGTTCTTGAGCAGGTATTGAGCTGGAGAGGCAGGCAAGCAGTGGAATAGATTTGGAGATCAGATCTGAGCTGTATTGTGTGTAACAGGTGGAGATGGTATTGGATTTCTTGTGATAAGCATTGTACTTTGTAATGTTACATGATTCAATCAATATAATATACAGATAGTGTGGGGTTTTTAGCGAGATGCTTTCCCCGGGATACATATTGTGTTAATGAGTTTGATTGATGCTTCTATGTGTGCCTGTGAATGTTTCTGCTTCTATAAATTGATGATCAACGTAGAGGAGATTATGTATTATACATGTTCCGCTTATAATTGTATGATCAGGATAATCTCTGTGAATATGTGTTAAATTATTCAAAATTTCTACATGGTATCGGAGCTGCTTGATTTGTAGAAGAGATTTTTACAGGATATCAAAGCGAGGATTGATCATCGAATCTATTATTCAGAAAGTGTTTACATTTTATTTCTTCAGGCAGAGTCTGTAATCGGGCCAGGTAGCCTATGGATTCATCCTTCTTTTGGAAGGTGAGATATCCGGTGAATGCCCAGACAGTCGATCTCTGTACAAGAAATACTTTGTTCTCATGAATTCTAGATCGGAAGCGGTTGAGTTTTGAGCTGGTGGAATTCGAATTTAATTACAAAGCAAGAGATAAAACTCAGAAACATTCAGTGTGAGAATGGAGACAGTATGCCCCAGTATCTCACGAAGTTCACCCAATGCCGGGATGAACTGGGAAGTGTGGGGGTGACTGTCGGATGAGGATGGTGAGTCTAGCACTCCTTGACCTTCCTAAGATTTGGCATAGCTACTAGGACTCGGTGAATGGAAGGGAGAAACTGCCAGGATGGGAGAGACTTTGGTCGGATCTTGTGCAGGAGGAGATAAGACGGAGCACCAGAGACGGTTCTTCATCCATGCAGGATGAGGAGAATTGTGCCTTAGCGAATAAGGCGAAGAAGGGGAAGGGGAAGGTTTCTCTTTTCGAATCCAGTTCTTCCAATGATGGGAAGAAGGTTGACAAGTCGAAGGTGAGATGCTTTCGTTGTCATGAGTTGGGTCATTATGCTACTAATTGCCCAAAGAAGAAGTCCAAGAAGGGATCCGGGGAAGGATCTGAAGGTGAGGCACTTGCTTCACAGTTTGAGTTGGATTTCACACTCTTCGCATGCATGGTTTCATCCATGATGGGAAGTGGTTGGTTTCTTGACAGTGGAGCTTCTTTCCACATGACCGGTGACAAAAGTTTGTTCAGTACTTTGGAGGAGAAAGATCTCCAGATACTCATAGGGATGGGTAATGATGAGAAGTATAGTGTCTCAGGTGTAGGCACGGTTATTTTTCAGAGGGAGCATGGAGCTCGCCTTACCTTGACCGATGTCAAGTATGTACCAGGACTGAAGATAAACTTGGTGTCAATTGCGATGCTGGAAGACAGAGGCTATGATGTAGTCTTCAGTAAGGGAAAGGTTTTCCTTAGACACATCATCACTAGACAGGTGAAGCAGATTGGTTCACGGGTCAAGAACCTGTATGCTCTTGAGGTTCAAGATGCATGCGAAGCCTTGAGCAGCGAGGCAACTGATGGAGACTTGGTGGTTGAGAGGGAGCGTATATTACCTCTCAACATGCAGAGCCAGAAGAAGTCTCAGACGATTGTGGAGGAGCCACGATTGGTGCAGCAGCTTCAGGAGGTTGTGGAGCAGCCACAACAAGGGAAGCTAAGAGGAGATCGAGTAGAGACATCTACTCATGCAGAGACCTCCAGTAGGGGGAAACTTCGAGCCAGGTGGGCTGAGGGATCACATGTAGCCATACCTCCAGGTAGGAGGTGGGGTGATGTGGATTGATTGTCCCAAGGAGGAGGGACAGGATCCTTGAGGTACCCAACCTCTTGGATGAGACCTTGCTACGGGAGCCCCAGATGTGTAGTAGCAGGAACTGACTGATTGGGTAGAGACAGATGCAGTTGGAGCGGTAGAGAGAGCAACAGTGCAGGGAATCCCAGGACAGCGCATAGCTAGCAGGCTGTAGCAATGCGAGAGGCACAAGTGTTTTGCACAGTGTTAGGTGGCACAGAGAGGTGTGCAATGGTGCGAGATGCATGGAGATGTTGCAGTAGCGCAGATGTCAGAGAGGGAGCACTTGTCAGCAGCAGGTAGAGCTTCAGCATCAGAGGATGTTTCTAGCCCAACAGGGAGGTCAGTTGGGAGGTGCAGTGCGGATGCAATGCTGGGAGATAGAACCAGCAGCAGCATGGATGCAGTCAGAGATCAAAGTGACAGAGGCTAGAGCAGTCAGATAGTGAAGAGCACAGAGATGTAGAGTCTTCAGTCGACAGAGGCAATAGCAGTCAAAGACTTTGATGACAGAGCAAGTGGACCAACCAGATGTGTTGCATGGAGAACATTCCAGAGTTTCAGGATCGGGTTTGAGAGGAAGTCTTTCTTGTTGAGAGGTAGTGTTGAAAAGTGTGCAACAAGATGATGGAGCTTAGTGAAAAGAGTCACCTTGTGGGCCCGCAGGCAAATTATGGTGCAAGTTCTATTTTTGATCACAGTATGAGTGATCATAGTGTGGGTGACCACAGTGTGGGTGATCACAGTATGAGTGATCACAATGTGGGTGACCACAGTGTGGGTGACCACAGTGTGGGTGACCACAGTGTGGGTGACCACAGTGTGGGTGACCACAGTGTGGGTGACCACAGTGTGGGTGACCACAGTGTGGGTGACCACAGTGTGAGTGATCATAGTGTGAGTGATCAAAGTCTATTTTTAGACTGGCTGTCAAAAATAGAAAAGTCAAATATTATTGTCTCATAATAATATTTGGACTATAAACTTGATCTTATTCTCTTGGAGCACTTCAGGATGAGCTACGGATGTGGTACATGCAGATCCCAGAGGGAAATACGTGGTTAACTATTGGATGACTAATATTTTCATGTAGGACTTCAGTTAGAACTCAAGTGAGTTGTGTTTAGTGGACTGGAGGTGCAGTTGATGGAGTTGTGTTCAGTTTAGCTTTGTTAAACTAGTTGTATTTAGTCTAACTGGCAAATAGACTAGAGATGAGTTGGGTGAATTAGTTATTAATTAATTCACAAGTTATTAACTCATAATGCAACTATAGAATACATCAGTTAACTCAGTTGCATGTCAATGCATGTTCAGTTCAGCAGGGATAGGTGTTAGAGGATCAGATTGCTATCAGTTGTGACTATAGCTGTGCATGCTGATTTGCACAATCAGAGGGATTGAGTATGCCAATGAATTGGCCAATATCAAGAATTGTAGCCTGTGCTCACGTCCAACAGAGTGTGAGTGATTATTTGCAGGTCAAATACGAGTTTGGTAAGCCATTCTCATCAGTTCTTGAGCAGGTATTGAGCTGGAGAGGCAGGCAAGCAGTGGAATAGATTTGGAGATCAGATCTGAGCTGTATTGTGTGTAACAGGTGGAGCTGGTACTGGATTGCTTGTGATAAGCATTGTACTTTTTAATGTTACATGATTCAATCAATATAATATACAAATAGTGTGGGGTTTTTAGCGAGATGCTTTCCCCAGGATACATACTGTGTTAATGAGTTTGATTGATGCTTCTATGTGTGCCTGTGAATGTTTCTGCTTCTGTAAATTGATGATCAATGTAGACAAGATTATGTATTATACATGTTCCGCTTATAATTGTATGATCAGGATAATCTCTATGAATATGTGTTAAATTATTCAAAATTTCTACAATATAGGAGGATGATCCTAGAAGAAGTTAAAGACCATATTGTTCCAAATTTGCATGGGAAGTACACAACATTCCAAATGTGGAAGGCCCTTACTGATATGTTTGAAATAAGTAGTGATGCCAAAAAACTTGCTTTGAAGGACAAATTGAGGAACATTCGAATGGGAAAGGATGAGCCCATTGTTACATATCTATCCAGGTTTGCTCAAGTGAGAGATGAACTTAGAGGTGTTGGAGAGATAGTTCCACAATTATATCTTGTAATCCTTGCTCTTCTTGGGCTTAAAAAATCTTGGCATAGTTTCCAGGATGTAGTGAAAGGTAGAGATAAGCTCCCTGATTGGGAGAGACTGTGATTAAATATCGTGCAGGAAGAGATAAGGAGGAACACAATATGGAGTCTCATCTGGGACAGAAGATGAGGAGAAGTTTGCCTTAGTTGGAAAAGGGAATAAATACAAGGGAAATAAGGCCCAAGGAAAAGCCGAGTCTAGTCAGAATGGAGGTAAGGAAAAGAAGGATCTTAGCCATATCAAGTGTTTTCATTGTCATGAGTTTCGACATTATGCTACAAAATTTCCAAACAAGAAATCTAGTAAACGTGATGCAACAACAACAGGAGGAGAATCATTGTCTTCTTAGTTCAAATTGGATTTATCTTTGGTAGCTTGCATGGAAGGATTAGTTTGAGGTAGTGTGTGGTACATTGACTCGGGGGCTTCATTCCACATGACAGTGGATAAATAATTCTTCAATAGTTTGGAGGAGAAAGACATGAAATTCCATATCAAGCTTGGATATGATGGAAGATACATGACCAAAGGAGTTGGTACAATGAGCTTTAAGAGGGATTCTAGTTCCCTTATCTATATCAAGAATGTGATGTATGTTCTAGGATTGAAGAAAAAACTTGTCTCAGTTGCAGTCCTTGAAGACAAAGAGCATGATGTAGTATTCAACAAAGGGAAGGCCTACCTCAAGCACTTTGCTTCAGACAAGTCAAATAGATTGGTGTCATGATCAAGAACCTCTAAAAATTGGAGTTTGATGCATGTGCAACCTTGTGTAGCAAGGAAAATGGTTCTCAGAACAGAGATGTGGTGGTTGAGCTAGAGCAGGATAGAGATCTCAAGATGGAGCGTCGGCCAAAATCTCAGTTTCAGTATAGGCTAGTTGGAAGTTAGGTTGACCAACAAGATGATGATGAGGACTATATGATCTAGGTGGATATTTGTGGCCACCCACATATTCCACTTAGACCTCCAGTCGTTTTCATCTATTTCCTTATTTATTGCATCACTTACTATTTTTAGCAGTTTTTTAGGTCTTGAACTTCCGGAGCAGTTTTTACCCCCTAAATGACGTTTTTTGTGGTTCGCAGCATGACCATTACCTTAGGCAAGGGCTTGACACAAATCCTTTATTACTTGGAGAGATATTTCCAACAAGGTATCGTACGTGCCAAACGGAGATAATATGACCAAGTTACGACCCCGAGAAGTTGGTTGCCCAACTAACCCCAATGAGGCCCACAAACTCTTGGTGTCCCATCTCCTGGGTTAGGTTTTTGGTTGTTTATGGTTTTTCCTTGTTGTTCAATAATAAAATAACCCTTGAGCCTCATTGTAACACAGTTCAGAGGCATGTAGCTGCCACATCTCTTCTCATAGATAAGTTACCATTGCCCGAGCTAGTTTATTTCCATTCTATTTGTAAGCATATTTCAGTATTTGATATTAATGAAATGAAGTGTTATTTCTTCTACAACTCTGTATTTATGGTTATCTTTGTAATTTGTTTCATTCTTGTTTAAGTTCGGATCAGTGTTATCAGAGCGGTATGCTCTTTCTCTATTTTTCTTTGCCTGTCCCCAACGAGGTTGAGGTATAAGGAGTTAGGGCTTAAACTGGTCGAACCTTTGCAAGACCATCCTCAGAAATCCTGATGGCCTCCCATTACAAAAGAGAAGAAAGACAAGGGGGCAGGAGCTCCTTTAAAAATCTTTCTCAAAGAAGCCCTCAAGCGACAAGGGAACGCGATGATGGAAAACTTTGCCTAGATCCTTCAGTGGCTACCCAAAGGTGACACATCTTCTTCCAGCAGCCACTCTGGAAGCGCCACACCCTTTAAGGTACAAATTAAATTTTACATCCCCATATTTGAAGGCCATATAGATGCAGATGCCATAACTAAATGGTTAAATCTATTAGGAGGATATTTTTTCTGTTCATCATTTTTCCAGCGGAGAAAATATTACTTTCACACTTCTCAAAGTCACCCCCCATGTCAAGGACTAGTGGGAAACCTACTATGAGAAGGATGAAAGTACACCCTCACTATTTTTCAGCCTCACCCACTTGGAATTCATTCCGCGACACCATCAAGGAGTAGTACTAAATTGTCGGGAGTTATGAGGATAAATACATAAAGTGGACCACGATGCCGCAAGGAAGGGACCAAGATGTGTCAGATTTTTAAAAAAATGATACCCTTCGCGTGAAGTTGGGTATCAAGGATTCTTATCAAAATTTGGTACTCAAGTGTCGTGGTTGTCTACACAAGTACATTCAAGACGAGATGGAGTTCATGGACATCTCCTTGCTCAGCACAACGTACCGATATGTTGTCAAGATTGACCAGAAGTTTAAACAGAAGAAGCGAGACGTTGGATCTATCAATCTGAAGCAAGGGAAAGGTGCCCCCAAACCGTAGAGCAAAGGACAAAGCCAAGGTGAAGAAACCCAGGACAATTCGCCAAAGCCACAAGAAAATAACAACACGACAAAGACAAAGAAGGACACGGGAGTGTCCGGCCAAGCAATCACTGGTGGTTGAGCTGACAACTTCCGAGTAAGACGCATGTTCTAACTCTAAGTGAGAACCTGACAAGAGGAATGAAAAAGGGACGTAGATCATTAAAGCGGAGCCTAGTGCCACTGTGGCCACCACCAAGATCCAAAAGATTGAGCCTGAAGATCCAAAGGAGGAGGAACGCCTCTTCCACTCACAGATGTGGGTGAAGGGTTCTCTGTTGTAATTCATTGTTGATAGCGGGAGCCAAAAGAACCTCAATTTAGCAGAGGTTATGAAGTGGTTGGGCCTACCAACTACAACACCTCTATAGCCATACACCATCGATTGGATTCACTAAGAACAAGATCTCTGCATCAGCTAGCAGTGTCGCCTTCCCTGCAACATCGAGCCCATCACAGATGAGGTACTGTGTGATGTTGCTCCTCTTGAAGTTTGTGATGTATCATTAGGACAACCATACTTTTGGAAGTGGCATGTTATATATGAGTCTAGACCTTGCTCTGTGATTATTACTTTGGGTAATAAGTTATACATGATACCAAAGGTAGCCCCGCCTACTGCCATCTCTTTGATCTCTGCAAAGTAATGTAGTAAGATCATTTCACAAACCAGGAAATTTGTTTTCCTTATGTTAATTTTAGATAACAATGGTATTTTCTATGCTTAAGAGCAATTTACTTCAACTTTTCTTATTAGCCCAATATCAATTTTCATATTAGCAATCACATAAAAATTGATAGTAAATGCAGATAGAACATAAATAATAACTAGAAGATAAGCCAAGACAAGAGGACACAATATTTGGCGGATGCAAGGGAAAAACCCCGATGTGGGGAAAGCCCTTTGATCAAATCTTCTTATTATTCTTCAAAAGTTCAGCAGAAAGAGAGTACAATATACAAAATTCACTTGCCCAAACACAATCAAATTTGTCCAGTCAAACTGTAGTCAACAAGATGCCCTAACCAGAAAGTCACCGCTGCTCAAATCAGCAGTATCAGTCCTTCAAATCAGCTTGGTCAAACCCAGTCAATTCGGCCTCCAACAACAATCAAAATCAACCCAAAATAGTCCTGAAGAAATCAGTCAAACTTGGTCAACGCACAGTCAAAACTATGGTCAATGCTGGTCAAACTGCCCAGAAATCCTCGAAATATGTGCCAAAGAATGTGGCCTGCCCAAACAAAAATTCTCCCAAGAAAAACGTAGTCAAACAAGGTCAAATGTTGCCCGGTCAACACTGGTCAAACTTGCTACAACTTGCTCAACGCAGGAAAACAGAAAATGCAGTCAACCCTTCGCACGTGTGGAGAAAGAGAAGGTTGTCCCGCAATTTGTACGACCTAATCAGATGAGGAGAGAGAGATATGTGTGTGTTAATGAATGTCAAAATGAGGTAGATGATCCTTCTATTTATATGCGACATTGAGGGTGAAGAGACATGATTTTTGGGCTTTTGAGCCTACATTAGATTGTTGGCCAACCTTGACAATTTGTCCATAGAAGAAATAAATTCATAATTCCATTTATACATGTCAGAATGAGATGATATTTAGATCAATCATACACCTCTCGGAAAGAGGAATTCAACAAAAATATCATCCCCATCATATGAGATGTCCAAGGTGGAGTTTGGCCCTAGTTTCCAAATTTAACACTCCCTCTCAACTAGGGAGAACTCCACCTACCAAACCATCTGAGAATCTATACCATCCCTGTCATTCTTTCTCTTCTCTGCTGAACTATGAAGAAATAATGAAGAAGAAATGATCGAGAGTGTATCATACCCCTCTCCACTGACCCGAAGTCAGTCTCCATTAATCCCAGATCAATATCAAACATCCTAGCATAGGGAGTACGGTAGTACACGATGTGTCCATTAGTAGTACTATGGTCCCTATCCTCATTTCCCTACTCATTGGCCAGATGAGAGGTACTTCCCATAAGTCCCAGACTTCATGGGTAGGATGTATCGGCAGGAGAAGGTGAACCACTCATCTTGCTCATGTAACATAGGAGAAGGTGAACCACTCATCCTATGCATATATCAACCATCATGGGGTATCACAGGGGAAGGTGAACCACTCACCTTGTACATAGCGCACCGCTAGAGGAAGGTGAACCACTCACCCTATGGTCATTCATCTCTCCAAGAAGTACCCCAAGCCCCCTCAAGCTTCTAGAGCTCAATATCCAACTCAAATGGGACCCTCATAAGAGGATCTCTCTATGAATCCAAGTTGTTCACAGAAGGTTAAGAATTTGACCTTCCCCAGGGGCTTTGTAAGAATATCTACGACCTGACCATCATTCCTAATGTGATGGAGCCTTATTTGTCCTCGTTGTACCATATCCCAGATAAAGTAGCACCTGATATCAATATGCTTGAAGTGGTCATGAAACACAAGATTCTAAGAAAGACAAATCCAACTTTGGTTGTCACAGAAGATCATGATGGTATCCATCACATGTCCAAACAACTCACTAAGGAGCTTCCTCAACCAAACATCTTCAAAGGAGGACATACTAGCAACAATATATTCAGCCTCGGCGGTGCTCAAAGCAACTGGTTTATGCTTTCTACTCATCCAAGATATCAAAGCAGAACCTAGTGAGAAGCAACATCCTGATATGCTCTTATGATCCACCACACTACCAGCCCAGTCAACGTCATAATAACCATGGAGCCTTACATTCCCGACAATGTATCTCAGTCCATAGGTGATTGTGCCCCAAAGATATCTCAGAAGATTCTTGGCAGCAATCCAATGTATGTGATGAGGCTCGACCATAAATTGACTCAACGTATTTACTGCAAATCATATGTCTGGACGAGAGTTCACCAAGAACATAAAGGCCCCCACAAGTTAACGATACTCACAAGGATTTCCCAAATTAGGCCCAGCAGCACTTCTGCATAACTTCTTGAAGTTATGTTCCATAGTAGTAGTCACAGACTTGCAATCCACCATCCCAAATCTTTCAAGTAGCTTCACAATGTATTTTCCTTGAGAAAAGAAAATCTCACTTGGTTTTCTCCAGACCTCCAACCCTAGGACATAATGCATTAGTCCTAGGTCCTTCATCTCGAACTCGGATGCCAACTCCCTCTTTCATTGATGAATGAGAGGTTCTGCACCTATCAGAAATAGATCGCCCACATAAAGTACCAAGATGAGAGGTCTATCATTCTCAACCTTAAAGTAAAGGTTCATATCAAATTCACTTCTTGTAAAACCCAGCTTCATCAGATAGTTGTTGATCCTCTCATACCAAGCTTGAGGAGCTTGCTTCAACCCATAGAGGGCTTTCTTCAACCTGTATACATGTGTCTTATGATCTTAAACTTCTAACCCCTTAGGTTGTTCAACATAGACCTCCTCCTTAACTAAACCATGTAAGAAGGTGGTTTTGACATCCTTCTAGTGTAGGTTCCATCCTTGTGAGGTAGCAAGGGCTATAATCAAACGGATGGTGGTATATCGAGCAACATGTGCAAATATCTCATCATAATCCATACCTTCCTTTTTAGAGAAGCCTCGAGCAACAAAAGTGGCCTTGAACTTTTCAACACTTCCATCAGCTCCATGCTTGATCTTGCAGATCCATTTAGAGGTGACAACAAATTTTTCCTTGGGTCTAGGGACCACATACCAAACATCATTCTTCATAATTGACTCATATTGTTCATTCATAGCATCCTTCCATACTTGGTGCTTCACAGCTTCTTTGAATGTGCACGACTTGGTTTGAATGATGGTGCTCATGGCAGTTAATTACCCTTGGTACCTATTTAGCTCCTTATTTCACGAAATCTCCCCTTGGTACAATATGTCACTCAACATCTTCGAGAGTTTCCCTAAGCCATGATGGTCTCCTTTTTTAGGAGGAGGGCTCATGACGAGGTGGATCAATGGGATCCATTAGTTCTTCAACATCGGACATCGACACATCCTGTGATTCTCCCTTCTTTCTTGTATCTACTTCTTTGTCCTTCCTTGGAATAGGAAGGTTCCTAATCTTCCCAAGGACAACATCTTCATCAAAGGTGACATCATGACTTATCTCCACTTCTCTTTAACTAGGCACATAGATTCTATATGCCTTTGAAGTTTCATTGTAGCCCACAAATGTTCCTTTCTTCCTAGATGCATCCAATGTTCTTCTCTTTTCTTTCGGCACATGAAAATACATGGGGCTACCAAAAATTCTAAAGTGATAAACATCAGGTTTCTTACAGGTGAAAAATTCTTCAGGAGTTTTGGAGTCCAAGGCTTGATGAGGGCATCTATTTTGAACATACATGATAGTGTTGGAAACTTCTGCCCATAGGAACTTCGGAAAGCTTCAATCATGAAGCATGGCACGAGTGGCTTCTATAATAGGATGATTCTTCTTTTCAGCAACACCATTTTTCTCAAGAGTATATGCGGTAGTAGTCTCCCTCTTAATGCCAGATTCCCTACAATAGTCATTGAACTCATTTGATTCATATTCGGTTCCATTATCGGTCCTCAATCTTTTGATCTTCTTCCATGTTTGATTTTCAACAAAGGCTTTGAAAGAACAAAACCATGTGAACACTTCATCCTTCTTCTTCAAGAAATAAATCCAGGTTTTGTGAGAGAAATCATCCACAAAAGATAGCATAATATAAGTATCCTCCCAAAGATGTCATGGGAAACATACCAGATAGATCAGAATGAACCAATTGCAAAATTTTTGTAGTCTTGCTATCACTTGAGGGGAATGGTCCCCTTGTATGTTTTCCTTCAGCACATCCCTAACAAACACCTTCATGTTCTACTTTAAATTCGGGCATACTTGTCACCATTTTCCTTACATCAGGTAGAGCCTTATAATGTAGATGAGAAAACCTTTGGTGCCATAATTCAGATTGAAGAGATGTGTCGCAAGACATAGCTCCCAGTGGGCTTCATCCAACTTGATATAGGTTATCAACCTTGAATCCAAGAATAAATGCTTCTTTGAAATTTCTTTTCCAAACACGTACCTTTCCATCAATGAATGCCACCTTGAATCCTTTGTCTTCCATTGCCGAGATGGATATGAGGTTCTTCTTTAGATCAAGTACATATGGTACTTCTTGTAGATGAATGGTGTTACCTTGATTCAATTGAAGAGTAACATTCCCAACTCCCTGTGGAATTTTCTCCAGGAATGATTTCCAAATTTTTATCATTTTCTATCAGATTTGAAAGAGCTTCCTTATACCTAGTGAAGTTCCTTGAGGCACCACTATCAATCAACCAATTTCCTAGGTATTTGAAGAGGAGGCAGTAGAGAGGGCAGATATAAGATAAAAATAAATAAAAATTCTTGTTATCTACAACATTAGATTTATCATACCTGGAGTTTCTTGATCTTTTGGGAGGTTGACTATTTCCATGTTGAGTAGTGGGAGAATTCCCTTTTCCTTTGTTGTTGAACCTGCCATTCCTTTGATTTTTGTTTCTCCAGAAAGTTGTGGTAGTTTTTGTCATCATGCCGAGGTGTATCCCTTCTATTAGGACACTCCCTAGCATAGTGGCCAAACATGTTACAAATAAAGCATCTACCCTTTCTTCCATCTTTGAATCTCGGTCTTCCTTGACTTTGCTTCTTTGAACCTACATTGTTCTTCTTTTTAGCATGAGCGGAGAATGTAGTAGGATCATTACTATTTGAAGACATGTCTCTCTCCATCATCGTAGTCTCTTCTTGAGTACATCTGGTCAAAAATTCATCAAAACCTAGAATCCTGTCATTGTTGAGGATAGTAGTGTTGAACACATGCCATTCATGAGGGAGACCTTCAAGGGCAATGAGAGTGAGCTCCCTATTAGTAGTAACTTCTCCAATTGAAAGAAGATCATTTTTTATCTCGATAATCCTCATGAAGTAGGATTGGATATCTTCATGTCTTCCCTTATTTATGTCCTTCAACTTGTTTTTGAGAAATAGGACTTGGTTTGCATTGCTGACTTTGAACATGCCAACCAACCTATCATACATCTCCTTAGATGTGTTCAAATTCGAGATGTATGCAACCAAATGATTGTTAATAGAACCCCTGATGATCTTCTTAGATTTGGCTTCACCTTTGTACTTTTTCTTAGTGACAGTCAGTGCATTTGAAGGAGATTCAGTAGTTTTTCCTTGCACATAGTCCATAACATAGTGCTCTTCCAAAGTCAAATCAAGAGACATCTTCCATGCATGATAATCAGACTTATCATTGAGCTTGTCATCAAGTTTGAAGTAAGATGCGAAGTCCATTGAATCTTGTCTTTGTCCAACAAATCTTAGTGATTTCTCTTCTCAGTGATTACTCTTTTCACTCTTGCTTGGGCTTTGTCTTCACCTCAACTCCGATACCATGCTAGTTTTACATAACAGTGGTATGTTCTATGCTTAAGAGCATTTTACTTCAATTTTTCTTATTAGCCCAATATCAATTTCCAGATTAGCAATCACATAAACATTGATAGTAAATGCAGATAGAACATAAACAATAACCAGAAGACAAGCCAAGACAAGAGGACATAATATTTGGTGAATACCAGGTAAAAACCACAATGTGGGGAAACCCTTTAATCAAATATTCTTATTATTCTTCAAAAGTTTAGTAGAGAGAGAGTACAATATACAAAATTCGTTTACCCAAACACAGTCAAATATGTCCAGTCAAATTGTAGTCAACAGGATGCCCTAACCAGAAATTCAACATTGGTCAAATCAATAGAATTAATCCTCCAAATCATCTTGGTCAAACCCATTCAATTCGACCTCCAAAAAAAATCAAAATCGGCCCAAAACAGGCCTGAAGAAATTGGTCAAACTTGATCAACACACAGTCAAACCTGCAGTCAACGCTGGTCAAACTGCCCAGAAATCCTTGAAATCTCTGCCAAATAATGTACCCTGCCCAAATAGAAATTATCCTTAAAAAAACACAGTCAAACAAGGTTAAATGTTTCCCAGTCAACATTGGTAAAACTTGTTACAACTTGGTCAATGCAGGAAAATAGAAAATGCAGTCAACCCTTCGCACGTGTGGAGGAGAAGAAGGTTGTCCTGAAATTTGTACGACCCAATCAGATGAGGAGCGAGAGATATGTGTGTGTTAATGAATGTCAAATGAGGTAGATGCTCCTTCTATTTATATACACGTTGAGGGTGAAGAGACATGACTTTTGGGTTTCTGATCCTACATTAGATTGTTGGCCGACCTTGACAGTTTGTCCATATAAGTAATAAATTCATAATTCCATTTATACATGTCAGAATGAGATGATTGTTAGATCAATCCTACACCTCTCAAAAACAAGAATCCAACAAAAAGATCATCTCCATCATATGAGTTGTCCAAGGTGGAGTTTGTCCATAGTTTCCAAATTTAACACCTTATGATTCGCCCTCAGGGCAAGAAGAAGATTGTGGCCACAACTTCCAGACATGGCTCCTCCGCAAAGCAACAACAGGTAGACAAGTTTGTGGAGGAATACAGGAATATTTTTGTCTCACCTACAGGGGTACCTTTGCACTATCAGGTTAAGCACTCCATCGATCTAACCCTGGGTGCATCGCTACCTAATGGACCGATCTATCGACGCTCAGTTCTGGAGAATGATGAGATAAAGTGGTAGATTCAGGAGTTGTTGCAGAAACAACACATTAGGCCAAGCTCATCACCCTATGGGAGCCCGATTGTATTGGTATAGAAGAAGGATGGGACCAGGAGACTCTGTATTGACTATCGGGGGCTGAACATGATCACTATCCGGAATAGGTACCCAATCCCATGGATTGATGACCTTCTAGACGAGCTCAAGGGGGCCAAATATTTCAACAATATTGACTTGAAGTAATGTTATCATTAGGTGTCTATTGAACCCTCTGATGTGGGGAAGACTACCTTCAAATCCAATGATGGCCTTTTTGAATGGTTGGTCATGCTTTTCAAGTTGACGAATGCCCATGCAACCTTCATGAGATTGATGGAATACACCTTGTGACCCTTCACCAATGAATTCATGGTGTCTTATTTATATGACATCTTGATCTTCAGCCAGAGTTGTGAAGAGAACCTCCACCATATTCGACAGGTTCTCCAAACCTTGCGGCAACACAACTTGTGTGCCAATTTGGAGAAATGAATTTTTGGCATGACCCAAGTTCAATATTTGGGGTACATCATTGATGAGCAGGGTGTGCATGTGGACCCATCCAAGATACATGTCATTCGGGATTGTCCAACCCCAACCACTCTAACAAAGCTCCGCAGCTTTCTGAGTCTTGCCAATTTCTACTGCAGGTTCGTGTTGGGGTTCTCTCATATCACTTGGCCTTTAAGTCAAGTCACCAAGGCAGAGTGAAGACAAATTTATTTTTGTATGAAACCCAACAGAAGACGTTTGACGAGTTGAAGCATCGCCTCTGCTCTACACTAGTGCTCACATTACCAGACTAGCAACAACCATTTGAGATTGAAACAACTACCTCTGACTACGCCATTGGTGCAGTTCTTACTCAACACGAGCATCTGATGGCTTACCACAGTGAGACACTTTCAGACACAATCTGAAAGTATCCCAACTATGAAAAAGAAATTTATTCCATTATGCAGGCCTATCATCAATGGAAGCATTACATTCTCAAGAAGGAAACGATCATCCACACATACTACTGACCCCTGTAGTTCATACAGAAACAACGGAAGTTGCAGAATGATCGCCATTAGAAATGGTCCACATACCTGCAACAATTCCATGTGAACATTAAGTACAAGAAGGGCGACACCAATAATGTATAAAACTACCTTAGCCGACCACTAGTCATGGCTCTGATCACTATGCTTGACTCCTATGGGCACAAGACTTCTAGGTGGCCGCACCTTTACAAGAGCGATCAAGAATTCGACAACACATAACAAAAACTCATAGAGGTAAGCAAGTTCCAAATTTTCACCTCCAGGATGCACTATTATGCCACCTGGGACAATTTTGTGTTCCTTCAAGTGAGCGTGCCAAGATGATTTTGGAAGCACACTACAGTCGGGTTGTTGGACATTTCGGAGTAGAGAAAACAATGGAAGTACTATATAAATAATTTTGTTGGCCGAACCTTCATAAGGATGTTGGGAAGTACATTAGATCATGCACTACTTTTGTCATTACCAAACCAACCATCAAGAATCAAGGCCTATATACTCCTCTTCCTACTCCTATTCAACCTTGGGAATCCATCTCCATGGATTACATGTCGATCCTTCCTTCTACTAAGCACATAAATGACTATGTTTTCGTGGTCATCGATAGATTCTATAAGATGGCCATTATGGCGACTTGCAAGAAGAGTATCACAACAGAGGCCACTGCTAAGCTCTTCTTTGAGCAAGTGTGGGTACACTTTGGGATCCCACAGCCCATTATCTCAGATCGGGACAACAAATTCCTGAGTGCATTTTGGTCAAGTCTCTGGTCGATATTGGATACCAAACTTACTAAGTCCATGGCTTTCCAACCCCAAACTGATGGCCAAACAAAGGTCGTCAACAGGATGATCATACACATTTTGTGCATGTACAACTTGAAGCATCCACGCACATGGGATCTCCCTATGTCCATCACAACTGCAACATATCTCTCCATAGCTCAACAAGCCACAACCCCTTTAGGTAGGGTTGGGATTCCAACCATTATGTCCCATTGATGTAGCCATACCATTTGCAGCTACTTAGGCAGATTTGGAACACATCCAATCCGAAGCCAACAAGGCTAACAAATTCTTTGAGCACATTCAATACATCCGCCAGCAAGTCCATGATATATTGGACGAAGCCAATGCTAAGTACAAGTAATGCCATGATCAACATCAAGTGTCACACAAGTTCCAGGTGGGCGACAAAGTTTGGCTACATTTGCAGAAGGAGTGCCTCGTTGAACCCCACTGCAAGCTTCACTCGCTCTGATATTGGTCATAAACCATAACCAAGGCTGTAGGGGACAACACCTTCGAGCTTAGCATTCCACTATTCCTTGGTCTACACCTAGTATTCAATGTAGACTACCTTCGGTCATACTTTCCACCATTGTTGGACACATCCGACATTGCAGAACAACTCACACCAATAGAACTAAACCCAGAATGCATGGAACAAGCCACAAATAACACGCAAATCAAGAACACCCACCAACAATGGATCCAACTATATCGAGTTGTCAAAGCAGGCCATCTCCTTCACCAAGGAAAGTGGTTCACCCGGGACCAAGTTCAACAGAAATTTCCTCACCTCATGGAGGCTCTGCATGCAATGGGAACCATTGCTTCCTAAAGAGGGAGGACTGATCCAGGTGGATATTGGTGGCCACCCATCTATTCCACCTATACTTCTAGTTGGTTTCATCTGTTTCCTTATTTATTGCAGCATTTACTATTTTTAGCAGTTTTTCGGGTCCTGAACTTCCAGAGCAGTTTTGACCCCCTAAACGGAGTCTTTTTGAGGTTTGCAGCAGGCTCATAGTTATAAGTAGGGGCTTTCTACAAATCCTATAGTACTTAGAGAGATATTTCCAACAAGGTATCGTACGTGCCAAACAGAGATAATATGACCAAGTTATGACCTCGGGAAGTTGACTGCCCAACTAACCCCAACGGGGCCCACAAACTCTTGGTGTTCCATCTCTTGGGGTTATGGTTTTGGTTTTTTAGGGTTTTCCCTTGTTGTTCAATAATAAATAGGCCCTTGAGCCTCATTTTAACATAGTTCAGAGGCATGTAGCTGCCACATCTCTTCTCAGAGATAAGCTACCATCGCCCGAGCTAGTTTATTTCCATTATGTTTGTAAGCATATTTCAGTATTTAATATTAATGAAATGAAATGCTATCTCTATTGCATATCTATATTTATGGTTATCTTTGTGATTTGTTGTGTTCTTGTTTAAGTTTGGATCACCATAGCCTAGGGTGAGTGGAAGCACCTACTCAGTCGAATACTTCTAGTATAGGGAAAGTTTGAGCCAAGATGACAGAGAATTTGGTTAAGGGAGCTCATAAGAGATTTGAGTCTCCCAACATCAAGAAGCGGACGCCCAAGTACATAGGGTATATGGAACTTATGACTAAAGTGGTGAAGTCGCAAAGCATGGTGGGAAAGAATGGGTCTTCAAAGTAGGTTCTGCAGAAGGAAACAAATAATTCTTCTAGTTGAGAGGTAGCAATTGCAGCAACAAAGAACTTAGTAGAGTTGAAGACAGATCCACGTGGACAAGGTTCTTCCAAGAATCCCTTCCTCGCTAAGAGGGAGCATTGAAAATGTAGCAAGGAATAGCTTCTTTGACTTGTGCCTTAGTCAAAGATGTCAATTCAAATTCAATCTCATAGTTTCTTGAGTTAGCTTTTAGTTAACATGTGTGATGTGTCCTATCATTGACTTACTGTCAGTTAATTAAAGTTAAATGGCTTTCAGTTTGTTGTGGACTAGTTGATGGCTAAAATTAGCTATCTAGTGCAGTTAACTATAGTGTATGTTAGTTAACTGATCTCTTGTTCTAAAATAGAGATACACATGAGTTTAGTTGAGTAGTTGACTTTGTGTTACTCAACTTACTCTCAGTTAACAGAAGCAACTACTATTTTTAGCCCTACTAGGTCATGTAATTCAAATTGCCTATTGAGATTGAATGAAGGCACAACTGTATTTATTTATTGTACATAGTTTTTTGTGTGCAAGGCTTAAGGATTGAGCAGAGCAATTTCTCTTGAGAATTGCGCTAGGAAATAGGGAATTCTCTTATTTTTTAGGAAGGATTTGTGCTAGGAAATAGGAGGCTCCTAGCAGGCCTTATTTCCATTAGTGTTGGGTAAGTATTGTGTAGAGATGTCATCAATATTGCAGGTAGCTTCAGGAAGTTGAAGCAAATTCTATGTAATAGATCAGATTGCTCAGTTGATTCTATACAAACAAGTAGGGGGTTTTCCCAATTGGGTTCCTCGGATATATTGTGTGTTCTATGTGTGATTGTGTTTCTATTGATTGTTTTCTTTCCACAAAATTTTGGTAGAGAAATATTGTGTCTTTTGTGATCAGTTTGTTCTCATTATCAGTTGCAAGGTTTCAAGGATTTTCTACATTGAATTATTATTAATGAATCCCCTAGAATATAAATGTGTGTCACGTGAATTTCCTTAGCCAGGATCAAACCTTCCAATAAACCAACCATCTTTGCATGGTTATTGGTCATGTACCCTAATCTCCATGGATATCTTGATACCATTTTTCCAGCGAAATTATACAAAGCCCTTCCCCCTCTTGCCACACCATATGATAGAAGATTTTAATTTATAATTATTATTTATATTTTATAGATAATTCACATATATATATATATGAATTACATGTTTTTTAATTAAAGTTAAATATGAAATTTTGCAATATAGTTATGAATAAGTTTTTATTTTTATATATATACATTATGATTTTTAATAATAAAAAAAATTTAATTATAATTTTATTAATTCAAAAAATTACAATCTAACAAATTAAATTGATTTATTATTTTTATTTTTTGTTATTATTATTTGTTTTAATGCTTCACTACAACATCTTATTTAATAAGTTATTACAATATCTTTGTGTATGCATTTTTTCAAATTACACTAAATATTTAGAACAAATTCAACTTTTAATAAAACTAAATCAATTATATTTTACAAATCAATCACATAAGCATTTCTTATATCCAAATGTTTTAGTAGGATTTTAAAACACTTTAATAACATGATTCTCCCATGTAGCTAAATTAGTAAAAAAAAACAACAACAACATACATCCACTTTATATCTCAATATTCACGCTCGGAAGGAACGCAAACAGACAGACGCGGCATTTAAAAAAGGGAGCGTCGTGTCTGACACTGTTGACGGCATCAACATCCAAACCGTGTGCCGACAACGCTTCCCCAGCTGCTCTCGACAATGATGACCGTCTGAATCACGTCTCTACCAATTATTTGAAAAGGAAAGTTGTAGTTAGTGTTATTTTGTAAAAACATTTGGTGCTGTGAAAATTTTGATATAAAATCTTGATTTGTATTATTTAAATTGATAAATTAAATCTAATTATTCATAATACATAAAGTAAAAATTTGAAACACACTTAGCTTATTACAAACAACTATAACTGACAAACAAATCAGCTTGCAACAAGATTTCATCAAAATTTTTTAATTTTGATTATATAATATTACGATGGATATGGAAATATTTTTTTTTTTTTACTATATTTGATACCCTGTAACCAGCAATTTATTAATCAATTTGTATCCTGATCACACCTGCCATTTACCAGTTTTCTCGAAAAAATCCAAAGATGAAACCCTCACATATATATTAGTGATAATAGAGATTATTTACTTTGAAAGTTAATTAAGTTCAATATTAGACTTTAGTGGGAGGCTCCCAAATTCCAATAATAGGGTCTTCCCGGATTGCTATTGTCTTTCCGTATCTAAAGAGTAACATGGAAATTCTTTTACGAAGGGGAGGGTTTAGCCGTTCAATACGCCGGCCAATTCTTTTTCTGCCTTTTAAAGATTATACGGTTTTACGGCAGGACGGAATCCGACAAACGCCTAAAAATGCGTGCCACGGTCTCATTCAACGGAATCAATTCCCTCCGTGTTCCGACAACGCTCTCCCGTCCACAGTCGAGAATGATAAGTCATGTAAAGGCCGGCCCGTCTGTGGGACCCAGATGACAATCGTTGCTACCCAAATACCGGATTTAATTTAAACTCGTATTCCCTCTCCTCCATTTTAGGGTTTGAAATATGAAACGAGGTGTTCTAAATGAGTGGAATGTCACTCTGCATTCATGGAAGGTATGGTATCATATACCTTTTTGCTGACATATCCCCTGCTTTGTTATCTTGAATGTGAAGTGGTTTGGTGTGTTGTATTTTTTTCTGTTTTTAAAATTAGTTTTTTTATATATAGTGGGAAAATTTATTATAATTTAATTGTCAAATCAATAGTGAAGATAACTATGTTGACTCATCACTTTTATTCATGGAAAATTATGCCATGTGAATAACCAACTAGTAGTTAGTAAGGGGGCAAGTTTTCACTCATGCCAAATGCCTTTAGGTCTTGGGAAGTTATTTTGTTTCCTTACATATTAGAAAGACGAACTCTTAACCAAATTAAAGCAATTTTAAGACATACTCCACATATTAAAAAAAATGTAATTTTAAATACTAAAATTTAAAATTCTTTTTTATAATTAATTTTATTAAATTAAAAAATAATGCTTAAAGTTATAAATATTAATGGTTTAAATTTACAACCCTAAAGCAAAAATATTTTTTAAAGTATTAAATATATATTGAATATTTGAAAATGTAATTTTAATGATGAAAATTCCCCATAGTGCATAAGAAGCCCATGTTTTTGGGTTGTCTTCCCGTGTTTTCTTGATTACTCTCATGTTATTTTGGTTAGAAGACTCAACTTGACGATGACCATTTCCTTGTGGATAATTCCCTAATATAATATTATACTTTTAACTGCGAATCCCGTGTTTTTGTGTTGTCTTCCCGTGTTTTCTGGGTTACTCTCGTCATATTTTGGTGAGAAGACTAAGCTTGACTATTTCTTTGTGGAATATAATGTTATGAATCGTTTAATGCGGTGGAGGAATTGTTTGGATAGTTAAAAGTGGCTTGAATTTGGGCAAAAAATTTCAAAAAATATTGTAGAGACAATGCTTGAATCGTGTTTTTGATGGTGGAAATAGATTCAGCACCATCAAAAACCCCTAAAACACCTAAAATTTGGGAGTTTAACAACTATAACTTGGATTTACAAAAATCCTTACCGTGTTTTCTCTAAATATACCCAAAATTTCCATAACTTCCGAACAACTCCGCCTTATTAAACTACGCGTAATGTTATACTTTTTACCCTGGACAACCAAACCTAATATTATACTTTTTACTGCGGACAACCAAACCTAGATAGGACGCTTCCTCTCCCCTAACGGTCGAGCGCATCAAGGTCCTTGTATTATAGATATAGGTCGCTCTACCGGCGGTCGATCTCCCTATTGGTCGATAATTTTAGTGAAAATTTGTGATTTAACTTATATATTTTTATAATAATTATTAAAAAAATACACATTATATAACATTTAAATTGTTTTGGAAAATTAAATTGGTTAATCCTTAAATTTTACATTTAATTTGAATAATTTATTTCATTATAAATGTTTTTTAATATTTTTTTTGGGGAAAAAAGAGGGGAGAGTTTTAACAAAAATACATATACAAGATACAAATAAAAGACATAACTTTTTTAATACTGAATTTTTAAATTGTATTGGGTTTTCTTTGATTCCATTTAAATGAAAAGATCACAAGTCGACGTATATTTATATAAGTTTTTTAAAACTAAATTTGTAAATTGTATTGGGTTTTCTTTGATTCCATGTAAATGAAAAGATCTAAAAGTTGACATATATTTATATGTTTAAAGTTGGACTTCCATATGAATGTTTATTTGTTTTATTTTATTGATATATTTAGGTTTGTATTTGTTTCCTCTGTAATAAATTTTGAAATACCTTTTTGTCATAATGTCTTCAGATGGGTTGTTATTGATTTAATTGGAGAAATATTAGGTTTTTTAATTTAAAAAATGGTTTTTAAAAATTAAAAATTAAAAAGATTAAAATTAAAATAATACTTTATAATTAATAAAAAATTATATTTGATTTAATATGATATTTCAAAAAGTATAGTTTAATTTATAGATGAAATGATTTTGTAGCAATTTTTTTTCGCCACGAAATAGTTTTTCATGACCATTTTTTTTTATTTTAATCAAAAGCTCACACAGATTTTTAAAAACTTGAGTTTAAATTGTTTAACCTGCATAATTCTAGTGCCCCAGGGTTTTTGAGAGTGATGATAACAAAAAAAATTGAAATTGTATGTGGTATTTTGGTGAATTCCAGTGAAAAAGGTTGTTTTGTCTATGAATTAAACTAGGCCATTTTTTTTCTTGATTTTAATAAAAAAATCAAAAACCTTGAGTTTAAGTTGTTTAATCTGTAAAATTCAAGTGGGGCTTTCAAAGCGTTGAATCTATTTATATATTCAAAAATATATTCTAAACAACAAATTTGAACTACACATTTCAAAAACCAATTTAATATGAAATAAAATAATTAAAAGTAAATACTAGCAATTGCACGAGATGTTGCAAAGGAAACGTCGTAAGGCTAGAAAATAGTAGCATAAAAGAAAGAAGATGTGACCAAAGTTCTGTATAGGGAAATGGAAAATAGGGGTACCCTACCTATGTAAATAAATTAAGAAGAAATGTTTCATTAATATAGGTAATAGTGTCCCACTTAACAAGAGATGAACCAATTTAAACAATAGCAACATCACCCTAATGTAAGAAATAAATATGGAAATTTTGAAACTTATACCTGTAAAATGCATATTCATATTGACATTTATATTTGATACTCAATATTTGTTCTTCAGTTGACTGTATTTATAATCCATCACCCTAATGTAAGAAATAAATATGGAAATTTTGAAACTTATACCTGTAAAACACATATTCATATTGACATTTATATTTGATACTCAATGTTTGTTCTTCAGTTGACTGTATTTATAATTTTATATTGTCTATGGCATGTAATCTTAAATAAAATTTCAGTTTTTAATGTCATTGATCTCAATATATAAAAATGATTGAAAATCTTATAAGCCATGAATATTGTAGAGCAATTAGACGATTAGACTATTACCACAAGTATGGGCATGGGTCTCGTTGCCATTTTCCAGAGCGCACCTACATGATCCTTTATGGGGAAATTGGGAGGCTTATCACTGAAAAAACTGGCATTACCATTTTGTAAACAAATTATGGAAAGCTATATCTATGAATTATGTGAAAATTATAGCCAAATGTGAGCAATCCTTGCATCTAGAGAGATTGAACATTAGACCAAAACACAATCAACAGAAATAACATGTATGGTGAAAATAATGTATTCGAAGCAGAGACATTAACATTGGCTCAACTATATGCAAAATAACAAAAAATAGCTTGCAGGGGATGTTGTGCAATGATGAATCCTGTCACAAGATGCAAGTTGAATGCACCCCATATGGAAATGTATTTCCCATTACAACAAACTCCATACACACAAGTCAGACATCAAATTAGTTGTGCTTCCTAATATAGCCATGGGGCAAGGTACTATAATCACAGAATAGTAGAATATCAGAACAAGTATATGCAACTCAACCCCTACAATATATGTTTAGATGTAGAGTTGTTACAGGGCTTCACAAGTGATTCTCCATCACTTGCTGTCAAACCCATCCAGGCAATATCTAGTGAAATGTTTTACTTGGAATTTCCATTCTCCCTTGCTAGCATTATATGAAATAAAGCTGGCACCCTTCTCTTCAGTGATTTGTTTTATCCTTTTCTCAAATTTTTCCACCTCAGGGCCTTCTAAGAACTCTTGACCTCTCTTTTTGTCCTTGCATTTTACATTTAATAATAATATTTTTGCAAGCTTGTTTATACCCTGGCCTATAGGAGGTGTTTTGCTTTCATCCATGTACATAAGGATCTTGCTCTTGTTGAATTGCATAATAATCTCCAAGCCAAGGAATCCAACATCTGTTTCCCGAAAAACTTCACTAATCCATAACCTTTTCTACCTAAGACAAAATCTTTAACCCGACAACAATAATTAGGTTCCACACTCTCTTTCACTGCTAGTTCTTGTATCATTGGTTCCATATAGTAGTCAGCATGCAAATGCTTTGGAGAGCTTCAATTTCTGTAGTATGCATATAAGTTATGGCAACTTCACCATTTTTGTTTCTAGATATTGACACATATCGAGATCCTTTAAGGTAAAGTTCTTCTAGGAAAACGTTTTGTCTCGTAAAAGATTATGAGGTAAACTTATCAATGGATTTTGATGTTAGAGGATTGTTATAAATGAAAATTTTCTCATTTCATTCAAAAAACTGTTAGAGTAGAAGTCAACTAAAGTTCAACATGCCAAACAAACTATGCCTCTGGTTTGTTTGAAAACCATCAATTTATTTTTTTGCACCATAGTTTTAAAATAGATAGAAAAGAATGTTATCCTAGCTAGCTTGCTCTGATTTGTCCTCCATATGGCTAAATGTTTTGATATCCTTTGGATGATAGAGTAACCTGGTTGTAAAGTAGTTTCATATTAGAATAAAAAGTATTAATACAGGAAAAAATCTTCACCTAAATAAATGCTAATGTAAGAAGACTACACACAAATACGCTAAAATTATAGTCACTAGAGTGAGGGATTATGTTATTACCTGTGAGTATGTTATTATATCCCACCAAAAACCAAATGTTGTGTGGTTCCACAACACTTCTTTCATAAATATCAAGAATGAGATTTATATTTTTGCACCTTTTCTATGCAAAACATTTGGCTGTGAGTTTTGTTTTTTGTTTTTTAATATAGATTATAGAATTTATGTAATCAATAGATATTTTGTTTATTTGGAAAGTGTTTAAGTAAGGAATTGCACCAGATTGGTAAATATTTTGGTCATTTTGGAAAGTGTTTTAAGTAAGGAATTGCAACGGACTGGCATCTAGCTTCGTCCCTTTCAAAACTGAGGCCATCTAGTGGGATGTAGCACATCCAGAATGGAACCTGATGGATGGATTAAAGCATTGTTGAGCCTTGTTGGCAATGTTGTAGAGAAATTTGCTTGATTGTTGGATTTAGCTAATAAAAGGACATAAACATGGCACTATTTGGTAAGAAATAGTGGGTAAATTTTACCCAACTTGATTGTCAGATGAAATGAAAGATCTTTTGGTTAGATGTCTGAGAATGCCAGGTATGTCTTTAGATTAGGGGATTGTGATAGTCATGTCCAACCTTTTATTCTCACTTGTTTATTGTTGAATACTTGGCTTCTTTCTTTTTTTAATCATTTGTACTTGTAATTTGCATATTTGGCAATGCTTGTGCTGCAATGAACCGACAGACTTGCATCTTGCTTCAACACAGTGAGGATAGAACCTGAGTGGATGGCTTAATGCTCTGCCCACCTCAACAATGTATGATTGGAATTTCCAGTTGAAAGTTTGTTTCTAGGGTGGGGGTACTTTCGATGTATCAATGCTTGAAATATCCAATGGTGTATTCGAGGCATGTTCCTTCCCTTGAGATGTTAGGTTATTTTACTTTGATTATTTATTTCTTCTCATTCTCTACTTTGTCACGCAAATTATTGTAACCTTGTTAGCTTTTTATTGCAGGTCAAGGCCACAAATGGTGATATTTTTTGGGTGGTGAGGATTTTGATAATGCTCTGCTCTAGTATTTAGTTGGTGAGTTCAAAAAGACAAAAAATGACTTATCCTAGGATAAGCTAGCCTTACAAAGGCTTCAAGAGGCTGTAGAGAAACCGAAGGTGGAGTTGTCATCTTCTTCTTAGACATAGATTAATCTACCATTTATCACAAAAGATGCATCTGGTACAAAGCATTTGAATGTGACATTAACTCGTTCAAAGTTTGAAATGTTAGCAAATCACTTAATCGAGAGAACAAGAATCCCTTGCAAGAATTGTCCAAAAAAAGCAGGGATTACGACATTGGAAGTGGATGAAGTTATTCTTATGGGAGGAATGTATCGGGTGCCAAGGGTTCAAGAGATTGTTGTTGAGATTTTTGGAAAGACGCCAAGTAAATGTGTTAATCCAAACGAGGCTATGGCAATGGGTGTTGCCATCCAAAGTGGAATTCTGTGGGGTGATGTAAAGGAACTGCTTTTACTGGATGTGACTCCTCTTTCTCTTGGATTAGAAACACTTGGTGGGGTTTTCACTAGGTTAATAAGAAGAAATACAACAATCCCAATGAAGAAGAGTCAGATATTCTCAACTACAGCAGATGGTCAAACTCAGGTTGGTGTAAGGGTATTCCAAGGAGAGCATGAAATGGCTGTAGACAATAAGCTTCTAGGTGAGTTTCAGCTGGTTGGTATTCCACCAACTCCTAGAGGTGTTCCCCAAATAGAATTTACCTTTGACATTGATGCAAATGGTATAGTGATTGTATCTGCCTGTGACAAATCCACTGCAAGGAGCAAAAAATTACTATAAAATCATCTGGAGGGCTTTCAGACGATGAAATCTAGAAGATGGTGAAGGAAGTTGAGATGCATGCCCAAAAGGATCAGGAAAAGAAACAGTTAATTGATGCTAGAAACCACACAGATAGCATGATATACAGTGTGGAGAAGAGCTTAAGTGACTACAAGGACAAGATTCCTGCAAATGTAGTCACTGAAATCGAATCGACAGTAGTTGATTTGAAGAAATCCATGTCCAGTGATGACTTGGATATGATCAAAGCAAAAACTGATGCTGTAAGTCAAGTATCCTTGAAAATAGGATAGCATATGCATCAACAATCTGGTGGGTCATCTTCTTCTGGATCAGAAGGGGGAACTGAGGCACCTGAAGCTGAATATGAGGAGGTGAGGAAATGATCAAAAATCAATTGAGAGTTGCAAAATACGTGTCTGGTTTCCAAAGTCATTTAGATCAATTTTTTTATTTAGGCTAGTAATAGAGAATTTTTGAAAAATTTAAATGGCTAGAACCATTTAGAAGGTTTTCTGTTTGAGAAGGCATCTCTCTGACCCGAAAAAGGGTTGTTCTTTAGCAGAGCTGTAGTTGGAAACATAGGTGGCAGGAGACTGTACTAAATTGCAATGATGTACTTATTTGTTCTAATCTAAAGTCAATGATTTCTATGGTTGGTTTTCTTCACAAATCAATTATTCTTATGATTGATTTCAAAATGGGTCTTTCGTTGCCTGTTAATTGTACATGATGCAACAAATTACCCCACAGGGTGCCCTCTACGGGAATGAGTCTTTGCATTTTTGAGATCAAATATCAAGTGTAACATAAGCATCTCATTTGCATTGTGCAGCATAAAAAACTTTGTTTTCAAAATGGGTTTATTCAAGAATCAAACCTCAATTTTTGTATTTGCAAAATGCAAGTCCATACTTGTAAACTGTGATGAACAATATACCTAAGCACCATCCATTATTCATCGCAACAAACCAACAACACCTAGGGACATTTCAAAATAGGACATCAAGACTTAGGTAGGTGTTTTCTTGCTTAGCATCCTGGTCATATATGTAGAAAGTGGACGAGCCAAGCCATGTCTATGCCACTTGAGCCAAGCAGAGTATTTGAGGGAGGAGTGAGTTGGCATGGAGCATGGTCAAGCTTAGATAGCAAGAAACACTTTCCTTCCAAATTTACTGCAATCTATACTCTTTTGAACCTAGTTAAAAAATGACCAATTTCTTCAATTTCTCCTGGTCAAAGGCCCCTCCACAAGACACTCCAACCTTCCATGAACATGGAAGGAAAATATTCTTTTAGATCCTTAAGACACAAAGGCTAAACAGATCCAGTGATTAACCATGGATACTCTTTAAGAGAACTAATCACATTGGAATGATTTGAAGGATATGTTGATAAAAGGCGAGAAATTTGATCCCACTGTCTTTTATCAAGAGAAAAAATAGGTAGAAATTTTGAAAAAATTGATGTGTTTTTTAGTAATGGAAATATTTTCTTAGTGTATGGTGGTCTTGAAATAGATGTTGCTTGTGCACGTACCTTAAACAAGTCAAAAGGTGTGATTACAAAATATTCTAGTGCACCAAAAGCAAGGCCTCCCAAAAATTATTTATAAACATATACATACTTCTACTCTCGACCAATTTGTATTACATTTTATATACAATAGATTTATAATAGTGGAGTCTCCACTAGAGTTGGGTGCGTAGATATCAACATGAATGGTAGATTCTTGATGGTTGTTTCACTGCCACGACCTTTTCAAATTGTCCCAATTTCACTTGTTGAATTGAATAATACTCTCCAAGTCAAGGCATCTAACATCTGTTTCCCGAAAAACTTCACTTATCCATAACCTTTTCTACCTAAGACAAAATCTTTAACCTGACAACAATAATCAGGTTCCACACTCTCTTTCACTGCTAATTCTTATATCGTTGGTTCCATATAGTAGTCAGCATGCAAAAGCTTTGGCATCAGAGCTTCAATTTCTGTAGCATGCATATAAGTTATGGCAACTTCACCATTTCTATTTCTGGATATTGACACATATCTAGATCCTTTAGGGTAAAGTTCTTCCAGAGAAACATTTTGTCTTGTAAAAGATTCTGAGGTAAACTTATCAATGGATTTTGATGGCAGAGGATTGTTATAAATGAAATTGCTCTCATTTCACGCAAAATTTTGTTAGAGTAGAAGTCAACTAAAGTTCAGCATGTCGAACAAACTGCGCCTCTGGTTTGTTTGAAAACCATCAATCAATTTGCTTGCACCTCATTTTTAACGTAGATAGAAAAGGATGTTATCTTCGCTAGCTTTTCCCGCTTTGTCCTCCATACGACTAAATGTTTTCATATCCTTTGGATGATCAAGTAACCTGGTTGTAAAGTAGTTTCATATTAGAATAAAAAGTATTAATATGGGAAAAAATATTCACCTAAATAAATGCTAATGTAAGAAGATTACACACAAAGACGCTAAAATCACAGTCACTGGAGTGAGGGATTATGTTATTACCTGTGAGTATGTTATTGTATCCAACCCAAAACCAAATATTGTGTGGTTCCACAACACTTCTTTCATAAATATCAAGAATAAGATTTATAGTTTTGCACCTATTCTATGCAAAACATTTGGCTGTGAGTTTTGTTTTTTGTTTTTTAATATAGATTGTATAATTTATGTAATCAGTAGATATTTTGTTCATTTGGAAAGTGTTTTAAGTAAGGAATTGCACCAGACTAGTAAATATTTTGGTCGTTTTGGAAAGTGTTTTAAGGAATTGCAACGGACTGGCATCTACCTTCCTGCCTTCCAAAACTGAGGCCATCCAGTGGGATGTAACACACCCACAATGGAACCTGATGGATGGATTAAAGCATTGTTGAGCCTTGTTGGCAATGTTGTTGGATCAGAAGGGGGAATTGAGGCACGTGAATTTGAATATGAGGAGGTGAGGAAATGATCAAAAATCGTTTGAGGTTTTCAAAACATGTGTCTAGTTTCCAAAGTCATTTAGATCAATTTTTTGATTTAGGCTAGTAATAGAGTAGTTTTGAAAAATTTAAACGGCTAGAACCATTTAGAAGGTTTGCTGTTTGAGAAGCTATCTCTCTGACCCAAAAACGGGTTATTCTTTAGCAAAGCTATAGTTGGAAACATAGGTGGCAGGAGATTGTACTAAACTATAGTGATGTACTTATTTATTCTAATCTAAAGTCAGTGATTTATGTGAGTGCATTAGGGGACTTTTGAGGTCTAAAATGGGCCTCCTAAGAAAACTGTACAACCAAAATAAACTTCACAAGAACCAATAGGATTCAAGATGATGATGTCAACCATGGGGGATGATTCACCATTTTTGGAGTAAAAAAGTAAAAGGATTAAAAAATAATAAAATAATAAAACTACTTTTTCAACTCGTATTTTCAACTTATCTCCCTAATGTTTTACTCAAATTTTGAGTGGGAGTACTCATTGGATGAAAAATTTAATTCCTCATCCAAAGAGTACCCATGTTGCATACTTTTGATGGACCCTGCTACACGAAAAATGAGAAATACATGAAAAAACGTGATTGCAATCACGTTTTTCATGTATTTCTCAGTTTTCGTGTAGCAGGGTCCATCAAAAATATGTAACATGGGTACTCCTTGGATGAAGAATAAAATTATGCATCCAATGAGTGTTTCCACTCGAAATTTGAGTAAACCCATAGGGAGATAAGTTGAAAATACGAGTTGAAAAAATAGTTTTTTCTTTTTTCTTCTGAAATTTAATGATGTCATCTAATCTTATTTTATTATTTCCTCTATTATTTTATAATTTCCTTAGGAGGCCCATTTTAGACCTCAAAAATCCCCTAATGGGTTTTCTTCACAAATCAATTATCCTTATGATCGATTTCAAAATGGGTCTTTCGTTGCTTGACAATTGCACATGATGCAACAAATTACCCCACTGGGTGCCCTCTATGGGAATGAGTCTTTACATTTTTGAGATCAAATATCAAGTGTAACATTAGCATCTCATTTGCATTATGTAGCATAAAAAACTTTGTTTCGAAAATGGGTTTATTTAGGAATCAAACCTCAATTTTTGTATTTGCAAAATGCAAGTCCATACTTGTAAAACTGTGATGAACAATATACCTGCACTCGCTTGGGACTCCGCACTTTGAAAGTTGTATTTGTACTAAAGGATGTGGTAGCCAGAGGTCCTACAAATTGCATAGAGTTCTCCACTCTGAGAGTCGCCGAACCAATTTTTTTGTGAAATTTTCTAAACCTTCACCAATAGCAAAGTCCTTGTAGCAAGCAATGGGAATAGATCGGAGAGAATACAATATTGATAGTAAAGAACTAAGGCAATTTCAAAATAGAAAGGGTAGGAAACAGGTAGTCCCCTACTCCCCAACTCAATCTACTCCAGTGGGGTGGCTACACTCTGCATCTTTAACCCAAAGTTCGTATCCTTACCCCTATCAGGAGAGCATTCATTATAATAGCTCATACTACCAGTACCATCGTCAAACTTTTGATTCCTATACTCAATTTGGTTGTTCATCATATATGCTACATTCTACAATTGATCACCACAGTGGCAGCTTGCCACACCATCACACAAAGAGTCCTCATTTCAAAATAGATGCACTTCCCAACTCTACTACATCGGCATCGTTGTACCCATTGACCGACCTGATGTCTGGGATGTGATTATCGGACTGCCCCAACCCCTTGATTCCTCATTACCTGAAGGTTCTTTCCACAAGCCTTCTTTGATGCCATGCCAATCTTACCACAACGTAGACTCTTCCAGTCCCTCTTCTTCCAGCAATCATGGATCATTTTCAGGCCATTCATTTCAGGATGGACATCATTCATTCAGTTTTAATGACAACATACATTATGATTCTTCACTGGCGCTAATTGTGTCACAAGATTATGAAAAACTTCAGAGTGTTCCATTTGGTACAGGTGAAACATTTGTCCATTTTATCTGTTTCTTTCTCCTATCCCTATGTTCTGGTGCCTCTTGGAGTTGTTGTAACCATTTAGAAAGATTTACAGGAAATTCAACCCAGAAATGCAATAAAGAGGCTATAGCGAGTGTGAAGACCTTGTTGTTACACTTTAGTGGCTTTGAAAGCCCTTTATCTGAGGCAGGTCGACTTCATGGATTTTGAAATGCCTCCTTCGACTTCAAGCTCCACCAGTCGGGTCCACATTGACAAGGCACACATCAAATCTTTCATTTCGTTGGGCTCCTCGTCAACAACCGTAGGAGTATTTGTGCTAGAAGCTACTTGGCTTCCAAGAAGAATGGATCTACATCCACTGAAAATACTCTGACAGGATCCCCATGCATCGAATATGCAAAGGCTTGGAAGAAAGAGTGTAACTAACATACCCTAACCAACCAAAACAACCGAAACTTGCATCTAACGACGAATAATATTTGAATCGTCTAACATACAAGATCAACAGTTCTAAGTAGTGTAGAATGACAATTAGAAAAAGTATTCTCAGAGGAAAATACCTTACGGCGTAATCACAACATAAAAAATTAAAAAAATTATTATTCGAAACACAATGTTATAGGATTTCTAAATTGTGATTATTCCTTCTCATAGAATATATTATATATGTGTATCTTTATTTATAAACAAAAGCCCATTTATATTCGATTAAATGAATCGTTTTAATCAATGCCAACAATCAATTTATTAAAATTATAAATTTATTATTAAAACTATTCAAATTAATTTTTTATAAAATTGGAAGTACCTTCTTTTATAATATTTTAATAGATATTTATTTATTAAAAATATGTTTAAATTAAAAACTTTATTTTATAATAATGATATTCATTGTAATATTAGTTTTTATATTGGTAAAACATTAATGTATTTTGTATAATTTGGTGAGATATTATGATTTTGATATTATTTTATAAATATTGTAAAATAGATTGGAAAATTAGTTTAATATATATTATTTAATTTTAGTTTTAACTAAAATGTAAATAGTGTAATTGTTTTTCAAATAAATTTATTTGGTTGTATTTTATTTAATTAAATGTAATATATTTAGGGGTGGAAGTGTTGGAGGGGGATGAAGGCATGTTAACTTTATTCTATTAGGAAAAATCAAAACAAGTTTTATTTGGAGTTTGGGGATGACTACTAATAGTCAAACCAAAGCCTATGGATTATTTTGAGGTCTTTCTCTGTCCTAGGTAAGCAACATTCAGAAGCTTTTTATTGTAGGTCATTCTAAACTCATAGTAGGTCATATGCATAATAGATCAAATCCAAAGGACCCCCTTCTCAATTAAATCCTCAATTGAATAAGAAATATTATTTCCCAATTATATGAAATCCAATGATATCATGTCTGAAGGAAAAACAATATCAAGGCTAACATAATGGAAAACTAGGCAGTAAAGCTACCGAGGAATCATTGATGGTTCATGATCTAATTACATTTTCTCCTATCCCATGAATCATTTATTTTCTCCTAACCGTCAAAGAGGGGGTTGGGGTGCCCTCCCTCGATCCATAAAAGGGAACTTGGTAGCACATAGGCAAGGGGGTGTTTCAAATGGCTAGAAATGGGCTTGGATCCATGGGCTCGAACCTCCTTCATGTGCTCCCATCCACATTATTCATCTCCCAAAAGTCGCAGGTTGAAAAAAATTGTGCGTGTGTGACAAAGTTTATGACTCCATGTGGGAAAAAGAGTTGGGTTAATGTGACATTCATTTTGCAAATTATGGCGATGGGTTTTTCTTAGAAAGTGACATCTGGCGTTGCAGTCCTCCACTACCCTTTGACATGAATTGGACCTACATCGAACAAGTTTCATAATGTTAGTGGCCCAAGACATGACAATTGAATATCACCTCAAGCAATAGGTGGAGGGATGTTCTACAATTTGAGAGAGCTTTCAGTTGCAAAGCTTTCATGTGTGGCACATCAAGCTAATAAGTTAGTAAATATTCTCTCCAAGATATAATTACTCTGCTTAATGGATTTTATAGGTACTAACGAAATTGGTTTCTCTCTATATATGGGTTCGAGTCTGCAATTGGAATGAATATTGTTTTATCGCTTTGCGAGGGTGATGTGGAATCTATTTTTTTATTTGGTCTCTCCTTATTCCTTGGCAATAGAGAAAATGGGTTCTCTGATTTCTTTGTAGGGTCATCACGTGACCACTAGGGACCTAGGACGAAGGTTGGGGTAGAGTTGATTCCCTCCTAGGAATTTCGATGGACTCTCCTTCTGTCTCAACCCTCAAAGGATGCCCTTTCTATTCTAGTGTGGTATATATACACTTTGGATTTGGGAATCCTTAATTTCATTTATTAGGTGGAGTCTTGGAGCTTGGGGTTATTCTGCCTCTTTTCATTAGGTTTCTCTCCTTCTCTAAGTTAGTCCAATGGGGTAGCTTGGGTCCTTCCAGGCTACCTTTTGCGTTAGTCAGAACAATGGTTTCAATTGGAAATTCGGACAAAATTGTGGTGGAGTGGTGGCTCTTAGTGCCCCCTCTACTTGGGGATAATTTGAGTCTTCCTCATGCAGAAATCAGATTGGGTAGAAGCCCTTGCTCAATTGTAATAGGACATATTGGAACTTCACCTATAGAAAAATAAAAAAATGTCTTCTGTGCCTGTTATTATGGAATTGTTAGTGGAACACAAAGTCAAAATGTAGGGCATTGAGGATGAGATGGAAGCTCCTCATTAACAATTGTTGGGCCTTCATCTATCTTCGGGCCATATCACTCAAGAAGGTACCTCTCTGGTGCATTCCTCTTTTCCTACAATGGGTGTCTTCCATATTTAAATTGTGTTCCCTGCGAAAATCCTAATCAGGGCAAAGTTTTTATCCCTTCTCCATCAGTTAGTTAGAATGCAGTTCAAATGTATTAAGTACTTAGGGGTTTTTGGAAGATATTATACTTTGAACTTTATTAGATTTTTCTTGAATATCAGTAAAGAATTTTGAGCGTGGATGCCTGAAACACCAATCTCTTCTTGCAATTTAAGAAGAGAAATTTTCCAATTTTCTAATTTTAATGTATGGTTGCATATCCAAACACGAATTTTCCCACTAATATAAATATTTCATGTTCTGGTTAAAATAAATAAAACATAACTTATATTATATGTTTTAATTTTAGTTAAGATTTTATGGATTAGTTATGTTAATCTATATTGAATTTATATTGGGACCAATCTCTTCTTGCAATTTAAGAAGAGAAAATTTCCAATTTTCTAATTTTAATGTATGGTTGCATATCCAAACATGAATTTTCCCACTAATATAAATATTTCATGTTCTGGTTAAAATAAATAAAACATAACTTATATTATGTGTTTTAATTTTAGTTAAGATTTTATGGATTAGTTTATGTTAATCTATATTGAATTTATATTGGGAACATACTTTGATTAATCTTTTCAATATATTGAAAACATACTTTTGATTACTTTATTTTCTTATTTTAGACTTTAAAAAATAACAATTAATCTTTTATTAAGAAAATCATAATTTTTTATTTTTTATAAACTTAGAATCAATACTTTATAATTTAACATCAAATTTCAATACTAAAATATAAAGCAATTGGAAAATTAATGACTTTCAACATCTCCAAGTAAAAGGCTAAACACAATTTCAAGGAAACAACTTGTTAGGATGAAGAATATTTTTTTTTGGTTTACATATTATTTCATAATACTACGAATGCCAATTGGGCTACCCTTGTGGGATTTTATATTTTGTTGGGTAAACACCCATGGGGGGATTTGAACTGGTGACCTTTTCGCACAAAGCACCTTAACAAAACACCCATACTGTCAAGTCAAATCCATGTGGGAAACAATAATCAATAGAATAATAAATAAAAGAATAAAATATTAATTGTACTAAGAGTTTTTATCCAACCAATATGGAAGAGATGTTGTAATGTCCTGTCTTGTTATGTTATTGTTTTGAATCAGTCAAAATACATAAGAATAAAAATAAAATAACAGTTATAATTATTAATTAAAACATTTTGACTCAGTCAAATTACATAAAAATTAAATTAAATTAAAATTTAAAAATATATATATTATAATTAAAATTATTAATAATTAACCAGTCCACGAGTGAATGCTAGGGTAAATTCCTCGTTGGCCCTGCACAGAGGAAAAAAGGAATGAAATAATTAGCTCGGTTTCAACTCAAACTGTAAATTGGAACATTCATGAATAATTCTAAATCAATATAATAGGGTTACCTTGCAAATTACAACCATAAAACGGGCTTTGAAGGTGCCCTGCTGTTGTTTGCATGGTATATGGTCTGGAACAGATGCATAGAACCTCAATGAACCATAAACAGAGGTGGTTCAACACAAACCCTAGCTCAGATGTAGAAAGGAATAAAGAATCATGTGTCAAACGGAATGAGCAATATGGGTTACGAGCAAGAAGGCAGTGGTTACCCTCTAACGTCCACCCATCAACCAGGACCGTTCATTCAATATGTGATAATTGTCAATGATATGGGGATCCCAAGGGGTGGATCCACCATCGATCACACTTCAAACTCAATGCAAATATCACCATGTGGAGTAGGTGGGAAGTCTCTAGATCATATGACAGGGGTAGGCATTGATAGCCCGAGAACGAGTTCATTTAGGCGAGTACTAATGTAGGAGGGTAGAGTGGTGGCATATGAATCATGAAAACTAAAGGAACATGAACAACGCTACTCGGCTTATGACTTAGAGCTTACAACAATAGTTGATGCCTTGAAAATTTGGCGACATTATCTATTGGGGAAGAAGTTCATTCTTATGACAAAGCACAGTAGCCTCACCAATTTCTTTCATCAACCAAACCTGAATTCCCTTCAAGCATGATGGACTGCATTCTTAAGCAAACTCAATTTTGACATTAAGCATTTGAAGGGCAAGGAAAATTGGGTGGTCAATGCTTTAAGTCCAAGATTGAACTGTATTTATGATATTTCTTTTAGTAAAATAAAATTTGACTTTTCAAGTCAAATTAAAGAAGTTTCCCTCAAAGATCCTGAATACCATTTCTTATGGAAACAAGCAAAGTAAGAAGGCATCTATGAAAGAAAATTAGGCTATGATATTAACAATGAAGGTATGTTGATATATAGGAACCGTATTTACGAACCAAATCAAAAAGTTGTTAAACAATTTATTTTGGATGAGTATCACAGAAATCCATATACCGCTCACCTAGGATACCAAAAGTTGATCACAACGATAAGGAAATACTATTTTTGGCCAGGTATGAAGAAAAAAACAACCCAATACTTGACACAGTGTCTGGAATGCCAACAAGTGAAAGTAGAACATCAGCATTCAACTGGTCTCCTCCATTCCTTGCTCGAGCTAATCTAAAGGGTGTTAAGGATTGAAAAAAGAACTATGCCAACCAACGAAGATCCTACTGGAAATTCCAAGTAAGAGATCATGTATATGTAAGGATAAAAACCAAGCGAATTATGTTGAGATGGAAAGGTGGCTCTAAGTTAGGTCCTCATTTTTGTGACCCCTTCCAAATTATTTCTCGGATTGGTCCAATAGCCTATCAGCTAGCTCTACCCAGTCATATACGTGTGCACAATGTATTCCATGTCTCTTTATTAAAAAAATATATACATGACCCTAGACATATAATACAATGAGAAAATGTACAAGTAATGCAACTAAATTTTGTTGAGGGATGAATTAACCAATAATTATGAGTGGTAATAATAATTGGTATTTTGGTTGTAGGTCGAATCGCGCAGTGAATTCCTAGTCAAGCCCCTGCATTTTCTCGATAAGAGAGAAGCATCGTTCTAGAAACAAGTTATCCCCTAGGTTAAGGTGCAATGGAAGCACTTTATACCAGAGAACGCTACTTGGGAATATGAGCGATTCATGTAGGAAACATACCCAAGCTTGTTCCGGATGCAAGGAAACACTGAGGACAGTGTTATTCCCAAGGGAGAGGATATGTAACACCCCTCAGTCACTAGGGTAACTTTTAGAATTTACTTTGTTAAGGAGACTTAATCAACTAATTATGGACACATTGTACACACACACACACACACACACACACACACACACATATATATATGTATAATAAAATATGTATTTGCATATTTTGTAAAGGAAAGAATCTGTTACAGGTCACGGGAAAGATTGAATACAAAAGAATATCTCACACTAAAAATAGTTAAAATAGAAAGAAACAATTAAGGCTAACGGTTAGCACCCAACTTCTAGTGAGAAGGAACCCAAAATGGTTTGCAAACCTAAGGGAAAGGGGAGGAAAAAGACAACAAAAAGGTTAGAGAGAAATGAGCAAGCCTAGAAGGCACTAGAATAGGTGATGGGAACATCATTCATGAGAGATCTCGAGTTGGTTGGCCAGTGAAACTCATTGAATGCCAGTGACTGGAGCTAGTTATCACCAGGTGGTCTGTAAGGAAAAAATGTTATCTTTCTTGTTTCTGAGTGTGAGATTGGCTCGGGGGGAGCACCAGGAGCGAATCTGGTACTCACAGGTTGGGTGGTGTATCCTAATTTTTCCTATGGTATGTAACTGATTGTGTGGCACTGCAAATAAGTATCTATAAGCCTGATATTTCTAACAACTATTCATATAAATTTATATGAATCAGAGACAAATACTGAGTAGAAGTTACATGAAGAAAAAGGTTTGAATTTGTGTAATTTTATTTTTCTAAAACATGTATGGTATTTTATGAGTCTAGTAGACTAATAATGAGCATTGAAATAAATATTATGTATTTGAACACAATTTTCTTGGAACGTTGTGTTGATAGATAATATTAAGTATGCATGAGAAGAAAACAACTACATGACAAATATTTTAATTACCATGGCCCCATTATAAAGGCAATAACACAAAATATACATTGTATCAAAGAAATATTATGAAAAACAGAAACATGGAAATGAAGAACATGCATATAATCTCTTACACCCAGAAACTTAAATATTGTGTGACTTATAAACACGAAATGGTCGAAGACTAGGTTAGACCTATAACGAAGTCGAAAGCCCTACTTTCTGGAAAGTCCCATCTGTAGGGCTTGGAGAATGTAATACATGAATAGGTAACCCATCTCGATAAACCCTCAAAATCAGTAAACCAAGAGTGTAACTTACAATATGAAAAAAAAAACATTCGAATTGATAAAAACTGTATATTCTAACTTGGATGAAATGAAAAGAACAGACATGGTAAAAACACACAAAATTTATATACAAAGTGAAATTAATACAAAAGGGATATACTCAGTTCGGGTATCCATTGTTTTTCATTCGAAAACCTCAAAAAAAACTATATTATGTTTGTTGTCACTTTTGGCTCGGAAGCCGAAAAATCAAACTGTAACCCAGAAAAAAGTAACGGTGATCTTGGCTCAAACACATTACACTTAGTGAGCACTAAAAATTAACATCATGTGCCTTAGAATTATGAATGAGCAAGGAGTAAAACTCAGATTCATCTTGTAACCACACCTAGGAACTTGAGTAAATGGCTCAGTTGATCACGTGCAAAGGATGCCAAGCATTTCGGGGTAGGTGTTTCATTCGGCCCACCTACAGAAGAAAAGGGGAAAAAATGGGATGAGCTCATCCCTTAACAATCATCGCATGACAATATAATGAAAGTTTCTAACTGTAGGCGGAGCCGGAGGAAAAATTATAGCTTACCCAAACCCTTGAGGGCCGAGAGCAAGATAGGTTCCACGAGTGAGCGTTGGGGTAAATTCATCATTAGCCCTGCACATAGGTAAAAAAAGAATGAAATAATTAGCTTGGTTTCAACTCAAACTATAAATTGGAACATTCATGAATAATTTGAAATCAATATAATAGGGTTACCTTGCAAATTGCAACCGCAAAACAGGCTCTAAAGTTTCCCTTTCGTTGTTTGCATGGCATACAGTCTGGAACAGATGCATAAAACCCCGATGAACCATAAACAGAGGTGGTTCAACATAAGCCCTAGCTCTGATGCAGAGAGGAACAAAGAAGTGGGTGTCAAGTAGAATGAGCGAGAAGGAGGTGGTTACCCTCTAACATCTGCCCATAAACCAGGACCATTGATTCGATCTGTGATAGTTGTCGATGGGATGGGGATCCAAAGGGGTGGATCCACCATCGGTCACACTTCAAACTCAATGCACAGATCGCCACACGGAGCAGGTGGGAAGTCCCTAGATCATATGACAGGGCTGGACATTGATAGCCCAGGAACAAGTTCATTTAGGCAAGTAAGGCTTAAAATAAATATATCAAGTTAGGTTAAATCCAATAACCACGAAATCATGAAACCATAGAGAGGAGTAATGTGAATTAAATCCAACTAACCAAAGTTTCATTTAGAGTAACGATAAATTAACATGATCATTATTTGTATGTATTTAAACTAAAATTAATCCCTGCATTCCAATGTAGTGTAAACAATTATTTCACTTGTGTCATGTGCATGTAATTTTGTTTTAGTGATGAGGGAACATTACAATGAATCACATTAGATGGTTCAAAAATCTTCGGTAATTTTCTCAATTGTGTGATGAATCCAGAAGACAATCATCTAAATATCACAAAATATTCAAAACTATTACTAGATTTCAAATTTAATATATGATTTCTTACCGCGTGGTTCAAGGAGGTACTTAGATATAGTAATTGCTAGAGTGGCAATGATGTGAATAAAGTGTTTGTTGAAATACCAAAAAGAGATACTCACTTGGGGTTTGGTAGAGCACATAAAGTGTTTGACAGAAGTCTTCAACCAATGTTGGATCTAGCAATGAAAGGAGATGAGGACTTGGATCTACAAAAAAGAAAATCAAATTTTTTTGGGGTGCATGTGTGGTGAGTCTCTTTGTTTTATGGCCATATATTCAGACATTGTGAGAGCGATGGAAGATAACAATCAAAAACTGATGAGAATCCCTATGGAAGAGATGAATTTTCTCTTTGGATGGAGGCAACTAAAGATGGAAAAGGGCCTCATAGATTATGGACTTAAGAGGGATTCTATTATCTCTATAGTTCCATTCCTTAAAGGTGGTGTCAAAGGTGTTGGTGCATATTTGACATCAAATTCCCTGTCTTTCAAGGATGCCCTAAGGCCAGGCCCTAATTATCAAACACCTAAGGATCTTTCAGGTCAAGCTTTTGTGGTGTAACAATCTGCAAAGACCCCAACGGTTAAGGTGAATGCTGCTATTAACAAGCTAAGGATGAAAGAATACAATCAACAAGTGATTATATACAACAACTTTTGGGCCTCGGCATCGACCCTCCGGGAGTGGATTTACCGAAACTGGTCACAATATATTGAATTATTTTTTTCCTCTAAAAGATATTTTGTGGTTTTATTTACAAATTTTGAAGATAAGAAGAAGGTGTTTGACTAGGGTCCTTGGTTTTGGGGTTGTGTTGGTCTATCTATCCATCCATGGTTTCCAGAGTTTAACCCTCTCACCATGAAGTCTCTTCCTTTTCCTATTTGGGTTAGGTTCCCAAACCTACCTCTTTAATGTATCTAGTTAGAGACCCTAGAATCTATTGGTGACTCTATAGGTCATTCATCAAAGTAAACAACAATAGATTGTCAAAGGGTTTAATCTTCTTCTTTTTTTTCCGCATGTGTGTGTAATCTAAAGGATTACCAAATAAAATCATCCTCGATTAGGAGGGTAATGGGCATTTCCAACCAATGGATTATGAAAACACTACTTTCAGGTATAGAATTTTTTAGCAACCTGGGTACTTTTAGAATGCATGCCCCTCTTCAGAAAGGGGCATTTAGCAATCAAGTATGTAATCGTGTAGGTCATGGATGGCGATACTCGAAGGCATCAATAGGTTCCAAGAATTCTCGGGGCCATAAAATGAGTTCCCAACAACAGAAGACATCTACCAACAACTAGCTTCTCAGGATCCTAGTTAGTGGCACCATCTCAACCTCTACAAAGGAAAATCTTTGACTAAAAAAGAATGAAATATCATCAGTTATAGTTGTGCATGCAACTTGTGGGCAAAAATGTAATCATGAGTTTGACCATTTTGATAGCGAGAAAGATTTATTGATCTAGGCTGAACCCCGTGCTATGGATCCTTCTAAAAAAAATGAGGAAATGGCTCTATTCACTACTGGGATAGGTAGCAATGTAAAATGTGTAGATGTTCATAGGAGAAAGAGAAAAAAGAAAAACCTTGAATCATCGTGGTAGCGAAAACGATAATAGTAAAAAATGTACATTATGTTCTCTAATGTTCCAAATCTAATATGCTTTTTTGGAATTATTAAAATTTAATTTTAAAAAAAAAATGATATGATTTTTATAAACCATATAAAAATATCACACAAATTTCTTTTAAATATATAGTATTTATACAAATTGAAATTACAAGTCCTAACCCAAAATTTAACCTTGATTATTAAAAATAAAAATAACTTTATAATAAAATAAGTTATCCATTTAAGAAAAAATATTATTAAAAAAGGTCATCTATTTTGAAAAAATGTTATCACATCTAATTCTTTATTTCTTAATTTTCTAATTAAAATAAAACAAAGTTTGTGCATATATATTTTGAAAAATAAAAATATAAAAATTCATATTGATGATATGTGTTTTATTTTATTCTTAATATCGCTTTTAAAATTTGAATTAAAAATTTAATCCAATAAGGATTTTAGTTATCTGGCTTTTCATCTCCTCGTTGGAATAATCAAAGCCGTCTCTGTATTTGTAGATGAATCGGAGACCTCGTGCAACCTCGAAGGCGAACTTCTTGAGACACAGCGCCACGCCGTCATGTTTTACAAATTCCCAATTTAATTCCATCGCTCTCAGATTGAGGAGCCCAATGAGATGATTCATTGCATCTTCCTCTGTACATTCAGGCTTCTCTTTCAAGTAACACTCTATACCTGAAGCAAACTCCCCACCATCCTTCTTCGCCTGGATCACCCGAAAAGTAATATAATTAATGAAATTATTAGCAAATGAGTAAATTTCTGGAAATTCTTAGTCATACGTTAAAATAATATACCTGGAAATCCTTTGAGTCGTCGACCAGTCTGGCCGTCAATTCCACAAGCTCATGGATCTTGGATGGAAGGTGTATTTGCTCCAGAATGTTGTCAGGTACAAGTTGCCCCATTAACAGAAGCGGATACAAATTTAGTATACACATTCCAGAGCTGGGTTTGCCATTCTTCATGTAATCGTCAAACGTAGGGACATGTCGAGCCGCCATCCATTCGGACTCTTGCATATACCCTTCAAGGTATCGTTCCCACTGAGCAGCCAATCAGTGAACACACGAATAAGTTAAGAAGAATATTACAAATGCATTAAGAATATTAATAGTGATTTCTCTGCAAAATGTTTTAGTTGTTTTTTATATCTTCGTAAATACATACGCCTGCTTTTCGTATGTAGGCTGACATATCCCGTTCTTGCATTTTAGCAACTTCAGCATTCAATTCATTGGATGTGTTGAAGAAGAATTCCAGAGTAATCTTTATGTAGTCTGGAAGACGATCTTGTAATGAAAGATCCCATCTGTAAATGCCATAAACTCAAACTTGTCAAGTATATGCACCACCCAGAAAAAACCACTTTCCCAAATTTTCCTTTCGTAATATTTTAGATGAAAAGCTGCACAACGTCGGTGATAGTTTCGGGAAACACGAGAAGCAATGTCGGCCACTGAATATCTTCAGTTTAAACTATGACAACATAAAGCCCTTGATGTTTTTGTATTGGATTTGAATATACTAAGAAACTACTAATAAATGGATTTCCTATTTCTCCAAGAGAGTTTCTATAATTTAAACTTGAACTCACCGTTTGACTGCTTCTGTGAAGATTTTGAGTTGTTCCAACGTTCCGTGAGTATCATAGAGATCATCTAGAACAGTCATCAGTGTCGCAATTTTTGCGAAGGCGATTCTGCTGCTTGAAAACTCCGGTTCGAACGTGCCTATAACCATCCAAAAGTAAACGCTTCCTATAGAAATTCTGCTTCTTTATATCCGATTGTGACCACCACCTGTGCACATAATACACTTATGAACGCACGCACTCTTATCAAAAAGTTAGGTATAAAGTATCTTTATGCTGACTGCGGATTCCTAGAAGATTTTAACCCGATCAAGCCTATATTCCACGCAATCAGATCAACTAATTAACCTAACTTTGGATTGGGTAATATTCTAAGAATCTACTTAAGCTCAAGATATCAAATTATATATATATTAACAATTCTCAATATATCGAATCTCTAAGTACCACCTTGAAACAAGCTGTAGCTCTCTCTGATGTGCGGATTGCAGAATATTGAAGTCCAATTTCGCCAACTCTAAAACCTTTTTGTTCATAGTTGACCTGAAAAAAGTACGTGAACAAGAGATTGGGCATTCATAGCAATTATTGATTGAAGTTGAGAACTAATTACAAAAGTATTAACAAGGTAATTAATTACTTTAGCCATGAATCGTTTTGTCCAAATATTTCGATGAAGCTCCTAGCCTCCCATCTCGGCACACTGCAGTGCCAAGGAAAATCTAGGGCATACCTCACCTGGATAACAGTAATCATATCCAATCAAGGTTTCGAGTATGCCCACTATACAGTACATCATCACGTGACAAGACTCAAAACTGCTTACCTCTCTCAAAAGGCTTTGATCGAAGTCCATTACATCCACTCTCGTTAAAGCTTGGTTTAGATATTCTGTTGCGATCGCTGGCTGGGCGAAGGTGAAGGAAACACTTCAGATCTAGGGAGAGTTTCCATTTCCATATTTTTTAAAACCAAATTCGGTCCTCGAAAACATGCTGAACAGGAGAAATAAAGTTATATATTTCTTTAACTGAGATCCGTCCATTTGTAATTTTTCCATCCCATGGAAGGATATCTGCATTTTCTATCAGAGATATAGCTACCATATATAAATTTTTAACGTACATCTCTCACATATCAGTCAGATAGCCGATAAGGCTAAGCTCCCCAGCTTTAGTCCATATTGGAATTTGCAAAGCCAAAAAACGAAAAGCAGTTAATAAGGTAAAACTTAATATAGTTTTTAAGGTATGGTTAATTTGAATTTAGAATTTGTAAACGTAGGTTGACCATGACACATAATATATGTTAATCGTATAATTAAAATTTACATACCATACCGTTGATATAGTTATGGTTTATCTAATTTTTGTTATTTTAGATCTTCTTATTTTAGAAGTGTTGTTATTATTATTGTTATTATTTTTAAGTTTGAGATGAATTATGTTTTGTTTATGTAATTTTTGGTGTGTTAATTGAATTAAATTAGTAAATTATATATATATAGTTAACATTTATTGATATAATGTGATTGACATATGGTATGTTTCATGTTCAACATAATTCATAAAAATTTTGTTGGTTGTAGTTTTTTTATCAAAATTCTTATCTATTATAATTTTTTATCATTTTGTTATTTGGGGTTTTTAATTAAAAAATCTCTTAGAACCATGATCAACATGAATTTTAAACAACAAGACCCAACATCATTACGCAACTTAGATCAATTAGGGAACAAGACAATCATAGTTTAATGGTTATGGTTTCTTTGTCAAATAATTATCTAAGAAAATTCCTTGGAAGTATCACTAGGGAACTATAAAGGCCCTACAAACTTTAATAAAAAATAACTTTGTTTATTAGAGTTTTCTTGGTTCGCGCTGATGAATATTCTTTAGAACTATAATTAATGGGAACTTTAACTTGTTAAAGTTAAAAATTACATTGAAGATTCAAAATCACAAATTGAATCGGTTGTTCATCACACCCAGAGTAAGAATTTCAAATCGAAGTGCAATTTGCTTATTACAAATTACTATAATTGACAAGCAAATCATCTTATAACAAAATATCACCATGACTTTTTATTTTTTATTTTTTATTACATGATATTAAAGATTATTACGATGAATATGGGAATACTTTTTACTCTATTTGACCAACAAATTATCCTGTAACCAGCGATTTATTAGTCAAAAGTCAAATTGCATCCTTAATCGATCAACTGCACTTTATTTTCTCGAAAAAATCCAAACATGAAACCCCACATATATATATTTACTTTGAAACACCTTCGAAGCAAAAGTAAGTTCAATATTTAGACTTTAGCGGGAATCTCCCAAATTCCAATAATAGGGTCTTCCCAAATTTCTATTGTCTTTCGTATTTGAAAAGTAAGATGGAAAACTTTTGATACGGGGAGGGTTTAGCCGTTCAATACGCCGGCCAACTTTTTCCCTCCTTTTTAAGATTACATTGTTTTACGGTAGGACGGAATACTATAAATGCATAAAAATGCGTGCCACTGTCTCATTCAATGGAATCAATTCTCTCCGTGTTCGGACAACACTCTCCCGTCCATAGTCGGGAATAATAAATCGTGTAAAGGTCGGTCTCTGTTAGTGGGACCCAAATGAAGAAGAAAAAATTATTTTAACGTTCACGAGGTTAAAGATAGCATATGGGACATATTGCTTCTTTATCTACTTGATGTATTCGGCCCTTTTTCTGTGAAGCTTCAAAATAAATGCTCTCAGCTTCTTGACAAACCCCTCGCTAAATAGATTATCCCAAGAGCTAGCTGCCAGCATATCTGCATAAATTTCCCTGTTGTCTTTGAAGGCCTCACATTCTAAAATGAAATGTTTTTTTGTTTCCACTTTTCTAGAAGAACAAAAAATGCATTCTCTTTCCTCCCACACTTCCTTTGGCCTTTTCGAGCACCCTGTTTCACAACGGAGTTGATGAGAATTAGTCCTTAACTGAGCAATAAGAATTTTGGCTCTCCAAGAGATATTGACCTCTATGTATGCTTCTGGTTGATGACTATGTGTGGGATTAAACACTTCAATATAGTACTTTTTCTTTCTTTCTGGCTCCTTATCCCAAGTACGCTTATGGAACTTTTCAATAACAAAAGCTTTTATCTCTTTGTTGTTTATGGGACACATGTTCAAAAAAATACCCCATTTACTAAACCATTTGTTATTTTGTTGCATCCAAGCTTTTTTGGTCTTGCACAATCTATCATTAAAGACAACCTTAGGCCATCTACCCTCTTCCATTTGCTCAATTTTTTTTAAACACCTTATGACTCGCACTATAGCAATTACTTCAATAGGAGCAGTCCCTGTTTCACTTAACAAGATAGTATAAGGAACTGCACTTTTAATCTTAAATTTGTTTGTAATCAAACGCTTCTGAATTTTCTCAATTTGTCTCCACTGCATGTCGGATGTACTACTGGCCCATAGTTCACAACCATAGGGAATCACCGGAATCTCTAGAAGCCCAAAAAGAGTTTGAGTGGTTTTCCAGTCCCATAACTTTGCCTTTCTACACCTATTTTGAAATGCATAAAATGCTTTCCAACCCCCCAAAGTTCTTTTCTTTCTACAACCATTCCAGCTTAGATTTTTGTTGAAGTCAATTCCGAAGTATTTCTAATTCCCAACTTCTTCTAGAATTGTTATCGGGAAAAGTGTCTACTCAGAACGCCCCTATCCCACTAAGGTGTGACAGTACCTTAGAAACAAATAGAGAAAACTACTTTCGTATTCTTCTTTATGAACTATAAACGAAGAGGAATAGGATGAACCAACCTGTGTCTTGCGCTAGTCTTTTGATCCAATCTCTCTTCTCTTTGACAGCTTCCAGCTACCTGCTCCCTTACTTGCCCGGCTTCACCAAGTTCCTGCAAGATCACAAAAGAAGAAAACTACACAAAGACATGGATTTATATTCATAAATAGCTTAGGATCAGATTTAAGCTAAACATGCAAATATAACAAACATCATTGATACACAAGCATGTAGGAGAAACTCAAATAGTTTTATTGATATAACAAGAAGGTCCAGGAGGAGTTACAACCGATGATTCCTAATCCAGCATCAACCCCCCAGCAAAGGAATCCCCTCTTCACCTCCAACAAAGCATAAATCACCCAATACTCTGATCTGTATCTCAAAACCAACAGCAATTCTCTGCAATGTACAAAATTCCAGCCTCTGGATCTCTGGGATGAGGGATCCATATATAGATGTATGCAAAGAAGATGAGTCAGCTTATGATTTGACTTGTGGCTTCTCTCTGTCAGTTCTTGCTTCCACTTGGAGACTGAGAGCCTCTTACTCATCCTTGGTCGAACTCAGTGAGGCAAGTGTCATTGGGGAAGATTCTGGAAGCTTCCATTGTCTGTCCACCTCGCGGAATGACACTGCCATTTGTCATTTCCCGCTCAGCGCACCCTGGTAGTGCATTTAGGTGCGTTGCAATGCACCTAGCTAGTGTACTTGGATGCTATGCAACGCAGCTAGCTAGTGGAGCAGCTGAAATGATCCTGATTTGACTGATTCTGAGCAGTTTCTGGTGGAGAACTTCTGGGAGAAGCTGTAATTTGTTGACCGTGTTCCTTTAGGGGCCGGAACAACACTTTTAGGGACTTAGGATCCCTTGGTTTATGGACATTTCATGCTTAGAGCTGTAAGGCACAAAAATATATATAACAGTTGCCCCCTAAAGTATGAGGCCGTTTATCGGGTGAAATGCTTTATTAGGAGGATCCGAAGTTCTTTCAATACTGGGAGGAGACCTGTAATAAGATACAATACAATACATTATCTTCATACTGTTTTCATGATCTAGCTGAGGCGGGCATTCCCATGCTCAGCTTTATAAATTCATTTTCATGTACATAGGACAGACAATCGTCTGATGGTAGACTGATGATTCTGATAGAGCCATCATCCTTTTGGTAGGATGATTATCTGTGCTGCAATGTTGTACATTTCAATGTCTTTATTCTCCTGAATATATATCGCAGCCCGGATGGATGAAACTAGATCCGGGGTCTTCAATCTCGTCCGATCTTCACTCGAAGTACAAGTCGATCCATGTGAGAAATGTTTTAAAGTCGAACATGGAAAGACATCGCTTGATTACCAGTCAATGATGTAAATTGTTAACAAGCGCGAGAGGAATCACCGATAATGATGATGACCCTCAAGGTACTGCAGTACAATTCACGTGGTGTGAATAAAGGACTTTGGCGTCGAACACCATGCAAAATCTTTCGGTCGAAGGTCATTGATGTATACCTGTCGCCGGAAGTGAGAAACTTGCCATTGAGGCATGCAAGCTTCAAAGTACTGGATGGGGTGTTCCTAGATCAACTTCTTGGATAATGAGCTGATGTTGACAAGAAGCGACCCGTCAAAGGAGGGCCTTGATGAATCCCACATCAATGACACGGAACGGAGCAAATGATTTTGATGGAGGTGAAAACGATCTGATGATATATGGTTCAGGATGGCGGTCATGAAAGAATGAAGTATAATGTATGGTAGTGGATGGGACACGGGTGACTTCTCTGGATGACTTCTCTTGAACATGTCGGCGACACTTATGTGATGGATTGGTAGCATTTACCCCAGATGTGGATGGTATGGCGTGACCATGGTGATGTGACCGGTGAATGAAACAACCCAACCCGACTTAGGCGCGGAATGGAAGTGTCATGTTCAAGAGCAACTTGCTACCAATAAAGATTCTTTGAGTTTCTTCCCAATTTTTCCCCAGTCATTGCTGACCAGTACCTCTTTATTTTTGTCAAGCTTGAGGAGGATAACATATGCTTGTTCTATAATTTGCCCTTCGGGCAAACCCATCGCTATGTTTTAACGAGCCTAGCGATAGTGAAACTCGTTCTCGTCTAAAGACAAGTTTGTCGCTATTAATCTTTTTAACGAGTTTAACGACAAAGATAACTCGGTCCTTTTCATTTTTAGAGAGTCTAAAAAGGTACGTAAAGGTAACTCCAAAATTCATTTTTCGTCATCTAATCCCTTAAGTCCGAAAAAGTATAAAACAATACAGAAGGGATGAATTTTCGATAGTTTTAACGAGCCGAACAAAACAAGCGCTTGATCTTTTTGTGCAATAATCCCTCAGGTCCAAAAAGATTAAAATCTAGAGGAGGGATAGCACTTCCTGTCGCTTTAACGAGCTGGAAGGCCAAAACTCGGCAATCTTTTCATATTTTACGAGTCAGTTGAAAAGGGCTTAAAGAAGACTCGTCTTTTGAGGAACGAGTGATAAAATGGGTAGCAGCTGATTCCAGGTAAGGTTTGGAATTTTCCAAGGATGGCTAGTGAAATCACTCTTCGCAGCTGTTCCTCAAAATGGGTAAACAATCAAATGGATGTGAATGATCGGCCAATGGAAAAGTGGAGGTGACGGTGCAAACACGACCAAGGCTTTAATGGCTGAAATGCTTCATTCACGGTGGTTATTTACCGGGGAATAGTTCATTTTTTAATGAGCTTAAACGCGGGTGGAAACATTTGCTCATGTCTTATGTTTATTTTTTAACGAGCTTGAACTATGTGCTAAAACTGCTCGAGGCGGGTTTATTTTTTAACGAGCTTGAACCTTGCGGTAACACTGCTCGATGATAAGTTTGTATGCCCCCAGCATAATAACGCAAAACGAGGTGCATGCCCCCCAAGCTTCATTGCATTCAACTCGGTGGTTGGAATGAAGGTTTACCTTTGAGATTTGAAAAGGGGATTTGTTTCATTTTTTAATGAGGTTGACACAGTAAAAGAACTATCCTCATGACTCCTTGTTTCATTTTTTAACGAGGTTGACACGAGATAAGAACCGTCCTCGGAGTCCAAATCCATTAGATATAGAAGGTTTCATATTCACTGTGGCCACTTCCGCCAGATTACTCGGAGGCGGTATGGCAAAAGTACCCATTAAGGCAGGGTCTTTTAGGAGACCTACTCCGATATTTTGGAGCGAATGATTGCTTCCATGGATCATTGGAATGCTTCCAGTAACTTGAGAACCATTGGAGGAAGTTTTGCTGATCGACGATTGTAATCCCTCCTTGAAAGGGAAATGCAATCTTTCTGAAATAAGTCGACACAACAGCTGCCATGGCATATATCCATGGTCTTCCTAGTAGGATGTTGTAATCAAGATTCCCATCTATGACTTCAACATCTATTTCCACTGTTTTCCTTCCTAGTTCAACTTTCAAGTTATTTAGGATACCATATGGGGTATATGTCCTTCCGTCGAATGCTTTTAACGTCGTCGCAGACCGCGACAAGGTTGGAGATCCTAAAGTTTTCCAGAAACTCATCGACATAATACATGTAGATGCCCCCTCATCAATAATTGTTCGATGAACAGTTTTGTTGAGGGCTTTTACTTGAATAAGGAAAGCTAGTTGAGCTGGTAACTGAGGTTCATATCCTTTATGATTAAAGGCCACAAGATCGGAATCCATTGGGTCAATCCCACCTATTGCTGATAATAAAGCTTGCTCTTGGGAGAGGCAATTTTGCGGTACCTCAAGTGTCGACATAGCGGACGGCGATTGGGCCAGGTCCTCTATTATATTATAATTCTGTGCTATTTTTGCACGAGGATTAAATGTCGATTTGTGCACTACTCCCTTTGGCGACTTTATCATTTGTTCAGGAATGATGGGTGGCACAACTTTGGTCAAAGTTGTTGTCGAACTACTAGGTTGTTCATTAGCCTTGTTATTCGACACCTGTGGATTCCCGTAATCTTTATTCCTTGCCAAAGCATCATTTTGTTGCTTTGAGATAGACAACATAAGCACTTGGGATCGGGAAGCATTTTGATTAGCAACCAGTTTGGTTCCCGGGCTTGGAAATGGATCAGTCAATATTGCTGAGGTTTTTGAACTCTTAAAGAGTTTCTTAACTTCAGCTTTATGTGGACAATCTCTCGTCCGATGATCCTCATCGCATATATGACACCCCGCAGGGGGTTTCCTTTGCCCAGAAGGGTTTGTAGAAGGCTTTTCAGGAGATGACTCATCCTGCTTCCTTTTTCTCCCTTTCTTTTTCTTCTTGCCCCCTGGTTGCTTCAGTTGTTTGCCCTTGTCAGTCGACACGGCATTTACTTCCGAGGCAAGAAGTTCCTCATTTGCATTTTGACTAGAAATCTTACAGGCCTTTTTAGATGTAGCCTTTGTCGATTTCGTGTCTGTCGCGCCAATCACGCCATCGATGGCATGAGAGTCATTGTCTGATTTACGAGGAGGAGGAACTGAGAATTTTGGTCTAGGGGCGTCAGGTATTTTATCGTAGAGCGTGCCAAACTGAGTGTAAATCAAGTCCAAATATTGCGCACGAGCGATAACTTGCTCTTCTGTGACGACTCCCCCTTTTGCCACATCTTCCGTGATGGAAGGCAGTAATGACTTAATAAACCATTCAGCTAAAAGCTGATCGGGAACATACGTTTTCACCATTCTACGACGACATCGCCATTCATGTATATGATCAGATATGTGAGTGGCCGTCGTTTGTTTGAAGTTGGTAAGAAGTTCGTTTCCCATTTCGTACCTTATCGGTAACTAAAAATGGGTTAAAACGGTTGTGGCTAGGGTACTGAAGTTGTCGAATGAAGCTCTAGGCAATTCGATATACCATTTTGCTGCCGGACCAGTTAACGTCCTCTGAAAAAGGCGAAGCCTAATCGAATCATCGTTTAGGGTGTTTGATGAACACCACAGATGAAATGTCATCACATGATTCGACGGATCTTCACCCGGATTTCCATTAAATTTAGGAATATCTGACGGAAGTTTATGCGGAATCGCTGGCCACCAAGGGGCATAAGCAATTGGATCATTCGTCAGCCGGTTTAGATCTAGTAATTCTAGAGTTGCTACAAAGGGCAACTGTTGATTCAGGTTAGGCGAAGCATACCCAGGATAAGATGGAATCGCCTGAGCAATGGGTCTTTGCATACCAGCATAATGTATTTGATGTTGGCAACTTTGACAAGGTTGATGGGCATAACCACTATAATATGGTTGTTGATAACCGCTTTGGAAATGTGGTTGCCCATTACTTACAAAGACTTGTTGCTCAGGTCCTTGATATGATTGCTGGAATGGCAGTTGTTGAGATTGAACCAGCCCTGGTTGTTGGATCATTTGCTGTTGTCCAATACTGGATGATTGACCAAGATGAGGAGTCATAGTACTTGTTTGAGGCTGAGTCGCTCCAGATAAGGAGGCACTAACCTGAGGTTGTGATTGAGTCGTTGAGACAAGAGGCTGTTGTATTGCAACCTGAGAAACTTGGGGTTGACATACAACAGGTAACGCTTGTACTTGCGATGCAGTCACCATAGCAGGTATAGTGGGAATATTCGACACAGGGTGGACTGGTTGCATTGGATAGACAACCCTTGGTTGCTGAGGCAGTACTGGTACCCAACCGCTGGATGTAATTCCAGTTTGACCTGAACTTTGTTGTAAACTCCCATATGGTTGTTCTCCGGGAGGGAACAATGAAAAGGCATATTGCCCTCCATATGGTGGAAATCCAGTACTTAAAGGGTAGATTGGCCTTTGAAGACACATTGGATCAACTTGTTGAGTTTCAACATAAGAAATACCAGATGATAATCTGGATGAAGAAATAGGAACTGACCATGTCGTTGAAACAGTCCCCGATTGGACTCCGGCTTGTTGTTGATAACTTGCCGGGACAGTTGGTATACCATCGAACATCGTTGGAGTAGCAGCAGGAGGCTCTGCCACTGCTGCATCGGATGACACAGTCCTGGATGTTGATGGTTGTTCAGACATATCTAATCTATCCAAAAGATTTCCTAGCGATTCTACAAGAACTTGAGATGAACGGAGACTAACTTCGAAGATCAACGAGGGAAAGGTGATGATTATTCCGTTTAAAATAAATTTTAGACGCTTTGACACAACTCGTTTTTTCAGTTTTTAAGAGTCGAGAAAAAACAAAAGATGACTCTAGTCTCCTTCGATTTTTAATGAGCCTGAAGTGACAAGTGCTCAGATGGACCTTTTCCGTTAAGGAGTCTGAAAAGGAACGAAAGGGACTGCTCTGGAGATCTAGGTAGAGGGAGTACCAAACCAATCGCAAAACTGCATAGTACTTTTTACGGTACGGCAGTCAATCTTCCCGAATGCTGTGTTCGGTGCATTGCGATCAGTAGGGCGGCGGACACGGCTTCCTATGGATAAAAGGTTTTAAGCCTATAGGGGTCTCCCAATATATACTCAACGGTACGTGGGAGCACAAGTCCGTACTGGCACTTATCGTCTCAAAGTGGAGGAATCACCCAACCATCAGTGAGGACAACAGTTACCAGGCTTTACGACGCCGGAATACGTCTCTAGCCTAGACCTCTAAATGTTGTGCGTTAAGTTCAAAAGCGTTGTTAGATTCATTCAATTTATTTTAAGTTGATCTTTCTTAGAAATTTGCCTTTTGGGATCACCACGAGATGTAGATGTAATTCCTAAAATGCAATCTAAAGATGATAAGCAAACTTTTATCTCTTTTCAGCAATGAAAATCCTAGCTACAAGGGGAAAAGAAAGACACAATCTTTTCTCAAAGAGCAAAGAGCACACTATAAATGCACTTTTCCTAAATCAAGCCAAGCAGACTATCAATATGCAAATGCACATGTGCATGTATTTGTTTTCACTTTCTTAATATTGATGCCTAAAAAGAAAGTTGATGTACAAATCTGAATTTGCTTTCAAGTGACAAACACAAACAAGCTTCTTTTCGAAATCAAAAGGTAGAGAAGATTACGACACTTTGTGATTTTGAAATAAATACTCGTTTCGACACTAGAAAGTCACAAATTCAAACCAAAGGCAAAAAGTAAAAGTATAATCGACTGTCAACAGCAAATAAACTTTCTCCTAAGATCAAAATCGACACTTACGACAGATCTAAATCAAAGGATGACAGTATGACTATTCTACTCTTTCAATGGAAAACTGTAAATGATGTAACAAACACACAAAGAACACCTACAGTCTTTTTGTACAAAGGAGGCGGAATTAAGGCAAAGAAAAGGGGTTTTTAAACAGACACGCACTGATCACAGGCTGCAAAAATCAGAGACAAAAACTGAAAAAATGAAGCAAAGAACCTCAGCTGCATAGGGCTAGGCTGATCAGCGCACCTGTTACACAGGGAAACTGGATTGCAGCGCAGGTAGCCCTCTCGAGAATTGCGTTGAAATGCAGAATCTCTTCACAGAGCCTGCGCTGGGGCAGAAACGAGAATTCTATCCGGGTTCTGGGTCACGGTTTGCAGTTTAATCTATGGTTTTTGGCCGAGTAAAAGCAATCAGTAATGCACAATCAGAGGGTGGATTTAAAGGAGGTCTAAGAGCTATCACAAAGGGTAATCAGATCATTTGTGAATCAGCTGTTCAAATCATAAACAAATCCAGTGAATGGATTGAAGTAGCAGATGTCTACTTTGCATTTGATAATGGCAAATGCAGTTCGATTGCTACTTCTGTGTTTATGAAACAAACAAGAAGAGAAACACAAACAAACTAACTAGACACGATCCCCAGCGGAGTCGCCATTTTGTTATTGGGAAAAGTGTCTACTCAGAACGCCCCTATCCCACTAAGGTGTGACAGTACCTTAGAAACAAACAGATAAAACTACTTTCGTATTCTTCTTTATGAACTATAAACAAAGAGGAATAGGATGAACCAACCTATGTCTTGCGCTAGTCCTTTGATCCAATCTCTCTTCTCTTTGACAGCTTCCAGCTACCTGCTCCCTTACTTGCCCGACTTCACCAAGTTCCTGCAAGATCACAGAAGAAGAAAACTACACAAAGACATGGATTTATATTCATAAATAGCTTAGGATCAGATTTAAGCTAAACATGCAAATATAACAAACATCATTGATACACAAGCATGTAGGAGAAACTCAAATAGTTTTATTGATATAACAAGAAGGTCCAGGAGGAGTTACAACCGATGATTCCTGATCCAGCATCAACCCCCCAGCAAAAGAATCCCCTCTTCACCTCCAACAAAGCATAAATCACCCAATACTCTGATCTCTATCTCAAAACCAACAACAATTCTCTGGAATGTACAAAATTCCAGCCTCTGGATCTCTGGGATGAGGGATCCATATATAGATGTATGCAAAGAAGATGAGTCAGCTTATGATTTGACTTGTGGCTTCTCTCTGTCAGTTCTTGCTTCCACTTGGAGACTGAGAGCCTCTTACTCATCCTTGGTCGAACTCAGTGAGGCAAGTGTCATTGGGGAAGATTCTGGAAGCTTCCATTGTCTGTCCACCTCGCGGAATGACACTGCCATTTGTCATTTCCTGCTCAGCGCACCCTGGTAGTGCATTTAGGTGCGTTGCAACGCACCTAGCTAGTGTAATTGGGTGCTATGCAACGCAGCTAGCTAGTGGAGCAGCTGAAATGATCCTGATTTGACTGATTCTGAGCAGTTTTTGGTGGAGAACTTCTGGGAGAAGCTGTAATTTGTTGACCTTGTTCCTTTAGGGGCCGGAACAACACTTTTAGGGACTTAGGATCCCTTGGTTTATGGACATTTCATGCTTAGAGCTGTAAGGCACAAAAATGTCTATAACAAGAATGTTGCCTTCAAAGTAGAGCTTATGCTTGTTATGATTTCTTTTCTTAGAGAAAACCACTACTTTCATTTTGCTAATATTGACTTGCATCCCCACACTTCTACAAAAATGTTCAAGGGATAGTAAGTGCTCTTGCAAACCAAGAGCCGATTTAGCAATCAGATTAAGGTCATTTGCATACAAAAGAAGCCTTATAACAAACTTGCCCAAATAGATACCATCACCCCCTTGTGAATTTAACCACTCCTCAAGCTTGTCGATATGTAAACCAAAAAGGGTAGAAGATAGTGGGCAACCTTGCTTGACCCTGATATCGCTTCTAAAACTTTCAAAAATGTTTGTTGGAGTTCTAATTTTGACTTTCACCTCTTCATACAGCCTATGCACAGCTGCTCTCAGATGTTTAGGAAACCCAAGTTCCTCCATTTTGTGCCAAAGCTTATCCCTAAGAACTGAGTCAAATGCTTTTCTGAAATCAACAAAAGACTTCTTCCTTTTTCTCCCAAACCTTTTCAATGATGTGCCTTAAAGTTATACAATGATCAACTGTGGAATGTTTAGGTCTAAAACCTGCCTGCCCTTTAGCACGGTTATATCTTTCTTCTACCCACTTACTAATTTTGTTTTCTAGCATGCTTCCAAATAGCTTTGCAATCGTTGCCTACCTAAATATCGGATTTAATTTAAACTTGTCTTCCCTCTCCTCCAAAGTCTTGAATGATGCTTTTTAGGGTTTGAAACATGAAACGAGGAATTCCAAATGAGTGGAATGTAACTCTGCAGTCATTGAAGGTATGGTATCATATGCTTTTTGGATGACATGTCCCTTGCTTTGTTATCTTGAAGGTGGAGTGGTTCGGTGCATTGTATTTTTTTCTGTTTTAAAATTAATATTTTTTTTATATGGTGAGAAAATTTATCATAATTTAGTTGTCAAATTAATAGTGAAGACTTATCACTTTTATTCAAGGAAAATCATGTCACTTGGAATAATTCGCTGGTGGTAAAGGGCCAGTTGTCTCTGGTTCTTGGGTCATTTGCTGGTGGTCCATAAGGGAGCTAGATGTCTCTAGATCTTGGTTTGTTTCCTTACATCCGGGCCAGTTGTCTCTGGTTCTTGGGTCATTTGCTGGTGGTCCGTAAGGGAGCTAGATGTCTCTGGATCTTGGTTTGTTTCCTTACATCCTACAAAGACGAGCTCTTAACCAAACAGACACATTTTTAGGGCATACTTCATGCCCTAAATTAATATTAAAAGAAAATTGTAATTTTAAAATATTAAGATTTGGAAAAAATATATATAATTAGTTTGGTTTAATTAGACAAATTATTAGAATTATAAATATTAATGGTTTAAATTATAAAAATCTAAAGTAATAATTTTTTTTAATATTAAATATATATTGAAATTGTGATTTAACATATTTATATTCTGATAATAATTATTAAAAAAATACAAATCATATAACATTTAATTTTTTTTTGAAAATTAGGAAATTGTGAAACCTTAAAATTTTCATTTAATTTGAATAATTTATTTTATTTTAAATGTATTTTATTATTATTTTTGAGAAAAAGAGCGGAGAGTTTTAACAAAAATATTTATACAAGATACAAATAATAGATATAACTTTTTTAATACTGAATTTTCAAATTGTATTGGGTTTTCTTTGATTCCATGTAAATGAAAATATCAAAAGTTGAGATATATAAATTGTATTTGGTTTTCTTTGATTCCATATAAATGAATGAAAAGATCAAAAGTTGACATATAGTTATATGTTAAAATATATAAGTTTTATAATACAGAATTTTAAATTGTATTGGTTTTTTTTTATTCCAGGTAAACACACATTTTAAAAACTATTTTAATATAAAATAAAATAATTAAAAATAAATATTACAACTAAAAAAGTTATTATTCAAAATACAATTTTATAGGACTTTTTAATTGTGATAAACACAATGTTATAGGACTTTTAAATTGTGATGGTTCCTTCTCATATATGGGTATCTTTGTTTATAAATAAAAGCCAATTTATATTCGATTAAATGAATTGTTTTAATCCATTCCAACAATCAATTTGTTAAATTATAAATTTATTATACTTTAACATTTATCAAAATCATCCCATTTGATTTTTTATAAAAAGGAAAGCAACTTTTTTTATAATATTTTATTGATTAAAAAATGTTTAAATTAAAAACTTTATTTTATAATAATGATATTTATTGTAATATAATTAGTTTTTATATCGCTGAACATTATTGTATTTTGTATAATTTGGTGAGATATTATGATTTTGGATATTATTTTATAAATATTGTAAAATTAATTGGTAAAATAGTTTAACATATATTATTTAATTTTAGTTTTAATTAGAATTTTTATAAAATGGAAAGTTACTTCTTTTATAATATTTTATTGATTAAAAAAATGTTTAAATTAAAATTTTTATTTTATAATAATGATATTTATTGTAATATTAGTTTTTATATCAGTGTAACATTATTGTATTTTATATAATTTGGTGAGATATTATGATTTTAGATATTATTTTATAAATATTGTAAAATTGATAGTTAAATTAGTTTAATATATATTATTTAACTTTAGTTTTAATTAGAATGTAAATAATATAATTTTTTTTCAAGTAAATTTATTTGGTTGTATTTTATTTAATTAAATGTAATATATTTAGGGGTGGCAAGTGTTGAGGGGTTGGATGGGTGTTATTTTTAGTCCGTTACGAAAAATCAAAACAAGTTTTACTTGGAGTTTGGGGATGACTATTAATAATCAAACCAAAGTTTATGGATTATTTCGAGGTCTTTCTCTAGCCTAGGCAAGCAATATTCAGAAGCTTCTCATTGTAAGCCATTCTAAACCCATAGTAGATCATATGCACAATAGATAAAATCCAAAGGACCCCCTTCTCAATTAAATCCTCAATCGAATAAGAAATAGTATTTCCCAATTCTTTGAATTACAATGATATCATCTCTTAAGGAACAATAATATCAAGGCTAACATAATGGAAAACTAGGCAATAAAGCTACTGGGGAATCGTTAATCGTTCATGATCTAATTAAATTTTCTCCTATGTCGTGAATCCTTTATTGATCAAATGCTTAGTATTTAGCTCAAAAATCAAAGTTCTCAGAATGGCTCGAAACTTGAACGACTGCGTCCGTCTCGGAAAAACAATCCTAACGCAACTCATTTTGTCGAAAACCAAGTTTGTATGAGAAAGTTATTGTGTTCTGATCGCTTTACTAAACAGGCGAAATTTGAAAAAAAAATGCCTAGTCACTGCACAGTCAGTAGTCCGTACTACTTACGTGGTAGGTGACTAGGCATGGTAAACAGTGGTCAACGGTGAATCACAGGAGGACAAGTGGCATCGTTTGATTGGGTTGTACAGATGGTGTGTTGGCGCATTCTTATTAGTTTATTTATGGACCAATGGAAGAATGCCATGTGTCAAGCCCGAAGGGCACCACATGGCACCTCCCAAAGGTCTTGATAGTCTATACAGTGGAAAAAAAATTGGTTAGAGGTCTGGTCAAACCCGCGACCTCCATCACACCGTCCTTGCGACATTACCAACTCCTCTACACCGTGGTTCTTACCATATCAGTTCTCCACATTTATTTAAGGTGTAATGATGTGAGTTTGGGAGGTTAGGGGAGGCCCAGCCCTCCCCCATGTGAACGCAATGTTACAAACCACAAACAGTTATAAAAATCGACGGGCTCCAACACTCCAAAACTGCGACAATTAACATGTGAATGCATATATATAAACCACAATAGTTATGTTAACTCGACGGCTTCGGCATACCACTACTCTGCGACGGTTAATGCTCCACATGTGAACACGATACCATAACCCCTAACAGTCAGCACTCCGACAGCTCTGGCTCCAACGGTTAATGCGATATTAACATCGCATGTGAACAGTCCATCAAAATCGCCAGACATAACGGTTTCGGTTTGCGCTAATCCAGGTTTAAAAATTAATTCAACACAGTTTAACAACCAGTTAACTCCGAGTTTAGTTCGGCGGAAGTTTGGTAGTGCCCCCAAATTCGGGCCCGCCTCCAGATTTAGCGTGCTAACTGGATTCATTCTAGATTTAGTGGAGCTTTTCTAGGAAAATACTATCTGAGTCATAAAGAAGGCAATTTTCGACAAAATTGAGCTCAGGAAGAGGTGTTCTTGGCTAATTTGGACATTCTAAACACATTGATGTAGGTATCAGGAGCCACGGAGCTTTGTAAAATAACATTTTGCCACATTAAGCTAATACAGAGGCCCAAGCCATGGAAGTTGGACCAAGGAGATGTAGCCCAGGAGGGGCGAACTCCTTCATCAAAAAAGTGTGTTAAAGTGTCTCTTTGATGGTTTGATGTACTTTGAATGTCTATTGTTCAGTATTTGTTTTGAAGTTATTTTTCTCATGAATGTCATTTTAAAGCTTAAGGAAATTTGCTTGATTACATACACAAACAACTAATGAAACCTTAGCACAAGAAACCATAAGAAAGCACATGTTTAGAAATTTGTAATTGATATTAGCAAAGCAAAAACATATCATTCAAAAACATATCAATTTGGTATCAAAGAAAAGGTTGAATAGCTTGATTGCTTGAGTTTGTGCAATTAGGGTTTTAATGGTAGCAAAATTGTGATGCTTACAAGGTTAAAGTTGCAGAAAGGAGAAGGGAAGCTATTGGTTGCAACTCCTAAGGTAATGCCCAGAAGAAGGAGAGCCATAAGACCAAAATATTCACCACCCAAAGTTCCAATTCCAGCTGCACTTGAAACTCCTCAAGTTTTGCCTTCAACTGAAATTAAAAAGGTACAAGCAGTACCAATTTCTGAGCCTGAATCCACAACCATTATGTATGGAGAAAGAGAGCCTGAAGGTCCCTCTTCAGAAGAGGAAGAATTCAAGAAAGCTTTCTTCACTTTAACTAAGATGGTTAAATTCCTCTATGAAGAGAGGAACACTATAATGGTTGGAGAGAGTTCTAAGCCTCCACATGGAGAAGGAAGCTCAGAGGATAAAAATGATGAGAAGAAGGATTCCAAAGTGAATGGTGGAAATCCACCTCCATCTCCACCATCCTCATCATCTTCCTCATCATCTTCATCATCTCACACAGCATCATCTTCCACTACCACCACTGAAACTGCCCATACTCATTCAAAAACCCCAAAAGGAAAGACTCCATTACTTAAATTGGACATAAAATTTGAACTTCCCATGTACAATGGAGAGGTGAATGCATAAAAGTTGGACAACTGGATTTGACAGTTGGAGGTATACTGCAGAATTCAGAACCTTCAAGAAGACGATATAAAAATCCAATTAGCTTCTTTGAGGCTAGAAGGAGTTGCATTAGTTTGGTGGGAAGCAAAGACTCAAGAGGAAATGAGAATCCATGGTAAGATATCCATTACTTGGGTTAAATTTGTTTCTGCAATTAAAAGACAGTTTTATCCTTTAGCCTATATGCAAAAATCCATTATGAGTTGGCATAATTTTAGGCAACTTAAAGGCCAAACAGTCCAAGATTATAAAAAGGAGTTTAAGAAAAGGGTTTTGATGTTAGGAGTGAATTTGAATTCCCAAGATACATTGCTGAAATATATTGGGGGTTTACATTTCTATCTTAAACAAAATATCCTTATGTTCAATCCAAACAATTTAGATGAGGTATGTGTGCAAGCCACGCACCTTGAACCTAGAGGAAAGAACATTCAAGAATAGGGTAATAAGAGGAAGCCATTCAAGGGAAAGATCAAAGAGAAGGGTGGAAAATGGAAGGGAAAGAAGAATGCAAGTCTGAAGAAAGAAGGGGAGAAAATCACATGCAAGCATTATTCCAAAGAGGGGCATGATGAAGCCCACTGCTGGAAATTGCATCCCGAATTAAGGCCTAAGAAACAAAACAATAAGGGAAAACAAAAGACGACCACTACCACACAACTTGACCTTGGTTTATATTATGATGATGAGACCAAGAATTCAGCCATGGTTACAAAAGGAAAAGAAATTGTTGCAAGCACTAGTTCATCACATAGTCAAAACAACACTGCAAATGAAGAGTCAAGAATAGAGTTGTTTCATGTAAGAGTGATTTCAAATCATACAAAGATTGATTCATTATTCAATAGTGGGTCACAATCAAACTTGATTTCAAAAGACTTGGTTAAAAAATTAAACCTTGAAACTATACCTCATCATAAGCCATATCCATTGGGTTGGATAGTTAACGATGCAAACTTACAAGTTACAAGGAAGTGTTTATTCAAGTTCGCCATTATTGAAAAGTTCATTGATGAAGTTGAGTTAGACGTAGTTCCACTTGACATCTCAAGGAATCATTTTGTGTAGTCCTTATTTGTATTATAGGAAAGCAGTATTTTATTGCCATGACAACAAATACATATTGCTCAATAATGGGGTGGAGTACATTGTGAGAGCCCATCGCAAAAAGCTGAACATTTCTATGGTTAATGTAGGGAAGATGAAGAGACAAGTAAATGCAAGTAAAAAATTTGTGCTTCTCATGATCAAGAGAAAGAAGGATATTGATTATGAATCTTTTGAAGGCTGTAATGATAAATTGAAATATGATTTGTTTGATGTGGTAAGAAAGCATGGCGATATGTTTCAAGAACCAAAGGGGTTACCTCCCAAGAGGGGAATTCAACATGAGATTCAGTTGCAACAAGATGTTCCACTTTCGAACATTGGCATGTATCGCATGTCTATAATGGAGAGCTTGGAAATCAAAAAGAAAATTCAAGAATTGTTGAACAAAGGTATCATATGCCCATCCACTTCTCCATGTGGTTTACCCATTGTCTTGGTGCCAAAGAAGGATGGAACTTGGCCCATGTGTGTGGATTTCCGTGTACTAAACAAAGTCACGGTAAATAATCGTTATCCACACCAAAGAATTGATGATTTGCTTGATCATTTGAGGTATGAAAGTATTTTACTAAGTTAGATTTACGAAGTGGTTATCATCAAGTTAGGATAGTTGAAGAAGACATTTGGAAAACCGCATTTAAAACTAGACAAGGATTGTTTGAGTGGCTTGTTATGCCTTTCGGTCTTACAAATGCTTTTGCTACTTTCATGAGGGTAATGAATGATGTATTGAGACCATTTATAGATTATTTTTTCATTGTCTACTTAGATGATATCCTCATATTCAGGAAGTCAAGAGATGAACATGTCATGCATGTAAACAAAGTACTTGATGTCTTGAGAAAAGAACAGTTGTTTTTAAAGATGTCGATGTGTGAAGTTGGCAAGAATTCTTTAGTCTATTTGGGACACATTGTTGGAGGAGGTGAGCTGAAGATCGACCCTTGTAAGGTTGAGGTCATTCTGAATTGGCCCAAGCCCAGTACAATTACAGAGGTAAGAAGCTTTTTAGGGGCAACACAATATTGGAGAAAGTTTATTGCTAATTTTTCTTCCATTGTAGCTCCATTGCATGCATTGACAAGTGTCAAGAAAGTCTTCCATTGGGGAGATGTACAACAGAAAACATTTGAAGCTTTGAAGCACAAGATAAGTTCAGCACCGGTATTGGCACTTCTAGATCTTAGACAGCCATTCGATATTCAAACGAATGCAAGTGATTATGCCATGGGAGCAGTTTTATTGTAGCATGGTAAGCCCATTTCATTTCATTGAGAAATGGAAGCACTATTTGATGGTGAAGGAGACCATCATCCATATCGACCATCAACCATTGCAGTATTTACAGTCACAACCAAAGTTGCAGCAGTCACGACATTTCAAATGGATGGGTTTTCTACAATCTTTTTAATTTGGTTATCAGGTATAAAAAGGGAATCTACAATAAGGTAGTTGATATGCTTTCAAGGCCTATTGTAAATTCATCTGTTATACTCAAGCACAATTCTGTTTTGCATGAAAGTTACATAGACCAATATGCGAATGATAGTGACTTTTAAGAAGTATATGCAATATTGAGTCAAGGAAATCAAATTGAAGAGTTGGATTATCATGTACATAACAGTTTGTTGTATCACTTGGGCAAGTTGTGTATTCCACAAGGAGAAAGAAACAGTATCATAAGGGAGGTGCACACTTCATTGATTGTTGGACACTTTGGTGTAGGCAAGATAGTAGCGAATCTTCAAAGGTATTGTTATTGGCCACACATGTTGGATAATGTTTCTCGTTTCATAAGAGGATGTTCTTTATGTGCTACAAGTAAGCCTAGCAATAGGAAACTTGGTTTATACACTCCACTTTTGATACCTTCACGTCCATGGGAGAGTATCTCAATGGATTTTGTAGGAGGTCTTCCATTGCCAATGAAAGGCCATGATTACTTATATGTAGTTGTAGATAGGTTCAGCAATATGTGCATACTAACACCATGTAAAAAGAAAATTACAGTTGAACAAACAGCTCATCTTTTCTTCCAAAACATTTGGGTTCATTTTGGTCTTCCTACTTCTATTTTAAGTGATCAAGATTCTCGATTTTTTGGGAATTTTTGGTCAAATATGTGGGACACGATGGACACAAAGTTGAAGAAGAGTACAACCTTTCATCCACAAATAGATGGACAAACCGAGGTGGTCAATCGAATAGTTATTCATCTTCTTAGAGGATATTGCAGCAAACATCCCAAGTTGTGGGATGAGTAGTTGCATTACATACAACATGCATACAACAAGGAAAAGCATTCTTCCACAAATACATTGCCATTTGAGGCATGTTATGGGTACTTGCCAAGATCGTCATTTGAGGCATGTTATGGATACTTGCCAAGATCGCCATTAGACTTCATCTTTGAGAAATATGTCGCCATCGATGGTCATGGTGACATCGACAAGGCAAGGAAGTTCAAAGAGAAAATTCAATTGATACATCGTACAGTGCAGGAACAACTAGAGAAAAGTCAAAGCAGCTACAAGGCAAGGCATGACAAACACCGAGTTGATCATAAATTTCAAGTTGGCGATGAAGTTTGGTTATATATTAGTAAAGAGAGACTTCAAAGGGAAGGTAAAAATCTTAAACCAATCCGTTATGGTCCTTTTAAAATTATGGAAAAGATTGGTAACAATGCATTTAAGCTTGATTTGCCTCCTTATATGGAAATATACTCTATTGTTAATGTTGAGAATTTGACATTCTTTAAGACTCCTTTGATTGATGATCAAGGAGAGCATGTTCATAATCCATCAATAGATGATTTCTCGCCAGAATATCTAGATGAGCTTCAACAATATCTCATACTTGACATAAGAATCAAAACTTCGAAGAGAGGGGATGTCAAATACCTTAGAGTGGAACTCAAGGGACAAAAGTCTTCTCAAGTCAAATGGTTGCAAACCAAGAAGGTGGGGGATTTTTACCCTCACCTGCTAAAAAATTGATAGTATCTTTTAGGGTCCAAAAGGCTTCTAGTGGGGAGGAATGATCAGGTGCTCAATATTTAGCTCAAAAATCAAAGTTCTCAGAATGGCTCAAAACCTGAACGGCTGTGTCTGTCTCGAAAAAGCAATCCTAATGCAACTCGTTTCGTCAAAAACCAAGTTCATATGAGAAAGTTATTGTGTTCTGATTGCTTTGCTAAATAGGCAAAATTTGCAAAAAAAAATGCCTAGTCACTGCACAGTCAATAGTCTGTGCTGCTAACGTAGTAGGTGACCAAGCATGGTCAACAGTGGTCAACGACGAATCACAAGAGGACAAGTGTCATCGTTTGATTGGGTTATACAGGCGGTGTGTTGGCACATTATTATTTTTTATTTATGGACCAATGGAAGAATGCCATGTGGCAAGCCCAGAGGTAGCCACGTGGTACCTCCCAAAGGTCTTGACAGTCTATACAGTGGAACAAAATTTTGGTTGGAGTTCGGTTCAAACCCACAACCTCTGGCACACCATCCCGTCGACTTTACCAACTCCTCTACACTGTGGTTCTTACCATATCGGTTCTCCACATTTATTTAAGGTGTAACGATGTGAGTTTGGGCGGTTAGGGGAGTGCCAGCCCGCAGGCCATCCCTCCCCCATGTGAACGCAATGTTACAAACCGCAAACAGTTATAAAAACTGGCAGGCTTCAACACTCCAAAACCACGACAGTTAACATGTGAACGCATATATATAAACCGCAATAGTTATGTTAACCCTGCGGCTTCGACATACAACTACTCTGCGGCGGTTAATGCTCTGCATATGAACATGATACCATAACCCCTAATGGTCAACACTCTGATGGTTCCGGCTCCAACGGTTAATGTGATATTAATATCACATGTGAACAATCCATCAAAACCGTCAGACATAACGATTTCGATTTGCACTAATCCGGGATTAAAAATTAATTAAGCACAGTTTAACAACCAATTAGCTCCAAGTTTAGTTTGGAAAAATTTTGGCAGTGCCCCCAAATTTGGGCCTGCCTCCAGATTTAGCACACTAATTGGAGTCATTCCAGATTTAGTGGAGCTTTTCTAGGAAAAGACTGTCTGAGTCATAGAGAAGGAAATTTTCGACCAAATTGAGCTCAGAAAGAGGTGTTCTTTGCTAATTTGGAAATTTTGAACACATTGATGTAGGTATCAGGAGCCATAGAGCTTTGTAAAACAACATTTTGACACATTGAGGTAATACAGAGGCCCAAGCCATGGAAGCTGGACTAAGGAGATGTAGCCCAGGAGGGGTGAACTCCTTCATCAAAACATTGTGTTAAAGTGTCTCTTTGATGGTTTGTTGTACTTTGAATGTTTTTTGTTTAGTATTTGTTTTGAAGCTATTTTTCTCATGAATGTCATTTTAAAACTTAAGGAAATTTACCTGATTACATACACAAACAGCTAATGAAACCTCAACACAAGAAGCAATAAGAAATCACATGTTTAGAAATATGTAAATGATATTAGCACAGAAAAAACTAATCATTCAAAAAAAGATCATTTGTTGTCTCCCAAAAGTCAAAGAGGGGGTTGGCGTTCCATCCTGCGATCCATAAAAAAGAACTTTGTAGTACAGAGGAAAGGGTTATTTCAAATGGATAGAAAGGGGCTTAGATCCATGGGCTCGTCCCTCCTTCACATGCCATCATCCACACTATTCATCTCCCAATATTCGCAGGAAGAAAAAAAAGTGTATGTGTGGTGACAAGGTTTATTATGCATGGAAAAAAGAGTGGGGTTAATGTGAAATTCATTTTGCAAACTATGGAAATTGGGGTTTTCTTGGAAAGTGATGGCATTGCAGTCCTCCACCACCCTTTGGCATTAATTGGACCTACATAAAAAGTTTCATAATGTTAGTGTCCCAAGACATGACAATGGAATATCACCTTAAGCAGTAGGCAGAGGGGTGTTCTACAATTCGAGAGAGCCTTCAGTTGCAGAGCTTCATGTGTGGCACATCAAGTTAATATGTTAGTAAATATTCTCTCCAAGATATAATTACTCTTCTTAATGGATTTTATAGGTACTAACGAAATTGGTTTCGCTCTATATATGGGTTCAAGTTTGCAATTGGAAAGAAGTTTGTGTTATGGCTCTGCGAGGGTGATGTGGAATCTATTTTTGTATTTGGTCTCTCCTTGTTCCTTGGGAATAGAGAAAATGGGACCTCTGATTTATTTGTAGGGTTGTCAAGTGACCTCTAGGGACCCAGGATGAAGGTTGGGGTAGAGGTGATTCCCTCCTAGGACTTTTGGTGGACTCTCCTTCTGTCTTAGCCCTCAAAGGAGGCTCTTTCTATTCTAGTCTGTTATATATACACTTTGGATTTGGGAATCCTTAATTTCATATATTATGTGGAGTCTTGGATCTCGGGGTTATTTTTTCTCCTTTCATTAGGTTTCTCTCCTTCTCCAAGTCAGTCCAATGGGGTAGCTTGGGTCCTTTCAGGCTACCTTTTTGGGTCAGTCAGAACAATGATTTTAATTGGAAATTCGAGCACAATTGTGGTGGAGTGGTGGCTCCTAGTGCCCCCTCTATTTTGGGATCATTTGAGTCTTCCTCATGGAGAAATCGGATTGGATAGAAGCCTTTTCTCAATTGTAATAGGATATATTGGAACTTCACATATAGAAAAATCAAAAAAATCTCTTTTTTGACTGTTTTTATGGAATTGTTAGTAGGATACAAAGTCAAAATGTAAGGCATTGAGGATGAGATGGCAGCTCTTCGTTAACAATTGTTGGGCCTTCATCTATCTTCAGGCCCTATCACTCAAGAAGGTACCTCTCTGGTGCATTCCTCTTCTCCTACAATCGGGCATCTTCCATATTTAACTTTTGTTCCCTCTGAAGAGCCTAATCAGGGCACTGTTGCTAGCCCTTCTCCATCTGTTAATAAGAATGCAGTTTAAATGTATTAAGTGCTTAAGGGTTTTTGGGAGATATTATACTTTGAACTTTACTAGATTTTTCTAAAGAATTTTGGATGTGGATGCTTGAAATACCAATCTCTTCTTGCAATTTAACCAGAGAAAAATTCTAATTTTCTAATTTTGATGAAAATGGTTGCACATCCAAACACAAATTTTCCCACTAATATAAATATTTTATGTTCTGATTAAAAGAATTAAAACATAATTTATATTGTATGTTTTAAGCTTAATTAAGCTTTTATGGATTAGTTTATGTTAATCTATATCGAATTTATATTGGAACATACTTTGATTACTTTATTTTCTTATTTTAGACTTTAAAAAATAATAATTTTTTTTTTTTTTAAAAGCATAAATTATTAATTTTTCATAAACTTACCATTAACACATCATAACTTAACATCAAATTTCAACGCTAAAATATAAAGCAATTGGAAAATTGATGACTTTCAACATCTCTAAGTAAAAGGCTAACCATATTTTCAAGGACAAACTTGTTGGGTTGAAGAGTAAACAACTTGTTATGTTGAAGAGTATTTTTTTTTTATTGGTTTGACCCACAAGGATTTGAACCTTGAATCTCATGGTTTACATACTATTTCATAATACTATGATTGTCAATTGGGCTACCCCTGTGGGCTTTTCTATTTTATGGGGCAAACACCCATGGGGGGATTTGAACTAGTGATGTTTTTGCACGGAGAGCCTTAACAGAACACCTATATTGTCAATTCAAATCCTTGTAGGCAACAATGATTAATAGAATAATAAATAAAAGAATAAAATGTTAATTGAGTTAAGAGCCTTTATCCAACCAATATGGAAGAGATGTTGTAATTTCATGTCTTGTTATGTTATCTAAACATTTTGATTCAATCAAAAGACATAAAATAAAAATAAAATAACAATTATAATTATTAATTATTAATTATAACATTTTGAATCAGTCAAATTGCATAAAATTAAATTTAAAAAAAATTATAATTATAATTATTAATAATTAACTAGCCTAGATCCATCTTAACTCTAGATCTACCAAGCACCAAGAGGGACCAAATCTTGTGAGGTACAAACCTTTTTTGAGTGAAAATAGATTTGGTGCTTTGTCGCTCACGAGTTAAGATGGATCTAGGCTAGTATTTAATCAGGTTAGTCAATCTTATGGATTCATAAGAATATATCCAATTAAATAATGAATAATTATGTTTAAATATACTTTAATAATTATAAGTCAAGATTAAAGGTTAAGTAAGCATTAATCAAGCTTAAGTTTAATCATAAGCATGATCATTAATTAGACTTAAGGTTAATCATAGCTTGTTCACTAATCAAGCTTAACTATTAATTAATTGTCTAGCATAATAATATACATGATACTATTGTATTTGTGCGAGGTGTGGATATGTAGATAACATATATATACCTAGTAAGTATACTAATAATACTTATTAAAATCAAGCACAAAGAACAATGGTAGGTTATTAACACAATTTAAGACGATTGCACGACAGGGTAGTCCTTGTTACTCGAGAAAATTATGCTTTTATAAAAATTACAAATTGATATATCCAAGTGGAAAAAATAATTGCTTACTAACCAGCAAAGACTGGCATGAATTTTGGTGGGTAGTGACCACCAGTAAGTATGCATATTTATTGGTAAGTATATTTATTTACATCTTGTTCTTCTCTATTTTTTATGCAAATACTTGCATAAATTATGGTGGGAACTAATTGATGGTAAATATGTTATTTACGTGAGTATGAGCTATTTTCAAGGATATTAGTTGTAGCTGGTTTTCCTATGAAGCTTAATAACGAAAAATAACTGCACAAATATCTATAAATCATGTGATAAATATTGCAACTACATCAAAAAGTTATGGTAAAAAAAGTAGTTATCCACATGGCATTGCATTGTGCAAAGGCCGCAACAAAACCTTAAGTTATGGTACAATCAAATGTTTCAAAAATATATTTTTCAATAAAAAAAAATCAAAATTAAACATTATAACTTGCATTCGTCAATGCTAAACTAATAGTGGTCAATAGACAAATAGATCCATAGAGTATTGTGTTGGTAGGGAGTTGTAATAATAGGGTCAAGTATAGACATTACACATGGAGATTCACCCCACTTTACATGGAAATATCTTTGTTACAATACCATGGTTTATCAATCCAACATGCCTAATATGACACGTGTTGATATGATATTTTCTTTGAGATAAATTAATTAAAAGAGCATAACTAAACTCTTGATTTGTGCATATTATTTTGAATATTTTGGAATATTCCACGGAGATTAAATCTCTACAATCTACCAAATAATTATTAATAATTAAAAATTTTGGAAATCATATTCACACATCTGTCGGCCTAAAAATAAATCAATAATACACAATAAATAATGTATAATTTAATTTGGAAAATCTCTAAATTTTGGTTTAATTAATTATAAGTGTTTAATTTAATTAATTAGAAAATTTGCATGTAGTTTTGTATATAATTGGCATGCAAACATAAACATATGATATATAAACAACTGTTGTTGGATGCAGTGTAGTCCCAGTCCATTATATATATATATATATATATATATAGATACAAGCAAAAGTGAAACAAAATTTGTCAAACCTCATACCGAATTTATTTAACTATGTTGTTTCAATTGTTGCACAACCCAATCTTCAATATTCTTGTACATAAACTCTACATAAAGAAGTCATGTGACCATCATGGGAATAATAAAACACATAAATTTGCATCTAATACAAGTGGATATTGACAAAAATATTTGATTTATATACACAACTAATAATATTCTGAAGTCTGAATTGCCCATATTTTGTTTATTTACCTTTTAAATGTAAATTCCAAAAACACTATTATGAAAAATAGACTGTACAATAAGATTGTAATTGAATTGTCCATTACAAAAATTATTAACTTCGCTGGCTGGCTTGTCATGACTAAGGCTGTCCTACAAGTTATTCCTCAGTATATGCTCTCCATCCTTCAGGCTCCCAAAGGTGTTCTCCAAAAAATCAGAAACATTCAGAGAACCTTCCTATGGTCTGGAAAAGCTGACAAACAGAAATGGGCTCTAGTAGCATGGGAAAAACTTTGTAAACCCAAGATCCTGGGTGGTCTGGGGCTTCAAGACCCGAACACAGTAAACAAAGCCTGTGGTGCCAAGCTCTGGTGGAGATGGGTCAAGGAACCACAAACACCCTGGGCCAAGCTATGGAAAGCCAGGTATGCTGAAAACTGGCGCCCTCAGGATCTCATTAGAATGACTGACCCTCCAGCCGGATCCCCCATTTGGAACCTGGCATGGGCTAATCGGAACATCATACAAGATCACTGCTTTTGGGAAATCCGCAATGGTAGCACGACTCTCTTCTGGGAAGATGCTTGGCAACAACTTCCCAAGCTTGAGAGTCCTAATTATCTTCCCCTGCAGCACAGGTATCAGGAACAAGGAAAACTCAGGGTGAACCAATACTGGACTGACAGTATCGCGGACCAGCAATGGAGACATTGGCACCTTAATACTCCCCCACAGGCAGATGTGATGGGAAACCTTCTCTTATCCTTGCACTCTTGTCTGGATAAGAGGAAGATCTGTTACTCTCAGGATGAAGATCAACTCAGGTGGGGCAAACTTGATGGAGGCACTTTCAACCTAAAGGAAGCCAGACTTTACTTAGAACACAGGGATCTGGAAGAGAAAGTGATTTGGCACAATAATGTTTGGGATACCACCATTTGGCCGAAGATAAAGACTTTCTTATGGCTCCTAATGCATCGTAAGATCCTCACTTGGGAGAACCTGTGCAAAAAAGGCTTCATTGGTCCATCCTGATGTCCCCTCTGTGAAAAAGAAGAGGAGTCTATGAATCATCTCCTCAACAATTGCGAATGGACCAATAAACTATGGGTATGGATGGAGGAGATCTTCAAACAAACAGACAGGAATAGAGAGTCCATACAAGACAGCATAGCCAACTGGCAAACCAAATATTCTAGCTACGACACTGTAAACATCCTATGGAGGCTAAGCCCCGGTTTTATAGTCTGGTCCACATGGAAAGAAAGAAATAGAAGAATTTTTTAGAGGGAATCTAGGCAGCTAGATACCATCAAAACAAACATCATGCAAAATATGCGAGAAACTGCCCTTACCAGTAGTAAAGTAGAACAGGCAAACAGGCTTTCCACTAATGACAGGCGAATTCTGTAGCTATTTGGCATGAGTGCTGCAACTGGCCTCAATTCTCCAGCGCAGAGACCTCAGCCCGCTCCATCTCTGCTGTCCTGGCAACCTCCTATCCTGGGGTTCCACAAATTAAACTTTGATGGAGCCTCTCAGGGCAACCCTGGCCCGACCGGCCTTGGAGGTGTCATACACAACGACAAAGGGGAAATTCTTCATATCTACAGCAATTCTCTGGGGGAAGCCACTAACAACGAGGCAGAATTTGTAGCTCTAGAGCAGGGTTTGCAAATCCTAATCCGCCTGGGTAGTGGGGTAGCAATAGTGGAAGGAGACTCGCTCTTAGCCATTAATGCTGTGAGGAAAATGCAAAATGGTTCACGTTCTAAGAAGGTTACTAAGCATTGGCGCCTCGCCATGGTCACCGCGCTCATCGCCAAACATCTCTCCGCTCTCAATGGAGTCGTTCTGTAGGCAATCAGGCACAGTGCGAATGCAATGGCAGATAGCCTAGCCAACCACGCGGTCAACCACCCAAATGATGACATTGACACCTGTTGGCAGAGTGTCACATGTGCTAATCTTTGGGATAAATGCCTTCAAATCTCAAGGCAAGACCTCACAGGCGTGTCAGGAGAGGAGGACAGCTTACAAGGTACCGATCATCAATGAATAATGTGGTTTGCTCTTAATGTTTATTCCCTAATCCTTAATGCCTGGTGGTGGCATCGCTGGCGGTTGTCCTATGGCTCGCATTGGAAAAGATGGAAGATCTACCACAAGGATAGAGGTCAGCATACCTTTTACGATTTGGGGTACGCGTGGCCTCTTCTCTTAAGTGATAAGCATGGCAGTCCGAACGCAATCAACCGTAATAATAGGAATGTCGTCAGTCACCTGTTGGGGATCTAGGCTATCAGAAACATGGAAAAGACAGAAGTTTCAGTTAAGATTGCGGCCCCTCGCACCACGTCTTTCACTATTAATATAGAGCCAATCGGGAAAGATTTCACCTGCTTACAGTATTCCTCAAAGCTTAGCCCTGTGTTTACGGTTTCGTGTATAGGAATTCACATTTCAATAGTCTGCACCTGCAATCTTGCCATGGCTGAGCACAACCTCCGCAGCTCCAAAGCTGCCAGAGATTTAAAGAGAGCCCGGAAGGATTATGAGGCTTCCGTCTCCAAAAAAGGAAAACAAATTATTGAAGAGCTCCAAATTGAGGTGGACAAAGCCAGTGAAGGGATGGACAGTAAAGCCATCAACGAGGAGGTAGATTGGATCTCGGACCCGGGCACCCCAACAACCAGAGCTACCCAGTTCCTGAGAATGTAGAGTGTGGCTTGGCAGATGAAAACGATGCTTGCAAAAGCCATGAGCATGCAAGGTGCCACTTTCAAGGAGGCCTACCAGGCAAACTCCCTCGCCTCTGCCAAGAATTCGGCGCGGCTGGACAAGCTGGAGATTTCCATCAACTCCCTCACAGAAGAACTTAAAATGCATGCTAAGCGTCTAGGAGGGTTTATTCGGCTCTTCAAACTGTACATGCGCCATGTGCTAAATGTCTCTACTGAAATCCCCGAAGATGATTCCAAAACAACCATCATCAAACGCCACAGGTCTCGTAGTGTTCCCAAGGGAGATGATGGCGTTGGTTCGAGTGCTGTTGGTTCTCCAGGCGTCACCAAAATCGACCAGTAGGATTCCTGGTGGGTGGTCTTCTGCTGATGGTTCCTGTTTATCCTTTGCTTTTGTTATTTTCTATGTCTGATGAATGTAAGCTTCGGCGGGCCTTTAAGCGGCCTTCTATGATAGCAGTTGCTCTCTTACTGTTTGGCAACCCTGTGTGGTTGGCCGTTTTCTGTTTCGGTTTATGTTTGACTCAGGTTAAGTTTGTGTTAGTTGTTACGCAGTATGTTTCCTGTCTAAACAACGATTAGCTACAAGGCTTATATAAGTGGTCTTTTGTTTGGCAGGCCTGCATTTTCTCTTTTCCCTCTGAAAATGGCAAGCCCCTTTTTGTAACCATATGTAACATTTTTGTGATCTAATATATCAGCTGATTTACACAAAAAAAAAAATGTATAATTTAATTTGGAAAATCTCTTAATTTTTGGTTTAATTAATTATAAGTGTTTAATTTAATTAATTAAAAAATTTGCATGTAGTTTTGTATATAATTTGCATGCAAACATAAACATATGATATATAAACAAGTGTTGTTGGATGCACTGTAGTCCCAGTCCATTATATATATATATATATATATAAAAGCAAAAGTGAAACAAAATTTGTCAAACCTCATACCGAATTTATTTAACTATGTGGTTTCAATTGCCCCACAACCCATTCTTCAATATTCTTGTACATAAACTCTACATAAAGAAGTCATGTGACCATCATGGGAATAATAAAACACATAAATTTGCATCTAATACAAGTGGATATTGACAAAAATATTTGATTTATATACACAACTAATAATATTCTCAAGTGTGAATTGTCCATATTTTGTTTATTTACTTTTAAATGTAAATTCCAAAAACACTATTATGAAAAATAGACTATACAATAAGATTGTAATTGAATTGTCCATAAAAAATTTTATTTACTTTTAAATGTAAATTCCAAAAACACTATTATGAAGAATATATTGTACAATAAGATTGTAAATGTGTAATTTGCTATGTTGCATGAGTTTCTGGAACATGGGAATGTTGGGAACTTGGGTACGGGTGTCACCAATGGCTTGAGGTTTCCCCAAAATTTACATGAAATGGCTAATCGAGAGCGGTAATATTTTATAATAAAAAATAAAAAATATTTTTTTAATTTTTTAATTATATAATTTATATAATAATTAAAATTAATATTGAATCAAAATATTCAAATATTAAAATCAATTTAAATATATAAATAATAAATATATAATCTGCCTTATATATAAATATATTCTCTGGGTGTCTCTGTCCCTGAGTCTCTCCCTTTTATATATATAAAATATTAAAATGTCAAGTTCATCTCTCCGGAGTCTCTCCCTTTCATATATATAAAATATTAAAATGTCAAGTTCATTATCAGTTCTTTGACACATGACCAGTGTTTGAAACAATCTGGCTTAAAAATACAAAGGAAAAGTTTTACATATGTTTCTCTAGTTATTCTTAAGAGAAAAAGTAAAGCAACTCTAATGTTTAAGCATTGATTACCACATACAATATGCACACACAATCTTCTGCGATATATAGACATAAACAATGAAAGAAATACTCATCAACGTGACATCCCAAATATTGCCCTTACATAGAGGTGCCACACACTTCCTTAACCCATCAAGATATTGCTCCAGTTTCTCAATTAAGGATATCGGTGTTAAGGATGTCTTTGGCCTTTCTTCCTGCCAAGGTTTCAACATAGGCTCATGTTATGTGGGCAATTCAACATATTTCTCTACAAGCTTGGTGTTAAGGATGTCTTTGGCCTTTCTTCCTGCTAAGGTTTCAACGTAAGCTCATGTTATGTGGGCAATTCAACATATTTCTCTACAATGGATTTCCCATCTCTTGAGAGCGATTCCTGTATAACAGAAGTAATTTGTAAATGTGTAATTTGAAAAATGAAAATAAAAAAATAACATATTTAAAAATCTTTGATTTATATACACAATTAAAAATATTCTCGCATAAACCTAAACTATTCATGTGTCCTATAAAGAAGAGAGATTGAAATAGCTTAATGCAAATCTTCACTTTAAATTTCCCAAAATGTTTAAATCTCCGAATAAGCCAAATTGTTTCTACGCTTGCATTTGATAGCTATGTTGCCAAGTCTCTGTTAAAGACCAAAAACGAAATCATCTAGTTTATTGTGCGTTGGAAATAACTCTTAGGACCCAATCAAGCTATTTGCAAGTAATAGCAAACTCTTAAATGCATTGGCAAATTCATTTGCTTGATTTTACACAAGTAAGCTTCGATTTAGAAATCCATGGTGAACGAAACCCTTCTTGGCATCATCTTTCATTTTGCATTAATGTTTATTGTGCAACCATAAAAGAGTTACACGATCCCCCGTTCTTAGAATTCTTCAGCGAAAAACTCGGTAGGAGCTTCAAACAATTTCTGCATTTCTCGGAAATGTGGATGCTTGAAAGGTCATTGTGTAATGTTTGCTCGTAGAATTAAGAAATCATAAGACGAGCTCTGAACACAATTGCAATGTCACAAGAATGGCGTGGAAATATTTTTTACAGCATAGATATCCAATAACACAAAGAATTATTAAACGGCATGACAAAGAACCACTCACCCTTAGGACAATTCCTTCGCTTTGTTTTCCCCTGCCCGCTTCTGACACATTATTTTTGCAAGATCTGTGAATCATAAGAAACAAATCAAAAACAAAAATATATTTTAATTGCATATTACTAATCAAGCCAGTCTAATTGAATGAAGACGGTATAGTAATTGATCTTTGAAAATGGAAAACAGACCCTCTGTAAACTTTGGAGCTGTTTTGGACATATTGGTGAAGGTACGATTTCGATTTAGGCAGACCATGTGAAAGGGTCAATTGTAGAATATTTGTTGATGTAGAGTATTTCTGCAACATATATTGTAATAGTAATAATAATCTATAATACTCTATTTGAATATCCACAAACCAAAGAGAGGTACAAAGCATGACATCCATACATCCAACGATGGTGATGATTCTAGAATATGGATTAGAACAGGTAAAACTCCCTCAGGCATTGTTTGTTCCTTCCTTTCACTGGGCTTGGCTAGACTTTGTAAGTTCTTCAAAGCTTAAACTTATTTCTTGTACCAACAATTTTCAGGTACCAACGGTATTTTTCGAGTACCAATGGCTTTTAGTTAGTGCATTGATCGCCTTGCATTTGGTCTTAAATCATGAGATTAAGGCTGATGCATCCACAATCATGTACAAATGACATTTCATTATGGTTAGTTTGTAGTAGAGTTTATCGGTAAGATTAAGATAAATGGCATTAAGGTTGAAATAAGATAACAATTTTTTTGTGAAATCAAGTGTTTACAAATTATTATTTTTAATTATAATAAAAAATACGTTATTTATTTCTAAAGTTTAACATTAGTTTTTGTATAAGTCAAAGCTAAATTAATAGTAATCATACTGAAAATCGATTGCCAATCTACTCTCGACAAGGACTAATAAAAGATACGAGTTTTCATTGTCATAAACATAAATTTGTTTTAATTCCAAATCTACTAAGTGGCAATCAAATCTCTCGCAAGATGTAAAACTTTGTTTGCACCTCAAAATATCTAATACTTCTAGAAACTTATAATATGATGTAAAACTTTGTTTGCACCTCAAAATATCTAATACTTCTAGAAACTTATAATATGAAGTTAAAATAGATCTATGTTAGTTTTTAATAATACTATTTATATTATATATCAATTTCACAACTCTATTTTTTATTGACTTAAATTTAAACATGAAATTCTGCAATAATATGTTTATAATTATATATATATATATATAGATAAATTTACAATTATAATTTTATTAACAAAAACAAAATTACAAGAATTAGATTGATTTATTATTTTTATTTTTGTTATTTATTAAATTAATTTAATTTACATTTTATTAGTAAATGATTCCATAAATGTTTTTTTTCTAAAAATTTTAAAACAAATATATTTTCTTTCTGAGAATTTTACCACAAATATATTGGATATTTCTCACATAAATATTTTAATTAAGTTAGATTAACCTTATTTTTGTAAATAGATCACATATACATTTCTTAGATCTAAATTTGTGATAAATTTTTGGAATAATCTTAACAACATGATTGTCTCCAAAGTGTCAAATTAGCAAAGAATACTTTTTTTTTTCCATAAAAATCAACATCCATACATTCCATATTCAAATTAGCAAAAAAGTTTTTTTTTTTTTTTCCCATAAAAATCATAAAAATCAATATCCATATGCTCCAAATCTCAATATTCATGGATGGACTTTTATAAATCTTAGATTAAAAAAAATTCAATTATTAAGTTTTTGGGCACGTGGTTTTTTTCGATGACAACTTCACACTTTTTGCCATTGCTACAATTACCCCATTTCTTTTTTTTCTTGACATTCTTTTCTATCACCTTCCCATTTCTATAGTTCTTTTCAACACCCTTCTTTCTTTTGTTGTTGTTTTCTAGAGTCATTTCGCTTTTCTGGTGGCCTATATTCCTATCGGCATCTTTTTGTTCGGCAACTAATGACTGTTTTCTAACAACTGGCAATATTTATCAATAGCCTCAACACCTTCCCACTCCCATTCCATTCTATTTGAAATTTATATAAGATTAGGTAGGCATGTTTGGTTTTCCATGTGAAATTTATGTAAGATTAGGTAGGTATGTTTGCTTTTCCATGTGAAATTTATATAAGATTAGGTAGGTATGTTTGTTTTTCCATGTGAAATTTATATAGGATTAGGTAGGTATGTTTGTTTGTTTTTTTTCCCGAAGGTGGCAAAACCTATCAAACTCAGGTGTCAAACCAACAGTGAGGACAACCATCTCTCGCTGCTATCCGCGAATGTCGATTTGACTCATCACCGTTATCAAGGAAAACCACGCCACCTGTAATAACCCGCTGGTGGTCCGTAAGGGAGCAGGTTTTCACTCCTGCCAGATGCCTCTGGGTCTTGGGCCGTTAACCTGTTTCCTTACGTCCGAGGAAGACGAGCTCTTAGCCAAGCAGAAGCAGTTTTACGGCATACCCCAGGCCGAGGTAGGTATGTTTGTTTTATGTTAAGATGCGTGTATATTTATTTTAATTTTTCATTTATCAAAATTCAAGAGTGATCAAATTTAACATTAGGTAGGTATGTTTGTTTCTATGTTAAGATGAGTATATATCCATTTTAATTTTTTATTTATCAAAGGTGAAGTGTGATCAAATTTTTATGGTTGGAATTTTTTTTTAAATTACATGTCAAAATATTTAATTTCGATTTTTATGAATTTGTATTGATTTTTTATAATTTTATTTATATTATATATAAATTTCGGATATTTATATATAGATATATTTTCATTAAAATTTAATTAAAGCCCTCATAATACATATAACATTTTTCTTTGGCATGTTTTATATTTTTTTTATACAATTTTTTCTCTTCTTTTTTTTTTCCCTAAGAAAAAGACCCTTAATTTCATTAATCATAAATGAGTGAAAGAAAAGTATTTAGTATTTCTTATTTAATTTTTCAATCTCACACGCGCGCACACACATATATATATATATATTATTGAAGTATTAAGTTTTTATATGTTTATTCTAAGATGAAATTATGAAATATCATGATTATAAATATGAATCATCATTATTTTGTTTTATATGGTAAAATGGATTTATTTATATTTTATTGGCCTTATTAAACTTTAATTTAAAATACCTTACTCCAAGAAAACAAACATATCTCAAATGAGCATTTTCCCTTGTGTTTAGGAAACTATATACCTATTGGACAAAAAAAAAAAAAACCACCAAAAATAAATATTTACATCTCAATCTAGTGAGTATTAAGTTTTGAAATATCATAATTACCAATATGAATATCATTATTTAAATGTATTTCAAGGTATAATGTATATTATGATTTTTTCAAGAAAAAAAAAAAAAAAATATATATATATATATATATATATATAATTTTATTAATAAAATCAAAATTGCAATATAATAAATTGAATTGAGAGGATTTATTAGTTTTATTGATTTTTTTAATTAGATTTACATTGTGTAATGTGAATTGAGTAAACATTAACTTTTTTAAATTTAATTCTAAATTTACTACTTTGTTGATTCAACCATCCATTATAACATCTCCCCATATTTGGTTGTAGAGCGCATTTCTCAACACAATAATATAAATAATATTATGAAAAACCATCTAACCCATATTGGGGGGTTATACAGTGCATAATATTATAAAGAACCAATGTAGATTTGTGGGGATATATCAAACCTGAACAAGAATCAAAATCATTGAAAATGCAAATCCTTTTTTCATATTATAAAGAACCAACGTAGATCTGTCGAGATATGTCAAGTTTGAACATGGATCAGATCATTCAAGATGCAAAGTTTTTTTTTTAAATTGTGCATTCGGGAAAAGATTTGCACATGAAAAGATTGAAGCGATTTGATCCATTTCCACACATAATAAATTAAAAATTTAAAATGAATCTACATAATCTATTGAGAAGTTTCTCCCAAAATTTCACTCTCTACAATATTTGTATTTTCATTTAGAATTGCATTTTCCCATAATTCATACATTTTTTAAGCCCTATTGTTTCGTGTACAAAATGCATACACTTTTTAAAACCATTATTGTTTAGCAATATTTTGTGTATATATAATAAAAAAAATGATATTCACTTGACCAACGCATATGATGGTTAGTGATATATAACCAGCTTTATCCATCTTAACTTCAGATCTACCAAAGGCGAAGAGGGATCAAATCTCTTGAGCTACAAACTTCTTTTCCACTAAAGTAAAAAATGGCTCTTTGTAATAGAATTTTTTCAAATTCCTTTCAAATAATCTTTATCTGATATTTATTCTATTAGAAATAAGAGTTTTTATATTTAGTGATTTAGTTTTCCAAAATGATCTTCTAATGCTTCAATGTATTTTTATACCTTTAGAGGTAAAAAAAAAAAGAATTAAGCTTGGTAAGACTACATCTTCATCATGTCCAACCTCTCACCCCAATATATTTTATACAATTAAATAAAATATTCTTTCATTGTAACTAAAATATACCTACATAGGTGTCTTTGTAAATCAATCACTAATAAATGTATATCAATTTAAAAGTTTTATAAGTTTTAAGATAAGACATTCAAGTGACATTTCTTCAAAAGTTCATGCTCACATTACAATTAAAAAATTTGCAAAACCGTCAAATTTCTTTTTTCAAACTGTAAAAACAAGTCACAAAGTGTGAAAACCATCAAATTTGAGAAATAAATTGGTTTCGAAATTCCAACATTGCTCACACTTACATAGTTAATGTTTCCAAGAGAACATATGAGAGGTTCATGGTATTTAATATTGTAGTCTAACCAGACTGCTTTTTGGCTTTGAAAGTCATGGAAATTTCGGTTTGATAAAATCCGACAGGAATTTTTGTAAATCCAGGTTACAGCTGTCAAACATCAAAATTTTGAGTACCCGAAATGTTTTTGATGACGCTGAATTCATTTCCACCATCAAAACATAATTTAAATACTGCCACTACAAAATTTGTTGAAAAAAATTCCCAAATTCCAACTACGTTTAGCAGTCCCGACAATTCATCCCCTGGTAAACGACACGATATTTAACACTTCATTTCTCACCGCCTCAGCGAAAACAGAGCGCAATTACCATGACCGTCAAAAGCCACGACAAAACGCGTGTGCTCATACGACAGGAAGCGATGGGACGACAGGGGCCATCACTACGGACTCCACTGTCTGGTGGAAGGCAAACAGACAGACGCGTCAAAAGGAGCGTCACGTCGGACACTGTAGAGGGCATCAACATCCAAACCGTGTGCCGACAACGCTTCCCCGTCTCCTGGCGAGAATGATGACCGTCTAAATCAGGTGTGTCAGTACCACTTGAAAATTGCTGCCCACCAAAATCACTAAGTGTATTAATGTTACTCTCCAAATTTTCTGGTTTATACTCATCGATGGTTTGAAGCCAGAGGTAATAGGGTATGTGTATTTCCATAAATTAAACAATTAAATTAATGTATAAAGAAGATTTTTTATTTTTAAAATCATATACGAATTTTTATGATTAAAAGAAAAGCTTTTAAAAAGTATAAAACAAAAAAATTGAACCTATTTTATAAATTACATAATTAAATTATTATATAAAACAGTCACTTATCTAATGTATTATATATCAATATCTAATATTTACATAATTATATTTCACGGAAACAATTAAAAAAATCCAATGATGCTAATATGTATCCTAGTGATAATGGAGATTATTTACTTTGAACCACCTTCGTGGCCAACCAAGTTCAATATTAAATTTGAGATTGATTGATAGATTGATTTTAATGATATTTACGGGGTTGAACAACTTAAGGGATACAATCTTAGCCCACCTTCATACTCTTTTGAACCATTTAGGGGATACAATTTTAATTCATTTTCATATTTTTTTGATCTCCTATTTTTTTTTTTTAATTTTCATTAAAAAATTAGCAATCTAATTAATCTTTTCTAGATTTTTATTTTCTTTCCATATTTAAATAGGAAGGAAAAAAAAAAAAATTGATGAAGGATGGTATTCAACAAAATATTTCATATTTAGGATCTTTGTTTTGATAGAGGGTTTAGTCATTACATACTTTAGCCAACTATCTTCTTTTTAACTCTATATTGTTATGGCAGGACGGAATGTCGACAAACACGCCCAAAAATGTGTGCGATGGTCTCAGTCAATGGAATCGATTCTATTCGCGTTCTGACAATACTCTCCCGTTGGATGGAATTTGACAGGCAAATTTCTTGCCACTCGGTGATTTGCACGTTAAATACAACCATAAAATTTGTAAACTTGTTAACATTTTTTTTGTGAAAATCATCAAAATTTGCAATGAAGTTACAAAAATTGTCAAATTTGATGGGTATTGTAGATTTGAAATTCCAAGTCCACCGTCGGGAATAATATGTCACGTAAAGGTCGGCTCCCGTCTGTGGGCCCCAGATGACCATAGTTGCGTACTTAAATAATGGATTTAATGAGATTGCTCTCCATATATTTTTAATTTAAACTCGTCTTCCCTCTGCTACAAAGTCTTAAATGATGCTTTTTAGAGTTTTAAGCATGACAGGAGGAATTCTAATTAGCATATTGTTATTGTGCTTCCATTGAAGGTATGGTCTCAATACATGTGGAATATTTACCTCAATGTTTGTCCCACAAATAGCAAGGAGTTAAAGAATTTTGTTATGGAGAAGTTTCGTAAGCGTATATGGGGAAAAGAGTTGGGTAGGAAGAAGAAGTACTATGTTCAGGAATTCAACCCCAATTGTGATCTCCAACAAAAAGAGTACATTGGAGCTAGCATTCCATGGAGAGCAAAGATTCGTATTACTTTATTAAGAACTAACTCGCATCAACTTCAGTGCGAAATGGGCCCATGGAAAAGACTTAAAGAAGCTTGGGAAGAACATGTGTGTACCTTTTGCACTTCTGGGGCAGTGGAATTGAAAAAAAAATGGAATGTGATGCTTTCAGAGACATTAGAGACAATGACAGCAGTATGTTAACATTAGTTCCTTGGCATTGTTTGTTTAGAGAAGGGATTGTTAGAAGGTTGGGTCAGCTCATCATTAATTTGAGTAATAAAAGGATTGAATTGCAAAAGGCGAAAAGCAGGGAGGCTAGTGGTCTCATAGATTATTTTTAGTCTCGTGGACATTAAAATTTTATTCATTCATTCATTTGTGATGAGGCACATTTAACATATACATTTTGCCTTTTTTATCTTTAACTTGGATGTGAAGTGGTGCGATTTTTTTAAATCAGTATTAAAAAAAAGTTTTATTTAAAGATGTTATGATTAATTTTTTCTTATCATTATTTTTTTAATTAAAAATTAGAAGAATAATTAAAATTATAAATAGTAATGGTTTAAATTGCATAATTTAAATATAATAACAAAATTTTAATAACATTGAATTTATTTGTGCATTAAAAAACATCATTTTAGTAATGAAAATTTGAGATTTGACACACATAATTGCTCCAAAAAAATCTGAGTTCTTTGAAAAAATTGAATCTTGAAATTATTTAATTTAACTATTTTAAATCTATTTTAAATCTTTTTTAATATTGTTTTTAGAGACCCCGATGAGGGTGTACATGTGGATTTAATGGGGGCCTTGGAGGCAGCGCCTGCCACACCATAGTACGCACTACGCATTTAAGGAGGGAGGATGTGGCCTGCTCTCGTGTGCATGCGCATGGAGTCTTCCAGTTGGTGTTGGTTTTATTAAATAGGTTTGATGGGGATTGAGACATTTTTTGGTGAGTCGAGAGGAGCCAAGGGAAGGTCCTACACCTCTTGGTTCAGTTTTTCAACTAAAATTGAGTGGTCTGAGAGGTGGTCATGAAAGTCTCTGTAAGCGAAGGATAAATGCTTTGGGCTCCCTAGACGTCTGGTCTTGTGCATAGTTGTTGGGAGATTGTTCTCAAGAAGGTCCGTTGAGGGCATCTAATCTCATATGCAGTGCAAATTCTCGATTTTTTCTCTGTTATAATTGGTCTCTTTCTTTTGGCGGTTCATCGTGTCTAGGTTTGTGATTTTAGGGCATAAAGATCCATGTATCAAATTTCAATTCTGGTAGTGGCATTAATGATCAGGTACTCAAAATTAGGTTCAAAAATCAAAGTTTCAAAATTTTGTTAAAATTAGCTTTAGATCGAAGAGCTCGTCATTCTAATTCCAACGGTAAGAACGACACTCAAATCCAAGCTTGTATGCAGAAGTTAGAGAAAGTCAAAGTACAGATTTGACTTTCTTACATGGCAGGATTGGATGATGTGGCAAGGTCCTTCAGCGAATGAGGAGGTGCCAAGTGGCAAGCTTCCATTGGCCCCCGCATGTCGCAAATTGCAATTGCAAGTAGGTCGACATTAAAAATCGGCCTCAAGCAGGGAAGGGTTGCGATGTGATAAGGCAGGCAGGGAGGTTTACAGAATCGACCTTGACAGGTATCGGGTTGCGATTTGATCACAATCGCACATCGGCGAAGGGAAGCATTGAAGATAATCGGCCCCAGCATACGCAACCACAAATCGCAACATTGTGTAGAGTCCCACTTTATGATTCATTAGGGGATTTTTGAGGTCTAAAATGGGCATCCTATGGAAAATATAAAATAATAGTGGAAATAATAAAATAAGATTAGATGACATCATCAAATTCTAGAGGGAAAAAATAAAAAACTATTTTTTTAACTCGTATTTTCAACTTATCTCCCTATGGGTTTACTCAAATTTTGAGCAAAAACACTCGTTGGATGCATAATTTGATTCCTCGTCCAAGGAGTACCCATGTTGCATACCTTTGATGGACCCTGCTACATGAAAACTAAGAAATACATGAAAACGTGATTTCAATCATGTTTTTTCATGTATTTCTCATTTTTTGTGTAGCGAGGTCCATCGAAAGTATGCAACATGGGTACTCTTTGGATGAGGAATTAAATTTTCCATCCAACGAGTACTCCAGCTCAAAATTTGAGTAAAACCTTAGAAAGATAATTTGAAAATATGAGTTGAAAAAGTAGTTTTATTATTTTATTATTTTTTTATCTTTTTAGTTTTTTACTCCAAAAATGATGAATCATTCCCCATGGTTGACATCATCATCTTGAATCCTATTGGTTATTATAAAGTTTATTTTGGTTGCACATTTTCTTAGGAGGCCCATTTTAGACCACAAAAGTCGCCTAATGGTTGTCGATTGTCCACCAATGGTGAAATGCGATAAGTTCTCATATGCAAAAGGATTATCAATTCCATTTTATAGTGTCGTCGGGTCCGCCACATTGCAATCGCACAATCGCCCGCTTTGTTCACAAACCTTAGGCCTGCCGGCCCTTGTCGATTGTGATCTGCAATGGACAATCGGTGCCGATGGATTATGGCCTTCCGCTCAGTAAAATTCTTGCTCGGTTAGTGGATTTTTGGAGCAAAAATGTGGGTTCGTCTTTGTTTTGGAGCAATTTGTGGAAGGAATAGTGGGAGAACTAGGAGAAGTCATAACTTCTTCATTTCTCCACCAAATTGGTTGCAAAAAGAGGCTAGATGGCCATTTTTGAGTATCATGAACTAATTGGAGTAGGTTCCAGAAGAATTTGAAGATTGTAAACATAGATTTTACACTTTTGAGCATAATAGAGAGGCCTAAGCCATTGGAAGCTGGACCAAGGAGATGTAGCCCAGGAGGGGTGAACTCCTTTATCATGTGCTTGTTGTAATGTGTTTTTGATGATGTTCTATACATGTTTATGTTGTTTTTCAGTTTCTGGTTTATGTTGAACTGCTCGTAAAATTAACATAAAAACTCTTCATTTCACTTGCAAAAATTGATGAATCCTTAAGCACAATGAAAGAATTTTGTTTATAATCTGAGGAAGATCTTAGCACTGCAAACTAATATTCTAAATTAGATCAATTTGGTATCAGAGCCCTAGGTTTTGCTTTGTGAAAGAAGGATTTAATTGTTTGCAAGTTTATGTCATGCTTACAAGGTTAAAACTCAAAAGAGGTGAAGGAAAGCTGGTTGGAAGCCCTGAAGTTGGGTCAAGGGGAAGAAGAGAAAGGTTGCCACAATCTCCAACACTAGTTCAACCTCAAGTTGCATTTGAGACTCCAGAGATCATGTATCATGAAGGAGAACCTACAAACATGACAGAAGATGAGAAGACCTTCAAAAAGGATTTCTTTGATATGACAGAGATGGTGAAGGTCCTCTATGAAGAGAGGAATAAAAGGTTGCACAGAGAAAGTTACAAACCTCCCAAAGTAGAAGGCTCTTCAAGAGGAGGTAATGGGAATGGAGACAAACCTCCACCCTTTCCACCATCTTCTTCATCTTCTTATTCACAAGCATCTTCACACTCTTCCACTAATACAACCCTTACTCATACTCATCATCATTCTTCAAAAGGAACTGATAAATCACCTTTTTTTAAACTTAATGTTAAATTCGAGTTTCCTATGTATAATGTTGAAGTGAATGCAGAGAAGCTTAATAATTGGATTCGTCAGTTGGAGGTCTATTGCAGGATTCAAAACCTTCAAGAGGATGACATAAAGATTTAGCTAGCTTCCTTGAGAATGGAGGGTGCAGCACTAGTATGGTGGGAATCAAAGACCCAAAAAGAGATTAAAAAAGACAGTAAGATATCAATTTCTTAAATGATTTCATTATTTCCATCAAAAGACAATTCTACCCTCTAGATTATATGTAGAAAGCCATCATGAATTTGCAGAACTTTAGACAGCTTAAAGGTCAAAATGTGCAAGATTACACCCAAGAATTTAGAAAAAGGTCTCTAATGTTAGGTGTAGATTTGCAATCAAAGGACACTTTGCTGAAGTATATAGGGGGTTTACACAGTTACCTTAGGCATACTATCTTAATGTTTAATCCCAATAATCTATATGATGTGTGTGTGCAAGCCACTCATCTTGAGGCAAGAGGGAAAAACACCCCAGAAGAAGGTAGTATAAATTTGTTTAAGAGTAAAGGAAAAGAAAAGGCTTTCAAAGGGAAGGCAAATAAAAATGCATCTATTAAAAAGGAAGGAGATAAAATTACATGCAAAAATTGTTCCAGATAGGGTCACAATGAAGCTCATTGTTGGAAGCTTCATCCCAAAATGAAACCAAAAAGAAAAAACAACAAGGGAAAACAGAAGACAAATACAACCACTCAATAGGATTTGGGATCCAATTCTAGCGATGAAACTAAAATCACAGCCATGGGGTTAAAAGGAAAAGAATCCATTGCCAGCACTAGTTCTTCATACTCGCAAAATGAAACTCCAAATGAAAAAAGGAGAATAGAATTGTTTCACATAAGGGTGATCTCAAAACATAACAATATTGATATGTTGTTTGATAGTGGCTCTTAAGCTAATATTATCTCATAAAACATTGTCAAGAGTTTAAATCTTGAAATTGTTCCACATCACAAACGGTATCCACTTGGATGGGTATGTGACAATGCGCAATTGTAGGTTACTAGAAAGTGTAAATTAAGATTCACTATTACTGCAAATTTCATAGATGAAGTGGAATTTGACGTTGTGCCGTTAGATATCTGTGGTATGGTTGTTGGCAACCCATATCTTTATGACCGAAAAGTTATCTCCCATCGACATGAAAATAAATATCATTTATTCAAAAATGGAGTAGAATATATTTTGAGAGCTCACAACAAGAAAACAAATCTTTTGCTTGTTAATGCAAGGCAGATGAAAATACTGGTGAATTCGAGCAAGAATTTCATGCTATTTGTGATCAAACCCAAAAATGATGTTGATAATGAAGCTTTTAAAGGTTGTGATTCAAATTTGAAATTTGAATTGGTTGCGTAGTTAACCATTATGATGAAATGTTTCATGAACCAAAGGGATTACCTCCCAAGAGAGGAATCCAACATGAGATTCAGTTGCAGCAAGATTGTCCTCTTCCTAACATTGGCATGTACAGGATGTCGGTGATGGAAAGCGCAGAAATTAAGATGCAAACCCAAGAGTTGTTGAATAAGGGGATCATCAGACTATCTTCCTCACCTTGTGGTTCACCTATTATCTTGGTGCCAAAGAAAGATGGAACATGGCGCATGTGCATGGACTTCTGAGCATTGAACAAAATTACGGTAAAGAACCATTACCCACTGCCTCGAATATATGATTTACTTGATCAATTGAAAGATGCAAAGTATTTTACTAAGCTGGACTTAAGAAGTGGCTACCATAAAATTAGAATAGCTGAAGGAGACATTTGGAAGACAGCATTTAAAACAAAACAGGGTTTGTTTGAATGGCTAGTTATGCCTTTTGGTTTATGTAATGCTCTGGCTACATTCATGCGTGTGATGAATGATGTGCTGAGGCCATTTCTTGATGAATTTTTCATAGTCTACTTAGATGACATCTTAATTTTCAGCAAATCCCATGATGAACATGTCATGCATGTAATAAAAGTACTTGATGTCTTGAAAAAAGAACAGTTGTATCTTAAGATGTCAAAGTGCGAGTTTGAAAAGACTTCTTTAGTTTATCTGGGTCATATTGTTGGAGGAGGTGAGTTGAAAATAGATCCCTCCAAGGTTGATGTCATTGTAAATTGGCCAAGGCCAAAAACAGTTACAGAGGTAAGAATTTTTCTGGGAGAAGCCCAATATTGGAGGAAATTCGTTGCTAATTTTTCTCTTATAACAGCTCCTTTGCATGTGTTGACCATCGTGAAAAAGGTTTCTCAATGGGGAGGCAAATAGCAAAAGGCCTTTGAAGTGTTGAAGGAAAAGAAGAGTACAGCTCTCGTACTCGTACTTCTAGAATTGAGACAGTCATTTGAGATTCAGACAAATGCTAGTGACTATGCTATGGGCGCAGTCTTTATGCAATGTGGTAAGCCCATTTCTTTTCATTTATAAATTTTCAATGATAAAGTGTTTAAGTTGTAGCGACAAAGGCACTTCCATTGGATGGGTTTTCTTCTACTATTCCACTCAGTCAAAAGGTATAAGAAAGGTATAAGCGACAAGTTTGTTGATGTAATTTATAAGCCTATAGTTTGTGTAACTACTTTCCTCAAGTATCATTTTGTTTTACATGAAAGTTATGTTCAGAAAAATACATACTTTCAAGATGTATATTCAAGCTTGAGTCAAAGGAATCAAGTGGAGTATTGTGTTTACCATTTTCATCACACTGTATTGTATCATCTTGGTAAGAAGGATGTTGCTACTGATAGTAACATGGACAAGGCCAAAGATTTCATTGAATGACTCCAAATGGTACATCAAATAGTGCAAGAACAACTTGAAAAGGTTAAAGGAAAGTACACAGAAAGGAACGAAAAAAATCGTGGAGATCACAAGTTCCAATCTAGTGATCAATGGATCGAGATTGGAAAGGTAAGGGAATTATACCCTCACCTGCTGAACAATTGAAAGTGATCCTTTTGGGGTCCAAAATTCTTCAAGTGGGTAGAAGTGATCAGGTGCTCAAAATTAGGCTCAAAAATCAAAGTGTCATAATTTTGTTAAACTTAGCTTCAGATCGAAGAGCTCGTCATTCTGATTCCAATGGTAAGAACGACACTCAAATCCAAGCTCATATTTAGAAGTTAGACAAAGTCAAAGTACATATTTGACTTGAGTACATGGCACGATTGGATGATGTGGCAAGGTCCTTCAACAAATGAGGAGGCGCCAAGTGGCAAATTTCCATTGGCCCCTGCGTGTCACAAATTTCAATCGCAAGCAGGTCAACATTAAAAATTGGCCCCGAGCAGGGAAGGGTTGCGACTCAATAAGGCAGGCAGAGAGGTTTACAGAATCGGCCCAAGCAGGTATCGGGTTGCGATGCGATCGCAATCGCACATCGGCGATGGGAAGAATTGAAGATAATTGGCCCTCAGCATACTTGGGTTGTGATGCGATATCGCAATCGCAGATCGCAACACGGTGTAGAGTCCCGCTTTATGATTGTCGTCGATTCTTCGCTAATGGAGAAATGTGATAAGTTCCTGGATGCAAGAGGATTATCAATTCTAGTTTATAGTGTCGTCGAGTCCGCCACATCGCAATCACACAATCGCCTGCTTTGTTCACAAACCTTAAGCACGCTGGTCCTTGTCAATTACGATTTGCGATGGATAGTCAATGGCGATTGATTATGGCTTGTCGCTCCGCAAAATTCTCACTTGGTTAGCAGATTTTTGGAGCGAAAAATGTGGGTTCCTATCAGGTTTGGAGCAATTTGTGAAAAAAATAGTGGGAGAACTAGGAGAAGTCATAACTTCTTCATTTTCCCACCAAATTGGTTGCAAAAATAGGCTAGATAGCCATTTTTAGTATTTTGAACTGATTGGAGCAGGTTTCAGAAGCATTTGAGCATTGTAAACACATATTTTTACACTTTTGAGCATAATAAGGAGGCCCAAGCCATTGGAAGCTGGACCAAGGAGACGTAGCCCAGGAGGGGTGAACTCCTTTGTCATGTGCTTGTTGTAATGTGTTTTTGATGATGTTCTGTACATGTTTATGTTTTTGTTCAGTCTCTGGTTTATGCTAAACTTCTCATAAAATTAACATAAAAACTCGTCATTTCACTTGCAAAAATTGATGAATCCTTAAGCACAATGAAAGCATTTTTTTTTTATAATTTGAGGAAGATCTTAGCACTCCAAACTAATATTCTAAATCAAATCAGTTAGTTCGGGGTCTTTTGTCAATTTTTATTGGGTATTGGTCTGTGATTCATGTTTAATGTTCAAGCTAGGGAATGTGAGTCCAGTTCAAAGTGAATTATGGGAGCTTTCTAGGGCTAGGTTTGTTCTCTAATTGGATAAGCATTGGTTAGCAGAGCTTGGTGTGTGGTTGCTCACTTTTGGGTTTCGAGTTCTCTTAGTCTTTACGTCATTGCTCTTGGTTTCAATGGTAAATGGTGAAAGGGTCTTAGAGGAGAAAGTTGTAGCCTTTGTCTCAATTGTCGGGTAGTCTGTAGAGTCCAGGGCAAGCGTCTAGAGTTTTCGTGATGAGCTAGTCGTTTGGTTCCCTGGTCTTGTAGGAGGTGGGTCTCATTCGTTCTCTTTTTTTTTTGTAGGCATAGGTATTGATAGCAACTACAAGAAGTGTTCCCCCCTGGTCTCAGCTATGTCACTGAAACAAAGGATGAGGTGTAGGCATGGGGTGGTGGCAGAGCCCAACAAGCACAACAAGGTGCTAGAATCTTCGCTCATGACTTGGTTTCCACCTATTTCAACATTGTTTGGGTGGAAACTTGAAGGGAAATTTGCAACCTGGAGACCCAAGTGGGGTTTGAAAGACAATCCCTTTCAGATTATGATCTTGTGGATGATATGTTGGCTTGGGTTCTTAACCCTGGGCATAATAGGGGAAGGAAAAAGTAATACTTAATCTATGTGGCTCTTCATTGGTAAATGAAGGCCCTATTAGGCTTGATCCTGAAGAGTAAGCAAGTGGAGAAGTATAATGTTTTTACATCAGACCTAGAGGACAATGAGAGAATGCTCAAGAGTCAGTAGTTTTGCTTGGACAGAATCGACTCCCATTTGGCACATGTAGAAAGTCATATTGCAAGTGAATCAAATGGGGGAGACTTGACGGATTCTCCTGGTTCTAGTGCGAGGGCTCCAACAAATATTTCCTCCTCGAATAATGACCAATGAGCTTGGTGAGTTGGCAGTGCAATATGAAGGTTTTCGTGAAGGTTCTTGGCCCGTTATGTAGGGCACTTATCATTTCTTTTGGTCTCCTCATCATATGTTGTTCTACGTGGTGGTTCCTGAACAATTCTATAGGGAAATTGTCATCTCATCTAGTCCCCTTACCATATGGAAAATAGTCGTTTGCGGTGCTATAGCCTTGGTCTAGTTATCTTGTGCATGGGTCGTGACAATTTTGTATGGTTATATGTTTGATTTTTGGGTAGACCCTCTGCGGTTTGAAATTTGTTGACATCATTTGTATTCAGGAAATATGGTTGTTATCTTTGTGTGGGTTTGTTGGGTAATGATATAGGTCAGCTCTGACCTTGGCCTTAGTGTAATATGAGTTATGGGAGTCTTTCGTTTTTGACAGGAATAGAAACTTTGTTTGTCTAATTAACTGATATAGCATGTTGAAAAAAAGTTATATCCTCCATAGTCACTCTAGAAATCTATATAAATATGGTTTTTAATTAATATAAAACTTATATAGATTTAAATAAAAGATATAAATTTTCTAAACTAAATATTTTAGCACCAATAAATTTATATTGGGTTTCCTTTGACTCCATGCAAATGAACAAATTTTAAGTTGACATATATTTATATGTTTTAAATTTAACACCCTATGTGGATCAATTTTTATTTGTTTTATTTGATGGGGTCAATATTATTATCATTGACATATATTTACATGTTTTAAATTTGACACTCTATGCGAATAATTTTTTATTTGTTTTATTTAATGGGTAATCTTTTCTTATTTTTTGAAATACCTCACTTTAAGATGCCTTTTGATTTAAATTAGTTGTTAACAATATTACCGTAAAAACATTAGTTTTTGTTTTTTTAAATCAAAACATTGTTTTTAAACAAATTTCTACCCACAATTTTGTGAATTAAATGAAAAAAATTATAATTAATAAAAAGGTTTTATATTTAATTTAACATAATATTTCAAAACCCACTCTAATATAAATTTAAACAGCTATGTTGCGTGAGACCTATCCTCACTTAAAAGAAAATCTCTCGTACTCAATGTTTTGGTGTATTGGGCACTTTTTTAAGGGTTGGGAACGTCCCCAATTTCTTCAAAACGTCATTGAGGATTTGGGGAATTCCAAGCATTTTCAATAGGTTGCGGGTAAATTCTGGGGAATTCTAAGCATTTCCAATCTATATTGTTTTGTCATTTTCGACGAAGAAACAGTATGTCCCTCTTTTTTCTGACAATAAATCACAAAATTCAAGTAATGAAAATGGAGAGAATTAATTGGTTGGCATGAGTATCGATTTTCTGATTGGACAAATTGTCCATGGAATACTCGATCGATCATTTCCTACCAGATATCTCACTACTATTAACATTGGAGGAAATGATACACTTCTAAAAGGAGCGGTATTTGGACTTGGTATTTCAATGCCACTTCCACAAATAAATGATGTTGCAACAAAAGTAAAACATACAAATGCAAGCATGAATATTGGTTTTTCTTCACAACCATATTCACCTCCACCATGAACTCCAGTTACCTTGTTAGAAGTATATTAACCAGTTTATGTTATCAAAAACCACAACAAAACCAAATGTCATGTGGAAATAGCCTCTGAAAACAAACATGAAGATCTTCATCTTCACCAGCAACATGAATTTTTGGGTGGAGAAAATGTTGTTAATGAAGATATTCATCTTCCCCAACAACATGGATTTTTAGATGGAAAGAATGTTGTTAGTGAGATGTTAGAATATGTTACTTAGGATTACCTCCATTGTTTATATAGATGGATTATGGAGGTGAATATTGTTGGAATATATATATATATATGTAGTTTTGGTCCCCTCGAAAATTTGGGGGTGCACTCTAGCTGTATTGGAAACTCGTCCCTCGTCCCCAAAGATAATGCAACATAGTTAAATAGTTAAAAATAAATATCACAACATAAAGGTGAAAAAATAGGAATAATAATTAACTTTAGAACTCCAAAATAAGATAATTTAATTTTTATTAGGAATATAATATTATAAAACTTTTACTCCTGATCGGGATGCGGGTCGATGTCAGAGAGGCCAGGCTGGGAATTGATATGTGTAGTACGAAGGCCATAACGACTGCCGCCCCCCACATGCTCAAGGCAGGGGGTGCGGTGTCCTTCGGAATGAATGCATGGATGGTAAGTGGGCAAGGTGGCGGAGAAGGGAATAAGGTAGGGTGGTGGAGAAGGCTAAGCCATTCGACGTGCAGGGCAAGAGAGAATGGTTGTGGAGACGGGAGGCGATTCAGAGCTGGGGAAGGATGAAGGCAAGACAGGAACCTTGGTCACGGACAAAAGCCGGAATCCGGGTATGTAATTTGGTCATGTCTCTGTGTTGATTCCATGATCTGGTTGGGTTTCTACTAGGGGGAAGGGAGGGGCAAGCGCCCGATGCAATGGGGATTAGAATTGTGTGGGTGGCAATGGTGGTGAAAAGGGCACGCCATGGTCTAGTTCTGCATTTTGATTCTCTCCCAATTGAGCCAAAATCATGGATGTGGAGTGGGCAAGTGCGGTCTGTGAAGTTATGTGGGTCTATGCTTAGTTTCTAAGGCTAGGGGGATAAGGGATAGTGGTATTGCAATTCCAGGGGGGCTGGGAGCTGAAGAGAGAGGCAGGAAAGAGCTGAGGGCAGGGGGATGGGAATACAACCATGGCAGTAGGATTCAGAGTGACCATTGGGAGAATGGGAACCCGCATGGCACTGAAGGCAAAGCTAGGAACCCTAGGTGGAAAACTGGTCAGAGGGGCAAGAGAAGCCATGACTCTCATCTGCTCGCTGAGGGTGCAAGAAGATGGTATAATTGTAGGCGTCCTACCAGGCTTTGGAAGGGCCTGTGGGCTCAGCTCGAGACAAAGCGGGACGACCAACATATAATCCATGGCAAGGGGGAGGGGTACTATGATGGGCCCTGGGAGAAGAGTCTAAAACCCACCCCCCTCGGGCATCTTCGGGCTCTGGGCTACCCTTACACCTCGTCGGAGAAGTATGTAAGAAAGGAAATGCATGAATGGCAAAGGTGGAGTGTTGAGAAAGGTTTGATGAATCTAACTTCATTTGGATGTCAACAGGGCTCTACTGCACAGGTTATGGCTCGAGCAGTGAGAGGATGTGGGCGCGGTAGGAGAGGCTCGGCCCCCTGGACAGACAAGGGGCTGAGCACGTCAAAAGCTCATAGGGGTCGTAAACCTGTAGAGCACCTCATTGCAGAGGCAGCAGCGGCATACCGAGATGGGACAGACATAGGAATTCGGAAGTTGATGGAAGACTGGGAAGCAGAGATTAAGCAAGAAAGCGAATCAGAGGATGAGCTTGACAATTGGAGGATGTTGGTCCCAGATCCAGGGAATACCCGTGGGAGAATTACTCAGTTTAAACATACTCTCTATCTGTATTACTTAATGAAGATCCTTCTTGGAAAGGCGATGGAACAAATCTCTATGGGGATGGCGGTTACAGTTCAGGGCCTGCCGAATTACAAAAAAGATATGGAGAAAATTATCTTCCAGCTGCACAAACAAGACATCAAGATGGATAGGATTGACCGCCACATCCCTTGCATTCTAGAGCTATATGGAATGCCAGGGGCTACTGCTGAAGATCCTGCTCCAGTTGGACCTGCCTTTGATGAGCAGAAAGACTAGATTCCCCCATGCATATTTTTTGTTTACGCAGTTATCTTTTAATTTTCCTGTTGCGTATGTTAGTTTTTACAGTTATGTAGTATCTGGACATGAGATCGAGACTTATCTAGCTTGGCTAGAAAGACTGAAACAATTTTGTTTTTGGATGGCTTATAACGCTGACCGATGGCCAACAGACTTGGTTTCCCCTCGAGGCAAGTTGAGGCCATCCGGTTAATCTGTGTGGTGTAAATTTGCCTAATATATAATAGAAAATGGAATGGATCTGCCAAGCTTAACAATATATATATATAATAAAACTTTTAAATTTTGATTGTACTACATTATTTATGTTTCTTCCCATATTATATATGCATATCTTTTTTGTAAATCAATATAGATTCATCTTAACTATATATGTTAATAAAAGCAAAATTACACTATAATAAATTGAATTGAATCGATTATATTTTTTTATTATTTATTACTTTTTTAATTTATCTTACATTATGCTTTATTATTATTATTATATCTAATGCTTTATTTATAAACATGACAACATCTCTTTCATATTATGTAGATATTTAAAAGTTTACGCTCATTTACAATTACTACAACATCTCCCCTATACTAAGTTGTAAAATATTTCTGAACACCATAAAAACCAATTTATATTTGATAAAATAAATTATTTTAATCAAATCTCAATAATCAATCTATTAGACCACAAACCTATCACACTTTAAGATTTATTAAACCTATCTCATTTAATTTTTTTGATAAAAATGGAATTAATCTCTTTCATAATATTCTACTTATAAAAAATTATTTAAATTAGAAATTTTATTTATAATAATGATATTCTTTATAATATAATTTTTTATATTTGTGAAACATTACCGTATTTTGCATCATTTGGTGAGATATTATGTTTTTGGATATTCATTTTATAAATATTGTAGAATATATTGACTAATTGGTTTGACATATATTATTTAATTTAAATTTAACTTAAAATGTAAATAATGTAATTGTATTTCATATATATGTATAGGTTGAGTCTAGGTTGGGGGTAGCCCATCGATTAGATGTAAGAATGATCACTTCACTAGTGGGATTCTATCCATTGGATTGTGTGAAGCTTGGTTGAGCTTGGATGCCTCCTTGTGATAGTTTAATTCTCCCAAAAGTGACTTCCATCCTCAACATCTCTCCATGAAATTTAAACCATAGATCTAGTGGGGACTAAACCTCATTCAAACTAGTTGGTCTACACCTCATGAGTTATATTTTATTTAATTAAATGTAATATAATTTAGGGGTCGCAGGTGTTGGGCGGGCGAGGGTTATCATTAGCCCCAAAGGACAAATCAAAACTATTACGACTACAATTTATATAAAAATAAGATAAAAATGAGTGAATAAATAATAATCATAATTATAGTTAATTAATGATTAGTTAATAAAGAGGCATGTCTTAATGGACATGACCATTCATGAAAGGGCACCATCGTAAGTATATAAGCATACCCTCATTGTAACATTCAACACACTTCTTCAGTCAATTTGTCCCGGGTGGATTTTCACTGCACTTGATGCCATGGGACGTTCTGGAGGTCTAACTATGGGATACAATCCCCGCTCCATTAAACCTTTGGCAATCTAGGGGGGCAAGGGTTATATGGGCATTGATTTCTTCTCTGCCAATTTGGGCATGGAACTCAGGGTCATGAATGTTTATGGGCCGTGCCAAGGAAGAGAGGCTTTCTGGAATCACCTCCTTAACCTATCCCTATCCTCTGTTGACAACCTCATATTGGGAGGGGATCTAAACTTTTCTATCGGATTCAGCGAGTCTTGGGGCTCAGCGGCCCAGGTTGATTCTCTCTCAGAAACTATGGAAAACCTTCTCGACCAGGCCCAACTCACGGATGTCCCTATGAACAAGCCTCTACCTACTTGGAGGAATAGAATGGTTGGGGAGGCTGCCCTCGCCAGAAGACTTGACAGGTTTGTCATCAAGAACCAGTTGTTGCAGCACTTAACCCATTATAGGCAATGGGTAGGGTCAAGAGGCATATCTGACCACTCTCCTATCTACCTGGAAGTTATTGGTCCTCCAATCGAACCTTGAGCACCCTTCAAGTTCAACTCAATTTGGTTACAGGATCCCGCTTATATTGAGCTGGTCAATAATCATTGGGTACTAAACCCACCCTCTCATCATCATTCTAACGCTCAAGGTTTCTGCCAAAACCTTCTATAGCTCAAGAAGCTCACTATTAAGTGGGCCAAAGATAAACAACATAAGCATAACTAGACTCTCTCATTTGTGTAAGCTGACCTGGTTGACCTTACTGGTGACAATAATAGGGGATTCATGAGTGCTGAAGACAAATCCCATTTGATTGATCTGGAAAACAAAAGAGAAAATATTTTAAAGGAATGGGAGGAAACCTGGAGGCTAAAGAGTCGAGCTATCTGGCTCAAAGCAGGAGATGACAATACTAAGTACTTCCAAAACTATGCCAAAGGAAGAAAAGTTGCTAACACCATCTGGCATCTGCCCACTCCTGAAGGAGTATCTGCTCATACTTTCCACCAACTCTCACAGCTGGGCATATCACACTTTCAACAACCCTTCAAGGAACCTCTTGGCTGTAATTTGCCTAAGATCATCCATGTAGCAGGGCACTTTCCCTAATTTGTCGATCAGGACTCAGCAGACAAGATCACTGCTCCTATAACTAGAGAAGAACTGGAAGGAACCCTCAAGTGGTTCCAAAAGGACAAAAGCCCTGGGCCGGATGGATGGCCTATTGAATTTTATCTAGCATTCTTTGACATCATTGGAAATGATCTCCTCAGTGTAGTAGAAGAGTGCAGGATGTCAGGGAGAATGTATGAGGCCATCAATACCACCTTCATAGCTCTTATCCCAAAAACGGACTCCCCGAACTCCTTCAATGATTTCTGGTCTATCTCTCTCTACAACACCCTCTACAAAATCATCGCCAAGAATATAGAAAATTGGCTTCGATCCATTTTATCCAAGCATATCTCCCCTGAGTAGTTTGCTTTCCTCCATAATAAGCAGATTCATGAAGCCATTGACACCGCCTAGGAAGCCATACACTCTACAAAGTCAAAGGCTCTTAAAAGCATTATACTCAAGATTGATCTCACCAAGGCATTTGACCGCGTAAGTTGGCTCTTTATCAAGATGATTCTCATTCACTTAGGCTTTCCTATTGATTTCATCAATTGGATCATCTGATGTATCAATACAGTCACCTATAGCATTCTGATCAATGGCTCGGCATCTCACTTCTTTCATGTCGATCGAGGATTGAGGCAAGGTTGTCCCCTATCTCCTCTTTTATTCCTTTTGGTGATGGAGGGCCTCAGCAGACTCATTGCCTCGGCAAAGAGGGAGGGCAGACTTAAAGGCCTTAAAATGTCTGATCTCTTCCACCTCACACACCTGCTCTTTGTAGATGATGTCCTAATATTCTTAGATGGCAGTGTTAGGGACTCGGCCACCTTCCATGAGATTCTCAGCCTCTTTGAAAAAGCCACTGGTATGACCGCGAATCAAACCAAATCCTCGATCGCCCTGTCTCATACTACCCCTCAAGAAGCTAGAGCAACCTATTTAGACTTTCAGTACACTCCCCACAATCTCTCGGAGGGACTCAAATATTTAGGGTTCCGGATTAAACCCAACAACTATAGGATTGCTGACTGGATCTGGTTAGTGGTCAAGTTGGAGAAGAGGCTGAAAAGTTGGAATCACAGATTACTCTCTAGAGCAGGGAGACTTGTCCTGATCAAATCTGTTCTGGAAGCCACCCCTGTATACTGGATGTCCCTCACCTGGATCCCCCGAGGAATCCTCTATCGTATACAACAGATATGTAGCCGATACCTTTGGAATGGGCACAAGGAAGGTAAAATATTTGCTTGGGTTTGCTGGAAAAACATTTCCCTCCCAAAGAAATGGGGGGGGGGTAGTGGGGGTTAAAAGATCTGCCTTATTTTGCAAAAGCACTAGCAGCAAAGATGAGTTGGTCTCTCCTTACTGCTAACAATCTCTGGACAACCGTGACATATCATAAATACATCTGGCCACATCAGATCCTGGACTGGGTTCGTCAACATAACTGGCCTAGTGGAGGAATATCCATTGTTTGGAAAACAATCTTACAGACTATGCCTTTCATTAGAGCAGATCTGGCATGGCGCATAAACAATGGTTCTTCTGTGAGAATTGGTGTTGACCCGTGGATAGGTGGGGGCAACCGATACCTTCTTCCTCCGGAGCTCATACAATACCTTAATCATAGGGAGGTCAAGACGATCGCCCATATTGCAGATCAAGACCACCGATCCTTTCTTAGACAGCACTGGAGAACAATTCATAATCTGAATATCCCTGCACAGTGGCAGCAAACTTGGGATTCATACATTGGGGCTCTATACGAAGCGCATATTATTCTTAATCAGGATCCAGATGTCTTAGCTTGGACCCCTGCTGATCACGGGAAATACAGCCCAAAACTGGGATATATGCATCTAATACAGGCCTGAAAGCCCAACCATACACATGATTGGTGGCAGTAGCTTTGGAAGCTTAAAGCTCCCCCTCGAGCCCGACTATTCATGTGGTCCGTATTAAACAACAAAACCCCCACAGGAGAGGCACTTATGCATAGATCCATATACAGGCCGAGCTGGTGTGTCCTCTGCAAACAGGCATCTGAATCCAATGAGCATTTGTTTTTGTCCTGTTCATATGTCACTCAATTCTAGCAAGATATTACACAGCAGCTCTCAATGAGGAATTCTTGGCAGGGTCCTACTATATTGCAAGCCTGGAATAACTGGATCACAGTTCATCAAAGGAAAAAATATCAGTGCCTTCCTCTTATAATCTACTGGTCCATCTAGCTAGGTCATAACTGCCACATTTTTAAGAATCATCTCGTCTACTGGCACCTGCTCACTGCAAAGGCAATGTGTGCTTACCATGACATCCCCGACGATGAGCCAACACGTACCCGCACAATATCTGGACCTAGTATCATCGAGAAATCCCGGCCATGGGCCTTCTTCGACGGGGCAGCACAACCTCAAGGCTGTGGGGGGGGTTTTTCTTATATATTTTGGATCAGCACCACTTCAAAGTCAAATTAGGATTGGGAGAAGGAACAAATAACTTTGCTGAGCTTATCACTCTCAGACACTTGCTGCATTTCACTCTCGCACATAACTGCACTTCTATTCAGATCTTTGGAGATTCTCAAATTATCATAAACTGGTTCAATGCAAAAAACCAATGTCATGCCATATCTCTTCAAAATATTCTAAATGATGTGCATAATCTCAAATCTGGTTTTAACATGGTCTCTTGTCAACATATACACAGGGAATACAATGAGGATGCTGACAAGCTTTCCAAGGAGGGCTCGCTACTTCCCCGAGGCATGTGGTTAATCAATGAACAACTGGGCACGGAGGTCTATCAATACCATCACAGACCATATATAGACCAGGACTACTTCAGGGTGGATCGGACATAGTTTACATTAGTAACTATAGTCGATGTCTTTTTTTTGAGTTATACATAGACTTAGAAACATGCATATATTATTATGACAAAAGAGACAGTATTATTTTTGAAAATGGATGGCAAGGCCATGATTTTTGCTATAGCAAAATAATGTACAAAGCACTAGACTGATTATACAGGTATCGCATATGCCTCAGGCATCTACTACATGTAATTTTTCTCTCATAATGAAAGATTACGATTTTTCTCTTCGGAAAAAAAACATTCAACACACTTGTACATTTCATCTTATTAATAAAAAATATTACTTACAATACTTTGTGTATTTTACATTTAAAGCACAAATACTATAAGTTATTTCGCTTCAGTGGTATCATATCGATGCAAGCCTTTGGATGTTATCCACCGCACAATATGCCATTAAGTTTATGTCCTGTAATCATGAAATTAAGCAAACCTCCTAAATCTATAATTGAGCAATTAAGTGAAATTCGAGAATCATTGTCACAAATAAAAAGATCATTTATAGAATCATTAGAGGTTTACAAAACATTGGATTCAACACCTACAATAGAAGTTGACATTAATGTCAAAGAGGATGAGCTTGCTAATCGAAACATTATTACAGAAGGTGATAAAATTGACATTGGAAGTTGGGAAATCATGGATTTTGATCTAGTTAAGTCAATATCCAATATAGTTGAATTGCAACAGACAAAGGAGGAAAATACAGTACATAACTTCTCTAGCAGTAGTTGACATGACGTAGGTCACTTTATACATTTTGAGAGTGTAAAAGACCTGATGTATCACCTGAATAAAACAAGCCAACCTATAGAAGAGGAGGATGTAGAACAAATTAACGAAGAGTATGTTGATACAATAACCTCTCTTGTTGATTCAAGCATAACTTGCAAAAGAAAAAAAAAGCAATGTCTATGAATATACGCATATTGACTAGAACTCTGATAAATTCAAGAAGAAAACAAGATAAAAGGACAGTTAGAGTAACAACAATAGAAAAGGACTTCGAAATTTCTTTTGGGGAAGAAAAAGACAAGTTGCATACTAATGATCTAGACATTGATGTTGTGATTACTCCACCTAGTAAGGATCTACTGGAAAATGGTAGAATATTTCATGTAAATGACCACGAAAATATTGAAGAGACAACCACACAAGAATTTGTGCAAATAAATTCCAACAAAATCTTGGATGGAGAGGATGGAGACATAAGCAGTTTTAATGAATCCCTCATTGAAAACTCGGAGATACAGGAGGATTTGGAAAATGTTGTTTCCAAGAGAAAATATGATGAAGATGTTGATGAGGACGATACCAAGGAGACAAGACCAGAGCAACAAGGGTGGCATTATGTTGAATATGAAAGTTGTTCAGGGTGGAACAATGATGCAACTTTTTACCTTTCAGATGACTCTTACCTCTCTTACGATGATGGTGTAGGCCTTGAAGCTCTAATTCACACCAGCCCTTTGAAGTTGGGATCTACTGGTAATCTATAGAATGACAAAGAACCAATTACTCCTTGTGCCCAATTTGGGAAATGTTGAGTTCGCTCTCTCTCTGCATCGCATCGAAGGCTATCAGAACAACGATTAGGATAAGTAATGACTGTTAATATCATTCGATCTCCATAACAATTTCAAAAAGTACCTTATCAATTGAAGTTTCATGGCAACTTTCAAGAGGCCAGATCTTGGGCCCAAAGAAATGATATTGTCCATGAACATATTATTTTGTGGAAGATTTATGATATTTTTGAGGAATCAGAAAATCTGACCGACTGGTATGAGATCAACCACAAGCCATCTATTCTCATCATAAATTCTCATACATGACACAAAATGCACCATATAGAAGGCAGTGTTGATGCCCAAAGGATGATAGAGATTTTGAGCTTGTACATTGAGAAAGGACATGTGGATGGTAATGTGGATATTTCCAAAGATAGAAATAATTAGGTTGTCCCTTCGTCTCAAGAGTATGTTGTACCTGAATATCATCTACAGAGATTGAATATCCAAAACCTCCACCAAAACCCGCTACAGGCACATCTGGAATTGTAAATATAGAAATTTGATTGCCCTATGGGAGAAGGATTTAGAGAAAATTCCTTGCTACAAACCCCATTCAAGTGCTTTGGTCTTTTGCTTCCTCTCACGTCCCTGAGGGAAAAGTACTTTTGTTCGTCTCTATTATCTGTGGAGTAAAATTGAATTATGACGACAAAACTCTATCAACGACTGACTTCGATCCACCAAACTGTGACCAGCCTTCAAGCTATCATCACACCTCTCCAAATCATGTTTGGGTCAACCCTGGCAGCGTCCCTTCGTGGAGTAGTCAATTAGTCCTATCGGCATGCCAAATCGATCCATTGTTTTGAAGGTGAACGTTTATGTAATTAACATACATATCGGTTGGTTAGTTAATATATTATAAGTTTGAAAAGAAAATTAATATAATTATATAAATTATATAATAATTATAATTGTTATAAAACTAATTATAATTGTTATATAATCATAATTTTTATAGTTATTTAATTAAAAAAAATTATTAAAAAAAAGAAAGTTATATAACAAATAAAGAATAAAAGAAAAATGGAACAACCCTAATTCTAAGGTGGTACTATCGACGATTACACATGTCGAAATAACGTGGACAAATGAAGAAATTAATAGCGGATTAAGCTTTGAGGACAAAGCTTCTTAAAGAGAGAGACAATGTTACGAATACAATTTATATAAAAATAAAATAAATATGAGTGAATAAATAATAATCATAATTATAGTTAATTAATGATTAGTTAATGAAGAGACATGTCTTAATGGACATGACCATTCATGAAAGGGCACATGCCTAAGTATATAAGCAGACCCTCATTGTAACATTCAACACACTTGTACATTTCATCTTATTAATAAAAAATATTATTTACAATACTTTGTGTAGTTTACATTTAAAGCACAAATACTATAAGTTTTGTCACTTCAAAAACAATGTTTGCTTGTAGTTTGGGGATGGTTACTAATAATCAAGCCAAAGACTATGGATTCTTTCAAGGTTTTTCTATGGCCAAATCAAGCAACATTTATAAGCTTCTCAATATAGGAAATTATAAACTCATAATTAGCCATCTTCGAAATGGATATAATCATAAGGACCCCCTTTTCAATTCAATCCTTAGTTAGATAAGAAATACTATTTCCCAATTGTCTGAATTCCAATTTTATCATGTCTTAAGGAAAAATAATATCAAGGATGAAACAATAGAAAACTAGGCAATAAAGCTATCGGGGGATCATTAATGGTTAATGATCGAATCACATGTTCTCATACCCCATGTATCGTTTATTGTCCCACAAAGATCAAAGACGAGGCTAGCATGCCCTCCCCTGATCCACAAAAATGCACTTTGTTGTACATATGCAAGGGGTATTTCAGGGTGCTAGAAATTGGCTTGGAGTTGTGCCCCACTCGCCCACCCATGCCCCCCATGCACACTATTCATCTCTCGACAACTACAAGATGGAAAATATTTATGCATGTGGTGACAAGATTTATGGCTCTGTGTGGGAAGAAGAGTGGGGTTGATGCAACCTTAATTTTATAGACTAGGGTGATTGGGTTTCCTTAACAAGAAATGGATTTGATGTCGTTCACCATCCTTTGGCGTGAATTAGACATGCAACAAATGTGTTTCATATTGTTAGTGGCCCAATACATGACAATTAGATATCAACTCAAGCAATGGGTGGTGGAATTTTTTGCAGTTCAAGAGACCCTTCAGATGCAGAGCTTCGTGTATGGCACATCAAGTCCATATGTTAGTAAATCTCCATTCCAAGGTATTATTACTCTACTTAATGTTTTTTGCATGTACTAGCACATTGGTTTCACTCTATATATGGGTTCAAGCCTGCAACTAGAATGAAGTTTGTTTCGTGGCTCTTTAAGGGTAATGTTGAATCTCTTGCTATATTTGGTCTCTCCCTTTTCCTTGGGAATAGAGTAAATATGCTCTTTGAGTTCTTTGTGGGGATGTTATGGGACCTCTAGGGACTTGGTAGTGTGGAATCTCTTCTTACAATTTAAGGAGAGAAAAACTCCAATTTTTTAATTTTGATGTATTGTCGAGTCACCAAACACAGATTTTCTCACTAGTATAAATAGTTTTTATTATTTATATATATATATTCACATTTAACATTGTTTAACTTTTATGAATATATTCAATTTCTTACTTAGTGTGAATGAAAAATGATATGTATTAACAACTTTTTGTCATAGTTGCTAATTTTATTTGATTGATAAATATGAATATCAAATTTCAGTAATTTGAAAATTCAAAGCTTTTCCCATCCCAAATAAACCTAGACCACATTCTAATTTGGCACTAACAATAGAAACTACTACTTAAAGATTAAAATATTATTGAAATTCATGATAAATAAATCCACCAACATAAATCAATTTACATTAAAACATGACCATACTTACATAGAGATACTAAGTAACTCCACCCACATTAGACACAATAACTTAGATTTCATGTATATCAGAAACCCTTTAGATAAAAAAGAGAAAACCACTAAAGTATTTTTACATATCCATGGACCACTCCTAAGGACCTCGAGGACATGAGCCTTTTCAAATTAAAAAAATAAAAATAAAAAACTTTCGTTAGGCTATGAGTACAGATAGAAACTATGTCTCGCACAAGACACTTTGACAAAAATTCTCATCATATCCTCCAGCACCATCAAATATTTTAATAGAATTTTCTCCCCAAACCTAAATTGTAAACATGATCATAGTAATTTAAAGGTATATCACTAAGAAATTATCATGCCATCAAGTAGCCTAACAATTAATATGAAAACTCTAAGATTAAAATCTAGAGACATTGGAATTGAAACTTAGGAATGAGTATCAAATGCAAATCTCACACCATGTTTAAACCCAAATAGGAAAATGAAACAAAAACATGGTTTTATTTTGATTGAAAGAATATATGTTGATTGTATTATAGTATATTTTAGTTCCTCTATATATGACTTTTACCTTGGAACACTTTTGTTTATTCAGCTCTCAACATTAGAGAGGGCGCGTTCCATAATGCCTTACTTTACTCTATGGTACTACTTGAAAATTTAACTTTGTAATTTTATAATGACTAAATGAATTAGAGGTACAACTTATTTATTTAAATATCTAAATATAAATTGTTCTCTCATCCTAGTTATATCTAGGTTAGGGTATATTATGAGATGGTTTGTTTAAATTTTATCCTTCCCTTTTTTCTCTTCGTGTAAATGAATGAGATATATAACTGGTTTATTTAAATGTTAATATTTTTTCAAATTAATTATATATAAATTTGATATTTTATATAAAATTATTTATGTAATTTTTTTTCATTTTTTATGGGGTTTATGGATTTTGGAGATTGGTGATCATTACGTTTAGGAAATATTTGTACCATGTAGATTTACTCAAAGGGATTATTTCATGTCAACTCAATTACGGAGCATGACCCCAAGAGTGTTGAGATAATTGAACCTGTGACCCCTCAATAGAAAAGGTGTTTTAACAACGGGGACTCGACCAATTGAGCTAGCCCTCGGGGCTTTTTTTCCTTTCATATTTATATTATTATAAATATTTAAATATTATGTAGATTTACTCAAAGGGATCATTTCATGTCAACTCAATTACGGAGCATGACCCCAAGAGTGTTGAGATAATTGAACCTGTGACCCCTCAATAGAAAAGGTGTTTTAACAACGGGGACTCGACCAACTGAGCTAGCCCTCGGGGCTTTTTTTCCTTTCATATTTATATTATTATAAATATTTAAATATTAATATTTTTTCAACTTAATCATATATTTTTTAACAAAAACCAAGGATAATTTTGTATTAAAGAAAGGTTGAGCATAAAACTCAGATGTAGTACATGGAACTATTATTTAGAGAGGTTATTTCTCGAAGCTATTATTTTTGTCTTCACCCAAACTCTACTTTCTGAGTACATCATATTTAGACATTTTGTGCTACTGATCTCTTTATATCGCTTATAGGAGCACAAAAAATGATCAAACAAAAAGCAAAATTTACAATTCATCCAGGATATTATATCTAGTTATGTGACGGGTGATCCTTGGAGGCACTTTTGAATTCAAAATTTGCCTTCACTTCAATCTTCAAGTTATAGATGTAGGGTTGACAGAATTGCATTTCTTTCATATTGGTCGAGATTCCCTGATGGAATTTATTAAGATGGATGTCAATGGTGTTGCCCCATGAGACCATAACTTGCTGAGAAGCAACTGACAGTTGAAGGCAATAAATAGAGAAACACAAATTTTTATATTCCATACGGTCTCATCCTTGTGGGTGTTGTTGTTGAGGTTCAACAAGGACATTGTGGATATCATCTCTCTATCGAGCAGTAAACTAAGGAACAACAATAAGATCTCTAGAGAGGCCATATCAACTCTAGAGCCAAAATGTCTTGGGAGAGACACAACGGGGATTGGCTGAGAAGGTGGAACCACTGAAGACAATTGCCAGATGTGCAGAGGAACTAGATAGAAGCAGAACAAACTGCCGAGGTGAATATAGTCCATTAAATGGAGATCCCAAGCATATCGAGAGGCAAGAGTAACCACAAATAACAGCCTCAAAACGTTGGAGGACCTGGGGAAAAGGAAAAATATAAATGAGGAAAGAAAAGAAGAGTTTGGTGGATGAGAGGGGGAGGATTACCTATATAGTGATTGATATGAGATGAATGTCGCAAACCATGAATTTCCACGGACCATGAATTGCACCGAGAATATTGACATAGTTGTGTAGCTTGGAGGAAGGCAATTTTGGAGCATGGCTTTATAGTCCATATTGTGCTTCCAGGTGAGAAATTCATCCCTCAGCGTCCACTCAAAGCCATCAGTACCTTTTCCTACACCTGAAATCATGAATAGGGCATTTCTATGTCAGAGCATACCATCCCACTTCCTTTGTTTATCCAACAGTTCCCCCCTGATCAGAGCCCGCCCTGAAGTCATCACTCGCATTGTTCGCTTGCTCATCATAACTAAGAATGGGTAAATGAATTCACAGGAACTTCCATTTCCCCTGGATCGTGTTTTCCACCTACACCTCAGGTTGAAGGTTCTAGGAGATGACACATTCAAGAGGAGGCACATGTATGCCTCGTGGAGTGATTTGTGGATTTAACGAAGGGGCCCTCCATTCTAATGTTTTTTAGAATATTAAAATTTTGCTTGGGACAATTCATATGAATCATTAGGGAAGAGGGGCCCTTTGGCTCTGACTTTGACAAACTAATTCTCCTTTAGGGAGACTAGAGCCAAGATTAACCATTTCTTGTACAACCAAATTATTCACCCATAGTACAACGTAGTATTGATTTCTAGAGATGAGACAAAATAAATTAAAGATTCGTTTAATAATCGAAGCTAGCTTGCGATCATTCGTAAGCGTTATATTTAAAATTTTGAAAAAAATAAAACAAAAATCACCAATCACGATGATCTCTTAAATTTTTAATTACACTTCTTGTTTTATACCCTAATAAATAGCATAAGCTTCAACAACATTTATCACCTTTCCCAATCCCTTTTTCAACTTAATTATATATAAATTAAATATTTCTAAAATTATTTCTTTAACTTTTTTGCATTTCATTTTTTATATTATTATAATTAAAAAACTTTTAATTATATATATATATATATATATATATATATAATAAAATATTTTAATTTATAAAAAAGTTAAATAATCCCTTGTAATGTCTCCGTCCAAATTCTTTTTTTATTATTTATTACCGAATTAAATGATGTTACTGCTTTCCACCCAGCTGGCCTATCGTATATTAGCTTTGATCCTACCGAAACTCTAGGAATTACATCCCCTACAGCTGTATGGTCATTTAATAGTGCATTTAACTCGCGGGGAGATGGTTTTGGGTTATGAGCTACACTACTAGATTTCATGTTTAATGTGATATGAGGCCGCATACATGATTATTTGCCACCTGTGCTGTCGTATACATGGCCTGGTGGACCGTCTGGCCACACCAGCCTTGCTCGGGATCCTCACCTAGATCGACGGAGCTATATACTCCATTATGATCCAACAGTGGCGACTATCCTAGGTCTTTCCTCATCTCCCGCTGCGAAAAGATTGCTCTCATTTGTTCTGGCATTTCCTCTTGTGAGGTCTACCCTGATGCGGCCATTGTTTTCCACAGTGTTGTTCGGTAACTCAGCACGGGTCTCATTTCATGGCCGGGTACTGGGCCTAAACATTTACAGGTAAACTATATTGATCCTCTTCCAGCTGGTTTTCTATTCTTTCATTTTTTTTTCTTTTCCTTGTTCATTGTGACTGTAGGCGTTTCAAACCCTGCCAGGTACCCTAATCAGTTTTGTTTTGTTCTGGTGATTGAATTGCAATGCAGGATGAGAGATTCTGGAGCTGGCTCGACCTGCTTGGGAAAGGGTGTCTACACATCCACAACAGCGGAGTTTTCCAATTACGGGTAAGAGCTTTCCTTAGTCGGTGAGAAACTCTTAAGGTGTGCCCCTTTTTTTTTACTCTCTGCATCTAAAAGATGCCTGTACTACAGCCGAGCTCCACCATTTTAGAAGAGGGTTGATTTCTTTACTTTTAATGGATTTTTCCCAAATGTGGGCAATCATGAGCACGATGTAATTATCATTGCAGATAAAGCCAGAGCTTATTTCTGCTCGCAAATTATGTAGATTTATTTTTTCCCTATTATCCACCTTGGTGACAATGAGGGTTTTACGAATTTGTACAGGTTAATTATTCTGCCATTTGATATGGCTCTATGGTCAACGATTTAAAGCATTATCTGCTTAGATTTGTTTCCAAAACTTTGCTAATTTATATGTATATGCCCAGTTTCAGATTCGCGTCCTCTGTTATGCATTCAGGAAATGGTGTCATGTATTACCCGAATTCCTTGCTCGTTCTATTATATACAGCATGTTATGTCTGCTTACAATCTTCAGTGGGTTGTTTGCATTACAAAGAGTTTCAAATTCTCGAGTCAGATTATGTGGTCTCATCCCACTCGAACTCTGTTTAATGGTGACAGTTTGTATACATGCTACGTAACATTACCCTACTATATGTTTCTTTTCTTACTTTATTTGTTTCCTTTGCAAATGTGGGTCTGCTACCCAGTATCAAATGACCTGGAAATCCTCGGTTTCTTTTCCTCTTTCGAGAGCTTGTGCCCCAACCCAAGCTAAAGGGTTTCACCGCCAGAAGGGTTATCCTCCTTGCATGGTTGGTTTTGGCTGCAGGGTTCTACTGTCGAGCCCTCCGCCCTCGGGAACTACTAGTTTCGAAGTGAGTTCAAACCCTTACCCTAAGCCTGCACTACCCCTTGCATTGTTAACTACTTCTACACAAATCATTTCTTTTGCTTGTGGACTGTATTCATGCATTCCATAGAATCTTAATACATGTTTAAAGAATATGGTTCCACAAATCCCGATTTGTCTTGAGGCTGTCTGGCATTCAAGGCTACTGCGCTTATCTTCACTGTTTCTAGGAATATTTCTCGGTTAAGTTAGACCTGAGTGTGCAGATAACCTACGATAGCCTATCTATCTTTCCTAAGTATTTCGAGACTGTATCAGTCTTCATCCTTTTCCTCCAAGATCCATGATTTAAACTACACAGGACTTGCACTGATTTGCAAATAATTTACTGGTTCCCTAAATTCAAGTCTGTTTACGCATAGCACAGTTCTCTATTGTTTAATTTTTCAGTGCATTCTCTGGTGACTATCCGCCCTTCATAGTTCTACCAAGCTTTTCTATTTCTTGGATTTAATTATCTTTAAATTATAATCTTTCCTCGATTCTCTCCTTGAACAGGCCTAAACATACTACCGCCAAGCATGATTACCATTTTTATTTAAAAGAAAATTTTGAGAGAAGAGAAGATTTACCTAAACAGAGACAAATAACTATGAAGTCTCTGAGTCAACATTTTCCAATAGTAAAACTATAACTACTTCCACTAGATTACAGTTAAAGTGGAAAATTGTCTGACCTCCCTACTGATGACCCCTTTCTCATTAATTGAAGGAGTTGTAAAACTACAGAAAATAAGAGAATCTTTTCCTTTAGTTTTGAGTTAGAGTCGCATACCTGAGTAGCCTTCTGTAGGGCTCTTCTTTTCTCTGTTTATGGTTCTAATCACCACTGCTTGCTACAGCTAGTCTTCCACCCATCCTTGAGATTGTCTTTCAAGACCAGTCTCCCCCCTAGCTGGCTCAAAGACTACCGTCTTTGTTGGTTGCACGCGCTCTGCACCCTTACCATTTGATCCTCACTAGACTTGGTAAGACCCTGACCCTTTTCCTGCTGTTTGTCCTCTACAGCACAGCCCCCCCCCAACCTTTTCCTCCTGGAAAAACATTTCCACGGTTGGGGAAAGGGTAGTTAGGGTTTGCATCCGTTTTTTTTATCCATGTCTTAACTTTCCTCCATAGGAGTTACATGATATTCCTGTCATTTTTAATTTCCATTTACCAAAAAAAAATATAAGTTTATACAACAGATAATGTTCTTGTTTTTACTGTGATAAATAAAATATTTACAATAATCTGGGGATATGACATCTCCCCCTCCTAAAATTAGACATCGTCCCGATGTCTTTCGGTTATAAACAGCCCTGGGTAAGCCTGTTTCATGAGTTCTTCATCTTCCCAAGTGGCCTCATCAGGCCCAAAGTGCTGCCATTGCACTTTAACTTGGGTAATATCCCGCTTCCGCAGCGTGACTTCTCTCCGGTCTAGAATGCTCAGCGGTTTGACTCGGATTTCTCCTTCCGGTTCTACCTGCAATATGCAACACCCTGAGTCAATTTTCCTTTAAGAGAAAACATTTTGATTGATTTACCGGAGAAAATTCTCACCTGAATATCCTGCCAATTAATCACATGTTTAGGATCATAAACATATTTCTTTAACACAGAAACATGAAAGACATTGTGGACTCGTATGTGACTAGGCAGAGCGAGCTGGTAAGCCACCGGCCCAACCCTTGCTAAGATCTGGAAGGGTCCACAATATCGAGGTGCCAACTTAGCGCACCCACTCCACTGTAAAGTGCTCTTTTTTGCTCGAATTCTCACATACACATGGTCACTGACCTGATACTCCTTAAACCTCCTTTTCCGGTCAGCGAAGTTCTTTTGCCTATCCTGAGCTGCCTTCAGATTAGAACGCACTTTTTTAACCAACTCCTCCATCTCCTTGAGCATTTCAGGACCTAACATCAATCTGTCTTCCGGTCCACTCCAGCTTGAGGGGGTGCGGCACTTCCGTCCATACAGCACCTCAAAAGGGCTCATCTGCAATGATGTGTGGTAGCCATTATTATATGCAAACTCAACCAAGTGAAGATAGTCCTCCCACTTAGTTGGTTGTTGCATCACATACGCCCTTAACATATCTTCCACCACCTGATTCACCCGTTCAGTTTGCCCGTCAGTTTGTGGGTGATATGCCGTACTAAAGTTCAGCTGAGTACCCAATTCCTCAAACAATGTTTTCCAAAAATCCGATGTAAACTTTACATCCCAATCTGAAATTATTGCCTTTGGTAACCCATGCAGCTTAAATATATTTTGCATGAACACATGAGCGATCTGCACCGCTCTGTATGTAGATTGTACCGGTATAAAATGTGCTGACTTACTTAGCTTGTCCACAACCACCATGATGGAATCATTGTTCTTCTTTGACTTAGGCAAGCCTGTTATAAAGTCCATAGAGATGGTTTCCCACTTCCATTCTGGGATGGGTAACGGTTGTAATAAGCCCGCAGGATGCTGGTGTTCTGCTTTAATTTGCTGACATTCAAGACATCGAGCCAAGTACCCAGCCACATATTTCTTCATACCCAGCCAATAGTATTCTTTTCGGAGTGCTGTGATCATCTTTTGATATCCTGTATGTCCAAAATAATGACTCCTATGATACTCATCCAATATCAAATTTTTGATATTGTTCTGGTTGGTACGTACATCCTTCCTTTATAATACAATATCCCAGCTGCATCCAAGGCATAATCTGACTGTTTTTCCTTTCTGTTTGGTAGTTGTACTTGCTGTTTTATTTGCTGATACTCAGCATCTTGTTCGACTGCCTTTTTTATGATTTTCCTTTCACTGCAAGAAATCTCGTACAGACATTGCAATTTTCGACTCGAAGCATCCGCCACCCGGTTTTCCTTCCCTTTTAGATGCTTGATCTCAAAATCAAAGCCGCTTAAGAAATCCACCCACCGTGCTTGCCTGGCATTTAGTGTGGGCTGGCTAAAATAATTGGTCAAGCTGTGGTGGTTTGTCATTAACAGAAATTTTCTTCCCACAAGGTAATGTCGCCACATTTTTAGGGTGTGAATCACGGCTGCCAACTCTAGATCGTAAGCAGAATATTTTTTCTCATGCTCTTTTAACTTCCTTGATTCGTATGCTATTACTTTTCCCTCCTGCATTAGCACACCTCCCAATCCTTCTTTGCTTGCGTCAGTACACACTACGTAATCTTTGTGGGGATCGGCTATACTTAGAATGGGTGCTGTGGTGAGTAAATATTTGAGTTGTTCAAAACTTCTTTGACACTCAGGGGTCCACCTGAAAGTTCTTCCCTTTTTCTGCAAGGATGTGATTGGGTAAGCCACTTTTGAAAATCCCTCTACAAATCGTCTATAATAGCCTGCCAATCCCATGAATGATCGGATGTCCGCCACATCTTTGGGTACTGGCCATTCCATAATGGTCCTTATCTTTTCAAGATCCACAGTGATTCCATCCTTAGTGATGATATGGCCCAAGTACTGTATCTGCTCCTTGAAAAATTCACATTTACTAAACTTAGCGTACAACTGGTGCTCTCGGAGGGTTTGCAATACTAACCTGAGATGCTCCTGATGCTCCTCCATAGTCCGAGAGTAAATCAATATATCGTCAATAAAGATCAGCACAAATTTATCCAAATATCGATGAAACACATTGTTCATCAGGCACATAAAGGTGGCGGGGGCGTTGGTCAGTCTGAAGGGTAACACCACAAACTCATAGTGGCCGTACCGCGTTCTAAAAGTTGTCTTAGCTATGTCTTCCTCTCTAATCCGGATTTGGTGATACCCTGACCGCAAATCAATCTTTGAGAAAATTGTTGCCCCTCTTACCTGGTCAAACAGTTCATCAATGCGGGGTAGGGGGTACTTGTTTTTAATTGTCAATTTGTTTAACTGACGGTAATCCATACACATGCGGAGAGTCCCATCCTTTTTCTTAACGAATAATACCGGAGCTCCCCAAGGGGACACACTGGGGAAAATGTACTTTTTGTCCAACAGCTCCTGTAATTGCATCTTCAGCTCTATCAACTCTGGTACGCTCATTCTGTAGGGTGCTCAAGAGACCAGGGCTGCCCCTGGCATCAATTCAATGGTAAAATCTATGTCTCTTTTGGGTGGCAGCCTAGGAACCTCTTCCGGAAACACATCGGCAAATTCTTGTATCATAGGAATATTCTCCAATGTGACTATTTTATTCTTTAAATTGGCATACCCCACTTGGATGGCATAAATTTGACATCCTTTTATGATGCATTTGGCTAACTGTGAAACAGTTATGGGCTGAATCTATATTGGCCGCTTAATCCCCTACATCTCTTGTTTTATTCCAAGCTCGTCCTTATAGCTGATAGTCTTGGTTTTACAATTAATTATGGACCAGTGTTTTTCTAACCAGTCCATACCAATCAATATGTCATACGAGCCAAGGGGAAGTACATTTAAATCTGTTGTTACTGACTATCCTGCTATTTGTAATGGGCAGTTTTTGACTTTAGCCATTACCCGTCTTTTCGCCCCGGTTGCCAACTAAACTAGCCAGGGATCCTTAAACTTAACAGGTTGCAATTTACAATGCTCCACAATTCTAGGACTAATATAACTTAATGTTGCACCAGGGTCAATTAAAACAGTAATAGTAAGGTCTAAGAGTTTACCTTCAAATTCCACCATGGTCGGTCGGTACTCCGCTTGGCGATCCTCCAGAGCGGCATTAATCTTTGGCAGACTCCTTCCTACATCACCAATGGTAGAGGCTTCATAAACCTGGGAAACCTGTTCGGCTCCTTTTCGCTGAGGGCAGTTTTTCACATAATGGGGGCCGCCACAGCCCCAACATTGCACCGGGGACCTTGTTGTCCCTTCATTGTCTGCTTTTCCAGATTGATCGCTAGTTCTGGACTCGTTGAGGGGTTTTAATCGAAGCGAATTCTTTTGAGAGTTTCTGCTAATTTTCCCTTTATCGAATCCTTTGTTACCTCCACCACAGTTTCCTTGAGTACCACCAGCCAGCTTGCTGCTTCTCTTATCAAGACCCATTTCTTACCCAAGGGCTCTCCCCTTTGCTTGCTCTGCTAGTAGCAGATTCGAGCTTTGCGTATAGCCTCGTCCATCATCTTTGGGTTGTCAAATTCAATTCTTTCCCTCATACTTACGGGTAGGCTACTGACAAACCTCTGTACTTTAGCTTTCTCTTCCCAGATATAGGGCACATAGTGGAGTAAGGAAGTAAAACGAGTAATAAATTCGTCCATAGTTTGTTGCCCCAACCGCAGGTCATGAAATTCCCTTGCCTTCTCATCATAGAAGCGCTCAGTCAGGTACCTTTCCTTAAAGTATCTTTGAAATTTCTCCCAAGTGACATTCTGTTCGCTTACCCCTTTTACCATCTTAACTTCCTCCCACCACAAGGTGGCCTTCCCCTGTAATTGGAAAATGGCCAATCGTGCCTTGAGGTTGTGATCATATTCATACAGCTGGAAGTATTTGTTCATATTAATCAACCAGGCTTCAGCTGCTTCCTCCTGTTCTCCATCGAAGTGTGGTGGCTTGATTTTACGAAACTCCCCTTGCAACTCGATCCGCTGCCTTTTGGATGTCTGTTGTTCGGAGGCATTATCCGAGCATTCCTCCTCCCTTCCTTCTGACTCCTCGGGTTCTGTGGGGTGATTCTATTCTCCTGACATTCTTTGTTGCTCAGTACTGGGATCAGGTGGTTGTTGGTTCTGTCTGTCGGATAGGCTTTTTATAATCCTCTCCTGCTCCATAGTTAACCTTGCATTATCTTCCCGTAATCGAGCCATTTCATTTTTCAGCTCTTGTACCGTCTCCAAAATTTCCTGATTGGTATTGCGCGCTTCCTCACCCAGTTGTACCCATAATTCGGGATTGCTTCCAGGACCTGCTGCAAGTCCCTGACCCGCCACAAACCTATGTGACGCACTGTCTGTTCTCCTCATACTGCCAATCCTCTATTGCCCTGTGCTTACCACAAAAACAAGCAATAGCAGAAGATTACCACATTAGCTGTTCCTTTTTACTCATTAGAGATGAAATAAATTGCAATATACAGTCTATTGACTGTTTTTTTTTTTTACCAATGCCCAGAGGCCACAGTTTTGGCAACTTGGCTCTGATACCACTTGTAATGTCTCCGTCCAAAATTTATTTATTTATTTATTACCGAATTAAATGATGTTACTACTTTCCACCTAGCTGGCCTATCATACATTAGCTTTGATCCTACCGCAACTCTAGGAATTACATCCCCTACAGCTGTATGGTCATTTAATAGTGCATTTAACTCGCGGGGAGATGGTTTTGGGTTATGAGCTACACTGCTAGATTTCATGTTTAATTTGATATGAGGCCGCATACCTGATTATTTTCCACCTGTGCTGTCGTATACATGGCCTGGTGGACCGTCTGGCCACACTAGCCCCGCTCGGGATCCTCACCTAGATCGACGGTGTTGTATACTCCATTATGATCCAACGGTGGTGACTATCCCAGGTCTTTCCTCATCTCCCGCTGCAAAAAGATTGCTCTCATTTGTTCTGGAATTTCCTCTCGCGAGGTCTACCTTGATGCAGCCATTATTTTCCACAGTGTTGTTCGGTAACTCAGCACGGGTCTCATTTCATGGCCGGACAGTGGGCCGAAACATTTATAGGTAAACTATATTGATCCTCTTCCAGCTGGTTTTCTATTCTTTTGTTTTTTTTTTTCTTTTCCTTGTTCATTGTGACTGTAGGAGTTTTCAAACCCTGCCAGGTACCCTAATCAGTTTTGTTTTGTTATGGTGATTGAATTGCAACGCGGGATGAGATATTCTGGAGTTGGCTCGACCTGCTTAGGAGAGGGTGTCTACATATCCACAACAGCAGAGTTTTCCAATTACGGGTAAGAGCTTTCCTTAGTCAGCAGGAAACTCTTAAGGCGTGCCCCTTTTTTTTTACTCTCTGCATCTAAAAGATGCCTGTACTACAGCCGAGCTCCACCATTTTAGAAGAGGGTTGATTTCTTTACTTTTAATGGATTTTTCCCAAATGTGGGCAATCATGAGCACGATGTAATTATCATTGCAGATAAAGCCAGAGCTTATTTCTGCTCGCAAATTATGTAGATTTATTTTTTTCCCTGTTATCCACCTTGGTGACAATGAGGGTTTTACGAATTTATACAGGTTAAATTATTCTGCCATTTGATATGGCTCTATGGTCAACGATTTAAAGCATTATCTGCTTAGATTTGTTTCCAAAACTTTGTTAATTTATATGTATATGCCCAGTTTTGGATTCGCGTCCTTTGTTATGCATTCAGGAAATGGTGTGATGTATTACCCGAATTCCTTGCTCGTTCTGTCATATACAGCATGTTATGTTTGCTTATAATTTTCAGTGGGTTGTTTGCGCTACAAAGAGTTTCAAATTCTCGAGTCGGATTATGTGGTCTCGGCCTACTCGAACTCTGTTTAATGGTGACAGTTTGTATACCTGTTGCGTAACATTACCCTACTATATGTTTCTTTTCTTACTTTATTTGTTTCCTTTGCAAATGTGGGTCTGCTACCCAGTATCAAATGACTTGGCAATCCTTAGTTTCTTTTCCTCTTTCGAGAGCTTGTGCCCCAACCCCAGCTACAAGGTTTCACCGCCAGAAGGGTTATCCTCCTTGCATGGTTGGTTTTGGCTGCAGGGTTCTACTGTCGAGCCCTCCACCCTCGGGAACTACTGGTTTTGAAGTGAGTTCGAACCCTTACCCTAAGCCTGTAGTACCCCTTGCATTGTTATCTACTTCTACACGAATAATTTTTTTTGCTTGTGGACTGTATTCATGCATTCCACAGAATCTTAATACATGTTTAAAGAATATGGTTCCCAAAATCTCGGTTTGTCTTGAGGTTGTCTGGCATTCAGGGCTACTGAGCTTATCTTCACTGTTTCCAGGAATATTCCTGGTTAAGTTAGACCTGAGTGTGCAGATAACCCACGATAGCCTATCTGTCTTTCCCGAGTATGCCGAGACTGTAGCAGTCTTCATCCCTTTCCTCCAAGATCCATGATTTCAACTACACGGGACTTCACTGATTTGCAAATAATTTACTGGTTCCCCTAAATTCAAGTCTGTCTATGCATAGCACAATTCTCTATTGTTTAATTTTTCAGTGCATTCTCTGGTGGCTATCCGCCCTTCGTAGTTCTACCAAGATTTTCTATTTCTTGGATTTAATTATCTTTAAATTACAATCTTTCCTCGGTTCTCTCCTTGAACAGGCCTAAACATACTACCGCCAAGCATGATTACCATTTTTATTTAAAAGAAAATTTTGAGAGAAGAGAATATTTACCTAAACAAAGATATATAACTATGAAGTCTCCGAGTCGACATTTTCCAATAGTAAAACATATAACTACTTCCACCAGATTACAGTTAAAGTGGAAAACTGTACAACCTCCCTACTGATGACCCCTTTCTCATTAATTGAAGGAGCTGTAAAACTACAGAAAATAAGAGAATCTTTTCCTTTAGTTTTGAGTTAGAGTCGCATACCTGAGTAGCCTTCTGTAGAGCTCTTCTTTTCTTTGTTTATGGTTCTGATCACCACTGCTTGCTACAGCTAGTCTTCCACCGGTCCTTGAGACTGTCTTTCAAGACTAGTCTCCCCCATAGCTAGCTCAAAGACTACCGTCTTTGCTAGTTGCACGCGCTTTGCGCCCTTACCATATGATCCTCACCAGACTTGGTAAGACCCTGACCCTTTTCCTGTTGTCTGTCCTCTACATCACAGCCCCCCCCCCTTTTCCTCCTTTTCCTGGAAAAGCATTTCTACGGTTGGGGAAAGGGTAGTTAGGGTTTGCAACCGTTTTTCTTATCCATGTCTTAACTTTTCTCCACAGGAGTTACATGATATCCCTGTCATTTTTAATTTCAATTTACCAAAAAAAAAATATAATTTTATACAACAGATAATGTTCTTGTTTTGACTGTGATAAAAATATATATATATATATATATATATATATATATATATATATATATATATATATATATATATATATATATCTATATATATATTTACAATAATCTCGGGATATGACATCCCTTTACTTATTTTTTTAGCCCAAGGGTTAGCTCAATTGGTCGAGTCTCCGTTGTTAAGTGCCTCGCCGATCGGGAGGTCACAAGTCAGTTCTCCTCAATGCCCTTGAGGTTAGGCGCTGCTAGTCTAGTTGGTAGACTTTTAAAAATTCCCTTCCGGATTGATGTGCTCCAATTTATCCGTGGATGTAAGAGCCACCTAATATCCGTAAACCACAACGTAAAAAAAATAAAAAATAAAAATCCTTTTATTTTTTATATAATCTTCATCGATATAAAAATAATATGACCCAATAACCTAACTATATAGTATTTCAATCTCTATAAATAACACTTCGCAATGCACATGTTAAATTAAAAATATATTGTATTACATTAAACATTATAATATGACCCAATGAACCTAATTATATAGTATTTCAATCTCTATAAATAATGCTTCGCAATGCACATGTTAAATTAAAAATATATTGTATTACATTAAACATTCATAAATATTGTAACTAATATTCAAAATCAAAGCACAATTTTGGTAAATATTTAATTTTCTTGGTAAAAAAAGATACATGTGAAGTTATAAATGTTTCTTAACACTATTTTTTACTTTCGTCTAAAGCATTTATCTTAAAATATATAATTATTATTTATTTAAATTTTTATATAACCTTTTTTTCATACTAATTTTAATTATCTTATATTTTTTTACATTTACTTTAACGCTGCATATCTATATTTCATAGATATTTATTTCACATAACATTACATAATTACATATTTAACACATTAGTTTGGCAGGTTTAACTGGTATATATTTTTAATATTTTTGTATATTTCACATTTCCTTATTTAGGTAACATTAATTTTCTTAAAGGTTATGTTCCTTTATCATTTTACCTTTCTTTAATTATTATGAAAATAGTGGAGTTGCGTTTCTTTGCACCATACTAACTTATATCATAGTTATTTGCGTTGCATTTATTTGTTGTACTTATGCATTCAGTTGTTTGATTTTTTATTATGCAAAAAGTTATAATCTTTATTTTAATATAAAATAAAATTTAGATTTTTTTTAAGTGTTCAACTAAAAATGGACAGATTAATAAGAATATAATTTTATAATTAATTTACATCTCATTTCTTATTCTTTAAAAAATTAATCATCAATCTTATTTTTATTTTTATTTTTATTTTTAATTATCAACTTTATTTATTTTTCCTGAAAAGAAAGAACTACAATTGTTATCTATAATTTAAAACGTGAAAGATAAATATTTAAAATAAATCTTATTTTTTTTATCAAAATTAAATATTTAATATAAAACTTAATTTTATGTCAAAATTAAATACATTAATTTTATGGAGTTGTTTTATTTTTAAGGGGGAGGACAATGAAAACTACCATCTCAATATCCATATTTTTTCCTTTATATTTTAAGGGTTCAAAGAAAAATTAGAAATAATGGAATACATTAATAAGAATATAATTATATAATTAATGTACATCTCATTTCTTATTCTTTAAAAAATTAATCATCAATCTTATTTTTATTTTTATTTTATAATTATCAAATTTATTTATTTTTCCAAAAAGAAAGACTTACAATTGTTATCTATAACTTAAAAGGTGAAAGATAAATATTTAAAATAAAACTTACTTTTTTATCAAAATTTAATATTTAATATAAAATTTATTATTTTTTGGGTCAAAATTAAATACATTAACTTTATGGAGTTGCTTTATTTTTAAGGGGGAGTACCATCTCAATATCCATATTTTTTCCTTTATTTTTATATATTTCCTTATTTTTACTTAGCAAAATGTCCAATTTTTTTATTTAAATCTAATTATTATTTTCCTAAAACAAATAAATATCCGAATACATCAGGATAAGTATCCAATCCTAAAATATTACAAATTCTACATAAACATATTATATTCTCATATTCTAAAACTTAAATGTATTTAAATTTCATTCATTTAAAAATAATTTTAGTTAATAAAAAACAACTTTATTTTAATTAATTTTATCTTCAGATAAAAACAAACATATATAATAGGATTCTCTCATAGTTTATATTATATAACTAAACACATTAATTCTTTGAAAGTCTATTTGATAGATATGTTTGTTTTTATGTTGAGATGAGTATAGATCAATTTTAATTTCTTATTTATCAAATCCCAATACTAATTAAATCAATTTTTCTATTTGTAAATTTTTTTTAAGTACAAAATTTTAAAAAAAAAAAATTGTATATTGAAATAATTAATCTTTCTCAACGCTTTATACATCTTAAATGAATTTGTATTAATTATTTATAATATTATTTATATTATATATAAATTTCACATATTTATATATAAATATTCTTATTTTAGTTTAATTAAAATCTTTATAATACATATATAACTAAGGTATAGTAATTTTTTTTGCATGTTTTATAAATTGAATTAAGTAGATTTATTAATTTTATTAATTTTTATAACTAAATTGAGTTGAGTTGCTTTCTCACCTTAATAATATAAATAATTCATGAGAATTTTCGAAAAAATCATATAGAGAGTATTTGGTCGACCCGTTTAGAACCAACCAGTGTGGTTCATCTTTAGGACAAGATGAAGAGACAAATCTCAGAGGAAGGTTAAATAAGAAGATAAGTCAACCTAACGATCAGAAGAAAAAACCTATCTTCTTATTTAACCTTCCTCTAAGATCTGTCTCTTCATCTTATCCTCTTCATCTTATCCTGAAGGTGAACCACACTGGTTGGTTCGAAACGTGTCGTCCAAATACTCTCTATGTGATTTTTCCCGAAAATTCTCATAAATTAACAAATTATGGATCACAAAAACTTGAATTCGAATAATATATATAATATTATAAAGAACCATTTAACCTATATCTAATCTATATTAAATTATAAGTCCCTCTTATAAAAAACCAACTTAAATCTCTCAATATACCAAACATTTAATACAAATTTACACATGAAATTTTTTATCTCTTCCCCTATTTAATAAATTAGTAGTTAAAATTAATAAATCACACTAATAAATTTATATTAAAGTTTTAAGATAAGGCATTGAAGCGACATTTCTTCCGGAGTTCATGTTCACACTTATAGCTTCAATGTTCCGAAGAGAACATATGAGACGTGCGTGGTATTTAACACTTCATTTCTAACCGCCTCGGCGAAAACAGAGAGCATTTACGATGAGCGTCAAAAGCCACGACGAAACGCGTGTGCTCATACGACAGGAAGCGACAGGACGACAGGAGCCATGACTTCGGCCTCCACTGTCTGATGGTAGGCAGGCAAACAAACAGACGCGTCAAAAAGAGCGCCACGTCGGACACTGTTGACGACATCAACATGCAAACCGTGTGCCCACAAGACTTCCCCATCTCCTGTCGAGAATGATGGCCGTCTAACTCAGGGGTGTCGGTACCACTTGAAAATTGCTGCCCACCAAAATCACGAATTGTATCTGACGTTACTCTCCAAATTTTCTGATCTATATTCATTGATGGTTTGAAGCTAGAGGAAATAAAGTAGGTCTAATTCCATAGATTAAATAATTAAATTAACGTAAAAAGGAAATTTCTGAATTAAAATGAAAATTATATATGAATTTTTTTTGTTAACCATATAGTGAATCGGTAACTACCAGGCCTAATCTATGGGAGACCCAGGATCAAACCTCATAGCTGCCACTATAACACCAAGAGCATAACCAACCACCTATAGAACAAAAATTTAGGTGGTTTGGGGTAGTTTAATTGGTCATGTTTGTTGAAATGAAATCTTACTGAATCAAAAGTCTAGGGTTCAAATCTTGTGCTATCTCAGGGGAAAAATTGGACACACATTTTATAAATTAAATAGTTAAATTATTATATATAAAATATCACTTATCTATCAGATTGTTTGCTTAGAACCACTTCTCGGAAAATCATATGTAGTTTTTTTGGTCGACACGTTTTGAAACAGTGGTTTGTAATGCATCGACAAAAACACTATATATAATTGATCTAAAAAATCGACATATGATTTATTGTCTCTACCTATTTTGATAATAAAATAGAAAAAATAATTAATAAAAAAATAGCATTCAACCATATATTTATTATTTAAGACCAAAAAATTAGCATTCAACCAAATATTTATTATTTAAGACCAAAAAATTATTTTTTAAAACCACTTTCTTCCCGAGCCAAATTCAATATTAAACTTGAGACTAATTGATTGATTGATTTTAAAGTCGTTCACAATACTAAAGGTTCTAAAAACCTTTTATATATATATATATATATATATTAACAACTCTAGCTCATCTCCATACTATTTTCAATGTCAGATCTTTTTTATACACCAAGAGATTAACAACTCTAGGTCATCTTTATACTATTTTGAATATCAAATCTTTTTTATAAATTTTGACTAGAAAATTAGCAACCTAATTGATTATCGTCTTTAGATATTTTCACGGTAAGATGGAAAAATAAATTGATGAAGGGATGGCATTCAACAAAGTATTTCATATTTAGGACCCTTGTCCCTTTCTTTTGATGGAGGGTTTAACCGTTACAGACTCCGGCCAACTATTTTCTTTGTGAACGTTATACCGTTTTACGGCAGGACGGTATGCCCACAAACGCCTGAAAATGCGTGTGGCAGTCTCGGTCAACGGAATCAATTCTCTCCGTGTTCCAATAACGCCGTCCTGTCCACCGTCGGGAATGATAAGTCGTGTAAAGGGCGATCCCCCTCTGGATCCTGGATGACCATCGTTGCGTATTTAAATAACGGATTTAATGAGATTGCTTTCTATATATTTTTATGCCTTAAGGCGTTTCTCTCTGTAATGAATTCTCCAAATGTCTTTCTGTCTTAATCGTAGCCGTTAAATCTTTTGTTAGACGATTGAACAAAAATCAGCTTTGTGATTTAATAAAAAATGTTTTAAAACATTGAAAAACTTTTAAAAACGTTCCACTTTCCCCTTGACATCTGTGCGCCGAGCTTCCGGGAGAGTTTGTGGAGTTTATGGTTGTTTCCGTTTACGGTTTCATGGAATTTATGGTTGTTTCAGTTTACGGGCTCCAATCTCTGTTTGTATAGTCGAATCGGCATTGGCAATGGCATCCCCTGTATCCTCATGCCCCCAAAACCCTTCTGAAACTGAAATCTGGATAGAAATCGCGCAAACGGGTGAAGGGAAACCGCGATACGACTCCACCAGCATTCAAACCTGGAGAGATGCCCTTTCTCGTGTTGCAGAAATCACAGCCCGGGAGCGGTTTGCCGAGCTTCCGTGTCTTGCACCTAAAAAATTAACGGCACACTTTCTTTGCAGGCTCTTGGTTGTCTTGCTATTTTGTTTCTGTTACCAAGCATTTCCCCTGTTTTCGTCATTTGGTTTGTGAACTGCTTCAGCAATGAGTCGCCCATTAATTTAATTCGTAGGCAAGCATTTAATTTATTTATGATACTAATTCATTGCATGACATTGTTAACGGATGTTGGGTGGCTCTCGAGGCACACCTCCAGATGTGGTAACCTGGCTCCCAGTTGCTTCTCCCTGACGGAAGGAAATAGTGCCTTCGTTTCCCAGTTGCTTCTCCCCGACGGACGGAAATAGTGCAGAATCCCTGCAACTTCAACGTTTCTCGGTATCTAGACCCTGCTCTGCACCGGATTACCAAGAAAATCCTAAATTCCTTGCTGGCTTGGTTGCTACGCTGTAGTACTGTGTACAATTTTGACTGCATGGAGGTTCTCCACTCACCGCCGGCTCAGGTAATGTTTCCTTTTCTAAAATTGTTGGCCAGTTTCTTTCCCTTTTATTTTCTGAGCTATATGTCTTCTATCGAGCTAAACCCTAACAGGCAGGCTGTTTTCGCAGGTAAAGAGGGCAACCACCAGGGTCGTTGGCTCCAATAATTTACCCAGAAGCGATGATTTTCCATTCCCAGGTTGGCATTCGAGTAACTCTTAGTCTTTCACTGCAGTCTGTCTGTCATATTTACCAGTCCTCAGAGGACTACGGTTCGGTGAACTGTGTATGGGAAACCTCCAAGGTTCTCGACCTGCTCTTTATTGTATGATGTTTTTCTTTGCGGTTTCGTACTTGCGACATGTCTGAGGGTTTAGGCTCCAAGCCTTTCCTCGGCTGGGTTGCGATATGGGTTTTGTTTTCTGAATCGGTTACCATACTCAAACTGTACATTATTTTTACGTTGATGATGTTAAGCTTGTTTATAGCTCTGTTGCTGCTTGTTAATGACATGTACAGAATACTATTTAATCACCATCTCAATTAATGGAGTTATACTTGTGGTTAACGCTGCTACTTACTTGTTTAATATGACAAATTTATTAGTTATCTACAGTTCTATTACAACAAGTCCGGTCTTGTTTTTGTTTTGATTTGACTGATGGCACACAGATTGAAAGATTGAAGGGTTAGGCTCTCCTTGCCGCTAAGGTTATGCTGACAGTTTAATCCTTGTTTTCTATTGCTTACGGGTCCCTTGCTCCAGACATTTCGATCGAGCATCATTCATTACTACTTTAACAATAGCGTAGACTGTATTGTTACCTGGAGATGAAATTCGTATATCTAAATCAGTTTTAAAGTGTCTTTTTCGGTCACAAGTTAATTCCAAAACTGGTGTGTATTTCCAACCCTTCTTTTCGGCTACCCTCTGAGAGGGGTTTCACTCTAATTAATCCTACAGACCTCTTTTACATACCAGGGTGGAAACCCGATACCCCCTTTCCCTTGTTATGCAACTATGATCGTACATAGGTGCAGTTCTATCCTCAGTGCGGTGGCAGGATAGTCTCCTTACAGCACTCTAGAATGTCAACCAGATATTTTCATGTTAAATTGTTCTGTTTCTAAATGAATATCAGTAATCTACATTGAATTCCTGTGTTTCCAGAACTGCAACAGGATATTGTCATTTAATTATAGAATACTTACTTAATTAGTAAACTATTCTGAGATTGGAATTTTTTTTGTTTATCAAATCATGCTTCACAGCCTACAAACCCCATCACTACTCTGTTTCCAGAACATTCATATACAGATATAGAAATTATTTCAATAACGGTTCCTGCTTTTTGTTTAGAAGAATTTCCTACGATATCACATATGTTCTCCTAACTGTAATAGAGCCTTATATCACATAGTTAATTCATCAGATAATTAACAGGAAAATATCACTACTTATCTGCAGTGTAGGACAATCAGAAGATGGAATAAGGATGGGACTACTCCTCCCTTCCTTCCAACGGATTTGACAATTACATCCAAATTCCCCCCTAGCTCCACTTCGAGCACAGTTTCATAGGTAGACTATCGGAATGCCTTCCAAGACCTCAAGACCCTCCTGGCCTAGTCTGGAATACCAGATTTAACTCTGATCAGAGAGTTTCCACTGGCTCTAGCCAGCTCAAGGCAACCCTCTTGGAAGTTTTACTCAAGCTCTCTCTTTCAGGTAGTTTTCTTCTCCTTCTGACCAACCCCTGCTTGGTCCCTCCTGAGATCTTCTATATCTCCGGGGTCAAGGAAACTTTTCTATCTCCCGGGTCAAGGAAAAGAAAGGAGATAACTGCCTTTTCCCAACTGTGTCTGGAAATTCAGAATTAGTTAATGAGTCCCATCCGCATGCCAACTTCTCAACTGTTTTTTTTCTTTATTACTTCTATCTAACAAATCAATATTTGTTATCAATCCTTGTTTTTTTTAAATGGTTTCATTCACAATAACGATTAAAAAGTCAATGATAGAAATTCACTTTCAGATCTGAGGGTGTTACAGATAATCTCTCCTTGGGAGAGGATTTCAGGGGCCTAGTCAATGTCCCGTGTGGTGCTGAATGTGAGGAGGTGATTTATCTTTCACTGAATTGTCCATTGGGAGAAGATTTCAGGGGCCGTGTGCTGAATGTGAGGAGGTGATTTATCTTTCACTGAATTGTCCATTGGGAAAGGAATGATTTCAGGGGCCTAGTCAATGTCCCCTGTGTGGTGCTGAATGTGAGGAGGTGATTTATCTTTCACTGAATTGTCCATTTGGTAAAGTTGTTTGGGAAGAAAAATTTTCCGTGTATATAAGCAGTTCCATAATCAATTTATTAATTGAATGATTATAAGAAATTGGGTTTGTGTGTATTTATCAACCAATCTCATAGAAAAATAGTGCAGCTCACTCTTAATTTGATTTTCAACATTTAATACTAAAATAGCATAGTTTAGAAATGTATATTTTTCAATGCTCAAGGAATATAGTTATTTTTTAAAACTTATCGGTAGAATAATATTCTTTTTGAAAAATAAATAAATGTTATATCATTAAAAATTTACAATAAATCTTTAAAAAGTAAATAAATGTTATATCATTGAAAATTTACAATATTATTTGTATATTTATTAGTTTGATAAGTCAAGTAAATGTGTCCATATAAGCTTATCGGGCTTATATCAATTACATTTAATAATCTAATTGTCCTAGTAAAGAACACAATTATTATATCAATTACATTTAATAATCTAATTGTACTAGTAAAGAACACAATTATTATATGATAGTTAGTTTTATAAACGATAAGATAATAATCAATATCAATAATAATTTGAAAAATGAATTTAGCAACTTTATCCTTATATGTAAAAAGAAGTTTAAAAATTAAGTTAAATTTTTAGATTTTTAAAAATATTTATCTATATCAACATATTTGATATAAAAATAGTTGGTTAGTTTTTTCTAAAATTATATTAATTTTTATAAATTTAAACATCTTTATAAAAACGTAAAACGTTATGCACTAATCAATCAATGTTTTACAAATTTATTTATTTTTCATAAAAATATCTCAGTGGTTACGATTTTAAAACTAACATTGATTCTCCCAGATCTTTACTCTTTAATAAGCATGGATGCTTGAATTTTTTCGGTTGAACCTTATATATAAATTACGTTTAAGGTACAGCCAAAACCAAAACATGATTCAAGCTTTCATAAATTCAGATCCAATCTGATACTGCTCCAACTGCAAATACTGGGCAGATCAAAGGGGGTCAATTTAAGGAATTTAACTTGTGATATGGCCTTCAAACTATCTGCCTCTATCACTGGAGCAGCATGGATTTTATTAGCTTCTTTGGTTTCTGTGTTGTTGCAGGCCTCCGTGTGTTCTTCAGCCAGCAACAACCCCATTGACAACTGCTGGAACAATGGAAACTGGAAACAAAATCGACAGAAGCTGGCAGATTGCGCCTTAGGCTTCGGAAGCGCAGCCAAAGGAGGAAAAGCAGGACAAATATGCACAGTCACCACCCCAGAGGACGATGCCGCAAATCCACCAGCTGGTAGTTTGAGATATGGGGTGACACGTAAGAATCCACTGTGGATTGTTTTTGCTAAGGAATGCATTGCTTGATAGTCTCTGGTTATCCGCAGAAGGCACACCCATCAGAGATGATCAGTCATGAATATATCAGTAAAGCTGACCAGCATGAAATGTTTCTTGGTTTAGGGTTTCTTAGGGTTTTTCATTTTCTTGGTTTAGGTATGGAACTCGAAAAGTTTCAGGGCTTTTCCAGTTTATGATCTCGAAAAAAATCAGTTTAAGTCAGTTTATTTAAGTCGTATAGAGAGTCGGGGATAGTATGCTTGTAGTTGCCTTTCGCAACAACTTTAAAAAACTCCTCCTTCACGGAGGTTGACTGCTCCAGCTATTTTTTTCTTTGCTGATTTTGGATGATGCGAATTTTGTGGCGTTTCCTTGTGTTGAGGCAGTTAGGATTTTTCTTGAAAATAAATTGGTGAATATTGTCATTTTCATTCCTCGATGAAGTTTTGTATGGAGACTCGGGGATAATATGCTTGTAGGCTTTTGCATCTTTTAAAAACATCGGTTGATCTTGTCATCCCTGGAATTCTTTCTCATCTCGTTTTCTGAATGGGCTGTAATTCTACTTCACCCATTTTACTTGTCTTTGGACGCAGGTATATAAGCTTTCATTGAGTCGGAGAGAATTAATCAGATTTTCTTGCTCAGAAATACCTTAACAGATCCCATACGTCAGTGCGTGTTTGGTAGGGTATCGACATAACACCTCAACACATCCAACGCAACCTCTGTGCCAGGGAACAGGCTTTTAACACTTGTATATATATATATATATGCGCTTGTAACAGTGATAAGGACTTGGCCTCTTCTTCAATACACAAAATAGGGTTCCTTGATTTTACTAATATAGATGACATAGGATGCCCACTGATTGTCTTTTCAAGGCTTGCAAATATATGCATACAAAATCTCGACTTCCTTAAATTATGAAGGGCCTTAGAACTGTCCTTTAAAATATTCTCCGCTTCCTTACAAATATGTGGAATGAGAAGTCCACCACCTTTCTTCTTTTATAGCCCGGAGATCAAGAAATCACAGCCCCAATGACCTATACTGGTTGGCCAAATTCACAGAGCATGATAGTATATAGCAGTGCTTTATGTGAAATAGGCTTCTTGGCCTTATTACAAGCACAAGGAATAAGTAGGCATCTTCTTAGATAAAACAATCGACATTAACAAAACTTTTTCTCTTCAATAACTCAAAGAACAAAGAGGCATGAATAGGTCGGATTCACTGTCTGAATTGAAGAGCGAGAGAGAATATAAGACAAAGTTCACTGAGCCATAACATTTTTGCCTCCATACCACAAGATCGAGAACAGAGTAATCCTTTCTCCAAGGTTGGCTTCATGAAATGACCTTTGGCATATTCTTGTGTTCTTGCACTTTTCTTGGCCTCTTAGGAGAATAAAGTTCTTTTCAAAAGACTTATCCAAAAGCATACTTATGCCGAGAATGTAAAAGAGAGATAGCTCCATTGCATAGCAGACCTTTATTGTTTCTTGTGCTCAGAACAATAGGAACACTTGGCTCCTTCTTAATGGTTCAGAGAACTAGGCCAACAACTCGGTTCTTCATTGCTCCATAGGACTCTCTTTAATTCATTGATCAAATCCAAATAAATATATGTATCCCTAGAGTCACTTATTTGATCCTCAACAAATTTGCTTGTTGGACATCTTTGTTTACAAGACTTGAATTTATGTGAGCACAGGTGACTGGATGGAAGGACTGCTAGCTTCAGAATTCTGATGCAGAGGTGCCAAAGGGATCAGATCTTCAAACATACTGTTGACTGCTTTATCCAATGAGAAGATTGGACTCAGATCAACAAATTCTTAAAACAAAACTCTTCATTGACTTCTTATCATGACACGTGGTTTAGCTGCTGAAGGAGGACTTTAGCATCTTCAGATTTGATTAATGGCCTTCATGAGCTATTTAGCCCAGCTCTTGCATATACCTAGACTTGTATTATTTTTCGAGACCTCTCATGTTTTCTAAGGCTTGCAACAAGATACTTCAAATACATTAACAGTCCACTGCTTCATCTCTTGAGATTGCATTCCTCCTCTTGCTTGGGCTTGACCTCAGCTAGCTCTAATACCATGTTAATTTTTGAGTTAACATGTTCTTTGCTTAGGTCAGAGGTCAATTACTTCATTAATCCATTAGCCCATTATTAATTCCATTAATCCATTAGCAATCACATTGACCATTATCACATGACAGTAACTGATGAAAAAACATCAAACATAAATGCAAAAGACAAGCCAAGACAAGAGGACACCATGATTTAGACTTAAAGCCAGGGCAAAACCCGACAAGGGGGAAAACCCACAGATCTTTTCTTCTTGATAATATCAAGTGTTCACAGAGAGAGAAATCATTAAGTACAATGATACATTAGTCAAACTCAATATATTGACTTGCCATAGATGATCCCAATCAAATGTCCAAAAGTCAAAGTCACATATGCAGAAGTCAACAACAGTCAAAGCTATCCTAACCAGTCAGCAGTCAACAGTTAACAACTCAGTCAAATCAGCCCAATCTATTCAGTAAAAGGAGAGATAAATTCACCCTCTCTAGGCAGTGAAAATGCAGTCAAGGCAGCCTTCAAAATTCTGGTCAAAACTTGGTCAACAATCTGCAGTTAACCCTGCCTCAGACCTGTGGTCAAACACCTCAGTTTGTGCTTGGTTCCTCTGCTCACAAGTGCGGCCTAGCTAGCAGAGTAATAATCCATCAAAGTCGTAGTCAAATAGTTGGTAAAAGTGCCTAGTCAATGCTGCTCTGTGTACTGGAAAAGTCAACCGCAGAAAATCACAGGAAATCCGTCCTCCAAAAAATTGCACGTAAGGGAGAGAGATAGTTTCTCAAAGAAAGTTGAATCCATCATGAGAGGAAAGAGAAAATCATGTGTGATGATGCAAAAATGGAGTGAACTCATCTTATATTTATACAATTCAATGTGGGTCAAAGGTCACGTCTTTTGGGCTTCATGAGCCTACATGACTGCAGGGCTGACCTTGACCAAAACCAACATTGTGGGCTTGACTTCAAATATACATTTCTGCCTGTCAGAATCCATCATGCTTTAGGTCAAAATTGGTCCTCTCGAGAAGAGGAATCCAATGCCATTATCATCTCATACAAAGGAGTCGTCCATAGTGGAATTTGACCTTAGTTGACCATTTTTAACAATTGCCTATACAGGACATCTAGTTAAAAGACTAATTTTACTCTCAATAAACATTGGAAAAAAACTTCTCTTGATCCAGTTTGAATCAACTTACTAGAACTACTGCTGCACTTCATTCATCCACAGAAGCCACTTAAAAATGCTTGAAATACCTTAACAGATCCCATACGTCAGTGCGTGTTTGGTAGGGTATCGACATAGCACCTCAACACATCCAACACAACCTCTGTGCCAGGGAACAGGATTTTAACACTTGTATATGTGTAGATATACATATATGTGTGTGTGTGTGTGTGTGTGTGTGTGTGTGTGTGTGTGTGTGTGTGCTTGTAACAGTGATAAGGACTTGGCCTCTTCTTCAATACACAGAATAGGGTTCCTTGATTTTACTAATATAGATGACATAGGATGCCCACTGATTGTCTTTTCAAGGCTTGCAAATATATGCATACAACATCTCGACTTCCTTAAATTATGAAGGGCCTTAGAACTGTCCTTTAAAAGATTCTCCGCTTCCTTACAAATATGTGGCATGAGAAGTCCACCACCTTTCTTCTTTTATAGCCCGGAGATCAAGAAATCACAGCCCCAATGACCTATATTGGTCGGCCAAATTCACAGAGCATGATAGCATATAGCAGTGCTTTATGTGACATAGGCTTCTTGGCCTTATTACAAGCACAAGGAATAAGTAGGCATCTTCTTAGATAAAACAATCGACATTAACAAAACTTTTTCTCTTCAATAACTCAGAGAACAAAGAGGCATGAATAGGTCGGATTCATTGTCTGAATTGAATAGCAAGAGAGAATATAAGACAGAGTTCACCGAGCCATAACATTTCTGCCTCCATACCACAAGATCGAGAACAGAGTAATCCTTTCTCCAAGGTTGGCTTCATGAAATGACCTTTGGCATATTCTTGTGTTCTTGCACTTTTCTTGGCCTCTTAGGAGAATAAAGTTCTTTTCAAAAGACTTATCCAAAAGCATACTTATTCCCAGAATGTAAAAGGGAGATAGCTCCATTGCATAGCAGACCTTTATTGTTTCTTGTGCTCAGAACAATAGGAACACTTGGCTCCTTCTTAATGGTTCAGAGAACTAGGCCAACAACTCGGTTCTTCATTGCTCCATAGGACTCTCTTTAATTCATTGATCAAATCCAAATAAATATATGTATCCCTAGAGACACTTATTTGATCCTCAACAAATTTGCTTGTTGGACATCTTTGTTTACAAGACTTGAATTTATGTGAGCACAGGTGACTAGATGGAAGGAAGCTTCAGAATTCTGATGCAGAGGTGCCAAAGGGATCAGATCTTCAAACATACTGTTGACTTCTTTATCCAATGAGAAGATTGGACTCATATCAACAAATTCTTAAAACAAAACTCTTCATTGACTTCTTATCATGACACGTGGTTTAGCTGCTAAAGGAGGACTTTAGCATCTTCAAATTTGATTAATGGCCTTCATGAGCTATTTAGCCCAGCTCTTGCATATACCTAGACTTGTATTATTTTTCGAGACCTCTCATGTTTTCTAAGGCTTGCAACAAGATACTTCAAATACATTAACAGTCCACTGCTTCATCTCTTGAGATTGCATTCCTCCTCTTGCTTGGGCTTGATCTCAGTTAGCTCTAATACCATGTTAATTTTTGAGTTAACATGTTCTTTTCTTAGGTCAGAGGTCAGTTACTTCATTAATCCATTAGCCCATTATTAATTCCATTAATCCATTAGCAATCACATTGACCATTATCACATGACAGTAACTGATGAAAAAACATCAAACATAAATGCAAAAGACAAGCCAAGACAAGAGGACACCATGATTTAGACTTAAAGCCAGGGCAAAACCCGACAAGGGGGAAAACCCACAGATCTTTTCTTCTTGATAATATCAAATGTTCACAGAGAGAGAAATCCATAAGTACAATGATACATTAGTCAAACTCAATATATTGACTTGCTATATATGATCCCAATCAAATGTCCAAAAGTCAAAGTCACATATGCAGAAGTCAACAACAGTCAAAGCTATCCTAACCAGTCAGCAGTCAACGGTTAACAGCTCAGTCAAATCAGCCCAATCTATTCGGTAAAAGGAGAGAGAAATTCACCCTCTCTAGGCAGTCAAAATGCAGTCAAGGCAGCCTTCAAAAGTCTGGTCAAAACTTGGTCAACAGTCTGCGGTTAAACCTGCCTCAGACCTGTGGTCAAACACCTCAGTTTGTGCTCGGTTCCTCTACTCACAAGTGCGGCCTAGCTGGCAGAGTAATAATCCATCAAAGTCGCAGTCAAACAGTTGGTCAAAGTGCCTGGTCAATGCTGCTCTGTGTACTGGAAAAGTCAACCGCAGAAAATCACAGGAAATCCGTCCTCCAAAAAATTGCACGTATGGGAGAGAGATAGTTTCTCAAAGAAAGTCGAATCCATCATGAGAGGAAAGAGAAAATCATGTGTGATGATGCCAAAATGGAGTGAACTCATCTTATATTTATACAATTCAATGTGGGTCAAAGGTCATGTCTTTTGGGCTTCATGAGCCTACATGACTGTGGGGCTGACCTTGACCAAAACCAACATTGTGGGCTTGACTTCAAATATACATTTCTACTTGTCAGAATCCATCGTGCTTTAGGTCAAAATTGGTCCTCTCGAGAAGAGGAATCCAATGCCATCATCATCTCATACAAAGGAGCCATCCATAGTGGAATTTGACCTTAGTTGACCATTTTTAACAATTGCCTATACAGAACATCTAGTTAAAAGACTAATTTTACTCTCAATAAACATTGGACAAAAACTTCTCTCGATCCAGTTTGAATCAACTTACTAGAACTACTGCTGCACTTTCTTCATCCACAGAAGCCACTTGAAAATGCTTGAAAATAAACTCTCTGTAAGGGCCATTGTCAATAAAAATATTTGCAGTGGAGGCCCTCAGCCCAACAACCATTTTAGCCAGCCTTGGAAGGAAAATAGTTGAGTTCAAACATGATGAAAATTTAATTCCCTGTATACAAAAGCATGTATTAGGTGTTGATAATGGCTAGAAATATGAACTGAAGATGTATATACCTCCTTCTGTACAAAAATGAACAGAAGAGGCAGAGGTATAAGGTTCACGTCGAATTTTCTTGCAAGTTAAATCCATTGTAGGATGTGAAATGAAGTGTCATAATGCTAAGTGCAAAAAAGAGGGGAAGGAAGAAACTAATAATTTCATAAATTTTAGTGTTCTATCTGTACCTTGATTTGTTCTAATAAAATAAATATTAATTGTTTGACGGCATCTAGGGAGCTATCTGGTAATAATAATATTATTAGTATTAGTATTATAATAATAATAACAACAATGGAAAGGTGGGGAAAGAAGAAACTAATAATTTCATAAATTTGGACCTTTTATCCTAGCTTTATTTGTTCTTTAGATCCAATTAATATTTTGTAGATCCAACTTATGGTGAACCAGCAGCTTGAAAGCCAATTGCAAGTCATTCAGCCAACAACGATCTATAAGCATGCCATAGTATTATGTCTCTGCATATTCACATTAGTGATTCCACTGTCATATTATTATTCCCCACTTGGACAGAGCGATGACACAAAGGGTTTCTACATGTTGACCAACCATGTAAATTGGATCTTATAAATTAAAATTCTTGTTTTCTAGCCTTCTATTTCTGTAGATATCAATTGTGTAGTTGATGGCATACTTTTTATAAATTCTTCCACAAACTATTATTATTTACAAAATATTCATTTTCAGAATAAACATAACTAACTATTGTAATTGTAACTCATTATCATCCACCCTTGCTTTCAACAATGTCCATTCACATGTCCCTATTCTTCCCCACTCTATGCTATTCTTCCCCACTCTATACATGTCTCTATTCTTCCCCACTCTATGCCTTACGGCGTTTCCTTTGCAACATAAGGTGCAAATGCTAGTTTATTTAAACTCGTCTTCCCTCTCCTCCAACGTCTTCTAGGATGCTTTTTAGGGTTTGAAACATGAAACGATGGATGTGAAGTGATGGTGTTCATCATCTTTTTGTATTAATAGTGCATTAATAAAGGGTGTATATACTTGGTGTTTCGCATGAAATTCTGTTGTTGGTGAAGGTTTAATGGGTGTATGTATTTGGTGTTTCGCATGCAATTCTACCATTGGTGAAGGTTTAATGAATTGATGGATGTCGAAAGTATTTGCGAAGAAAGGGATGGAGGAATTGAGAGTTTCTCATTGTTTTGGTTTAGTAGTTCGGTAGTAAATCCCAATGGTGGATTCCTAGAGAAGAAGGTGAGTCCCTTGCTTCTCAAGCTTAGTAATTCCATAGGCCTCGGTGTGGGCGGGTTCTCATCCCAAAAGGGAGGTTTGGAGTCTTGAGTTGCTAAAACCTGGTCCTCTGGTAAGATTTTCTTGGCTCGATTGCGTCGAAGTGAGGAGACAATGACTTTTTGCAAGAATTTCTTGCTAGCAATTAGAAGTGGTAAGCCCTGTGTAATTTTTTTGGTCATGTCTTCTTCAAAATAGTTTGGTTTGTGTGGTTCTAATGGGAAAATAAGAAATCGGGGTTTAGTGTCCAACTAGTGAATGTGTCTTGTATTCTGAGGGTTGGGGTCTTTGGAGGCTTCATAGCAACATTTGGATCGTGTATTCTAAGTCTGTGTCTTCTAAGAAAAGTTGGAATTAGGGTTTTGAGTCCAAGAGTGGCTTGGGGACCTTGGGTAACAGGGTCAACCTCGTGATGGGGGTGGGGTCTATTTATTGCTCTTCGAGATTTTAAGTGTTGTAGGGTCTAGGTCCTAGGGTTCCACTTGGTGTTCTCAATGGTTAAGGGGTATGAGTTTTTAATTGATATGGAGTTTCCCATCTCCTTACTTGGTGAATTTGTGTCAGAAGTCAATTCATGTGGTTGTTTTTACGATGAAGTTCTTTGGTGGTACTTGGGTCTTGCAAAGGTTGAGTCGAGTTAGTGACTTTGTCCCTTTTCAAGTAGAGGCAACCCTTTCAAAGAAGCGAAAGTACCCTCTTATGTTCCTATGATACCACCTAGGTAGAGAAGGAGAGGCGGGAGGGGAGGAGGAGCCAGAGCTCAATCGAGCCAACGAGGTGCCAAGTTGTTTGCTCATGACTCGATGATGTCCTATTTTAATGTCATTCCCGCTGAGACACACCAGGAGATTTGTGAGCTATAGATTAAAGCTTGTGAAGAGAGACAATCTCTCTCGGACTCGGAATCGTAGGAGGACAAGTCAAAATGGATTCTAAACCCTAGCTATACGAGGGAGAAGCATAAACAGTACATGAATTTAGTGGTGTTGCATGTTGAGAAATGGCAACAAGAAATTCCAGTTTAATTTGTCATTGAATTAAATTGTTAATTAAAATTGAATTCTATTCTCCTAGAAACTTGTAAATAGTTAATTAAGTTTAATTAACTTAATTAACTTAGGAATTTTGAGTTGGAAGTCTTTCTATAGTCATGTATATATTCTCCCTAAATTTTAGGGGTCCGAGATGAGTTTATTTGAGTTGTAATTAGATAACTCAGTTTGACTAAGTTATAGATAGTTAAACTAGTTCTAACTGTTTCTGAAACTAGTAGAGGTCTAGTAGTGAGTTGGTGCACTGGTGCATCCTTAGTGCTACTCCAACTAACTAAAGATTCCCTCATGAGAAACTCATGCATGTCAGTGTAGAGAAAGACCCAGTTCAGACTATAGTGTAGGGACAATGTACTATCAATTGTAGAATGATCTAAGTTGTACAGGGCATGCATGCAATCAGAAGAGGACCTAGATTTGGATTGGCAGTTATGGAGGAAAGATTTCCCAATTAAATATGGGTTTATCCTCACAAGAATTGTGTAAGGAAATAGGGACTTGGTAGGCAGTAGAATTGGCTACGTGTTGGTCAGTGCAGGCTTGTGAGGCAGAGAGTTGATCATACTTGTGCAAGAATTGTTCTAGTGAGAACAAGCTTTGTATTATCACTCGGATTTCTGAATAATGCAATAGATAGTCGGAATTTTGAGCAGTGGATTTCCCCAGAGAAAAATTGTGTTGTGTGTCTTTGATTATCTTCCTCTTGTCGATTATTGTTTTCATCGATGTATTGGTTTTCGTTGTTTGAAGAGTGGAGTAGATTCCTGTCTTGTGTTTTAGTACATTACATGAGTTGTGAATCTATAGGAAGAACTACTTGGTATTAGAGCTAAAGATAGTATACTAGAGGAGATTTTAAAGTTTTGAGTTTGGGGTTACAGGTGAAATTTGAATTTACAATACATACTTCAGGATCGACAAATGGCTTTCTACAGTTTGAGGCTCGAGTATGCCTTGGAAGGTAGCTCGAATTATATAGCATGGAAGGACAGGATTGAGGCAGTGTTTGAGGATAATGGCCTCAATGAATTCATTGTTCAAGACGTTCCTAAGTCAGCATCATCGGATGCACAAAATTTGGTTGAATGGAAGAAGTGTGTGGCGAAGGCGAGGCAGATAATCCTTGTGGGAGTTCGAGACCACATTGTCTCGAGTCTCCATGGGAAGGAAACTTTGTATGCTATGTGGAAAGAATTGATAGACCTATTCTAGAACAGCATTGACCATAGGAAGTTGGCATTGAAAGACAAACTTCGAAAATTCAAGATGGAGAAAGGCGAAAACATTCCAAAATACTTGACCAAGTTCACTCACTATTGTGATTAGCTTGGAAGTGTTGGAATAATCGTTGTCAAGGATGATATGGTGAGCCTAGCTCTCTTAGGACTTCCCAAGATTTGGAATATCTATCAGGACTCTGTTAATGGGAGGGAGAATCTGTTAGGTTGGGAACAACTATGGTCAAATTTGATGTAGGAGGAGATTAGAAGGAACCCCAGAGATGGTTCCTCATCAAAGACTGATAATAAGGAAAATTGTGCCTTAGTGGGTAAGGCAAGGAAGGGGAAGGGAAGGCGTCCCATTCCAAATTGGATTCTTGTCATAGAGGCAAGAAGAAAGACATGTCAAAAGTTAAGTGATTTCATTGTCATGAGCTGGGACATTTTGCTACAAATTGTCCGCTCAAGAAGTCTAAGAAGAAGTCCTCAGGAGGAGCGGCGGGTGAGGCTTTCGCCTCTCAATTCAAACTGGAATTTACTCTCATTTCATGCATGGTGTCATCAATGATAAGTAATGTATGGCACCTTGACAGTGGAGCTTCATTCCACATGACTGGTGAAAAGGAGTTGTTCAGTGACCTGGAGGAGAAGGATCTCCAGATGCATATCGATATGGGTGACGACGGGAGGTATAGTGCTACTGGATTGGGCACAATTACTTTTCAGAGGGAGCAGGATGTTCATCTCACCTTGAGAGATGTTATGTACGTGCCCGGGTTGAACAAGAACTTAGTATCGATCACCATATTGGAGGATAGAGGTTATGATGTGGTCTTTAGCAAAGGAAAGGCGTTCCTTTGACACATAGCCATGGGTCAGGTAAAGAAGATAGGGATTCGAGTTAAGAATCTCTATAAGTTGGAGGTAGAGGATTGTGTTGCTTTGAGAACGAAAGAGGAGAAGGTGCAGAGCTGAGACATTGGCAAGTTGTGGCACAAGATATTGGATCACTTGCATAATGGGGCTTTGAAAATCATGCAGCATATCTCTACTGGTCTTCCCAAAGGTACGCTAGAGCAAGTTGATACATGCAAGGGGTGTACTTTGGTAAAATACGCCAAGGCTTCCTTTCACGACAGGGATAGTCGAGCAGAGGCGATTCTAGAGCAAGTCCATTCAGATGTGTGTGGACCATTATTAACATCATCCACGACCAAACATAGGTATTATGTTATATTTGTTGATGACTTTTCTCGTAAATGTTGGATATTTTTCATGTAGAAGAAGGATCAAACTTTCACAAAGTTTTATGAAATTAAAGCATTGGTTGATAAAGAGTCTGGCAAGAAGGTTAAATCTTTGAGGAGTGATAATGGTGATGAGTATGTCTCAAATGAGTTTAAGAACTTATGTGCGACGGAAGGGATTAAAAGGGAGTTGACGACACCCCATAACCCACAGCAAAATGGGGTGGTTGAAAGGAAGAACAGAAGCATTGTAGGTGTAGTATGGGCAATGTTGCATGAGCATGACCTACCACTACACTTGTGGGTTGAGGCAAGCAACACAACTGTTTATTTGCAGAACAGAAACCCGCATTGGATACTTGGGATGAAAACAATAGAGGAGGCTTTCTCATGTAAGAGAACAGCGGCATTTTTGGGTCATGGGTATATTTCCATGTGACCAAAGATGCACGGAAGAAGCTTGAGCCAACAACAGAGTTGGGGATATTTGTGGGGTACATTGCTACAGCTCACAATTATCGGGTGTACTTGTCGACCAAAAGGATGATAGTGGTTCGCAGGGATGTCAGATTCGATGAGGAGAAGGCCATGCGAGTTTCCCTTGAGAGGGAGCTTTAGCTACATGCGGTTGAGGATTTTTTAGCTCCTAAGGTTGATGAGCCTCAGATTGATGTGGAACAGCCACATGTAGAGGATCCGTGACTAGAGACATCCACTAAGAGAGAGTCTTCCAGAGATGGGAGAAAGCACACTAGAGAGGCTGATAGGTTATTGCATGATGCATGGGAGAATGTGGGAGCACCCACATCTCAGCGTAGGCAAAGGAGGTCACCTGAGAGGTACACTGGATACATGGCTCTTATGAGCGATTTTGTTAAGACAAAGCCATCTTCCTTTGAGGAGGAAGTGCATCAACCGATTTGGGTTGATGCCATGGTGGAGGAGTATGACTCCATAGTTCATAACAATGTTTGGGATGTGGTCCCAAGACTGGAGGACAAGTTAGTGGTGAGCTCCTGATGGCTTTACAAGGTAAAGCAAGCTACAAATGGTAGTGTGGAGAAGCATAAGGCCAGGTTTGTGGCCCGTGGCTTTTCAAAGGTAGAGGGGATTGACTATAATGAGACATTTTCTCGTGTTGCAAGGTACTCATCGATCATATCTATATTGAACTATCAGCGCAGATGGGTTGGAAGATACATCCATGGATGTAAAGACAACATGCCTTAATGGCATGATTGAGGAAGAGGTGTACATAGAGCAGCCTGAAGGTTTTGAGACCTTCGACCTTGAGTTGCATGTGCATCGGCTCAAGAGAGAATTATATGGGTTGAAGTAAGCACCCCATGCTTGGTACACCAGGATCGATAACTACTTCACCGGGTTGGGTTTCACTAAGAGTGAAGTGGGTACGAACCTGTACCACATAGTGATGGAAGGAAAATTGTTGATCATTGTGTTATATGTCGATGATTTGATTTTGACAAGTGATGATCAGTTGATCAAGTCTCGCAAGGAGGATCTTGCAAGAGAGTTTTAGATGAAGGACATGGGGCTCATGCATTACTTTGTGGGCATGGAAGTATGGTAGTGTGATGGGCAATTATTTGTGTCTCAAGGAAAGTATGCCAACGAGATACTCAGGAGGTTTCGCATGGAGAGAAGCAAACCCATGGAGAATCCTCTAGCAAGTAACTGGAGGAAGGAGGATGCTACTTCAAAAGAAGTAGTGGAAGCTACTGTTTAAAGGAAAGTTATGGTATCACTCATGTATTTGGTGAAAACACGACCAGATATGTGTTATGTAGTTAACCAGCTTAGACAAGTGATGGTTAGGCCTACCAAGTTGTATTGGAAGGCAGAAAAGCATGTGTTGAGATACCTCAGAGGCACTACTCAATATGGATTGTGGTACAGACAGACAGAGGGAGTGAAGGTTCAAGGCTTCACCAATGCAGATTGGGTAGGGAGTCCGTCTAAAAGGAAGAGCACATCAGGATGGATCTTTAGTATTAGGTCAACAACATTTTTTTGGTATAGCAGGAAACAAAGATCAGTTGCACTCAATTCGGCAGAGGCAGAGTACACAGATACAAGTCAGGTAGCATGTGAGGCCATCTGGATGAGGAATATTTTGGTTGGTTTGTTTGGTCAGTAGATGGATCCAACTGTGATTTACTGCGATAATCAAAGTTGTATCAAACTCTCTAAAAATTCATTTTTTCATGATCGGTCCAAGAATATTTATATCCGATATCATCATCTTTGAGATTGTGTATTGAGGCGAATTATGTTGTTGGAATACATTCCCACGAAGGATCAAGATGCTGACATTTTGACAAAGGCATTGTCAATATGTAAATTCGAGTTTCACAGAGACAGGATCAGGGTAGCTAATAATCCATTTCTTGTTGAGAGGGAGTGTTGAGAAATGACAACAAGAAATTCCAGTTTAGTTTGTCCTTGAATTAAAATCGAATTCTATTCTCATAGAAACTTGTAAATAGTTAATTAAGTTTAATTAGATTAATTAGCTTAGGAATTTTGAGTTGGAAGTCTCTATGTAGTCATGTATATGTTCTCCCTAAATTTTAGGGGTCCAGGATGAGTTTATTCGAGTTGTAATTAGATAACTTTGTTTAACTGAGTTATAGATAGTTAAACTAGTTCTAACTATTTGTGGAACTAGTAGAGGTCTAGTAGTGAGTTGGTGCACTGGTGCATCCTTAGTGCTACTCTAGCTAACTAATGATTCCCTCACGAGAAACTCATGAATGTTAGTTTAGAGAAAGACCCAATTGAGACTAGAGTGCAAGGATAGTGTACTATCATTTGTAGAATGATCTGAGTTGTACAGGTCATGCTCGCAATTAGAAGAGGACCTAGATTTGGATTGCGCGGTTATGGAGGAAGGATTTCCCAATTAAATATGCGTTGATCCTCACAGGAATTGTGTAAGGAAATATGGGCTTGGCAGGTAGCAGAATTGGTTAAGTGTTGGTCAGTGCGGGCTTGTGAAGCAAAGAGTTGATCATAATTGTGCAGGAATTGTTCTAGTGAGAACAAGTTTTGTATTATCACTCAGATTTATGATTGATGCAATAGATAGTCGGGGTTTTGAGTAGTGGCTTTCCCTAGAGAAAAATTGTGTTATGTGTCTTTGATTATCTTTTTCTTGTTGATTATTGTTTTCATCGATCTATTGGTTTCTGTTGTTTAAAGAGTAGAGTACATTCGTGTCTTGTGTTTTAGTACATTACAGGCATTGTGAATCTACAGAAAAATCTACATTTCACTCGTAGATGAAAACAATTATGGGATTGTTGTTCAGAGACAAGCAGGTGGAAAAATATAATATCTTCGCCTCTACTGAAGATGTGAAAAGAATGTTGAGGAACCTGAGGTTCTGTGTGGACAATATAGCTACCTGCTTTATGCAGGTGGAAAGCCACATACTCTGTGATTCTAAGGGAGGGGAGAAATTGGATCCCCCGTGTTCTAACGCTTAGGCTCTAGCCAACATCTCTTCCTTAGAGACTGATTAGAAATGGTAAAAGGTGGTTGGTTATTTCTAGGCCTTCTTGGTTGGTTGTGTTGAGTAGCATTAGTAAAAGGTAGTTGGTTATTTTTGGGTCTTCCCAGTTGGTTGTATCAAGTTTTGTGTGGTCCCTCTATTCATAGATAACGATGACTTAGAAGGTTCATGGTCGTGGGTCTTAAATTTTTTGATGTGATCTCAAGTCTCAGTTATGGAGGTTGGTTTTGTCTCCAAAGTGATAGATGGGCAGAGCGCAACGACTAGTGTGAAGCTTTGGGTGAAGAAGGGTGTTTTCTTTTGTTGAGTTTCAATGCTTGTCAAGAGTGGATTGTTGGTATTCCTCACACGGTGTTGGAGCAGACTTCCTATGATATTTTTGTGATAGTGGTGTTAAACCTGGAGCTTTGGTTCTCGACCTTATCCTGGGTTTGTTGTATAGTTTGTCAATGTAAAAATTGTACTCCTTGTCTATGTTGGGATCAAAAAGAATATGTATGGGCTCAGTTTTTTTTAGTTTCAACTGATATTTGGCGACAAAGGTGGAGATGCTCTTCCTCCCTCTAGCCACCTAGATGCCCATGATGTAATCTAGTTTTTTGGAATAATATAAGTTTTTTAATATATAAAAAAAGCAAAAAAAAAATTATGTATTCAAAACTTTAATTTTAATAATGAAAAATGAAAAATTAAGATTATATATATATACTTCATCTTTGAAGAAAATGAAATTATTGAATATTGAAATTTTACATTTAATTTGAATATTTTTCATCTATTTTAAATGTTCTTTTTTTTTATATTGCTTTTAAAATAAAAAAGGTTAGAGTCAAGTCCTAATAGCACAATCGGTTGAGAAAGTATTTCAATAGTAAAGCAACTTATGTTCAAACCTCACCAAGTTGCTAAGCACATGTGTTAAAAAGATACATCCAACCTAAAAATAAAAATAAGTATAATTTTAATACTAAATCTTTAAACAACAACCAAAAAAAATAAGGGTTTCCTTTGAATCCATGTAAATGAATAAATTTTAAGTTTGACATATATTTTTATATTGGGCTTCCTTAGAATCGATGTAAATTAATAAATTTTAAGTTTTACATATATTAAGAAGATACATCCGACCTAAAAATAAAAACATTCATAAAAATTTTGAATAAAAATAAGTATATTTTTAATACTAAATCTTTAAACAACAAAAAAAATAAGGGTTTCCTTTGAATCCATGTAAATGAATAAATTTTAAGTTTGACATATATTTATATATTGGGCTTCCTTAGAATCGATGTAAATTAATAAATTTTAAGTTTTACATATATTTATATATTGGTTTCTACTGAAGCCTTGTAAATGAATACATTTTAAATTTATATATTTATATGTTTTAAATTTAACACTCTATGTGAACGAATTTTTATTTTTATTGGTGATCTTATTTATTTTTTTGAAATACCTTTTAATATTTATGAATTTTTATTTTTATTGGTGATCTTATTTATTTTTTTTGAAATACTTCTTAATATTTAAATTAGTTGTGACCATTTTTACTAGAGAAACATGAGTTTATTTTTTTTATTTTTAATTTAATTCTAAACATTATTTTAAAACCATTTACAAATTTCCACGTACAACTTTTTTAAGCTAAATGAAAATTTTGTAATTAATAAAAATGTTATATATTTAATTTAATATAATATTTCAAAAACTATTATAATAGAAAATTAAATAATTTTTTTTCGAAGGAAAAATCATAATTTTCATTTACAAAGAAGGAAATTACATTTTGTAGATATATTGTTGTGCATTCATAAATTTAACTATCCAATGGACATTTATCCATCAAAATTAGAAATTATCGCAATCCAAAGCATTATTTTGATGGCCTACATAGATAAAGAGTTCATATAAAACATTGAGTTACATACATATCATCAATTTAAAACACCATAAATAAAAATAGATACTTCTCCTGACAGGCCAAAAAAAACTAAACTGTCACAAAAAGATTGTCGTTAAGTATATGATAACCAAAGTCAATAAAAACTGTTAACCCTAGATCTGAGCTAAGCCATCTATAAATAACCTATCGTAGAACTCATAGAAATCAACTCCATTCTATTTAGAAAACTTCCATGAGCCTTGAGCCTATTGTGCCCTCGCTTTAGAAAGGTTATCGACCATGTTATTTATTTCCTTCAAAATATGAAAATGTGAAAAATAGTCAAAACTTCCTTTTAACTGTAAAACTTTTTTTAACAAAGGTATAAGAGTATGGACATGACATTGAGTAGATTCATTAATCCAATTCACAACAATGAGGGAGTCACCAAAGATTTGAAGTCATTTGCATCCTTACTCAACTGCAAAGAGAAGAAGCAGTTTTAAACTGTAGAGTTCTGCGACATTATATGAACCTCGACCCAAGCCACTTTGAAGCTTGAAGAAATGGGAATCCTGCAAATACAAAATGACACCTCCCCCACAGTCACCATTTGGATAGGTCGCACCGTCGAAATATGCCCAAGGACCCGATCTATCCACTACTTTCGGGGTAACCATCCTTTGTCTTTGAGATTCAGGGGGGACTGAGATCAGATCATAAATAGCTAAGGAGTTTGAAGCCACTCTTTCCTAAGGAACAAAAAGGCTCTCAAAAATAGCTTGATTTCTTGCTAACCATATCCCTCATTTAATACTAGGTGGTAAATTTCTTTATTTTTTTGGGGAAGCAACATCCCACCAATAATGTCAAGCATCCAAAGACGATAAACCATGTCATATATGATTTAGCGATAAGGTGGTGTGATCAATGTTCCATACAACATGGGAGAAAGGACAAGCTAAAAATATATGGTCAACAGTCTCTTCAGCTGCCTTGCAAAGAGGGCACTAGTTGGGCTGATGGAAACTTCTCTTTATCAAATTCTCCCTTGTCGGAAGCTTATTTTTTAGGATACACCATTGGAATAAACATGACTTAGCCAAACAACTAAGCTTCCAAAATTGTTGCCACCACCAAGCTACATCACTCGGTTTCTTATATGCCATAATGCTTAGGTATCCATTCTTTGGGCAGTATTCCCCATTTGGGGAGTGAACCCATTACAAGATATTCCCTGTCATTGATCTTGGCATGGGAGGCATTAAGATAAATGATGTAATTTTGCCATAATTCCATCTATTCAGCTGGAAAATTTAGTTGGTTTTCCCCCAACCAAACTTGAGGCCAGGTAAACGATATGAGTGGATCAACCACTTGATTTAAAGTAAAAAACTCTATTCATTTAAAAAATCCATCATCTCATGTGGAAGTGCAAAATGAGCATCAGACTTGACCCAAGCATCTAGGTCAATATGAACTCTCTACCTGAAACCAAGTCTCCATGCCATGCCATGTTCAATAACCACAAATGAAATTACCAGCGCCTTCCATATGAAAAAGGAATTTAAACAATGCTTATTTTGAGATCGAATCCATTTTTTTAGGGAAGATGGGAAAATATACTTCCTGTAAACCACATCCTTCCATAGAATATCAGAAGAGATGAACCTCCATCCCACCTTCGTAGCTAAGGCTTTGGAGAACGGCACAAGATTCTTCACACCCCACCCACCCCATTTCTTAGGTAGGGCTATTTTCTCCCATCTAACCCATGGAAAAAATTTGTGAATAAATTAGAGGAACCCTTTCGAAATCCATGAAAGAGACATCCAAAACACCAAGATTGCTTCTAATATAGATATAATGAGTACTAGTCTTTCTGCCCTTGACATCCTTCTAAAGCTCTAGATTTTAAGTATTCTTTCTATCTTAGCCTGCAACCAATTCCAATCCACCTTCCTATAGTCATTAGACTTTATGTTAAAGCCCAAATATTTAAGCCCTTCATCAATGGGGTTCAATTGGAATGGGAAGAGACCTTGAGATACAATGAACTCCTCATGTGAACGCCCAACCACAATAAAATAAGACTTCAGTAAATTTACCATCATTTCATATGCTTTTTCAAAGAGGGACAAAACAGATTTAAGCACAACCAAATCTCTTTTGGAACCATCACAAGATAGCAGAATATCATCCACGAATAATAAATGTTTGATGAACAGATCCCCTGCAATAGATAGACCCTTTATGTCACCTCTTCAATTTGCATTTGCTAGCAAACGACTAAGACCCTCTGCCACTAGAAGGAAAAGAAAGGGAGAGAGGGGGCATCCCTGATGAAGCCCTCTCTCATCATGGAAAAAAGTTGAGGTAGATCAATTAATAAGCAAAGCAAAGGAAACTGAGGTAATGCAACACATGATCCATTGATGAAGTTTACCTAAAAGCTCAAATTCATAAGCAACATTCTTATATATACCCAACTGAACCTATCGTAGGTTTTTGACAACTCAATATTGTGAACCATTCCTTTTAACTTCTTGGATTTAATGTTGTGGAGGCCCTCATGTGCTAACCCAATTGCCTCATGAATCTACCTATCTTCAAGGAAGGCAAATTTCTCTTTTGAGATATGCTAAGACAGAAATGGCTTGATCCTATTAGCAATAATTTTGGCCATGATTTTATATATGCTATTGAATAATGAGATCATTCTGAAGTCATCAAAAGAATGGGGGGAATCTGACATGGGAATCAAAGCTATAAAAGTAGATTTGCAAGCATCATACATCCACCCAAATTACCTACATTCTTCAATAATTGCGAGGATATCCCCCTAGAAGCTCATAAAATTCGGTGAATAATTCAACTGGCCATCCATTAGGACCTGGGATTTTATCCTTCTAGAAGCTATGTAGAACAAATTCCAGGTCTTCCTCCAACCCGAGATCCATCAGAGAGCTATTTGTTTCCTCTATCACGTACCGAGGATAATTTCCTACTACATTGATTACTTTACCCAAAAAATGTCCTTGGGAGCTTTAAACAAAGATTTAAAATGTTTAAACCCCAAGTAATCCAAAGCCTCAAAATTATTTTCTTGACCTTACTGTGGGTCATAGAGAGCCCATATCATGTTTGAGGCTTGATGCCCTTTAGCATATTGCTGAAATTTTTTTGAATTATCATCCCCACTCTTTAACCAAATTACTCGTCTCTTTAACCTCCATTCTTCCTCCTGATCCTTTAAAAATTGTTTCTTGAGGCTTCCAACTAAAAGTTTCTTTGTTTAGCTTCTTCAGATGCTTAACCCCTTGCGGATCTTCCAATTGCTCCAATTCCAAGGATATCCTTTTTAATTCCTTTGAATATTTCTGCTTGTTCTCATTTTCCCAAGCCATAGTGGCTCTTTTAAGATTGTTGAGGTTGTTGGAAAACTGAGCCGCAAGGGAGCCATCTCTTTCAGTAGTGAGATGCGAGGGATGACTCCTTATTAAATCTCGAAAAGAACCATCATTCATCCATGAGGAATTAAATTTAAAAGGTGCCTTAGGCTTCCTAAAACCTCCACTAAGCTCCAGGAAAATAGGGTGGTGATCCAAGCTGCCACCCACATCAATCCACTGGAGAAAAAGGGGAATATTCTCCAGCAAAGGCTTGGCTACCAAAAAACGATAAATATTCTTAGTTATCATAGCTTCACCAAATCTTATATTATGTCATTTGGGCTTTAAGTTTACCAAATAAACATCACAAAGTTTATGTTCATTCAGGAAATAACCCCATAGCGAGTCAGGGTGGGCATGTAACCCCCATGTCTAAGAAATTCCCAGAGAAAAATTCAAATCAGCACCACAAATTATGATGTCCCTATTCATGAAAGAAGAATCCATCAGTCTATCCCAAAATGTAGGCTTGTCCTAACACGGACCATAGTTAAAAACGAATATTCCAACATAAAAGGTGGAAAAAAAAATTAATATTACAGTTTGAAAATAAGGTAATCTATTATTATTAGGAAAATAATATTATAAAACCTCTAAATTGTTATTGTAATACATTATTTTTGTTATTCGCATACCATATATTTTTTATAAATGGATCCATCTTAACCAAGCATCTAAAAGGATCAAATCTCTAAAAATGCAAACTTCTTTTTGAATGCAAAATTTAAGAAAGGTTTGCACCTCTAGAGATTTGATTCTTGGACACTTGGTAGGACCAGAGTTAAAATGAATCTATGCCAGTTCTTAATAATATTATTCATATTTATATAAATTTGAGATTTGATTCCTTGACACTTAGTAGGCCTAGAGTTAAAATGAATCTATGCTAGTTCTTAATAATATTCATATTTATATAAATTTTACATATATATATATATATATATATATATATAGACACGACATATTATTTGTAATATTTATAATAAAAACAAAATTACAATATAATAAATTGAATTGAATCGATTTATTAATTTTATTAATTATTATTATTATTATTTGATATAATGCTTCATTTTATAGATACTACAACATCTCTTGCATATTATGGAGACACTTAAATGTTTATGCTCATTTACAACCACTGAAACATATCCCTTATACTAGGTTATAAAAGCACTTCTAGACACAATAAAAACCAATTTATATTTGATAAAATAAATAGTTTTAATCACTCCCAACAATCAATCTATTAAATCACAAATCTATTGCACTTTAATATTTATTAAAACTATCTAATTTAACTTTTGATCGAATTGGAAGTAACTTGTTTCATAATATTCTACTTATAATGCGGTGGAAGGAGGGGGAGGGGTTCTCATGAATCCCGAAGGAATCATAGAAGATAGATATGCTTGGGGTCTGGGAATGAAGACAAACAATCAAGTTGAGGCTTATGGGTTGTTCCTCGGGCTCTCTTTGGCCCAAAAAAGGGAATCAAGGATATGAAAATTCTATGGGATTCCATGTTGATTATAAAGCATATGAACTACAACACAACCGCTCAAAACATCAAACTGAACCAAATCATTAATAGAACCCAAGGAATGATCCCTCTCTTTGATCACGTTAAGTTTTTTCATATGCTAAGAGGTAATAATAAGGAAGCTGACAAGAAAGCTGATTTGGCTTGTAGGATGAAAGAGGAAAGCAACAAGGTGAATGGCATTGTGGGATCGGTCAACATTCCCTAATGGTTGTTATGAATCTCAATCTATTGATAGCTAAGTGTGGTTATGGAAGGATAAAGAGTTATAATAAGAGGGATTGCATGGATTTTTATTGCCCCTCCTAGCTTGTTTCATTTTCTTCCCTACTCCCCTTTCTTCCCTTCTGCCTCTTCTCCCTTCCCCTCCCCCTCTGCCTCCCTCCCTTCCACCTCATCCTCCTTTTCTCCCTTCTCCCTCCGCCTTGGCCACCTTAGCTGCCACCTCCCCATCCCCCTCATCCCTTCTCTCCTCGTCCCTATCTCATCGACATTCATTTACCCTGGCCCATCCTCCTGCCTCATGGTGCCCCTATCATTTGGATTATGATGCAGTGTGGTTGTTTTCCTTGGGCTCGTACTACACTTGGAGTTTGGAGAAGTTTAGGCGTGGGATCCCTGGTATTTTCTCCTCATACCATTCGCAATAGCCGATGAACCATTCGAAATAATGAGTGTGAGGAGCATTTAATCCTTCTGGTCTGGGGTGGTCATTTCGCACGAGGGAAGTTGGTGTGGGACAAGATGGTGGTCGTTTCGTTGAGTAGAGAAATTATGGAAGAACATCGGGATTTAAGCAATATGAGTACTTCGCATCAGCTCTGCATTATAATTTGGTCCATCATCCTCTATATAAGGGGCAGTAATAGTAAGATCTTATGTCACAAGAGCTGGTTAGCTTCTGTCCTACGGGTTTCCATCTTAAGGACCCAGTGGCCGAATCAAGGAATTATGGGTAGTCTGGGTAGTGGTAGAGTCTGTGTAATTTTCACGGTGGTGGTAATTTGCATGGTAGTTTCAGAGGGTATTTTTGGGAAGGATATGGCCATTGCAGATAGTCGCATAGGCAAGAAATAGTCTTTTAGTTTGGTAGGCACGGTCAGAGGTGTATCAGCATTTGTAAGTGTAGTCTTTCAAAAGTGTAGTAGGTTCCATTTTGGGTCTATTGTTCTCTTTCTTTCAGTGGGAAGTTGTTGTGGTCACCCCCCCTGCAGTCATTATGGATGTTGTGAGCATATTAGAGGAGGAGGTCTCGGTGTCTGGTTCATGGGGCCGACGTCAGCCTTGTTCAAGAAAAATGCCTGGGTGCTTTGTGATGGATCATGGGAGGCTACACCAGACTTGTGGTCTCTGTGACAAATAACATGTGGGAATCAAAGAATGGCTGGCAATAATACAGAGGTGAATTCATCAAAAACAAAAGGAGACTATAGAAATGCAGGCAACAACTGGAAAAAGATGAGCGAATCCGTCAGCTAGAAGACAAAGTTGATGCTTTGTGTCTGCAAATTGAGCACCTGCAACTCAAGTTGGTCGAGAAAAGCCCAAGGTCAGATGAATAAAACACTGGAATAGATCTTAACAGCCCAACGCTAATGGAGGGGTAACCAGTACCATTTGTCATCCTTTTTTCCTGTTTTCGAATGTCAAATTACATATGTAAATATTTGTTGAACCAGTTCTGTAGGATTTATAGCCATAGACAAGTAGTAAGGGAGAATTTTGTAATTTTGGGAAAGAAAAATTTAGGCTTGGTAGAACATAATGTAAATTTTAATTCCCTCAGGTGGCTCTGCACTATTTTGTAAACCTCCCAATTTTTGACCATGTACGGGTGCAGATTAATACATATATCCTGCTCTTTTAGGTTAAAAAATTATATTCTACTTATAAAAAAATATATTTAAATTAAAAACTTAATTTATAATATTGATATTCATTATAATATTATTTTTTATATTTGTAAAACAATATTGTATTTTGTATCATTTGGTGAGACATTATGATTTTGGATATTCATTTTATAAATATTGTAAAATATATTGTCTAATTGGTTTGATATATATTATTTAATTTAAATTTAAATTAAAGATGTAAATAATATCATCACATTTCAAGTAAATTTAATTGGCTATATTTTATTTATTTATTTATTTTAAACTAGGTTGAGCCTAGATCAGGGCAAGCCCATCTATTGGATGGAAGAATGAGCATTCCACTAGTGGGATATTATCACCAAGATCGTGTGAAGCTTGGTCGAGCTTGGATGCCCCTTGTGATAGTTTAATTCTCTCAAAAGTGGCTTCAATCCTCAACATGATCTCTCCATGAGGTTTAAACCAGAGACCTCATGGGGAGTAAACCCCACTCAAACCAATTGGTTTACACCTCATGGGTTATATTTTATTTAATTAAATGTAATATAATTTACGGGTGGCAAGTGTTGGGTGTATGGGGTTAAGTTTAGCCCCAAAGGACAAATCAAAAGGAGTTTTGCTTGTATTTTGGGGATGGATATTGATAATTAAGCCAAAGACTCTGGATTATTCAAGGTATTTCTATGGCTCAAGAAAGAAACATTTAGAAGCTTCTCATTATAGGAAATTCTAAAATCATAATTGGTCATCTTCCAAATGGATCTAATCATAAGGGGCCCCTTCTCAATTCAATCCTTAGTCAAATAAGAAATATTCTTTCCTAATTCTCTGAATTCCAACATTATCATGTTTGAAGGAATAATAATATCAAGGTTGAAACAATGAAAACTAGGAAGTAAAGCTATTGGGGGGGGTCATTAATGGTAAATGATCTAATCACAATTTCTCTTATCTCATGAATCATTTATTGTCCCCCAAAGATGAAAGATGGGGTTAGCATGCCCTCCCTTGATCCACAAAAATGCACTTGGTGGTACATAGGCAAGGGGTATTTCAGGGTGCTAGAAAGGGGTTTGGAGACGTGGGCCCAAGCTCCCTTTCCCCTCCCCCATATGCCCCCTATGCACACTATTCATCTTCTGAAAGCTAAAGGATGGAAAATATTTATGCACATGGTGATAAGCTTTATGGATGTTTGTCGGAAGAAGGGTAGGGTTAATGCAACATTAATTTTGCAAACAGGGCAAATTGGGTTTCCTTATCAAACAAAGGATTTGATTTCTCCCACCAACCTTTGGCATGAATTGGACCTAAAACAAATGAGCTTCATAATGTTAGTGGCTCAATACATGACAATTACATATCACCTCAAGCAATGGGTGGAGGAATGTTCTAAATTTTGAGAGACACTTCAGATTCAAAGCTTTGTATATCGCACATCAAGTCAATCTATTACTAAATCTCCACTCCAAAGTATTATTACTCTAATTAATGGTTTTTGTAGGTATTGCCATATTCAGTTTCACTCTATATATGGATTCAATTCTGCAATTAGAATGAAGTCTATTTCGTGGCTCCGCGAGGGTGATGTGGAATCTATTTCTATATTTGGTCTCTCCCTATTCCTTAGGCATAGAGAAACTAGGCTCTTTGAGTTCTTTGTAGGATGTCATGTGACTACTAGGGACCTAAACAAAGGTTGGGGTAGAGGTGATTCCCTCTTAGGACTTTCAATAGACTCCCATTTTGTCTCAACCCTCAAAGGAGGCCCTTTCTATTTTGATGTGGTATGCATACACTTTCGATTTGGAAAACCTTTATTTAATTTACTAAGTGGATTCTTAGAGCTTTGGTTTATTGTGTCTCTTTTATTATGGTTTCTCTCCTCCCATGAGTCCCTCTAGTGGGATAGCTCGAGTCCTTTCAAGCTACTCTTTTGGGTTAGTCATAACAGTGGTTTCCGTGGGGAATTCGATACAATTGTGGTGGAGTGGTGGTTCCTATTGTCCCTTTTATTTTGGGAATCTTTGAGTCTCTTTTGTATGGAAAAATTAGATTGGGAAGAAGCCCTTTCTCAATTGCAATAATACATATTGCAACTTTAGCTACAAAAAAATCAAGCAATGTCTTCTTTGATTGTTTTTAAGGAATTGTTAGTAGAACACATGGTGAAAATACAGGGAATTGAGGATGAGCTACCATCTCTTCACTAGAAAATTGTTGGACCTTCATCTATCTTCAAGCGAAATCCCTCAAGAATATACCTCTCTAGCGCACTCCTCTTCTCTTGTTATGGGGTGTCTTCCATATTTAAATTATATTCCCTCTGAAGAGTTTGAATAGGATTGTTGTTGGCCCTTCTCTTTTTGTTAACTAGAATGCACTTTAAATGTATTAAATACTTAGGGTTTTTTTGAGATATAATACTTTCAATTTTACTAGATTTGTTTGGGATGTCAATAGAGAATTTTGGATGTGGATGCTTGAAATAATAGTCTCTCCTTGCAGTTTAAGGAGAGAAAAACTCCAATTTTTTTAATTTTGATTTATTTTCGAGCCTCCAAACACAGTTTTTCCCACTAATATGAATATTTTTTGTTATAGCTGGAAAAATATAATATATTTTATTTCATAAGTTTCAATTGTAATTTAGCTTTTATAGATTAGTTCACTTTATATTAATTTAAATTGAATTTATATTGTAAATATATCTTTGATTTCTTTATTTTCTTATTTTAAACATAAAAAAATAACAATTAGTTTCTTATTTTAAAAATAATAATTTTTCATTTTTCATAAACTCCTATTTAACATTGCCTAACTTCTATGACAATAAGATTTTTAGTCTCTTAATTAGTGTGAATGTAAAGTGTCATGCATTAACAAATTTTTATCATGGCCAATATTTTAATTTGATTCATAAACATGAATATCAAATTTCAACACTAAAATATAAATATGAATGCAAGGTGGTATGCATTAACAACTTTTATCGTAGCCAATATTTTTACTTGATTCATAAATATGAATATCAAATTTCAACACTAAAATAATTCAAGGCTTTTAATGAACCAATGTGGCATTAATGCCCACACAAAGTAATAGTGTCAAAAATCTTGCAATAATGTATAAATTGAGAAATCATATGAGGGTTTGAGGGAGCTTCGAGAGTTTTAATATTCAAATTTAAGGGTTTTTCAATTTCATTGATTTTTTGTAGGGCTACCTAGTTGGTTTAAATTTTTGGGTGATTATGAAAAATATAGATTAGTGCCCTGGTTGGGGGATTAGACACCCCTCCTTCAATAATTTTGTGACAAGACATTTAAAGCAAGGTGCAGAAAGAGAAGACAGACCTGAAGGAAATGGAAATTCTAATGACATTCAAAATTTGGGGTACAATGGGAAGCCAAATTTTGAGGAAAGTGTTTACCAAAAGAAGATAAAAACCCCAGATTTGTAATTCCTCCAAACTATTTGGAAGATCATAGAAGATGAATGAAATATAAAGCTTTCATATACAAGTCTTTTGGATGTTGGCCTACAGAAAAAGAGTTAGAGCGGTGGATTCAACAGAAATGGCAGCCAAAAGGAGAGGTAGATTTGAGATTAGGACCAAGAGGGTTTTTCACGGTGATTTTCTCTAACCTGGAGGATAAAAATAAGATTTTTGAGGGCGGTCCTTATTTCTTAAATAATGCGGAGCTATACATGCAGCACTGGAAAGAACACTTTAATCCAGACAAGGTAGGGTTTTTTGTAGCACCAGTTTGGGTGAGACTCTACTCTCTCCCAGGGGATTTTTGGATTCCCTAAATTTTGGAGGGGATTGGGAACAGATTAGGAAAATTTGCCAAAATATCAGAGGTCACTATTATGTAAGGGAGAAATATGTCTTATGCGAGACTCTATGTTTATATGAATATTTCACAACCTTTTCCTGAGTCAATTGACTTTGAATATCAAGGGGAAATATGGACACAAACTTTAGACTATGAACATGTACCATTTCAGTGTTGTCATTATCATGAGAACAAACATCTATTCAGAGGTTTCCCAATCCAAAAGAAGGAACAATAGGGTTTTGGGTTAGCATCGAATGAGGGTTTTACTAAAGTTCTTGGTCGAAGGCAGACTACTCAAAGCAAAGATGCTCAACCTATGAGAAAGATTGAGGATAAAAATACCTTTGCGACCCTATAAGAGATGGAGGAGGAAGTATCCTTTCTAGATGATGTCTTAATGGTAGAAATGGAAATGGAATCTCCAGGTAATAAACGCAAGCAAAAGAGAAAAACACCAAACGAGGAGTCAGAGGAGACACCGACATAGTACTGTTTAAATTTTCTTGGGATTGCAGAAGTTATGACACTGACTAATGAAATTTTATTCCCTAGAAGAAAAGGAACAGGCTTTGGTTAATCTTCTAAATGATTGGGTGATGGAATATTTGGCATAACTATCGAAAGAACAAAGGGAGATATATGCAGAGGCCTATCTAGGTTGGAAGAATACAATTTGTCATAATATATTAGGACAAAATGAGGCTTGACCAATGCAAGCATATAATGATAAAGGAAAAGTGCCACTTGTTAAGGATACAAAGAGGAAGGGTAGAAAGACAACACGTGAATTTCTTCAAAATACTAGGGAAGAACTCATCAATTTGGGACAAGAAACAATGATTTCAAAAATTTTCTCGCCCTCTCAACAATTATCACAATGAAAATCATAACTTGGAATATTTGGGGTTTAAATAGTAAAGGGATACAACATTATTTGTGGGAAAGGATCAAAGTTGAAAATCCTACATTGGTGATTTTGCAAGAAACTAAGGTTTCAATGACTAAATTTTATGAAATAAGCACTAATTTTTGGAGGGGATGTGAAGTTATGGAAATTGATGCCTGGTGTAGTGTTGATGGATTAACAATTTTATGGAATCTAATGGAAGTTATTTTCCAAGACTAGTTGGCAAATCCCTGAATTTTGACTGGCAAATGTTGATTTCATGAGTCCAAATAAATGGTGATCCTGATGATGTTGAAAATAATACTGAGAGGGGGGGTGAATCAGTATTATCAAGCAATTTAATAAATCTTCCTTATTTGATCTTTGAATTATTTTTGCATGTCAGTACCATAAAATAATGAGCATGAAAAACAGATAATCACACCAAAGAACACAAGATGTAAGGTGGAAACCCAATGTGGGTGAAAACCACCTGCTGCAATATGTCTCTATCTTCTTTCAATTTAGAAACTTCTTTTACAATGATTTTGTACTGGTGCAGTCCTTTACCAGTACGCAGGCTGCAACCTGTAGAGAGCTACAACTCTCTCTCTTTCTCGTTTTCCAGTCTACTCCTGGAAGGGAGCTACAACCCCCTACTTCTTTTCATAAAGCATCAGATGATCAACAAGTACATAACAGATATAGATTACTACAGATATCAGATCAGCAACAACAGAACTAACCCAGAACACCTTATCAATAGAGAAATTCAATCAACAGAACATCTTAAAACAGAGACGCAGTTTTCCTTTCTGTGGCCTGCGACCAGACGCTGTTAACCTTCTGCTACTCTGCGTCCACCCGCAGATATCCTTCTGCTCCGCTGCGTGCCCACGCACTATTCCTTTGATTGCTCTGCGTTCTGTTGCTTCAGGGACGCACCCAAGGATACTATCGCGCCGCGTCTTTCGCTACAGAGACGCACCTGAAAACACTATCGCGCCGCGTCCTTCTGCTTCAGAGACGCACCTGAACCTTGATCGCCCTGCGTCCCCACGCAGGTCTCTCTCTACTGTACTGCGTCTCGGCGCATTTGCCCTTTACAGTACCTGTGTCCCGGCGCACTTGCCCGTTACAGTATCAGCGTCCCGGCGCACTTTCCCTTCACTGAACCTGCGACCCTTCAGATGTAAATGATATGAAGACTTCAGAACAGACCCAAACAGTCAGATCTACAGATCTGATCATGCGCCATAGAGATCACAGTCCATTAGAAGATTCGCCCTCTTAGATCTGGACTAGATCTCACCAAATAAGATATTCAACCCAAGACACTTGCTCAATCCAAATGAACACCTTTGCTTTATATAGGCAAGCTCCTCCCCAAAACATGGAACAATACCACGAGCCGACACCATAGAAACACAAAACCGTCGGCTAGATACCACACAAGAAACCCCCACGTGCCTTGAAATGTGTGCACTGGGTAGACGCACCCCCTGAACGGCTGGCCGGCGTCCCTGGACGCGGGTTCTGCATGGTATACCTGCGGGGACGCACTTTCTGAACCGATTGTCTACGTCCTTCTTAATTTTCAACAAACTGAGAGCCTTACCACTGGAGTTGCCATCAAGTACAACATCTGTAACATACAGTCATACCAGAAAACATAATGCCAACAATCTCCCCCTTTGGACTTGATGGCAACCTCACAAACTTCAGCTTCATTCTCCCCCTTTGACATCAAGGGCAAAGGGTATGCTCCCCCTAAGCTCATGCTCCCCCTGAATATGAACCAGATCTGCAGCAACGCACCACCATGAAAGAGATAGAGACATATTGCAGCTATTTTCAAGATCTCCTTCTCCATAATGCCAACAATGCATTATGTGCTCCCCCTGAGCCTGTACCACCAATAAGAAGAGGTTCAACAAGATGATGCATCAACAACCCCCAGCTTTTGCCTGAGGTATTCAAACGTGTCCCTGGGCAATGGTTTGGTAAGTATATCAGCAATTTGTTCCTTGGAAGGAACATACTCCAACTTGACTTTCTGTTCAAGCACTTGTTCCCGGAGAAAATGGTACTTGATTGGTATGTGCTTGGTTTTTGAATGCATAACCGGATTCTTTGAGATGCTGATTGCACTTGTGTTATCACATAAGATGGGGATAGGTGGTGTACAAGTGATTTGAAAATCCTGCAGAGTCTGCATCATCCAAAGGAGTTGAGTGCAACAAGATGCAGCAGCAACATATTCTGCTTCAGCTGTAGACAAGGCAATCGAACTCTGTTTCTTGCTGAACCAAGATACCAGTCTGGAACCCATAAAGAACGCACCACCACTTGTGCTTTTCCTGTCATCCACGCTTCCGGCCCAATCTGCATCTGTATAAGCATGAAGAGTAAGATCTGTATCTCTAGGATACCATAAGCCATAATTTTGAGTCCCTTGAAGATATTTGAAAATTCTCTTTACTGCCTGAAGATGAGTCTCCTTCGGATTTGCCTGAAATCTTCCAACTATTCCAACTGCATGCATGATGTCCGGTCGGGTACCTGTCAAATATAGTAAACTTCCAATCATAGATCTGTAGGTTGGTTGATGTACTGCTGCAGATTCATCATTTGCACTGAGACTACATCCTGTGACCATGGGTGTACATACTGGTTTTGCATCTTCCATGCCATATTTCTTCAAAATCTGCTTGAGATACTTGGTTTGAGATAAAAATATTCCTCCTTCCTTTTGTTGGATTTGCAAACCAAGGAAATATGTCAGTTCTCCTAGCAAGGACATTTCAAATTCTTTCTGCATGACCGAGGCAAAGCTTTGACTCATAGCTTCTTCATTGCTGCCAAAAATAATGTCATCTACATACACAACAAGTATTAGTAATTTGTCATTTTCAATTTTTATATATAGATTGCTATCTGCTGAACCTTTTGAGAAGCCTTGTTGATGAAGATATTTGTCCAACCGGTAGTACCAAGCCCTTGGAGCTTGTTTGAGACCATAGAGAGCCTTTTTCAATCGGCATACAAGATTTGGATCATTTCCAAGAATGAACCCATCTGGCTGTTCAATGTACACTTCTTCTTCCAAGTCTCCATTCAGAAAGGTTGATTTCACGTCCATTTGAAATACTTTGAAGTTTTGAAAACTTGAGAGAGCAAGGAACATTCGGATGGCCTCAAGTCTTGCAACAGGACCAAAAGTTTCTTCAAAGTCTATTCCTTCTTGCTGCGCATACCCTTTACAAACAAGTCTGGCTTTGTTTCTAATTACTTCTCCATTTTCATTCAATTTATTTTTGAAGACCCATTTTGTTCCGATAACATTCTTATCCTTTGGTCTAGGAACCAGCTCCCAAGTGTTGTTCTTTTCGATTTGCTCAAGTTCTTCATCCATTGCTTTCACCCAACATTCATCTTTGCAGGCTTCTTTCACATTTTGTGGTTCAGTAGAGGAGAGTAATGCCAAATAGCTTGAAGCTTCTGCAACTGTTCTTCTTGTTTGTACACCTGCTTCTTTCTGCCCCACAATCTGAGATTCTGGATGATTCTTCTGAACATATCTGGATGGAGTTTTCTCTTCTATTCTTGTCTGCTCCTCTGGTTCTTCTTGAGGTTCTCCTTGGGGTTCTTCTTCTTCATCATTCTGTCTTTGAGGGTAGCCTTCATCTTCTTCTATATCTTCATGATGTACTTGCCTAGGAATATATCCCTTCTCATCAACCACTACATCAATGCTGTCAACAATTCTGCCAAGTCTTTTATTGTAGCATTTGTATGCTTTGCTATGTGGAGAATAGCCAAGAAGAATGCCTTCATCTGCTCTAGGTTCAAGTTTGCCAAGCTGCTCATCAGTATTCTTGATATAGCATTTGCTCCCAAAGATTTTGAAGTGCTTTACCGAAGGAGTTTTACCACTCCAGAGCTCATGAGGAGTTTGAGTGCTGTTCACCCGGACATTTGTCTTATTGAGAATAATAACCGCAGCATGTGCAGCTTCACCCCAGAAAGTTGCGGGAGTTCCTGATTCATCAAGCATAGCACGAGCCATTTGTTGGATTGTTCTGTTCATTCTTTCAACAACTCCATTTTGCTGAGGAGTTCTAGCTGTAGAGAATTCTCTCCTTATCCCATGTTCATCACAGAAATCGAAAAATTCATTTGAAGTAAATTCCCCACCTCTGTCGGATCTGAGGCACTTAATTTTGTGACCTGATTCATTTTCAACCAAGGCTTTGAAGGTCTTGAATTTTTCGAATGCTTCATCTTTGTGCTTCATAAGTCCTAACCAGACAAACCTGGAGAAATCGTCAATAAATAATATCAAGTATTCCTCTCCTCTAGGTGTTCTTTTCCTAAATGGGCCACATGTATCTGTATGTACTAGCTCAAGAGGCATGCTAGCTGATCCCTCTTTCTCTGGAAAGTTAGTCCTGGTTTGTTTTCCAAACTGACATGATCTGCATATGGTGTTGTCAGGAATTTTGATATCTGGAAGATCGCGAACTGCCTGATATTTGCATGCTTTCCTTATTTGTGAAAAGCTTAGATGTCCCAACCTTCGATGCCATAACCAATGCTCTTCATCCTTGCTAAGATAGCATTGTTGTTCTCCTTCTTCAAACATGTACAGATTATTTGGAGTTCTTTTGCCTTTGAGTACTGTTTTACCTGTATCAAGATCACGAACAAGACATCCATTCGATCTGAAAATAACCTCGGTTTTTTGATCACACATCTGGCTGACACTTAGTAGATTATGCTTCAATCCATCAACATACAAAACATTTCCAGCCTTGACCTTTTCTTTCAAAGGAGCAATACCTTTTCCTTTTATAGTTGCAGGAGTATCATTTCCAAAAGAAACTTTCTTTCCCTTTTCTAAAGTAGAATAAGATTCAAGTTTTTCTTTATCACCTGTCATATGTTTCGAACATCCACTGTCAATGTACCATAGATTTTCCTGTCCTTCTGCATAAAATGCTATCTCACATCTTTCTGTTTGAGGTTCCTTTATTCTCCATGTTTTGGTGCTTGTGGCTTGTTCCTTTTTCTCCTGAAACCTGCTCCTGCATTCAGAGTCTTCATGACCAAAATTATTGCAAATAGAACATTCAACTTCATTTTCAAGAACCGAAAAGTTGTTATAGGTCCTCTTTGTAATCCCTGTCATACTTCTTTGTTTTTGAGCTTCCCTAGTCATGATTGTTTTATATGCAACACATTGAGCTGCTTTGTGACCAAAGTTATGGCAAGAAAAGCATTGTCCATTGAAGAAGCTTCTGCGGTTATTGAATCTACCAGCCAATTGATTGTAATTTCTATTTTCATCTATTCTTGAACCAAACTGAGAAGATTTTACCTGTGGCTGGTTGTAGCTTTTGTTCACCCTTAAGATGGATTGTCCCTGATAGTTTCTGTTTGTAATTCGTCCCTGCTTTACCTGATTATCTTCATTGTTCTTCTGCTCATTTCTTCTTGCTGCATCAAGATAACTTTTTGAGGTGGATGCTTGAGAAGTTTCTCCATTATAGCCCAAACCTGTCTTGTTTAGAGGAGACCGCTGCACATTGATAATCTCATCCAAAGTTTCAGATCCTTTGACAAACTTAAGATTAATAGCTTTTGTTTTCTCAATTTCTTTTCTGAGACCAACAATTTCACCTTCTAGTTTTTCAAGATGTTTTTCCTTTTCATCAATTTGAAATTGCAAAGTATCAATGATCACATTCTTTTCTTCTATGCATCTCTTGAGTCTAGTAATTTCATCATAGAGATTATCCACATCTACAGCGTCCTCATAATCATCATCTTCAAATGCCATTAACAGCTTATATTTATTACCTTGTTCATCTTCATCACTGTTTGATAAGCCATCACTATCTTCATGGGTATAGTAGCTTTTTTTATTTGCACTTTGTTTCTTGTTCCATTTAGCAGGTTCTTTTCCTTTATCCTTATAAGGACATTTTGCAGCATAATGACCTACTCTTCCACAAGCAAAGCATTTGAAAGGCAGCTTACCTCTGAACCTTCCAGAACCCCTTTGAAGACTTCTGACAAAATTTGATTCTTCTTCCTCTTCTACTGGAACATGGCTTGCTTCATAGTAATCTTCTTTGCCTGATGCTTTAAAAGCAGCTTCCCTTCTGTCTGATGGACCTCCCTTTCTCATTTCATAAGCAGTTAGAATTCCATGTAGCTGAGACATAGTGAGAACACGGAGATTTTCCTTTTCTTCTATTGCAGATACTTTAGATTCAAACTTGGGGGATAATGATCTTAGAATCTTTTGAACTACTATAGTCTTTTTTATTTCTTCACCCAAATTTTTCATACAATTAACAATCTCATCTACCCGAAGAAAATAATTAGCCACACTTTCATCATTATACATCTTGAGAGTCTCATATTGAATCCTGAGAGTTTGAAGTTTAGCTTGTTTTACCTGTTCATCTCCTTCATAGCTAGTGATCATTTTGTCCCATATCTCTTTTGCTGATTTGAAGTGCATGACCTTCATGAATTCTGTTTGGGATATACTTCCTAATAGAGTACTCACTGCTTTTGCATTTGTTTCATACTGCTTTTTCTCAGCTGGATTTGTAGGAGTAGCTGAAGGAAAAGCATAGCCTGTTTCTACAATGTTCCAAACTTCTGTACCAAGAGATTGAAGATATGCAGTAACTCTTACCTTCCAATAATTGAAATTTGTCCCATCAAAAATAGGTGGCCTGATTGATGCTTCTTTTTTGTAGTTGCTCATGATGAACGATCTACCTTCAAGCGATCAAGCTTCTCTGAAGGACCTGCTCTGATACCAATTGTTGAAAATAATACTGAGAGGGGGGGTGAATCAGTATTATCAAGCAATTTAATAAATCTTCCTTATTTGATCTTTGAATTATTTTTGCATGTCAGTACCATAAAATAATGAGCATGAAAAACAGATAATCACACCAAAGAACACAAGATGTAAGGTGGAAACCCAATGTGGGTGAAAACCACCTGCTGCAATATGTCTCTATCTTCTTTCAATTTAGAAACTTCTTTTACAATGATTTTGTACTGGTGCAGTCCTTTACTAGTACGCAGGCTGCAACCTGCAGAGAGCTACAACTCTCTCTCTTTCTCGTTTTCCAGTCTACTCCTGGAAGGGAGCTACAACCCCCTACTTCTTTTCATAAAGCATCAGATGATCAACAAGTACATAACAGATATAGATTACTACAGATATCAGATCAGCAACAACAGAACTAACCCAGAACACCTTATCAATAGAGAAATTCAATCAACAGAACATCTTAAAACAGAGACGCAGTTTTCCTTTCTGTGGCCTGCGACCAGACGTTGTTAACCTTCTGCTACTCTGCGTCCACCCGCAGATATCCTTCTGCTCCGCTGCGTGCCCACGCACTGTTCCTTTGACTGCTCTGCGTTCTGTTGCTTCAGGGACGCACCCAAGGATACTATCGCGCCGCGTCTTTCGCTACAGAGACGCACCTGAAAACACTATCGCGCCGCGTCCTTCTGCTTCAGAGACGCACCTGAACCTTGATCGCCCTGCGTCCCCACGCAGGTCTCTCTCTACTGTACTGCGTCTCGGCGCACTTGCCCTTTACAGTACCTGCGTCCCGGCGCACTTGCCCGTTACAGTATCAGCGTCCCGGCGCACTTTCCCTTCACTGAACCTGCGACCCTTCAGATGTAAATGATATGAAGACTTCAGAACAGACCCAAACAGTCAGATCTACAGATCTGATCATGCGCCATAGAGATCACAGTCCATTAGAAGATTCGCCCTCTTAGATCTGGACTAGATCTCACCAAATAAGATATTCAACCCAAGACACTTGCTCAATCCAAATGAACACCTTTGCTTTATATAGGCAAGCTCCTCCCCAAAACATGGAACAATACCACGAGCCGACACCATAGAAACACAAAACCGTCGGCTAGATACCACACAAGAAACCCCCACGTGCCTTGAAATGTGTGCACTGGGTAGATGCACCCCCTGAACGGCTGGCCGGCGTCCCTGGACGCGGGTTCTGCATGGTATACCTGCGGGGACGCACTTTCTGAACCGATTGTCTGCGTCCTTCTTAATTTTCAACAAACTGAGAGCCTTACCACTGGAGTTGCCATCAAGTACAACATCTGTAACATACAGTCATACCAGAAAACATAATGCCAACAGATGATAGTGTATGGTCCTCTTGTGGTGGGAGAAAAGTTGACATTTTTGGAGAATATTAAGGTACATATAAGTCTTATTTCATACTCTCTCTAGATCCTAAGAGGGGATTTTAACCTTATCAGAGCTCTAGATGAAAAAAAGGGAGGGGTTTGAAAGTTGGACCCTGAATCAACCTCTTTTGTGGAACTTTTGGAGAGTTTGCGCCAGTGGATGTTCCCACCATTAATGGTACTTTCCTTTGGAATAATACAAAAGGGAGAAAACACTGGGTGGCGAGTCAATTGGATTATTTTTTAGTTTCTGAACAGTTATGGACAAGGATATTTTCATTAAAGAGGCCATTCTTCCTTATCTTAGTTCAGGTCATTGGCTTTTTTAGTTAGAGATTGACCTTAAAGAAGCTCCCTGAAATAGGCCCTTCCACTTTGAAATTTTTTGGCTTCAAGTGCAAAATTTTGTGGAGAAGGCTAAAGTGTGGTGGGAGGAAATTATTGTCCAAGGTAAGAACAAGATGCATACATTTCAGTTGAAACTCAAGGAATTGAAAGCAAAGATTAAATTGTGGAATAAGGAATATTTTGGTAACATTTTGGAGGAGAAACATAAACTAGAGCCCCAAATGCAAGAAATATAGCAATGTATGATCCTAGAAGGGCGTACTTCAAAGTTAGTAATGGAGGAGAGGATCATGTTGAATAAAATAGAATTGAGAAGATAATAGGAATAAATTCTCTAGAGGGTACAATGTAGAGTTCAGTGGTTAAAATAAGGGGAGAATAATTCCAAAATTTTTCATAAATCCATGATATAACACAAGCATTTTAACCAGTTTTTTTCATTAATTGGGAGAGATGGATTGAGAAAAAAATCAACATAAGGAAATTGAAGATGATTTAATTGCTTTTAACAAGGATGTCCTAACCAAACCTTCTCATAACAAGAAATCAGCTATTAATAATATTTTAGCTTATATTCCTAAACTTATTGGCAAGGAATAGAATATAGATTTGATGAGACCGATCTCCTTTCAAGAAGTGAAGCGATTTTGGATATGCGTCGAAATAAATTGCCTAGACCAAATGGGTACAATGTGGATTTTTTTAAGGCCTATTAGAGTTTTTTAGGAAAGGAGATTCATGAGGTGGTGGAGGAATCAAAAAAATTTCAGGCAATGTGGAGTGGTCAATGCAACTTTTATTTTCATGATTCCTAAAGTTGTAAAATATTTGGATCCCAGTGGCTTTCAACCCATTGCATTATGCAATGTTATCTATAAGGTCATAACTACTATCATTGCTAATAGTTCGAAACCTCTATTAAAGGAGCTCAATTCCCTAGAAAAAATCGGTTTTGTGGAGGGTAGAAAAATTTCTAATCCTATGATCACAGTTCATGAGATAATTCACTCTTTGAAGAGTTCAAAGAAACCGGGCATGATGATAAATTTTGATATGTCTAAGGTGTATGGAAAAATTAGCTAGGATTACTTGTTGCAGGTTCTTGATGCTTTTGGTTTTTCTTGGCACTAGATTTATTGGGTGCATTCTCTTATTTCTACACCTTTCTTCGCAATTTTGATTAATGATTCTCCTTTTGGCACTTTCAACTCGTCAAATGGACTAAGGCATGGGGGTCCATTGTCTCCATTCTTATTTATTTTGGCTATGGAAGGGTTACTATGATTCTTTTTTAATTCTTTCTCTAAAGGGAATCTTAAAGGTCTTCACCTATTTGGTGAAGACCTTCCAGTGACACACCAAAAATTTGTTGATAATGTGTGCCTATTTGGTCAACCTACCCTCAGAGAAGTGAAAGAGGTATGTTTTCTGCTTTCAACTTTTAAGGAATCTTCAGGTACCGTTCTTAACAACAAGAAAACTAGTATTCTATTTTTTAATTGTAAGGAGTTGATTTAGTGTCATCTATCTCAAGTGTTGGAGTTTCAAATAGACTCTCTTCCCTCTAAGTACCTGGGGGTACCCTTCATATTAAGTAGGATCTTCTTCTAAAACTCACCAATAATATTAACAAGTAGACATTTTCAGCCTTGAACTTAGATGGGAGGTTAATTCTAATCAATTAAGTACTACAAACTATTTTTATTTATCAAATGTCAACTATGTCAGCGCCAAAAGTTGCACGTGTTAAGTTTAGGGAAAAGTGACAAGAATTCCTCTTGCGGGGCTCAAATAAGGTGAAGAGGTTGTCTTTGGTGGCATGGGAGACACTCGTTCTGCCTAAGTTGGCTGGGGGTTTGGGTTTGCATGACCTAGAAATGTTAAGTGATGCTTTAGGGGTGAAATTATGGTGATGATGGGTGATAGGGGTAATTAACTATGGAAGTGAATTTGGTTGAGGAAGTATGTGCCCATCATGTCATGGGAGGAGATATTAAGGTATGATTTGACCATTGTAGGTTCAAGTTTATGGATGTGGATGTAGGTAGGTTATGGTTAGGGTCATGCTTCTTGGGATGCATAACCATGGGGCTATCCCACTCCAAATAGTTTATTAGATAAATGATGCAAGCTTCCAATGTGATTTCAAGATCCTTTTGAACAATTCGTATGGTCCCTTCTTAATACATTTAGCATTACCAATGAGTTCAATCTTTATCTCCCCTGTTTCTTTGGCTAGAACCTTCAATTATTTATAGTCTCAGGAAAAAAAATATTGGCATTCTTTCAAATTTTGACTATATTTGTAGTATATTTTTCTAACTAATAATTTCCACTTTTGGCCATTTTTCGTCACCTCTGAGATCCTTTAGAGGCATTTGCTTGAGCTTCCTATACTTGATGCATCTAACGTAAAAGGGGACATTCATGAGTATAATGTCTAAAAACTCTGCAACAGGAACAAGGTTTTTTGGTTCTAAGAGCCTTGTTCCGCTTGGGTTGGCTGCCTTGTTACTAGGTTGTGGGATTAGGTTGGTCACCCTTAAGGGAATTAAGTTGTCGACCGTGATTGCCTTGGTTACCTTGAGATTGATTATTATGGTTATCATTCCCCTTATTCCTTCTCTTGGGGTTGGGAGCATTAGTAGCACTCTACTTAGCATACTATTGATTTTGTGGAGGTGGTTGTCTTGTGGCAGAGGAGGCAGAGGAATTTGAGGTTGAGGCATTGGTGTTGGTGGGGCTAGAGCGCTAGGCAGTGCATAAGGATAGTAAGGATTCACGGAAACATTTTAATAACCAGGTTGAGAAACAACTAGCCCTGACATTGATTGATGCGGATGGGGATATGCATATGACATGCCTTTACCTTGGTAAGAGTTGACACGCGAAGGATCAGGATGGGGATAAGTGTAAGTGGAACTGGTCCCCCTTGGGATTGACCATAACTCTTAGGAGTTTGATAATATGATGATGGTTGAGAGTGGAAAAGAGATCCAATAATACCGTCAGCAGCGTGAGATACCCCCGCTGCATTAGCATCACTGGGTTGAGGCTGATCCGGGAGGAAAGTATAAACATAACCTGACTGATAATATTTTAAGGTTATTTGGAGAGCTTCTTTCTTAGTTTGAGGGAAGTGAGAGGTGACATATTTACCTATGGGGGCCAAAATATTTTTTAAAACCAATCCATATATACATGGTCTTCAAACTTAGGGGCTCTACACATGCTCCTCATTCTGTGCCATTTTTTAACATGGTTAGAAAGGCAAGTGGAAAAATTTTGATGGAAAGAGGTCAAGAGTTTGGTACATGTGTCATATCTGAGAGGTAACTGGAAATGTGAAAGAAAATATTTGGAGAGAGTCACAAAGGTAGAATGGGAGGCATGCAGTTAGTCCACATATCATTTGGTAGCAACCCCAGTTAGGGTGCGTTGGAAGAGTCAAAGACAGATTGAGTCTTTAGTAATGGAATTTGATGAACACCACATGTAAAAAGAGCGAACATGATCAGTGGGGTCTTCTTCATGATTACCTTCAAACTTGGGAATGTCGGAAGGAATCTTGGTGGGCATGGGAGGCCAATTCGAGTTATGGAGAAGAGGATCATTGATAAGTTGGTTGAAATTAGGGAGGCTCAAACCAACCATATAAGGAAGAAAGGGTGGATTAGTGTCCATACCTAAAGAGGTTCCTCCTGTGGGGTTACCTTGGTTACCACCTAGGTTTCCACCACCCACATTAGTGCCTGACATGGTGGCGGTGTGGGGTTGGGAATATGTGGAATCAGAGGAAGAACTAGAAGAATCAGAAGAACTAGAGTCAGTATGGGGACTCAATGGAGGACTAGGAGGATGGGTTCGAACTCGACGATTAGGAGTAATATGTCCTAAAAGAAACTGGGGGCGAAGGCAACGAAGTATCTGTGACAAGTGTCTAGGGGGCGCAATGGTGTCAAGGAAATGATGACTCAATAGAATAAAGGGTGATGATAGGATAAAAAAGTAACAAACAACAAGCAAACACCTAGTGCAGTGGTGCCAAGTGTAAACTAACTATAATGATATGCTACTCTAATTCAAGAAAACACGTCCTATCAAAGAAAAAATGACCTCTAACCTAAAGGTGATCTAAATCCTCAAACAAGTCCTAATTCTATTATTTCAGATGGCCTTCCAAGAGACTTCTTACATGACAGAATATGATCCTTGTAACTAGATATTTCTATAGAAAGGTGGGGTAGAGGACCAATTGTTTGCCCACAGCCAGTCCTATAAGGTGTTTTCCTAAGGTTGGCCACTAAAGTTACCTTCATCCCATGGGTGTGGTCTATTCTTGAGCTTCTTGGTGATCAACCACAGCATGGAATCCCCTACCACAACTTGGGTAGCCTCTAGTAGAACCACTCAAACTATGATCTAGCCTAAACCCCTCTGAATCAAGTTTCTGATGCACTCTAGCTTTGGACCGTGGGATGGTGAAGGATTTTAAGCTCCCTAATATGTCAACTTTCTATGTCTCAATTTAAGTGATCAATGGGTTTTATTGGAATCATATCCCATTGATCCTACACCTAACTACAAAGATTATTTTGGCCATGGCGCCTAACTGGGCTTAATCTATGTGAGTTTAAGTTCTTGAGGTGGATTGTTTCAAGTCTTGGCTTGGCCGTGTTAACCAAGATCACGTTCACTTAGGGTCTGCATGTGTGACAAATGTGTGAGGTGGATGAGTAAATTGAGCATGTTTTAATGATGCCAATGCTACTGAAAATAAAGTGCATAAACTGTAAATAATATTGAAAATGGATAGTAAAATAAACGGAAAATTGAAGCACACAACCCCCCACCCAAGAAGGCAATCAAGTAGCAAAAGAAAAGAGGGAAAACCAGAAACTCAAGGATACACAAAATGGAAAAAAAAGGTCTAATGTACAAGGGACTGGGATCTAAGGGCAAAAATCTGTTAAAAATGTGCAGAAAACTAGCAAACAACAAAGGTGAAAATGCTGGAAAAAGATAGGCAAGAAGCTCTAAAAGAAAATATACACAAGGGGATCCTGAGGGGGAAAGGAAAAACAAGACTCTAAAGGGAATGAAGTGTTGAAAAAAATTGTCTAAAAGGACTGCAAAACACTGAAAAACAATGGCTAAAAATGTCGCACACTAGACTCCTCAACTCAGCAATTATCTTCCTAAATGATGTAGGTGTACTCTAAACCCTAGGGGGGGTTTTTCCTTCCTCAATGAGAAAGTACTAAGTGGATCTAAGCCTAGAGGTGACTCTGGAAAGAACGGAAACCCTTTCCAGCACATATGTAATAGTCTCGACAAAATCTAGAAAATCTGGAAAAAATTCTGAAAAAATGCAAAGTCTGGAAATAGACATGAAAAGTGCGTTGGGCGCGGTTTTTGGGTTGAAAAGTGTGTTGGATGCAGTTTTTGGGCCAAAAAGTGCATTTTGTTCCTGCTTCTCTCGCTTGACATATCTGACCCAAATTGTGTTGTCTCCTGCTCGATTAGTACCTGTGACCTGCGGAAAGATGTGAAACCCCAACAAAAGCGGAAAATTTTCCAGAAAATAGAAGAGATCTAAAAATAGAAATTGAGAGGAATAAAAATTATGAAGAAACACTAAAAATAGTTGAAACAACAGTCACCAAGGTTCTGAATTACTACACCGGTGGAGTCGTCATTTGTTATAATGAAAATTCTTAGTATGTGTACCAGAAACACTTCACTTAAGTTTTAGATGACTTATATCCCTAACAACAAAATATGGTTTCTCCTATGCTTCATGTCTAAAATAAAACATGAAGAAAAACCCCGCGGCGCTATAAATCTTGCAAATAAAAACATATAACAATAAGAAATTAAAGTGCAATAACCCAATGAAGGACTTAATCAAATGATAATTTTATTAAAACACCTAGTGAGGAGAAATTACAACATGGGTCCGCAATTCCCCCTCCATGGGATGGGTCTTTTTCTTGTCCTTGTGCTTTAGTTGTGTGCTTTTCTTTCAACTTGCAATGGGAAGAAAACAAAAAGATGGCTTGAACTCAAGTGGGAGCTCAAATGTAATGAGACAATAATGGTGACGATGAAAATGGTCATGGTGATGAATGAAGTAAAACTTTATATTTATAACAAAGCATTAAGCCAAATTAGGAAATAGAAAATAATAAAATATTATTGACTAAATCAAAATATAGCCATTAAGAATACTTCATTATATTTTTGAGAGAGAAAAGATATTCAAAATGGTCAAATATTTTTATTTAGAAAGTGGTTGAATTAATTAACAAATAAAAATGATTTATTAATCACTTTGTGAGAATTAAGGAAAATATGAATTTGAAATAATTATTAAAAAATGATTTAACAATTATCTCAACAATGAAATATAGAATAAATAATGAATAATAAATAAATAGTGATTTATTTAATTATTCCAAGGTGATTAAGTCAGAAGTGATAAGACATAATTATCAAATAATTATTTCTAGAGAAATTTAAATAAATAATGATTTATTCAATTATTCTTATGGGGTTTTTGAATTTTAATGAGAAATAATTTAGGAAAATGGTTTACTAAATTATTTCCTATAATGAAAGTGGGTTTTACCATGGTAAAACTAATCCTACATAATGGTTTCGATCAACCTAGTAATAAATGGCTAGGTGATCATTTTTTGGGTGATAACATCAACTTCTTTAATTTTAAATTCAATATCTATCCAGTCTAGAGCCTTCAACTTGTCTAACTTTATTTCTCCTTCCTTAACTTTGGTGTATGTAGATGGAAAGTCGATTTTCTCCTCCTCTTCTTTTTCTAAGTTAACTTGTTAATCACTTTTAATATAGAATTAACCTATCTTTACACATATGGATGATATTTTATCCATTTGAATCTCTTCCCAAAAAAACTTTAATTTTCCATTTCAATTCTTCATGTTGTCTAGATTATATGTTATCATTCTTCCCATATTATCTTGTTACAAGTTGATGTTAGAATTTGTTGGCCTTTGACTTGCTCTTGTATCCTTTATTTATCCTTCCTTAAATTTGGTGTATGTAGATGAAAAGACGATTTTCTCCTTCTCTTATTTTTCTAGGTTAACTTGTTAATCACTTTTAATATAGACTTAACCTATCTTGGCACATATGGATAATATTTTATACATTTGAATCTCTTCCCAAGAAAACTTTAATTTTCCATTTCAATTCTTCATGTTCTCTAGATTATATGTTATCATTCTTCAAATGTTATCTTTTACAAGTTGATGTTAGCATTTGTTGGCCTTTGACTTGCTCGTGTATCCTATATTCTTTTTTGTTAGTTTTCCTATGAATTCTTATATTTCTTAAACTGCTTCTTCAAACTCTACCTCTACTAGAACAAGGGAGAAACATTTTGTAAAATTTTCTCTTAATGTTTTCCAAAAACATTTATCTCCTTTCGCCGCTTCAATCTTATACTATTTATATGGTAATTATTCCAAAGCGTTGGAAAGCATGTGTGGCTAAATCCTTCCATCGTGCTACTCTATCCTCCTCCATTCTTGTTCGTAATCTAAAATGTGTCTTGATGGATCAAAACCATGTTTAAACTTTTTTATTTCCATTGTAGTTATTATTTTCTTCCCTCCAAACCTTTCACCAAAAATGTCATGGTAATAGTCCAAGTCTATAGCTAAAGGGCATGAGTACCCTACCAATAAGCAACCTATCTTGTAAATGTTTGCACCAAGTTTTGAAATCGACCTTCTTGTCCAAAAATTTTTGATACTTCATTGACATGTGTGTCAGGGGATTCTTATTCTTTAAACCTTAGTGAGGAAATTGAATCAACTATAATTTTGTGGGGATTAAGTTATGGTACCATTTGAATTTTTATACCTCGACGTTATCATCCAATAGCTTTTGATACCTTGTTGACATATATATCAAATGATTCCCTTTCTTTAAAGCTTAGTAGGGAAATGTAGTCAACTCTAAGTATGTGGTTATTGATTTAGGGTACTATTTGATTTTTCTTTCATAAATAGTTAGTATTACTCTTATCAAGAAGCAATTTTTGAGAAATGTATCCTTAGGTATGGCTTCAATACTCCAATAATCTGTAAAAATTATGGTGTAGATTTGAAACTGCTCATGAAATTTACTAAATCACAAGACTCAAACCTACTCTACTGCTCTGCAGAATTCAATTCATAATCGAGAACACAAATCATAAACATACAATAAGAAATAACACACATGCGTAGATATTTATCTAGGGGAAATAAACTTCTCAAAACCCCTCCTATTTGTATTGCATTAATCAAAGAATAGAGATGTAATACATATGCTTGCTTAAACCTGAGCACAACGTGCAAGTGTACAGTCTATCTCTTTGTCAGATTGACTGACTCAATTTCAAGCCCTCCAAGCACCTATTTCCTTGCGTTGTTCCTTGAGGAATTAACCCTTATTATGTAGTATTTTTTCCTCAATTGTTTGTGCAATCCATAAAGTTATATCTCGGATTCCATGCACCACTTACACACATTGGAATAGTCTACAACTTATAGTATACTTCCTTGGAACATCCATCTCAACTGGGTAACTCGAATTATTTGAATGCATTAGCTCATATGGGTTGATTGGTCAGTGAACTGGATGATCATGTTTGAAATAATACTGAGAGCGGAGGGAGGTGGGGGTGCGGGTGGGGGAGACGGGGGGGTGAATCAGTATTAGCAATTTAACAATTTTTCATTTCCATAAACAAATTGATATACGCTACCTCTGTTAATTAAACCTGCGTATATACGCAACTGAGTTTAGAGAAAATCACATATATCTTGCAGACTTCTAAATTTAGTTAGCTGATCTTAATCTGAGTATCAAAACCTTAAGATAGTAATCAAGTGCAGTAAACAGTATAGGAAATCACACACATGAACAAAAGATATAAGGTGGAAACCCAATGTGGGTGAAAACCACCTGCTGCAATTCGTCTCTATCATTTTTAAATAAGAAACTTCTTTTTACAATATTTCTGTACTAGTGCAGTCTTATACTAGTACGCAGGCTTCTACCTGCAGAAGGCTACAACCTTCTCTCATTCTCCAGCTTCTCCTGGAAGGGAGCTACAACCCCCTTAGCTCTTGTACTAGTTGATGTACTAGTACATAGGTGCTGACCTACAGAAGGCTACAACCTTCTCTTTTCTTCCAGGGACCACGTTTCATAAATTTTCAGACTGGATCCATCAATAACATCAATCAAACATCAAATATATCTACATCAACCAATCTCATTTGCACCAACCAAAACTGAATCAAATAATCACTTCTCTGAATGTTGTAATTAGAATACAATAACAGTAACTAGAAACCAATCCTGAACCCAGAACACTGCAGCAATAAACATAAGTAGCTACTTAAATACTCAATTTGTGTGCTTAAATACTTAATGATTGGTTTTTTTTTATGTTCAAGTTTGTTGCCTAGACATTTGAATCTTAATCTAACCATAGTATCACTATTATATTTGCGTTCTGGGCAATATTTTATTAAAATGTCATTTTAAATGCATGTGAAAAGTTATTGTAAATTAGTTTAATTTAACGTAGAATATCAACTTTCTTATCTTTTTTTATTAATTATATTCATCAAGCAAATGTTTTTTTTTTAACACAGTTGGATTTTTTTTTTATTGCAAAAAAAAAAGCGAGCTCCTTGTACATTCGGAAGGGGGCTGATTCAAATGTAATGCACAAAATGGGAGCACAATCCCAACATCCACACTTGCAGCCTTGATTCTGTAAAATTCAAAAATTAGTGTGACATATTGCCTTACATACTCTCCTAGAAACAAACTATGTTTGCACTGCATTTAATAGAAGGGACAAGATCACCAAAACTGATTTACTGATTCCTCTTGCCGGGGGCGGTGCTTCTTGTTGTTCCTGGAGGATGTTTCCCCTTGCTGGCTTTGACTGAGGGTCTTGATGTACTCAACTATTTCTTCCAAGTGCTTGCATTTGTCTTTTACATATTCTATTTCAGCTCTCTGTAAATCTGTCTCTTTGCATGTACACATTGGTTGTCTTCATCTCTGCCCTGAGGTCCTTTAAGGCTTGATTAAACCTTCTAATCATAAACCTATTGGCCCTGCAAGTTGGGCAACTGTCGTTCTTTTCTGCTCTCTCTAGTGGATTGCAAGCCATTATGTTGCTTTGATTTACTGTACAGACTATGTCTTTTGTGATCTTGATGATAGCCCTCTTACTTTGATGTGTTCTGCTTGTTCCTCTGTTGTTGATGGCGAAGTTCTGATTGATGGAGTCCTCTTGATGACAAATCTCCAAAGCTCTGAGAGAACCAATAAAGCTCTGACCCTGCTTTGTGTTCCAAAACCAATTCGTGGAGTTGTCTTGAACTGAGATGTTGGCCGGGAGATGTTTGTTAAACAAGATGTAAAACGTAAATGGAGAGTATGACTCCAAAAAACCTGAGGCTTGAGGACGTTGGGAAGGAGAGACTGCTTTCAATATGAAGGTAATTCTTAGACAAAGAACTTGAGGCTTGTGGACGCTGGGAAGAGGAGACAGCCTGTGTATTAAACAGAGGAAGGCAGCATTGATATGGGGAGAGGTTGCTACAAGATTCTGAGTGCTTGGATTATAAGCGTAAAAGATACCAAAGGAGCGATCAGCTGAGGGAGAGCACTGTGGAGCGATTGACAACGAAGAAATCCTCCGCTGGTGAAGTTTGGGTCGTATTGATGAGTCGAGAGGGAGATTTTGGCGAACTGTTGTATGCTTCAGGCTGAAAGCTTCAAGATGACTACAGGCGAGGGGATCACTTATGAGATGGCCTGAATGTGGATAAGCTGAATTTTCTGAATGGTGAAGATTGTTGAGTTCTTTGACCAAATTATTGATCTCAGAACGAAGGGATAACCTGCTGTTGTAGGTAAAAGTCGTGGTGTTGATCGCCTTTGTGCTTGTACAGCTACCTGTTATAGAAAACCTTGCACTTGTGTGACAATTTTGATCCTGCTGCTTGTGTTTGATATGACCATTACCGTCTTTGCTCAGTGGTGAAGGACACCTACATTCCTTATCATACGTGCTTTGAAGATTTTTTGGGATTGAGTGGATTTTGTGCTCTCAGCTTTGCAGATTGTACATGAGATCCACTGCTATCAAATCTTCATTGTGTTCTGTAGACAATCTGAATCTAGGAGTGAAGATTTGATAATCCTTTTTTTTCCTTTTGTTATACTTCTTTCCTCTTTCTCCTTTCTCAGTCCTCATCTTAATTGTGGAAATCATGGTATGTTTTCAACATAGACTTCATTGTTTTCTTTTACAGTCCCAACTGGTCTTTCAAGAGCTTTATTAGCATAGTTATTTGCTTTCTTGTTTTGATTTCTCAACACATGCTTGAAAGTTATGTTTCCCATACTTTTTATATTTGATTTGATCATCTGGCAAATTTTATTAATGGCGATACTGTTGAAATCCTTTTCATTTTCCATTGCCACTATGATGATTGTCGAGTCTCCTATAATTATAGGATCCTTGATCGCAAGTTTTTTAAACAGCCTTGTGCCTAATAGTAGGCTATATGCTTCTGCCCTGTTGTTTGTCATTTCTCCAAGTCTCCATTCATATGCTATAATTTGTTTCCCATTTGAATTTGTAATTACTCCCCCTGCCCCTTCTTTTCCTAGGTTATTTTTTGAAGCCCCATCAAAAAAAAAAATTGAATCTTTTTTGTTTTTTCATCCATTCTTCAAATTCTTTGTCATCCAATCTTGATTTTCAATTCTTGGTTGTGGAAACTTTTTTCCTTTTTGTTGTAGCTTCTATTTTTTTTCCTAATATTGTTTTGCTATACCAATCTTTTTCTTCTTGTTGTAGGTTGTTCTAATCCATATTTGATATTCCATTGGTGCTTATTATTTCTGATACTAGGCTCCATGTTTTTTAAAGAATCTTGCCTATACTTGGTTTTTATTATTTGAAAATACATTTGTTTCTGGCTAACCAAATCTGCTAGCACAGAATTGAGGGGAGGCATTTCCAGATCCTGCTTATTGTGGACTTGTTTCTCTTTGAATATGGGTATCTCTTCTCCCAAGTTTTATAAAGCGCTGACAGCTGATTTCGAAAATTTATATTTATTTCCAGCGGACTTGTTATATGGGTCTAGCATTCTCTAGCCACCCTACAATTCATGAAAAGGTGTTGGATTGTTTCTTCCTCCATTTGACACATGACACACCTAGAAGGCCCTTGTATTCCTTTTTTTTTTAATTTTCATAGGTTAGGATTTTACCTTTGAAAAGAGTCCAAATGAAAACTTTGATTTTGGGAAGACATTTTGTTTTCCAGGTTGTCTTCCATAGACTCCATTCTTGTTGATTTTGTTGTTCTTGGAGGAGATTATACCCTGATTTCACCGTGTATTCCCCTCCATTTGGGTCCCATACAAAGTCGTCATGATCCTCTCTATTTATGGGAGTTGCCCCTGATAGGTGAGATTTTAGTTTCTCCCATTGACTTTTTAATATTTTTGGAATTGTTGGTATTTTCCATCCAAGCCAATTATCCTGATCCCACTCGGAGATTGAGTATAAGATATTTATCCTTGTCTCTTCCATCCAACAATGAAGTCCTCTTAGATTCCGTTGGAGATTTAAAGGATCTCTTCCCATTATTCGGTCCTCCCAAATTGCCACTGTTTTGACAGTCCCTGGATTTTTAGAAATTTGATCTCTAATAAGAGGAATTATCTTTTTTACAAGTTTCCAGACTTGTGTGCAAGGCCTGACTGGAATAGGTTCAGTTATCAATTTTGTTCTATGATGATTTAAATATTTCATTGCTAGTACTTTTTCCCACCATTGTTCTTTTCCACTTATCATTCTCCAAATTATTTGTCCCTAAAGCAATGTTCATTTGACCTGGTAAGCGAATTGCTATACCTCCTTTTCATAGGGAATAGTGACTTGCTCCCATCGAACTAGGGTGAATTTTTTGTTCTCTTGTTTACCTCCTTGCCATAGGAAGCTTCTTATTATTATTTCCTTTTGCTTGTGGGCACTTGTCGGAGCTAGAATAATCGCATATTGATAAATGGGAAGGGTTGAAAGGAGTGCCTTAATCATGATCACTCTTCCTGCCAAATTAAGCCACATCGCTCCCCAATTCTAAATTTTATCTTTCATTTTTTCCACTTGCTTGCTCCATAATTCCACTTTTACATTTTCCTTTGCTAGGGGCACCCCAAGATAAGTAAAGTGGGTCCATCTTGTTTGTATTGGAATTTCCAGTATTTGTGATATATGTTGCATAGCTCTTGGAGAAGTGTTCCAGTTATATATTCTGCATTTGGTGTTATTTAACATTCCTCCTGAGGCTTGGAGAAAATCATCCAACACTCTTTTAAATCTTCTAGCTATTATGCTTGATGCCCCTCCCATAAGAAGGGTGTCATCTGCAAAAAGTGAGTGATTTATATCTTTGACCCCTCTTGCTATCTGTATACCTATTATTTTTTTTCTTTCTCTGACTTTCCAGCGCTGCACTTAATGTTTCTGCCATGATGATATATAGGAATGGGGATAGAGGACAGCCTTGTCGTAGCCCTCTTGTGCTCTGAAAAAATTTACTGGGCCTTCCATTTATTAGAGGAGCTATCCATGGGGTTGATATGCACGCCTGGATAGTCTCTATAATATCTATTGAAAAGCCAAATTTTTTGAGTACTGTTGCAAGATAATTATGATTAACTCTATCAAAAGCATTTACCATATCTAACTTTACTATCATTCCTTTCTCTTTCCTTTGAATACTATTGTGAATAGCTTCCTGAACAATTATCAGATTATTTGTGATTTGCCGCTTGAGAACAAATCCACCTTGATTTTCAAATATGATTTCCAAAATAATTTTCTTAATTCTATTTGCAAGAATTTTGGTGATTATCTTATAAGAAGAATTGCAAAGAGATATTGGTCTGTATCTGTTGAATGTTATTGGATTTGACTCTTTGGGTATGAGTGCCAAATAGGAAGATTTTGTGTTTCCTCCAAAAAAAAATTTTGAAAGGCATTTTTAATCATTCTCATAAGATCTTTTTTAATAATATCCCAATGTTGTTTATAAAAAGCCATTGTAAACCCATCTAGCCCCGGAGCTTTGTCAGGGTGAAGGCACCAGATTGCTTTCCTGACTTCATCCTCAGTGATCTCTTTATTTATTTCTATGTTTTGCTAATCACTTATTTTTTATTTGTGTTGTAAAAATTCTTCATTAACTGCCTGCTGCTCGCTTGTTATGAGTAGATCTTTGAAGTAGTTGTGAGCTGCTATTTTTATTTCTTCAGCTCTTTTTATCTCATGCCCATCTACTTGAATCTGTTCAATCTGGTTTCTTGCCCTCTTTATTTTCATTGAATTATGAAAAAAGATTGTATTTTTATTACCTTATTTCAGCCAAAGACATATGGATTTCATTCAACATTCTTCTTTTTCTTTCCTATTTTGCTTATAGATTTCCAAGAAGACTTCATTTTCTTGTAAATAATCTTGTTTGCTTTCTTCTTTGTTTTCTTTTTCCTTATGAACACTGTCCATTTTTTTTTGTAATTCTATTTTCCTAGCTTTGTCTTGTATATCATTTTCTCTTGCCCAAGTTTTTAAATGCAGCTTTAAATTCTTTAGCTTTGTTTCCCAAACATACTAAGGAGACCCAATGAGGTTTTTTTCCAGCTCTGTTTGATTTTTTTCTAAATTCTTCATTGTTGTCCCAACTCGAATTATATCTGAAGGGAGCGGGCCTTGATTTTCCAAATTACCCATGCTTAATGCCACCGGCTTGTGATCTGAAGTTGTTGTGTGGACGATCTTGCTTTTCACAAGAGTGAATTCCGCTACTATGTTTTCTTGTACTAAGATTCTATCCAACATTTCCTTGATATTATTCTTGCCAATCCTCTTATTACTCCAAGTGTACTTCCCATTGCTTGGTGGAATGTCGATTAGTTTATGTTGTTCCATTATTTTTTCAAGGGCTTCTCTTGACGGATCTAGATGATAATTCCCGCCAAATTTTTCTTCAGTGTTCCTTATCAAATTTAAATCTCCTCCAAGAATTAATTTCCCATTTTGTCTTTCTACTAGTTCTTCTTTAATCGATTTCCAGCAGTGTTCTTTTTCTCTGTAGTGATTTAGAGAATATACATTCATAATGCTATACAGTTCCTTTGTGTTGAGATCTCTCAAATCTGTTCTAATCCAGTGACTGCTGATTTTTTTATTTATTAGTTCCCATTTCCTTTTGTCCCATATGGTACATATTCCTCCTAATGCTCCTGTAGCCTCTAGCATTGTTCCTTCATAATTTCTTAATTTTTGAATCAATTTTTTGTTTTCTTGCTTGCTTGTTTTGGTCTCTTGGATCATATAGATGTTCGACTTTTCATTGATTAAAATATCTCTAGCTGCATTGGCTTTGAAAGTGGTGCCAAGGCCGCGACAATTCCAAGAGACCACTATCATTATTTACTGTTGTGTTGATGTGATCCTCCCTTTCCTCTTTGTTGATTTTTTTCATTGTTTCCTGTATTTTTCCCAAGGAAGGATTCCATTGGTTGTTGAGTTCCTAATGCCATTTCTTTAGCCGCTACCTCATCTCTGATTTCCTTGTTGGATTTCCTTCCCACTTTTTTTGTTGATCCCAAGTTTGGGGGTTTTCTTTAGCTTGATTTCTGGTTAGTATGCGATCCACTGAGGGAGGGGGTGGAGGGAGATAGGGATAGAGGAGGAGGGTATGAGAGCAAGGGAGGAGGGGTTCAATGTTGGGAATTGGGAGAGGGTGGATCAATAGGGTCTTCCAAGGGCTCAAAGGGGTTCGAAGATGTGTGAATAGGGGGGATAACCTTCAATGAAGAAGTAGTCTCATTTAGTTCTTGGATCTGGGAGGCATTTGGTATTGGCTACTTATTGATGGGTTTTTTCCTTTTTACTTGTTCACATGTATTCTCTTGTTCTTCTACATTTTCATTCTCTTTTTTTTAAGACACCTATTAGCAAAATGACCATACTCATGACATACCTTGCATTTAAATGGTATCTACTCGCAGTCCAGCTGCTGTATATGCGTCCACTGATGTATTCTCTTGTTCTTCTACATTTTCATTCTCTTTTTTTTAAGACACCTATTAGCAAAATGACCATACTCATGACATACCTTGCATTTAAATGGTATCTACTCGCAGTCCAGCTGCTGTATATGCGTCCACTGATCGACCTTGATCTTTATTGCCTCTGGAAGACCTTTTCCAAGATCTAGTTCCACACATATTCTGGCACATGTGTGCATGTTGTCCTTTGGTTCGCATCTGTCTATATTCTTGCCCACTACATTTCCTATAGCTTTGACCAAATTGTCTCCCCAGCGATGTAATGGAAGGTGTGAAAGTCTGACCCAGACTGGGACTGCGCTTGGGACATCCATTTCTGGATCGAAGTCTGGTGTCCACCTATTTAGCTATAAATCTCTAGAATCCATGAAGTTTGGGTCGTTTTTGAATATCAGATCTCTGTCTTCCTTTGATTCGAAAAGAAAAGTGTAATGCCCCCTTCCACAAAATTGTATTGCTATCTTCCCCTGGGTGGTTGCATTCCAGTTTCTTTCAACCCATTTTTGAACTGATTTGGGTGACGGCCATAGCCCCATGAACTGTTCAACAAGTCCGCGTTCTGCCAGTGAAAGAGCTGCTCTTCAAGAGAGAGTAAGTGGGAGAGAGATCTTTGGTATATCCTCAAGCTTCTTAACAAATTTTTTAATTGTTGGCCTGTTCCTTAGAGCTCCATTCGCATTAATCAAGGATGCGAATGCTTCTTCATTTTCTTCGTTTCCTTGGCGGTTGGGTGACAGAGGGTCGCCCTCCTCAGAGGGGTGCATGGTCAGAGAAAACTCAGCAGCAAGAGGCTGCCAAGAGAGGCCTATGAGGTCAGGGAGGCGGCTAGGTCTACACAACTTAGGCTGTTGCGCGCGCCTTTTTTGAATTGGTGCAATTATTTTTTTCATTGAGCAAATGTTATGCATTAATGATTTTGTTTATTAAATTTATGTAATATTTTAAAGAGTCCATTACCAAAATTTTACAAGTAGTTATTGATGCTTGAGCACAATGGAGGAGGCATCACAATACCTAAAAATTATGAACATCAAGTACAAGGATTATGTAGAACTTAATCACATATGTTATCTTTTTTCGTTCGAAAAGAAAACTATAGAATGCAATAACTCAAACCCCTAACCCATATATATATATCTTGCCTCTCTTTTAGAAAGGCTATGACTTTACAAGGTAGTGACCTAACCCTATGCACTTAAGATAAAGTGACTAACTTGCATGAATGCATGCATTGAACTCCTAGAAAAATCCACCTAAACTTAACTAGAATATGAAACCCCTAATGCCTCCCTTCTAATCTTTGATTCAACGACTTCGTCTAAGAATGGAATCACTCCACTCACAAGTGATGTGGCAAAAAAGGAAAAGCTAAACTATAAAAACAAAAACACATTCTCGTTGTACATCGATGGCTAAATCTTAAGTTAGCCCAAATTTGGAACATGCATGATGTAAGATTGCGTGCACCATCTACCATTGTTTGTAATTGTGCCTCTTCATCCTCATAAAGGCATCTCTTTGCTATTTTTGCACCCTCGTCAACTAAGTTCTCTCTGTTGTGCACATGAACCAAAGACAAGGGATCTACTTCAATGCCATGCCTATTGAACGTGAACATGAACTAAGATGCATGTAAAGACTAACAATTCATGTATGGGTGCTACTAGTTTTCAAATTGTAAATTATCATCATTTGTTAAAATTAAATTATCACATGCAACTCAAAAAAATTATAACAAACCCTTAATTTGTCAATATATTTCTTCAACCAATCACAAGTGATACCCATTCACTTTCATGAACTATGAAGACACTGTATGATTTTGGTGTTTAGCGAATTTCAACATACACATGTTCAACAAAAATTATAACAAACCCCTAATTTATGAATATCTTTTTTCAACCAAAAACAAGCAATATCCATTCACTTTCATAAAATTTGACAATAATGCTTACTTCTAATGTTTAGTGAATTTCAACATACTTATAATTCATACAATATAGTTTCTTATTCATTAGGCTTGCTCTTTCAACTTAATGTGATGTATACCAATTTCAAGTGAAACACTATGAAGTGTTCATTAAACCACACAATGATGTCCTTGTATTCTTGGAATGTGTTTATTATGCCAACCAACAATCTTAGACTCCATTCAATTCTCATTATGATATGTTCAGGTTCAATATCCATTCCTAGATTGCCTTTTAAAGTGGGTAGTTTTCTTCTTTTTTCTTTAGGTAACAAATATTGGGGAAAACTCCCAAGCACTTCCCCTCATTTCAAGGAGGGTACCCAAGTTGAACCCTAAATTCTTCAAGGCACAAGACCAAGTCAACAACTTATGAATAGATTATATATGTCTCATCAAAACACAAAATGCAGGGCATAAGGCCAAGTCAACAACTTATGAACATATATCTCATCAAGAATCAAAATCTAAAAATGAACAAAACAAAGTTGTTTGTATTCCATCCAAGAAGACATTATCACTCTATTTATACTTATCATTTGTGTGAAAATGGCTACATGCACATCACTCTAGAACCATGAAAATGGCTACTTGCATTTCCAACCACATTGGCATGAACAACCTTAAATTAACATGTTGCATAAGACAAGACCATATTAGATACACGGCCAAAGTTGAAAGATGCCATTTGACCAAGAAGTAAAGTGATCAAGAACTTTATGAAGAGCTATCTCACACAAAGTACTTGAAACTCAAGACAAAATGATATTTTCAAAAAAAAATACTTGGACAAAAAAACAGATTGTATTTGATTCCAATAAAAGAAATAGATGTTTTCCTCAAAGAAATATCTTTATATTCCATGTGAGGAATATACATGTTCCAATCCTTAAGGGATCCTCAAACAACAAGGCTCAAAGTCATTACAAGGATATACTCAATATGAGCTCAACATATCACATGCAAGAATAGAATCCATGTAAGAAGGATAACAACATTTCTCCCAACCACCAAAGCTACATCCAAGGAAAAAGATGTTACAATGGTTTTGAAAAAATAATCATGTAACATGAATAAAACGTAATTGATATCACCTAAAACATGTGTTGTTGTATAGCAAGCTTTGAATTTAAAAACAAATAAGAAACTCATAGATGATAATGAAATGACACAAAACAAGAAAGATGAAAAATAAAATGAGTGTAGTTTAAAGTTTGTTAAGTAAATCAAATGATTAAATTGGTTAAAGAATTAAATGTGATAATCAAACTAAAACGAGGCAAAATCAAGGCACCAAAGATTCACATGATGTACGTCTAGTTTTGTCTTGTACCATCAATGTTAAAAGTCACAATGTCCTAAGATTATCTGTTTCATCCAATGATTTAAAATAATAGAAAAATATGTGTTTCATGATTAAAAAAATATCACAATATCTATTTGATCCAACAAACATCAAATAACAGTTAAACTAAAATCTACAATAAATTAATAATTAAACAATATATATATATATATATACACAATATGAATAAAGGGAATATCATCTATAAGGGAATATCATCTAGAAGATATAGAATTTGTGATGAATGAAGATGTTTTACTAAGAATTTTTCAAAAGTAGCAACATAGTGTGTAAAAGATGTGAAGATAGAGATCATAACAACAATCATTGTCCCAAACATCAAATGGATTGTAATAGAACTAAGAGTTATGATGATCACAAGAAAACAATTAAAGAAAAGAAAAGCACTTGATATGGAAATTGAAAAACAAAAGATGATAGAAACAACATTGCTAATTAATGATAAAGCAGAAAAATAAAAAATAAAACACCATGTAATGAGGTAATTGTTCTAGAGGGGTGACAAAAATGGGATTATGCCCATTAAAATAAACAATATAAGAGGAAAAAAAAACAGACTTCGAAGTATCAGGAATACAAAAGGTTTTAGTTATGTTTAAACACATGAGCAAAGAGAACAATGAATCGAATGACCATTCAATGATGAGAGAATCATTTGAAAGACATTAATTTGTTACATCAACGAAAGTCAGCAAAATTTGTTGAGTAACACGAACAAAGAGGGTTATGAACCAACGGGTAATGAAAAGCAATATGAGTATGTGCCCATTAACAGGGGATAAAAGAAATTTGCATATCATCTAGCAGACCAAATGAATAGATGATGAAAGTAAGAAAATGGTCAACTAACATATGATCGAACACTTTCACTAACACCAGACTTCAACGACGATAGTGAGGTGATCAAAGGGTCAATTAAGAAGCATTATTTCAACAGATTTAGAGGACAGCTATAAATTGTCACTTGAACTACTTGGACTATTAATTTCAACAATAATGACCACTAATTGGGATATAACAAGATAAGAAAGAATAGAAGTTACAAGCATTATGCTCTAAGACAAATATGGGGCATCGAAGATATATTTGAAATGGATGATCTCACCCTAACCAATATATTATTGTATTGGTGATTTTAGAGTAAACATTTTCACAAAGGAGACGTGTAGACTAATGAGATAGCCAAAATATTGTCCAACAATGTTTTGACTAAAAATGGTGAATCGTGTTTAAATATTTAAATAGAATCCGTGGATTATTAATTGTACAACATATACATAAAGATGATGAGAAATTTAAATTGATTTTGTAGTAATAAAAATGTATAGGAAAGTGGGAACATACAATTCCTTGCTCGGAAGACCATGGCCAAAAGTAGTGGGTCTACCTGAATAAGGCATCAATACAATCTCATTCAAAAAAATAAATGATGCCTTCGAGTAACTACTGATTAACATTGGCAATGAATGAATAACTGGCTAGCTCTAGTGAATTCTCTCGCACTAGCTTAACGTAATTGTATAAACTCAACAAAGAAGGGGTACTAAAACTAAATGATTGTTTAGAAGTTGAAATATCTTATGAAAAGTGATTATAATCAAAGGCAGGGCTCTGGATGATTTACTTATACAACATAGAATTAGAATTGGAAACAAAACTCATATATGAGGAATTCACAAACAAATAAAAAGAAAACATACCCACCCCACTTTTCTAATTTTTCTAATTTTACAATTGCAATGCAAAAAATAATGTAGGGGTAAATCATGACAACATTGATTCAAACATTTCCACTATAAGAAAACTACCCGCTTGTCAATCGGGTGTAACTCGAGGAGTTATGAGAAAAATTGGTACCCTCTCCACTCAGGTTCAAATCCCACTTTGTGACCTATTTCTCTTACAAAACACTCGAGTTTCCTTTTTAATCAATATCATGTCTCGTTCACAAGTTACAGTCACATATCCTAATTTTTCCCTTGCCCTTAGCCACCACACCTTCCTTCCTTTTGTGATTTTCTTTGCTCTCGAGTGACCAGATCTTTTCATGAGTGTTAAATTATTACTCTCTTCTAAGCCAAAGTGAGGATAGTTAATTCAAGTTATTTAGTCTTCAAGATCTGCTTTAAAGGATGTTGGACCTTTTGGATGCTTATGATTTAACTTAAATAACATGACATTCATCTTTGAATGTCAAATCCTCCCGACTCGAGATCAATTTCCACAACTGACATGTTAGTTCTTAATAAGTATATTGGTGTACTGGCATTGAGCACTAAGAACGCAGTTTAACTCCTCGAAATGAAGGAAAGTCCCCAATTGATTTCTCGGAATATGTACTCCATTGACCCCACCCAAAAAAAGGGCATTCACCTTTAAATATGTTTACTGATTCCAACAAAGATGTAAAATGTTATATGCTACAACTAGAATCCAAAATCAATAAGGATTACAAAGAAATGTAACATTAATGGAACAGCTCGGAAAATTCAGTGACCATCTTGAAATTTTGTCAATGTTTCAAATCACTAATTGTATCCATCCCCAGGACAACCAGTGGCATAGGAGAAAAGGCCAGCCTTACAATAAATACAAAAAAAAATGCGGCAAACTCAAGAGATGGATAAAGATAAAGCCAAAACCCCATACAAAGAGCTGTCTTCATGCAAACTGTAATTGTATGTAGTTGATAAAGCCAAAATCTCATTATTAAGGCATCTATTTGCATGTCTGTAGTTTACCTCCAAATACTTTGAGCAGAACTATTGTTGGCAGGAGCTCCATTTCTAAAGGAAGGTCAAGGAGATGAGTGAATCTCTGACAATGTCCCATCCTTATTAATACACACCTTGAAACCTACTTGTTCTCAACCTTGTCTGGAATTAGAGTTGATGATGATGAAAACTTTGTAAAACCATGTGGGTTTCAAATGCTAAACCACGTCTCTTTTAAACCAGGTATTTGAATGGAACTACAGCTACATCCAGTGATTTTGTAAAACCACTAGGAGGTTTTGATGGAGCTGAGCTTATATGACAACAATGCATATCACACTAATATTTTTACAAAAAAACCAATCTGAAGATTGTGGAAAATTTTTACTCAACATTCCTCTATAGTCAAAACCCTCCTCTAACATGTCACAAGTAGCATGCAAACTTTTCACATGCATCTGAACAGTTACATTGAGACCACGAAAACCAATAACAAACCTAAGGCTTTCAAAATTTGAACTAAAACTAACTAGACATATACAACGAATTAAGAAGACTTGAAGCTTGTAAGCAAATCTTTAAACTTTCGTATGTACCTTGATAAAGCCAAAACCTCACTAGTATATCATCTACTTGCATATCCGTGGCTTGTCTTCAAGAGGGTTGGCACTTTGAAAAAGACTACTGTTGGAAGTAGCTCCATTTGGAATGGAAGATCAGGGAGATGAGTGAATATCTGACAATGTTACATCCTTGCCAATGCACCTTGAAACCTACTTGCCCTCAAGCCTTGTTTGTAATTAGAATTGATGACAAATAAAAATTTGGTCATACTCTGAAACTGTATAAATTATGGTGTTACAAGATAAGTAGATTAAACTATTGACTTGTGTAACCCTCCCTAGCCTGTGTTTTAGCTTTGCACAGATTAAAAGGCATATGGAATCACCACAATGCAAATATCCATGGACAGTTCAGGTCACCCCATTTTCTATATGGAAACTTCGAGCAACATGTTCCAACTTCCATAGCATTCGTGCCCCTCTACAGATTCAGAAATATCTATGTTGCCAGGAAACGTGGGTTCGGGGACGGGAACGGGGACGTCATTTTTTGAAACAGGGTGCGTGGGTTCGTCAGGGGTATATTATAATTTATATATATAATATATAAATATTATATTTTATAAATTATAATATATGTGAAATTGTATATTTTTCAACTTTAAACAAGAAAACTAAAATACTTGTGAATTAAACTTTAGATATTTAAGCATGCACATCATTGAACATTCAACATTCACAATGAAATTTCAAAATTTCTAGTGTTATATCAAGTGTGAATTGGAGTTTACATATTTATAAGAATCATGATATATGTCCATTGTCATTCTACATTCAAAATTTGCCTTAAGGCATCTCCAAACAAAAACTAGGAAATTTTAAAATACTAAAATAAAAATAGCTAATAGTGAACAATGGCTTCCTCAAGCCATGTCATCAACATCACTCAGATCTTCAGTTAGCATGCTCTCCAGGTAGGAATCACTCTCATCTTGAGGCTCTTTCTCATCCATAGCAACTGGAGGTAGCTCAATAAGGCCATCTGGTTGTATCTCCTCACCCACACACATAACATCATCTGTGTATTGGTCCCATCTCTTGAAAGGACCCTCCTTGTAACGAAGATCTTTTCGAGATATGAGACAAAGTGTGCTATGAATGTACACTAAGTTCTCTGCCTTCTTTGAGCCCAACCTATTTCTCTTTACTGAATGGATAAAGACATAAGTACTCCAATTCCTCTCGAAAGATGCAGAGCTAGCTACTTGGAATATTAGGGGAAGCCCATTAAATTAATTAAAAATTTGAAAATTAAAATTAAAATGAACTCCAAAGAACCCGAGTTTGGGGTTCCAAGTACCCATCATCAGGGTTCTTCGTACCTGTCAAGACAAAAGAACCCAATTTTTTTTAATGGAGAACCCGGTTCTTTATAGAAGAACCCAGTTCTTTATAGAAGAACCCGGTTCTTATGGGTTCTTCTCAGAAGCACCCATCCAAGAATCCGATACTTGGGTTCGAGAACCCGGGACGGGTTCGAGAACCCCACCCCCGGGTTCGGGAACCCGTGCAACATAGAGAAATATATACTCAATGTTATCTCTATGCTCCTCGCAAACAGGGCAAACGACACCTAGACCCCTCCATTTTTGGGCAGTGTTTTGGAAGAAAAAGATTTGCAAGCTAGCCTTCCAATGAGCTACTTCTCGTGGGGCCTCGCATGCTTCCACTAGATCAATTTCCGGATCATGGAAAAGGAAGGAAGTCTAAGTTGCTGCTCCGCATACATATTCATAATATACATGGTGGAGGTGGTACAATGATCTGAACCCTGTTTATGAACACAAGGGAAATCGAGGATTTTGTTCTTGGGGTAGGAACTACTTTCAGTAGTTGCCCTAGAGTTCATATTTCATTCCTTTAAGACTTTTGACACCATGCGCTCTTCAACCAAATGGAAGAGTGTAATACAATCGATCTATTCTTCATGGCTCAGGAAGGAATAGGGCTTTCTTAATCCTTGGATCCTTGGCCTTGCAACAGAGCACTCAAGTATTCGGTGCTTAATTCAGTTCTTCAAAGTGCTTCTATTTGCATCTCATCATTTGTCCTCCCAGAGTTCTAAGATTTGCCTCGTGCCTTCCTAGTGATGGTAAAGGTGAAGAACAATTTGTGCCTCCCAAGTTAAGAAAAAGGCAAGATGATTCCATGATTGATGAAGAAAATTCCAGAATGGAGACCTTGTAGGGGTATAGGTGACAAAAGGGAGTTGAACCAAAGTTACCAAACTAAAAATTGGGAAAACTTGACAAGGCAAAAAAGCCAAGAGTGTGACTTGAATCTAGAAAAATTCAGCACATACACAAATCAGCAAATTCGTAGTTTAAAGGGGATTTATCGCATCCTTCCTCCTGAGTTTGATTTGGTCAAACCAAGTTAGACTTGCAATTTTTTGCAATTCACTCACATTGACTGAGTCAAACAGGCTAACCTAAGTTTGATTCGGGCATAGAAACCAGGGAAAAGTTGTTTCCTGCCTGATCCAAGACATATTTGCAGTTCTGCAAGTTTGAATTTCATCCTGGTAACACTGGGTTATATACCCTACACATTCTCAAACCTTCCACTATTACAGTTCTATGGAAATGGAGACTTCTGTGCCCTTTGTGAGTTCCTCGCTATCAGAACAAATGATGAAAAAAATTAAATAAACTAAACTGTACAAGGGCTTCACCATAAAGTAGGCATTACATTGTCAGTGACCATACCTACATAAAACCATTGAATAACATGGATCAAGTGTTGTCAAGTTCCATTAAATAATCTACAACAATGTTACTGTTAACTAATCCTTCTAATCAAACCTGTGTTGTCTTGCTTGATAAATCATCTAAATATAGATTGCTCTATCAATTAAAACCATTTTCTATGTTGTCGGATCCTCTCTCCCACCTCTTTGGATACTCCCATATATTTACTGGACCTTCCATGGATCTCCATCCCTCGTTGGATACTTCTGTAAAGGTATATAGCACAAATCTGTATGGGATCTGATTCAAGAATTTCTATGACATATTACATGTATTATGTAAATGCAAACCAATTATTATCTTGATGTGTGGAGAAACCTAACAAATTAATTTTGGTGGTTACTGACAGGCTGCCTACAATAAGATATTAGGCAAGATTTATTGTCTGTTTCCTTGTCGTTTTACAACTTTAGTAATAATATTCAAACCCACAGAAAACTACAGAAGGGCCATGCATATTAATCCATTTACATAGATTATGCAAAATTTGTTTGACAACTAGCTCTCTGACTCCATCAAATCCAATTCAAAATCATTATAAGACTTCAAAACTATATATAAAGAAAAAGCCTTTCCAAGATAAAGTTTATAAACAAGATAAGCCATTTCTACAGCATTCACATATCCTAATCTGTAATATTCCAGCCCAAATTATAAGGGCAGTCTTGAACAAATACTGAAACGTTTAGTTAAGAAACTTATTAACTGTTTCATAATTTAAATCAAGCTTTGAATTTCCTTTCTGTTATTTCTGGAGATCTGATGGATTTTACGACTTTTGCATTCACAATGTAGCATTCACATATGTTAAAAATAGCCATTTCCAAAGTAATCTCATTCATAATTCAGAATTCAAGATAAAGCAGCCATAGCCGAATGGGAGGCAAGGCATTTGAATTTTTAATTCAAATTGCCAATAATTACAATTTTTTGAAAGCATTTATTTTCCAGATTCCCTAAAACCATGCCATGAAAATTCCACTAATAAATAGGAACATGAACGTAGGCAAAATTTGATGTGCCGTAAGTTTCTTCTAGAGGAAAAAAGACATTAACATGGTGCCTGCACTGGGATGGAAAACTTCTATCATTTTGGCTACAAATACATTCTGCTTTTAACTGTTGGATTTAGACAAAGGCACAACAACATAGAAAACTGAAAATCGGTTTAAGAATACACACAGCAGCAACAAACCCTGTCACAGCTGCTATTATTTTATTTTTTTGAGAATTAAACTTTTGGCCTTTAAATGTTACACCATACAACATAGATCATGGACAATAAAAAATTCTGAACCTATAAGGTGCAGCTTTTTGGTAGATGACTTCCCTATAAGTTTTTAAAAAACCAAAATAGTGAATCTAAAAGTGGGTTTGGAATCTGGATGCCTTTCTGGATCCTCTAAGAGCTCCAAGCGACCCACATATTCAACATATTTACTCTTACTTTTGATATTAATCTGCATCAAAAGTGCTAATATGAGAACAATATCAAGTCACAGAAAGTGACATAAGACCACTAAGAGATCTACTCAAGTCTCATATTTCAAGAACTTCTATTCTGCTGTGATTGAATATAGACTAATAGCAGAATCCATCCTGGGCTGCATCTGCCTTCAACGATGTTTTCATCTAAACAGAGTTTAAATAGAAACCAACTCCACAGTGCACTTATTTGGGTAACCAAGCTCTTCATTGCCTGAAATATATATTGCCTATGTGCAATGACGAGTCTTTGATAATGGCCAGGCTAAAGGAGCACAACTGGCACTTCACACAGTCCTTACAAGTGTCGAGGCAAAGAAATGTCACTGTAAATGTCTTCATAGGGAAAATAAGCAATGCATACTAAGGTATAACATTTATTAATTGGCAATCAAGCAGATACAAAATAATTCTTCAACAGAGATACATCAATGAATAATAACTACCCGGCCTATATGCGCAAACAGCTGAAGCAGAAACAAAAGAATCCTTCAACACAGAAAAATTAATAAATAACTACTCAATATAGAAACAGTCAACCATATAAATTGAACCATGAGCACCAAAAAAACGATTTCAATCCAAAAAAAGACAACAAGAGCCAGCAGAACAGGGCAATTTGGACATAAATAGCATTGATTGCACAACAATCAACCACCAAGCAGCGAAAGAGGCACTTCAAGTTGTATTGCTACAAGATTCAATAAATTTATATTTGCAAATAATAACTACATTGCATTTACTTCAAGCTAAGGGCTCTGTGTTATCTAAACAATTCCAAGGACAATATTTATCCAAATCAAATAAACACATGCATAGTTACTATAAAACATCAAGAAAACTGAGACAAAACACTTATTATTGATGGTACTCATGATGTAGAAGCTCTACCTAAAGACCATGCATACCATTGAAAATAAACAAATCTCCAATATTTTGTACTGAATTAACATAACAAATCTCCAATATTTTGTACTGAATTAACATAACAAATCAGCACAAATTCAAATTTAGCTTCAACCACTGTCAGTTAAAACATCGATCTTCCATGTTGGAGATGCTTAACTTATTTATCTTACAGCTCTTCTACAAAGTGTTCAGTTAGATTCTATAAAGAAAATATTTTTCTCAGAAAGATTATAGTGTTGACCACATGTACAGCCATACACCAAGTTGAGACAGCTCTACTTGATATTGTTGTCGAAACCATCGTTGCTGCCTGTCACTGAAATTTTCTCATATCCAAAATCTACAGGGTTTGCAGCAAACTCCGTCGACGTAGACCCGAATCTACTAGTGAAGAGGGACCATACCAAGAACATGGTCAATGCAGCAGCCATAGCACCACAGCCCGTGCCGAAAAGCAAAGCCACAAAGATGTCCAAAATATCATTAGCCCTCCGGTGGAAAGAACTCCTTCCATTCTGAGAGAAGGCTTGAGGGTTCACGGGATGAGAATGCTGAGGCCGATGAAAAGGGCTGCTAGTGAAACTCCATGAGTAAACTACATTGTTCTGAGATGAATCCCCACTGGAGGAGCTAATCCCCACATACATCTCATCCTTCCATAGATCAACAGAGTGCGAAATCAGGGGAGCAGAGGGCCTAATCAGACCAGATTTACTCAACCTGACCTCTAGAACCTTGGACCTTGCATCATAGTCTATCCAAGCATGCAATTGAGTTCCATCATTGAGGGTCAATTCCATTTCAGAAACATCAGCAGTTTTTGAAGAGATCAAGCTCTCTATGTCAATACCCACATGGTTAGCATTAATGTCCATGACCTCCTTGTTCTGGGCCGAGTCAAATTCTACAGCAAACAAGTTGGGTATGCGGGAAACTGAGCCCTTTGTCGAAGACAACCCAAACCACTGCCCATCAAGGGGGTTCCCACGTGGCAGTATCACAAATGCCAGGCCATCACCGTTACCAGAAGACATTGAAAAGGATAAATACGAAGAAAAAGAAACCGAGGATCTGGGACCTAAGGGCTGAAGCAATTTAACAGGTCTCCTATACATGAGACGCCCTGCACTTCTGGGTGAAGACCCGCAGATTCGAACTGAAGACTCCCCATTGGCAATGACCTCGGCATCGCCCAGGAGGGCTATTTCAGAAGAGGGTTTGAGGTTGAAGTTGGGGAATGAGAATGATGTGTGGGATGGATTGAAGAGCATAAGGTGCCTGCACTGCCCTTGTATAATAAACAAAGTCAAAAAGAAGATACAGAAAACGTACCTTAGCGGGCTTGAAGGCAAGCACCCGATCCCCATGGCTTCAGATGAAGTTCTCTCCTGCAAATCCGAGCCTTACCCGATTGATAATTTATTTCCCAACCGAACCCGAACGCTCAAATGCTAAATTTATTTTCGCCGAGTTGTAGGATGGACTAAGTGAATTGCCAGTGAGAGTGAATTCACCCTTGCGAAGGTCTTAATTTTCAATGGTCGAGCATTTTACTAGCTTGAATGTGCGCCATGCGTCTCGGGAACGTTTCAAGACCACGAAATTCCATCTCATTTATTTACCATTATTTGGTTTTGTGCCTTGGGTAAACGGGATAGGGATCTCGACAAGCGAGTGGCTTTCTTGATATGAAACAAAGAGTATGTTGGTCCAAGGAATAATGATCGCTTATTAATATAATGGAGGATGTGCTTAGGAATCAAGTAATCTCAAGTAATCCAAGGATGTCTTAAATATCTTTAAAGATTTTTTAAATATCTTAAAACAAAAATCCATTAGATAAGGGTATTGACCGAGTGGATGGAGTAAGTTTAAGGTTTGGGTTCAAAGTACTTATGGTGTTAATTTAAAAGGTAAGGTTAGAAATGAAATGAAATGAAATGATATTTTAAGGTCCATGAGACTATAAATAGTTTATGAGACTATTAGTTCTTTGTTTTTCACCTTTTGCAATTAAATTTTTTTCCAATTCAAATTGATGATGAGTTGGCGTAACCTTCTAACAACTCCCTTGGTAAAAATACAATGCCAAGAAATTGATGCTAACATGTTCTCATAATTTTCTCTGATGTCTTTGAATGCATCACATTCCAAAATGAAATGTTTTTCTGATTCCACTGCCCCAAACGTGCAAAATGTACACACCCATTCTTCCCAAGCTTCTTTAGGCCATCACATTCCAAATGAAATGTTTTTCCAATTCCACTGCCTCAGACGTGCAAAATCTACACACCCGTTCTTCCCAAGCTTCTTTAGCCCTTTTCCACCATCCTATTTCACATCGAAGTTGATGCGAGTTGGTCCTTAATCAAGCAATAAGTACCTTTGCCCTCCACGAAATGCTAGCTCCAATAAAATATTTTTGTTGTAGATCACATGTAGGGTTGAATTCCTCAATGTAGTACTTCTTCTTTCTGCCCAACGCTTTTCCCCATACCTTTTTACGAAGCTTCTCCATAACAAAATCCTTTAGTTCCTTGTTATTTGTGGGACAGGCATTGAGGTAGATATTCCATTTTTGCATCCATGTGTAGTTTTATTTCATCCATGTTTTCTTTCTTTCACTCATGGCTTCATTGAAGATAACATTAGGCCATCTACCTACTCTCATTTGCTCAATTCTTTTTAGATGTCTTATGAGCCGCAGCATAGCAATTGCTTCGATGGGAGTTGCTCCTATTTCACTCAACATTATCTAATAAGGTACTGAACTTTTTATTTTGAACTTGCTCATGATCAAGTGTTTTTGGATTTTCTTAATTTGTTTCCATTTTGAGTCATGGGTGTTGCTAGCCCATAATTCACACCCATATAGCATTATTGGACAAACGAGGAGTCCAGAAAGCACTTTAATCTTTTTCCAATCCCATAACTCTACCTCTTTACATCTGTTTTGAAGAGCATATAATGCTTTTCACCCTCCTAAAATTCTCTTCTTTCTGCAGTCCTCCCAATTGAGTTTGTTGTTGAAATCAATCCCGAGGTACTTGTACTCATTTACTTCTTCAAGAATGTTGTCTTCAAAGAAGAAAGTATTCTCGCTCTGCTTCCTTTTATTAGTGTTTGGAGTAAGTTTAAAGTTTGGGTTCAAAGGACCTATGGGTTAATCTAAAGGCTAGGGTTAGTGTAAGGAATCTCAAAAAAGTTACTCGAACACACAAAGTCAAAAAAAAAATCAAGGTTCATATAAACTAGGCTTATAAATAGCAAAATGCTGAAAAACAATAGTTTATAATAGAGAAAATTTAATCATTAAAATTGTTTCAAAATGATATGATATGAAGGTTAAATTTGAGAGTAAACTACCATCATTAGAGCATCGTGTGTGTGCCCCTATTATATGGTGAAAAAAAGATCCTAAGGAAGTTCAAACTAGACTAGGGACAAATGATAACCATTAAGGTGAAGTAAGGGAACAAGTACACAACCAATAGCAATTTATAATCCAATTTCAACTTGTGATCCATACTAGAATGCCTTAAACAGGAAATGAAAGCACTTGAATGCAAGAATGGTTAAAGCACCTCACAACAAATGACCCACCTTCATCATACAAGTAGGTTAGATCAATGAGTACACTAACTGGAAAATGAATGGGACACATCTGAGGCTAATTATCTATGGATCATAGTAAGGGGCTACTCATTTGCAAGTTGCATCATAAGAGAAAAATTCTCGTAGGGTTTTACCCATGTATGTGGATAAGTAACATCTAGCTCCAACTTGGGGATATGTGTTCACAGTAGAGTGCATGATCCATGTGCTCGAAGAAAGAGTGCGTGAGAATCCCAACAGTCCCCTCGTACTTGTAAACATACAACCTACATCACTTTTACATTTTCTAGATTATACAAACAAATTATTAGTAGCATAGTAGAAAGGTGATATTGTTACCCTAGAATAGGAAAATTTATAAAATTGCATATAAAAAATATAAGCTAGAATATTATTTATGTTTTTTCTAATTTGCAAACAAATAAACAAATAATTCTTTTTTAGTGTCAATTGTAAATATGTATATTAAAATATGTGCTTGGGGGCACGACACTACGACATTAGTACAAAAAGGAAGTGTTTCAAGCAATATCTATGATCTTTTTTCAAATGCTTGGATTCCAAAGGATATGAAGAACAACCTACTAGAGTTCTAAAACATCAATAGGTATAAATCATCCAAAAAGATCATAAAAATATACAACATATAACTCGCATCACTTAACATTTATAGAGCCACCATCTCTTAGGCTTTCTTCATTCATATTTTCCTCATTTTCTTGATTGGGAACAAAGGAATTTAGATTAGGTATTTCTAGAATGTTATGGTTGGTAGAGTTACAAGAGGAGGGAGAATTTTGTTGAAGTCGATCCAGGATTTATTGCAGAAGCTCCATCTCATGGAAAATACCAATGGTCTCATAATTTTTCCTTTGGAATTTATTAATGTGTTCTACTAGCTTCTCCATTTTGAAAATCAAAATAGAGACAATTTTGTGGTTTCAAAGTTGGAGCCACAAAATCTCTTATTGAAGATAATCAATCTCCATCTCCCAGTCTTTATGAACAATGTTTTCTCCCAATCTCATGTGTGCCATATTGATAAGTGGGGACCAAAATCTTAGCCAAAATTCATTACTGTGAGTATATATCTTTCATTGATCTCAGACAATAAACTAACTCCACATTTAGTCTTCCAAGAGTCTAAAACTACCCACACTGGCATTGATGCACTACCAAACAAAACATTCATAGTTTAATGACTATCAAAGAACCTCGCTAGACCTCTCCCATGACCACGAAGCACAAAAAGATAGAATATGACCATCTCTCCGACAAATAGGGTGCCGAGAGGATGGTTGCTAATTTTTTCCCATCCAAAGTGTCTCTCAAGCCTTCTAAAAGCTTCAAAGTAACATACCTCAAATGGCTTTAGATTAATCTCTTTATTTCCAATCTCATCACAACTTACCTTTGATCCTAATACATTATAATGATGTCCTTGCTCTATCCTCACTAAATTTACCATGCACCAAAGGATAATGGAATTTAATTACAACCTCATCCAAGTCGCCAACTTTCCATTTGAATCCATCATTCCCACATTTTCGCGTGCCAACTTGTCATGCTATCATAGATTACTATACGATACTTTCCATCACATAGCTTCCATTGAAGGTGGATTACTATCTCATGATTGTTTGGATTAAATGTGTGCATGAGACAAAGGATACACTCCTAGGACTATCACCACCTTGACGTATCATGATGCTTGCACTCATTATTCTTGCCCTAAACTAATCTTGAATCTAATACCACACTTAGAAGGTTACCTCCCGAAATGTACAAAGAGCTAGATACAACATTCTTGCATGTCTTGTAGTACTATACAAGGTCACTTGGCATCCATCCATAATAAAATTTATAGCCCTCATTAATATGTTATGGTATAGGAAAAAAGGCTCCTTGTTCATTTACAGTCAAGGATCCAACTTCCCTTGAGGTTCCTTTATTGGCCATGAAATCTATCTATTGATCATTTTGTCTTAACACATGGAAGACAAAGTAATCCCTTATATGCTTGAGATGAAGTTTGATTTTATTTATAATTGCTTTTAACTTTACCTCCCCTAGGATAATTTTACTTTACCTCCCTTAGGATAATTTTTTTATGAGGTGGGAGATAATCATTTTAGAATCCCCAACTATGATTAGATTCTGAATATTTAGAACCTTAGCTTGAATTATACCTTGCAAGAGACCATGTGCTTCCACTTGGTTTTTTTTTCCACTCCTAAACCCCAAGCAAATGATACTTCTATTTGTCCTTCAAGGCATAATACCACCCCCACCCCAGTTCCTGTCACCCCTACAAACAAACAAATAATTATGCAATAAAATAAGGAATGATGAAAAATCAATACACATGACACACAACCTACCCTAATCTACTCTAACATATGATAATCAATCAAGTCTTACTATAAGGTTTAAAAAGTTTACCATGGAAACTTCACCCCATTAAATTTGGTCAAGTAGAAAGAATAAGCTCCAATAACTTCAAGAACCTTGTATGGGAAGGGGTGATCATCTACTATCACTAGACTTCCTTTTTCAAGTATTTCCCTATTAACATTGTGATTATTGTTCTTCCTGGTTCTATGTCTCCTTTTCCTTTTTACCTTGTGATCATATGGATGTGTTGTATATGTTTGAACGTTAGGAGGAGAAAACTCTTCAAGGTTGATGTCATCATTCAAATGGCATATGCACATTACCCAAATCAACATTCAAAGCAACGTCAACATTCTTTTGAGCTAAAGGAGGAATATGATTCGTATTTAAGGCAATGGGGTTCTAGTCCATCCACTAGAAGGGACATTATCAATATTGTTTGGAGGATTAATGTTTTTCTTGTTTCTTCTTGTATAGTGTAGCTCTTTACTAAATTTGTCCCTTGTTTCAATTTCGTTCGCATTCATATTAGAAGTTTTGACATAAATTTTGACTAGATCCTCATGTTGTTGTATTGTAAGTTGATGTTCATTCTCAGGTAACATTGTGGGATGGTGTGAATCATTGATCAAGTTTAAATGCTTAGGATTTTCCTCACCATTTTCTTGATTATAAGGGAAATCATCAACATGATTTTGAGTTTTCTCACAAGTAGGACATCATTCAACATCATATTCTTGGTTAATGATGTCTAAAGGAGCTAAGGTGTTAGGAACATTTTGTTAGGAGAAGATTATTTTGGTCTCAGTTCCCTCTTGGTGACATATTTTTCTTGATTTGAGGTCAAGGAGGATAACTAGGATGTGACCCCTTATCATTCTCTATATTAGTCAATCTATTCATCATAGCATGTTGCCCCTATAGAATTTCATTCCTTACTTTCTCACATTTTGGGTAGGGTCAACATGATTCATGGATCTAGACTTAGTCTTAGTTTTTGCTCTAGAGTTAGAGAAAATATCAATCTTTGAATCTAGAAGATTTTCTTCAATGTCGATAGCGTAATCCCTCACTTGAGCAAGAATTATGGGACCTTTATCCCTTAGAATGAAATAAAATTTTCCATCAAAAGAACTAGTATATTGCAATAAGATAGCATCTTGTGAAGGCTTGAGGTTATTAGGAATCAATTTGACCAAATTATCAAATATGTGTTTAAATTCTAGAAAATTTTCAACCTCCTTCTTTGCCTCATGAAATTGGGTAATCAACAACCTTCCATCTTCCCATTATTAGGTGAAAACCTCATGGAATTGATCCCAAGGAAAAAATCAAAAGTATCATGACAACATCCTCTTGCTCAATATTAAAACCAGACATGTTTTCGTAAATATCATCTATACATTCTTCAATTGTGATTACGTTATCTCTTGAGAATTTGGGAAGCCATTCATTAATTGTATTAGGGATCTTGTTGGGATGTCCAAGAAGAGTAGTCATATCCAAATATTTAAAAGCATTAGTGAGCCTTGGCTTAGCCATTATAGTTATTCTTGGAAGACTATTGCAGAGAGGCTTAATTACAGGAGGCTTATGAGGTGTTTTTCTCTTCTTGTTTTTATAATGATTAGACATTATCCTATTCGGTATTTGACCATAAGTTCCTGAATTTGAATGATATTGTGGAGTCACCATATGAGAAATTTAAAATAGGATTTGAGATACACTCATCAAGGAAAAGGTTGAAGCATAGACTTTGAATCTCGAGGAGGACTCAACTCCTCCCCAAAAACAACTCCAAAAATGTTGTGACATATTCTAGCAGCTTAGTGCAAATATTCACTAAGTGACCTAAACAGTGTGTGACATACATGAGTGTTACCGTTGTCACCTGAGTAACTACTCCCCTATTTCTATCAAAGAACACAATCCAACACAAGGGATGTTAATTTCTAACCCCAACTACCATCAATTCATTCTCTAGTAGATGTCTTATTGTAAATTAATTAATTTCAGATCTACTGAATAAAAGCATTACTTATCCTTGATGGGGGTGTAAAACAATGTAATTCAGGAGGTGGGGACACAAGCCCGCCATCCCACCACCTCAGAAGTCATTTAAGAGCGGGGTGGTGTGGCCAACCCCCCACATGCAGAAGTGTGTGATGTTAATTATGAAGTTTCTAATATGGAGAGCCTACAACATGATATAATCCCTGCTCGAAGGGTGACTGCACTCTAGGGTATATGGTTTTGTTATGGAAACCCCTCGTTGCAAGTGGGGTTTTCCAAACCTTGTGGTGGGGGGGGGGGGAGGGGTGGGGGGTTGGGGATTGTTTGTGGTGATGATGTCATTTCCTCGGCGATTATATTGTTGGTTTTCTTGAGTGTGAATTTTTATTATCGATTGTAGGTGAATGGTGTCCGGGCACAAGGAAATTTGAGGGTTGACCACAAAAGTCTTCCAGTAGGGAGAGGAATTCTTCATGATGACAAATTTCAAGTGAAACAATGTTTCCCTTCAAAATTGGCCTTCACAGTGTGACTGGTCACTACTTTGATGACTCTTCCTTTGCATCAAAGGTGGTTGGGATGCATTCACAAAACTAAATTATGTGCATATTAGATTGCATTCTATCCTTTCTGCAAGTCATTTTATGGTTATCAATTTATATCTATGGTTAGTTTTCTCTGGTGGTATCTGGCATTTCATTTTGTGGAGATAGACTCTATTCTTCTTCTACCATCTACCTTAGCCTTTGTTTATCTCTTAGCCCACAATTTTTGGCGAATTGTGTTGGGTGAGATTATTTGGGGAACTCTTCTTCTTTTGTTATAGTCCATTAATGATTTGTTTTGTTTATGTTTTCTATTACAAGTGGTGTTTAAAATTCAACTTTAATTTTTGTTGCTACTCTCTCTTGTACATTATGCCTCAACAACACATCTACAACCACCGAGGAGGTTATCATCATGGTCCTTAAGGAAGACCTCGAGCCCATGCCCAAGAATAGGAGGCTATGACTATTTTCAATTTTTATACTCCTTCTGAAATTTGGTCTAAAATACGACACTTGAATCCTTGTCTAATGTTGATAGGAAAGCTTTCTTAGATTCTGATATCATTGAAGAGGTTTCTCGACGGGTTCTTGACACTGGTAATACCAGGGGATGACAGAAGCAATACCTCAATTCTATAACTTTTCATTGGTAGTTGAAAACCATCCTGAGTCAAGTCTTGAAAGAAAAACAGTAGGAACAATACATCTTTGCAACCCTGGAGTACATCAAAGGTGCTTAGTGATATCAACGATTTTGTTGGGAATGATTAGATGTTCAAGTAACTTAGTTGGAGACCCACATTTAGTGTGAGGAGAAGCATAAAACCCCTCCAAGATCCAACTCAAAATATCTTGCCTTGGTGACCTCATCTGATTGATGTTTCCTTCCTTTTACTCATGTAATAGTTTTCTTGGTAATTATGTTCTAGATAGGACTACTATTTTCCAGAAGATGTTATGGTTTGCTCAAAATTTATGGCGAGTAGGTGATCAATATATTTGTTTTCTTAGGTGGAAAATTGAAATCACCTATGATTGGCCTAGTTGGACTATGCTTATCTGATAAATGTATTGATTTTCTAAGGCAATACAAAATTAATTCACAAAAAAAACATTGCTTGACTTTTAATAATTGAATAAAAGATAAACAAAATAAGCAAAAATGACACCAATCTCATATACATGCACAAATCTTTTTTTCCCTTAAATTTTTTTGTTTCATTAATATATTATCTTCAACATACTTCCTTATTATAAAAATGGACCTCTAAAGAAAAATACAAACAACAAAAACGGAAATTATCTAGCTGACCAAATCCTCAAAACTTGTCTTTTGATCTTGTTAGTTGATATGGATCCTTCTCCCTTGTCATTCTTTGCTCTCTTCCTTAGACTGCACACTTGTATGAATTTCCTTCTCCACCCAATCACTGAGATTTCACTATCTCATTGCCGTGTACTACTAGATGTGTCTTTTTCCTTAAACTAACCTTCCTTTTATAAGTTTGAGTGATTGACAAAATCCACAACGTTAATCTCCAAAATGGTTTATGGTTGAGATTAGATCTCAACTTCACTTGAGATCAATGTTTAAGATTCATCTAATTCACTAATGTTAATAACCTTTGCATTTCATTAGATTAAATCACTTTCTCTTATAAAAAGAATTACTTTAATTATTCATTTATTGAAAGTAATTTGCTAATGTTAAAGAATCATTTGGACGACTTCCACACATCTAGACACTTATATCTGTGTGGAATTACCTGTCTAATGCTATTGTCATCAACACTCCCAATTACCAAGGAAGGTAGTTCCTAAAGAGCCACTCGGAACTAGTTTTTCCTCTACTCTTGGCACAATGTCCCATGCATCATCCTTCACCATGGATTTCCTACAAAACTCATGGTTTGTTTCCTCTCCAATGATGCTACTCATTAGTGTCATGTAATTCAAAAACTTCTTTGGAGTTCTACTCTCCTTAAATGTGCTCCTAGGAGCCTCCACATGCCCATGAGCATCCCTCAATGTTTTTTAAAACCACTTAGGTCTCCTAACATAACTAGGAGGAGCTATTGACTCCTCCCCATTTGAAGGTTGATTCCCTGAAATAGAAGTTTATGCATGTTGCTCTCCCTTCAAATGCTTCTACTCCTCATCCTTTGTCATTATTGGTGGTAATTCATGATACTTCTTAGATGCCAAGTTTTCCTTGAACTTAATATCTCTCCTCACAATTGTCTTCCTCTATGCTAATATGAATACACTATAAGATTTTGAGGTCTAACTATACCCAAAAAATATTCCCTTCTCTCTTGAAAGCTTTAGCTTCATCCTCTTCTCCATATATGCATTGATGTATAATGGGCGACCAAAGATCCTCAAGTGTCCTATCTCTAGATCCACTTATGTGAAATCCTTGCCGTGCATTTTGATTCTATCCTCAATATAATATGAGGACTCCTATTTTGCACATATTTGCAGTGTTGCACTCCTTTACCTAAAGAAACATAAGTATATCTTAGTCATGTATCATTTCCTTGGTAGAACCGACGATGGACCAATTCTTTCTATCTGCAAACCCATTTCGCTTAGTGGTGTACAAGACTGTCATCTCCCTCTTAATCTTTGTCTCCTTGTAGAAATACTTCAATTCATTGGAGGTGTAATCATTCCTATCATACGACCTCAAGATCTTGTTCTTCTTGCATGTCTGGTACTTCCATGTAATAAAGTTAATAAAGGAAAAATAATAACCAAGGTCATGGAACATGTATTCCAAGCTGAATGTTCGGGAAACAACATAGTGATGGGGATCACTTGTGATTAATTAGTGGCTATGGAAATTGGCAAAGGCAATGACAAAGGCTTTGGAAAAGCATGAGGCATTAATTGTCATTTTATTTATGAAAATAATAGAAAATAGGAGAAAAAGAAGGTGAAAGATCACAGGTTGCATGTAAGGAGGAAAATGAAGGAAAATAATGGAAAATGAAGAAAATAAAGGCCTCAATGATAAAAATGCTTTTGAGGATCAGTTCATAGCTTTTATCAATGTTAGCCTTTTTGTTAGTTTTAGCTTGCATCTCTCTCTTCTATTCTCTCTCTCTCATACTCTTGGACACTTAGAGTTTTCTTAGAGAACTCTTGGAGGAGTGTGGCATACTTGGGATTTGGAGCAAGAAGGCAAAAGGAAAAGCAGGAAAGCGCAAGAGGACAATGGGTTTTGCTTGCATGTACCGAATTGCATGTATGATTTCCTTGCTAGTTTTAGCATGCATGGTATATGCATGTGGTTTCTGGGTCATAATATGTCATTGGCATGGATGTTTGCCTGGATTGATAATAGTTTTTCCTAGCCTTGCCATTTCCTGGATAGCCATGGTGTTGTGGGTTTTATCTTTGTTTTCTGATTTGATCTGGATTTAAACAGGAATGCAACAAATTACAGATATAACCATAAATACAGAGATGCAGCAGAAATAACATTTCATTTCATTAATATCAAATACTGAAATATGCTTATAAACATAATGGAAATGAGACTAGCTCGGGCAATGGTAGCTTATCTCTGAGAAGAGATGTGGTGGCTACATGCCTCTGAACTGTGTTATAATGAGGCTCAAAGGCCTATTTATTATTGAGAAACAATGGAAAACCATAAACATGCAAAAACCCAACCCTAGGAGATGAAGTGCCAAACTATGCGCCCCATTTGGGTAAATTGGTACATCAACTTTCCGGGGTCGTAACTTTTGCATACGATCTTTGTTTGATGCACACGATACCTCGTTAGAAATATCTATCCGAGGACTACAACTTTTGAGTAGCCAACATTAATCTATGCCCCATGTTGGCCCTTGTTTTCCCAACAATGTTTTTTAGGGCCTCAAAACGGCTCCAGAAGTTTAGGACCCGAAAAACTGCCAAAAATAGTAAATTGTGCTACAGATAAAAAAATTGAAAAAATGAAAGCAACAATGGTGGGGGTCCAAGTGGAATAGGTTGGTGGCCCTCAATATCCACCTCAATCATTCCTCCCCCCTTAGGAAGCAATGATCCCCATTGCGTTGAGTTCCTCCATGAGATGAGGAAACTTCTCCTGAACTTGGTCTCTTGTGAGCCACTTGCCTTGGTGAAGGAGTTGGCATGCTTTGACAACTTGATATAGTTGGATCCTTTGTTGTCAGGTGTTCTTGATCTGCATTTCCATGATCCGATTAGTTGTGGCTTGTTCCATGCAATTTGGATTTAACTCTGTAGGCATGAGTTGTTCTGCAATGTCTGATGTGTCCAGCAATGGTGGGAAGTATTGTCGAAGGCAGTCCACATTGAACACTAGGTGTAGGCCAAGAATGGGGGAATGCTGAGCTCAAATGCAATGTCTCCCACAGCCTTAGTAATGGTGTAAGGACCATATCGGAGTGGTTTGAGTTTTCGATAGGCTCCAATAAGGCATTCCTTTTGCAAATGCAACTAGAATTTGTCGCCCACCTGAAACTTGTGCGGCACCTGAGTTGATCATGTCTCTGCTTGTACTTGGCATTTGATTTCTCCATAATTTCATGGACCTTCTGGCAAATGTGTTGGATGTGCTCAATGAAGTTGTTTTCCTTGTTGGCTTCAAACTGGACATGAGCCGCATATGCCTGAGTAGCTACAAATGGTATTGCCACATCAATGGGGCATAGTGGCTGGAATCCCAATCCCACTTGAGAAAGGTTGTGGCCAATCGAGCTGTGGAGAGCCTGGTTATAGTTGTGTTGGACATAGGGGAGGATCTCATCCCATGTGTGTGGATGCTTTGAGTTGTACATGCGCATAATGTGTACGATCATCATGTTGGTGACCTCTGTCTGGCCATTGGTTTGGGGATGGAAAGTTGTGGATTTAGTGAGCTTGGTGTTCAACATTGACCAGAGACTAGACTAAAATGTACTGAGGAACCTGCTGTCCCGATCTGAGATGATATACTATGGGATCCCAAAGTGTACCCACACTCGTTCAAAGTAGAGTTTAACAATGGCTTATACTGTGATATTCTTCTTGCAGGCCGCCATAATGGCCATCTTCGAGAATATGTTGATGACCACAAAAACACAGTCATTGCCATGCTTAGTAGAAGGAAGGCTCGGCATGTAATCCATGGAGATGGATTCCCAAGGTCGACTAAGGGTAGGCAACGAAGTATAGAGGCCTTGCTTTTTGATGGTTAGTTTGGTAATGGTGCAGGCAGTGTAGGATTTGATGTAATTCTCAACATCATGTTGAAGATTCGACCAATATAAATACTTCTACAATACTACCACTGTTTTCTCACCCCAGAAATTCCCAATGGCCAGGTTGTAGTGCGCTTCCCAAATCATCTTGGCACGCTCACTTGAAGGAACACAAAGGTGTCCCAGGTGGCATATCAGGACATCTTAGAGGTGAAAATCTGGAACTTGTTGACTCTCCAAGGGTGTCTGGTATGTGTGGCTAAATTTTGGGTCACTTTTGTAGAGAAGTGGCAAATTAGAAGTATCGTGCCCACAAGAGTTGAGCACGGTGGCTAGCACCATGATTGGTGGTCGGCTGAGGTAGTTTGCCACATTATTGATGTTGGCCTTATTTTACTTGATATTCAAATGGAATTGTTGTAGGTATGTGGACCACTTTTGATGGCGATCATTTTGCAACTTCCCTTATGTTTGTATGAACTGTAGGGGTTGGTGGTCTGTGTGGATGACCATTTCCTTCTCCAAAATGTAATGCTTCCATTGTCGGCAAGCCTGCACAATGGAATACATCTCTTTGTCATAAGTGGGATACTTCCGAACTGTGTCTGAAAGTGTCTCACTATGATATGCCATTGGATGCCCTTGTATGGAAGTGTCTCATTATATGGAAGACGACATTGTTGGCTCACACGAAGATCTCATCCTTGGTGAAGCCACTCGATGGTGTATGGTTGTGGGTGTGTTGTGGTCGGTAAGCCCAGCCACTTCACGACCTCTATTGAAATGAGGTTCTTTTGGCTCCTGATGTCGACAATGAACTATAGTTGGGAACCCTTTACCCACATATGGGAGTGGAAGAGGCACTCATCCTCCTCTGGATCTCCGGGTTCCTCCTTCTGGATCTTCGTGGTGGAAACGATGGCATTGGGCTCTGCATCGATAATCTGCTTCCCTTTGTCATTCCCCCTGTCTGGTTCTGAGTTTGAGTCAGAACATGCATCTAATTTCGAAGCCTTAAGCTCTGCCACCAGTGACCGCTTGGCCCGACACTCACTTGTGTTGTGAGTGGAGATCTCATGGAACTCACACCAATTTCTCATGTCCTTCTTCAGCTTCACAGTATGTCCTTTGTTCTGTTGTTCGGGGGAAAATTTCCCTTGCTCCGGATTTGCAGATCCAAAGTCTCTCTTCTTATGTTTAAACTTTTGCTCGATATTGACAGTGTATCGGTACATCGTGCAGAGCGAGGAGATGTCCAGGAACTCCATCTCGTCCTGGATGTACATGTGTAGGCAGCTGCGGTACTTGAGTACCAAATGTTTCTCAGAATCCTTGATACCCAACTTCGTGCGAAGGGTATGAAAAACATTGGTAAACTTCAACACATCTTGGTCCCTTCCCTACCACAGCGTGGTCCACTTTATGTATTTATCCTCATAGCTCTCGACAAGGTAGTACTGCTCCTTGATGGTGTCCCAAAACGAATTTGAAGTGTGTGCGCTGAAAATAATGAGGGTGTACTTTCATCCTTCTGCTCACAGTAGGTTTCCCACCAGTCCTTGATGTGGGGGGCGGCTTTGAGAAGAGAAAAAGTAATATTTTCCTGACTGGAAAAATGATCAACAAAAAAATATCCTTCTAACAAGATTAACCATTTACCTATGGTGTTTTCATCTATTTGGCCCTCAAATATGGGAATGTCAAAGTTTACTTGTACCTTAAAAGGAGTGGAGCCTCCAGAGTGGCTGTTGGATGTGGATGTGCCGCTAGTGGACAATCGTTGAAGGATCTGGGCAAAGTTATCCATCATTGTGTTCCTTTGTTTCTCGAAGGCCTCCTCAAGCAATATTTGATAGGATCTCCTGCTCCCTCATCTTTCTTTTCTTCCCCATGGGCAATCGTCAGGGTTTGTGAGGTTGATCTTGCAAAGGCTCAACCGGATCAAACCCTAACTCCTTATATCCCAACCTCGTTGGGGATGTGCAAAGAAAAACAGAGAAAGAGCATACCGCTCTGATACCACTGATCCATATTTAAACAGGAACGCAAAAAATTACAGATATAACCATAAATACAGATATGTAGTAGAAATAACACTTCATTTCATTAATATCAAATACTGAAATATGCTTAGAAACATAATGGAAATGAGACTAGCTCGAGTGATGGTAGCTTATCTATGAGAAGAGATGTGGCAACTACATGCCTCTAAATTGTGTTACAATGAGGCTCAAAGGCCTATTTATTATTGAGAAACATTGGAAAATCCTAAACATCCAAAAACCTAACCCTAGGAGATGAAGTGCCAAACTATGAGCCTCTTTTGGGTAAATTAGTACATCAGCTTCCCGGGGTCGTAACTTTGGCATACGATCTCTATTTGACACACACAATACCTTGTTACAAATATCTATATGAGGACTACAACTTTCAAGTGGCCATCATTGGTCCATGATCCATGTTGGCCCCCATTTTCCCCAAAAATGTCGTTTAGGGCCTCAAAACGGTTCCGCAAGTTTAGGACCCGAAAAACTGCAAAAAATAATAAATTGTGCTACAAATAAGGAAACTGAAAAACTGAAAGAAATAATGGTGGGCGTCCAAGTGGAATAGGCGGGTGGCCTCCAATATCCACCTGGATCACGGTTGGTGCTCATGTACCTTTGGTTGTGGGTTGAGTTACTAGTTCTTGGAGCTTGGTTGGACAAACACTCTGGAAGCCCTATAACAACTTGGGTTGAGTTACTAGTCCTAGAAGCCTTGGTTGGAAAAATGCTCTGGAGCCTTTGGTGGGTTGAGTTAATAGTCTTGGAAGCCTTGGTTGGACAAATGCTCTGGAGCCCGACTGTTGGGTCCCTATAATACTAGTGATTACCCCATTACTATTGTAGTTATACCCCTTATTAATATTGTTGTGCCCCTATTGCCCCCATATTGTTATTAATGTGCCCCATAGAGGCCCTCTATTGTTATTTTTGTGGCTTTATATTATTATTGTTAGGTCGGGTGGATTAAATTGTGACTTCTTAGACTCCTATATATAGAAAGGAGGTTTTGTCATTTGAATCATCCAAGAATTGTTCATTTATGTAATGTAAAGGAGGTTGCCCCCTCAAAGAGGTTGAATTCTAAGGCTTTGATCTATATTTTCTATCTTTTCTTGAGCTAGTTTCATAACATTTGGTATCAGAGCTTTGGATTCTAGGGTTTCACTGCTCCAAACAGGTCATCGTGGAATTTTTGTTATAACTTTTTTTCTGCGACGTTTCAGAAGTTGCAAAAAAAACCCATTTGAGAAGAAATCACGTTGAACCTCAGGTTCGAATTTTAGAGCTTTAAACACTATATTTGCGGAGATATGATCTAAGGAAGTTGGTCTTTTTGCAGATTCCTGAATTACATTCCAAACAGGTAACCTGGGGAAAATCGTCATAACTTTCTCTCTGGGGATCGGATTGAAATTTCATAAGCAGGTACAGAAAGAGGACGGACTCTAGTTTCTTGTATGCATTTTTCAGATCCAAAGGTCGAAATAGTGACTTGGGACACATCGTACAATTGCACTCTACTGAACTAGTCTATAATCAAGTCACTGTGGGAGATTTCACATAACTCTTCCGTGGAAAATTTTATTTGGGTAAGACTTGTGGCATTGGAAAGAGGACACAGAGGGCTACTGCAGGTCACAAATTCAGAACTAGATGATCGAAAAGTACAGAGATACATCAGAGGCAATATCGAGCTCCTACAAAGTGAAAAAAGGTGTGTAGATTTTCTTAAATTTTTGCTTAAGACCGGTTGGAAAATTATTTTGAAGGAATTATTATCGGTAGATGATGCCCCGAGGAAAGAAAATTCAAACACCTAGTAAGGAACCTGAAAGCTCTAGCATGACTCATGAAGAAGAGGAAGAAATGCTACATGATATATCAAAATTACAAGAACAAGTGCAACAAATGTCACGCTCACAAAAGCTAACAGAAGCTAAGATAAATGGCATGGAATCTAAGATAAAGGGCGTGGAAGCTAAGATGGATGATTGGAAGACAGATTTGAAGACAGACATGGAAGAATTGAAGATAGATTTGAACACAAACTTGAAGACAGGCATGACAAATATGAAGACAGATTTGACAAATTTTCTACAAGAAATACTTACTAATGGTGAAAAGGTAGTAAAGGAAACTCATGATGTGAACAAAAGAAATGTTAATCATGATATCATAGACTCTAATGTTGGATCAAAGACTCACCATATTCCAAAAATCGATATGAGGAAGTTTGATGGCAAGGATCCTGCCACATGGATATTACAGATGGAGCAGTTCTTCGATCTCAATAATGTGCAAAACACACAAAAGGTACGTATGGCAACTTTATATTTGGAAACAAATCAGTTTGTATGGTATCAATGGCTTTGCTCTCGTAAACAATTTATCACTTGGGCAATTTTTATGGAAGAATTGATAGCACATTATGAGGATACAAAAAGCAACACTTTTTTTAGCCAATTGATAAGTCTCAAACAAAAGGGTTCAATAATGGAGCACATTGAGGAGTTCCAAAAATTGAACATAAGGGTAAAAGATATTCCAGAGGAGCATAGGATTGATGTGTTCATAGGGTCTTTAAAGGATAATATCCAACATGATGTTCGCCTTTGGGAACCTGATTCATTAGAGAAGGCATTCAGGTTAGCAAGAAAAATGGAAAGCAAAATTATGGCAACCAGGAAGCATACCACTCACAACTATAAAGATGGAAGTGTTGTTGCCCCTAGTCTTCCACAACCTATAAGGTTGACACCACAACAATTGGAAGAAAAAAGAGCAAAAGGGCTTTGTTACAGTTGTGATAGCAAATACACTAAAGGTCATAAGTGTGCTGAGAAGAAATTATTCTACATAGATTGTGAAGAGGAAGAAGAAAAGGAGCAAGAAAGGTCAAAAGAAGAGGATATATTCCAGGAACAAAGCCTAGATGAAGAAAAAATAAATCCGACCATATCTTGTAATGCATTGGCGGGAATTACCACTCCTCAAACCATCAAGATAGAAGGACAAATCAAGAAGAAAAAGGTAATAGTGTTGATTGATTCAGGAAGCACCCACAATTTTATTCATTGTAGGGTAGCAAAAGAATTGAATTGCTTCCTATATCCAGCACCAGAGTGTCAAGTGATGATTGCAAATGGAGGAACAATAAATTTCTCTGGAAAGTGCCATAATATCAAGCTATCCATGGGAGAATATGTATTGACTAGCCCAATGCTTTCCATTCCAATGGGAGGTGTTGATGTTGTACTAGGAGTCCAATGGCTACAATCCTTGGGTACAATAGCTTTTAATTTTCAAGAACTTTTCATCAAATTTTCTACGGAAGGAAAGGAAGTTGAATTAAGGGGTATTGCAGGGAAACCAGGAAAGATAATCAGCTCTAATGGTATGACAAAGCTTCTAAAAAAGGAGCAAAGAGGTGTAATTGCACAATTATGTTCGCTAGATGTTTCCACATCGAAATCATCTATTTCTCCAGATCTCCAAAAAGTCCTGGACAATCATTCCAAGGTATTTGAGACTCCCAAAGGTCTCCCACCTATGCGTGATCATGATCATGCTATTCATCTGATTCCAGGAAGTGTTCCTCCAAACATCAGGCCGTACAGATATCCCTATGTCCAAAAGAGTGAAATTGAATGTATGGTTGCAGAAATGCTAGAGGCTGGTATAATTCAACCGAGTCAAAGTTCTTTCTCTGCTCCAGTAGTATTGGTGCACAAGAAGGATGGATCATGGTGCATGTGTCCAGATTATAGGGAGCTCAACAAGCTCACTATTAAAGATAAGTTCCCCATTCCTGTCATTGATGAATTACTGGATGAATTGCATGGATCAATTTACTTCACCAAGTTGGATCTTCGTTCAGGATATCATCAAATCAGAATGAAGATTGAAGACATTCCGAAAACAACATTTAGAACTCATGAGGGTCATTATGAATTTTTGGTCATGCCTTTTGGCCTTACCAATGCACCTTCAACATTTCAAGGTTTGATGAATTCAATTTTCAAACCATTCCTTAGAAAATTTGTGTTAGTATTTTTTGATGATATACTAATCTACAGCAAGTCTTGGAAGGATCATGTTGAACATGTTGACAGGGTGCTACAACTATTGGAGGAGAAACAATTATATGCAAAAAGATCCAAATGTTTCTTTGGAGTCCAGGAGGTGGAATATTTGGGTCATATTGTATCTCATGAAGGAGTTAAGGTAGACCCTAGCAAAATTAAAGCCATTAAGGAATGGAAAATCCCCACATCCATAAAGCATCTGCGAGGATTTCTTGGGTTGACAGGGTATTATCGCAAGTTTGTTAAGAATTATGGGAGAATAGCAGCACCTCTAACAACATTATTGAAGAAAGATGCATTTTCATGGACTCCGGAAGCAACAAAGGCCTTTGAACATCTTAAAGAGGCAATGTGCCAAGCACCGGTCTTAGCTACACCGGACTTCACAAAAACCTTTATTGTGGAATGTGATGCTTCAGGAAATGGAATTGGTGCTGTTCTAATGCAAGATGAAAGACCCATTGCTTTTGAAAGTCGTCCAATCAAGGGAAAGTTTTTAAGCAAAGCTATTTATGAGAAGGAAATGTTGGCAATACTCCATGCACTTAAGAAATGGCGACCCTACCTAATGGGAAGACACTTCAAGGTAAAAACGGATCATGATAGCCTTAAATACTTTTTAGAACAAAGATTATCCTCTGAAGAGCAACAAAAGTGGGTCACAAAGATGTTGGGTTATGACTTTGAAATCATCTACAAAAAAGGGAAGCAAAATGTGGTGGCAGATGCACTCTCAAGAAAGGATGAGGATGTGGAAGCATTGTTGTGCGCCATTTCTATTATCCAACCAGATTGGATAAACGAAGCAAGGGAGGAATGGAAGAATGACGAAGAAGTGTGGGCACTTATTCGAAAGCTACAACAAGATTCCAGTACGTCTGATACATTTAGCTGGAAAAATGATTCGTTATGGTACAAAGATCGCTTATACCTCTGTAAGAATTCCCAGCTAAAACAAAAGATTCTTATGGAATTGCACACTTCTCCCTTAGGAGGGCACTCAGGATTTTTAAAAACTTACCACAGGGTTAAGAAGGAATTTTTTTGGGATGGCCTTAAATCAGATATTCAAAAGTTTGTGGCGGAATGTTTGGTTTGCCAACAAAATAAAGTTGAAACAATTAAGACACCGGGTCTATTACAACCTTTATCCATTCCAAGCCAACGTTGGGAGGAGGTTTCAATGGATTTTATCACAGGTTTACCCAAGTCTGAGGGAAAGAGTGTCATCATGGTGGTAGTTGACAGACTTACCAAGTATGCACACTTTTGTGCATTATCACATCCATTTAAAGCCAGTACAGTTTCTACTGCATTTATGGAAACAATTCAAAAGCTACATGGAAACCCAAAGATTATTGTAAGTGACAGAGATCCCATTTTCACTGGAAATTTTTGGACAGAATTATTTTCTTGTCTTGGTACTCAGTTAGCTCATAGCTCATCTTATCATCCTCAATCTGATGGGAAAACTGAGATAGTAAACAAATGTTTGGAAGGATATCTTCGTTGCTTTGTATCTGATAAACAAACACAATGGGTCAAATGGTTGCCTCTGGCTGAATGGTGGTATAACACTTCCTTCCATACAACAACAAAAATGACCCCATTTATGGCACTTTATGGGTATCAACCACCATCCATCACATCATATTTAAGAGAAAATTCTAAGGTTTAGGTAGTGGAACATCACATCAAACATCAACAACAAGTCCTCCAACTCTTAAAGGATAACCTCGTGTTGGCACATAATAGAATGAAACAACAGGCAGATCAACATCGCAGTGAAAGAAGTTTTGATGTAGGTGATTGGGTATTCCTACGGCTACAACCATATAAGCAAATGTCCCTCAAGCAAGCTAAGAAGGATAATAAATTATCACCAAAGTATTATGGTCCATACAAGGTGTTGCAAAAGATTGGTACTATGGCATACAAATTGGAGCTTCCTGCAGCTTCTCGATTGCACCCTGTTTTCCATGTTTCATGTTTAAAGAAGGTTATAGGCGACAAGCTCCCAGTTCAAACAATATTTCCAGAACTTGACGAGGAAGGAAAAATTATATTGGAACCGGAAGCAGTCATAGAAACAAGAATTCGGCAGCTACGAAATCGATCAATTTCAGAGTATCTTATCAAGTGGAAGAACTTATCCGCTGAAGATTCCACATGGGAGGATGAGAATTTTATGCAGAAGTATCCAGAACTACTCAAGCATTGAGGACAACACTTTTTTGAAGGCGAGGGGCATGTTGGGTCCCTATAATACTAGTGATTACCCCATTACTATTGTAGTTATACCCCTTATTAATATTGTTGTGCCCCTATTGCCCCCATATTGTTATTATTGTGCCCCATAGAAGCCCTCTATTGTTATTTTTGTGGCTTTATATTATTATTGTTAGGTCGGCTGGATTATATTGTGACTCCTTAGACTCCTATATATAGAAAGGAGATTTTGTCATTTGAATCATCCAAGAATTGTTCATTTATGTAATGTAAAGGAGGTTGCCCCCTCGAAGAGGCTGAATTCTAAGGTGTTGATCTATCTTTTCTATCTTTTCTTGAGCTGGTTTCATAACACCGACAACAACTGTGGGTTGATTTACTAGTCCTAGAAGCCTTGGTTGGAACAAATGCTCTAAAGCCATGGACAACTTGGGTAGAGACCAATGTGGTGATGGTTAGTGATGTTCGACTGCGAGGTGCAATAATTGGTTGAGGTTTGAGGTGATTTGGCCTCTGGAAGCTATGGTTTGGCTTTGTTTGATTTGTTTCATGATATCCCACATTCATGCTTGGAATATGGCGCAGGGGTGATTAATTGAAAGAGAGATTTGGTTCAGCCCAATCTATAGTCGAGTGGTACGTGGAAGTCCCTGACTTGGTTGGATTTGCATATGTTAATAAGAGATCCTTTTCCTTTAGTATTTTCATGAGTAAATGTGCTTGTCATTATGTGGCTTTAATAGTTGTTTCATCATTGATATATCTATGGTTATTTGTTGGTTATGAGCATGTTTTATGATAATCTTGATGTATGGATCTCATCATGTTTTAGTTGTAGATAAAATAATAATGAATGAATGACCTAATAAATAAAAAATTAGTTATTGGGAGGAGATATCAATCCTCCTTGAATATTCTTAGATAAATATGAGATCCTTATGTTTAGATTTGTTGTTATGACCTGTAGATTTCGTGTTTACGATATGTTTGACAAAATGCATCTCATGGCTAGTAGGGGTCAGATCAAGTCATTGGTTAAGTGTTTGAATTAGTAACCTTATCTTTGTGTTAATTATATTTTCTAGAAGTTCCATGAAGTTATGGGCAGTGGCTTAAGTCCTGGCCCTGAAAAAGTGGCATATAATTTGGGGTCGTTAGCACAGAACTACCTGAACAAGGTCACAGTCGCATGCATTCCTTATTGTGGGAGTGACTGGAGGGTCTTAGTCGCATGCATGGCTTGTCATGGAAGTGACTAGGGGTCTAGATTAGCAAAACATCCATTTGTCTCAGGGGTTGGGCACTTGGAAGGGTTAGCTGTCTCTTGAAGGTTCTATAGCTCTTGAGTAAGGTCAAGTTGGTCTTGTCTTGTCAGTTCCACTTCCTTAATTGTACATGGGGAGTTGAATCATATCATAGTAACTCTTCATCACATTTTTACCCCGGTGGACTAGTTATCTTAGGTAAATGTGGGAGGAGGGTGTTACATCCTCCTAGGCCTTGAACTCTTGGAACTAATTAAAGGCCTCATCCTTGGTATTCATGAAGAATATTCATTTTTTTTCTCTGCAATAGTATTCAATGAATGTGACATAATATAGTTTGAGTGGATGAGATCAAAGATTCCCTTGGACCTACTCGCATTGCTAACAAATTAGCCTTGGTATTCTTACCAAGTGCACACCCTTTACACATGCCCTGTTTCTCCACATTGAAATCTAAGAGACCAATGACAATATCCCTCATGATCACAATGCCTTATATTGTAGGTGTCTAACCCCTTGTGAAACACTCACACAGGTTGTCACAATCATGCACCAAATCCTAAACATGTTTTCCTTTCAACCTATATAAGTTTCCCTCTCTAACCTAGGTGGCTACTATTATCTCTAGGCTAGTATCTTACATCCTCTATCCTCCATCACTGAGACTGAGAGAAAGTTCTTCTTTAGTCTTGGTATAAATAGGACGTCCATAGATTCCAACATCCCTCCTAACTCAAGCTAGAACTTATTAGTTCCCTCTCCCTTCACTATATACTTGGCATCATCACCAAGATCCACATGAACCCCTAAGTATTTCTCTGTTAAACTATTCAACAACTCTCACGCATTTGTCATATGGTGTGATGAATTATTGTCCAAGTATCAAGCACTCCTAGTGATGGTGCATGCAGATAGACATGAGACTAATGAGAATTCCTTATCGAACTTTCATGCAAACTCATCAAGTTGTACCTTTTTTGATGTCACTATCTGTTATGAATTCCCATTCCCCTCCTTTTTCTCTAAACATTGTGATGCATAGTCCCCATTCTTATGGAAATTGAAGCACTTGAGCTTGCTCAAATCCTTCTTCTTCCATAGTTGTGATCCTTTACCATTTCCCTTGGAACCCTTCCCTTTTCCCTTCTTGCCCATATTTACCAGGGCTAGGTTCCCCTCTCCATCTCCCTACCCGTTGGCTTTAGACTCATCCTAAGCCTCTTCCCAGATGCAACCATCCCAAAGCTTATCAAATTTGGGAAGATTTTCTCAAATGCAGACTCCCTTGACAAATGGTTCCCATTACTTGGGAAAACCATTTAATTCCACATTCACGAGCTCTTTTTCCCCCACCTTCTCCTCAATTTTTGCAATTTGGTCACATGTATATGTGATCCTAATGAGATAATTAGTGATGTTATCAAACCTTGACTTCTAGATGGATTTGAGCTTGTTCGTTAAGGTCGTCTCCCTGTTCGTATTATCACTATGGAATAGGTCCACCAAAGCCTTAATCATCTATTTGCATGACTGCTTCTCTACCAAGTGTGAGATAAAATGGTCCTTTATAGCACCCATGACCACTCTTTGGGTTATGATGTCCTTCTTTTCATGCACCATCTTGAGTGCTACATCTATCAATACAAGAACAACATTTTATGTAATCCCCCAATGGTCATGTCCCTTTAAAAGCAAGGTTACCCTTGTTTTCTAGGATAGGAAGTTAGATGCTCCATCCAAATATTCTTCAAATCTAAGACTAGCTATTCACATTCCCAGATCTAAAATATATCATGTGTTAAGTCCCTTCTAGCACCCATAAGAATCAAAATATTGCTAGTTTATAAATTTTTTAAGATCTCCTTGTAGATCTGATAGATTTGTTCCACATCTTTGTGGATCTATGTTTTGGTCCATTAAAACACTTACAAAATTTTAATTTTTTCCAAACCTTTGCCTAGTATGACTTCCCTCTCTCCCTCTAAAGAATGGCCTCCACTAAATCATTGTTGGCTTATCTGTGCAAAACCCAAAAATTGGCATCCCTCCTAGAGTGCAAGTTGTGATACCATGTTAATTTCTAACCCCAAGTACTAGCAATTAATTCTATAGTAAATACCTTACTATAAATTAATTAATTTCAAATCAATTGAATAAAAAACACTACTAGATTTTTAACAACAAAAGAAAAATTCACACAAATATCATACATGTGCACACATAGATTTTTGCACTCTAAATATGTTGTTTCATTAATAAGTTATCTTTAGAATACAAGGGATCCATTACTTGAAAAATGGCACTATGAGGAAAAATACAAACAACAAAAACTTGTAAGTTATCTTTTCTCATTGAACCCTCAAAAATATGTTCTTCTATCTTGTTGGTTGATCTAGATCCATCTCCCTTATTCTCTTCATTAGACTCTACAATTTTAAATGAATATCCTTCTCCACCCAATCAATGAGATCTCACTATCTCATTGTCTTATGCTTACTAGATGTGTCTTTTCCCTTATCCTAACATTCCTTTTATAAGTTTGAGTTATTGACCAAATTCACAACCCTAAACTCCAAAGTGATTGGCAGTTGAGAATATATCCCAACTTCACTTGAGATAAATGGTTGAGATTAATTTAATTAACTAATGCAAATAACCTTTTCATTTCATTACCCTAGATGGGATGACTAGAGTAGCACAGGGGGCGGGATGCCACCACCCCACTTGACTAATATGCAAGGGGACATGGCAACATGCCCCCTGAAGATGGCATATTTTGATATCATATGCAATCCTTGGGTCCTATACCATTTACAAAATTTAAGGATGTATGCAACAGAGAAGTTCGTGTGGGAGTACTGGTTGGAGAATGAGCTCGAAAGATGGAATTCAATGGCGGAGGAGGGGATGATTATCAATAAAATACCTAATATTGAATTGAGCATGCAATTGGAGTTAAGATGGATAGAAATTCCCTAGTTGAATGGCAATCAAACTGTGGAGATGGGTAGTGAAAATAACGCAAGGGATCGAAAATTTATGTTGTGCATGTGTAACATGATTATGGAGGAGGATATGCGATGAGTGAAACTTGTTAAAGGGGATGAAATTCCAATGTAAAAGCCATGAAGAAATGTTGAAAGTTGGGAAGGGAAATAAAAGTAGAGGTTTACAATCGGTCAAAAGTAATTCACCAGATGGTTGAAGCAAGGGAGATCAATTCCAACATTAGTTGCAGGAGCTCTGTGAGGGTGGCCGTCACCAAGCTTAGCATTTGAATGTTCTAAGGGGGTTGGTTGGCACTAATTTGAATGCATGCCCTGCTCAACCACTAGGTAAGTGAGCAAATACTAGAGAACTAGGAGCAGTGATGTTACCAAGGAGCAAAACAAATTCTTAATTCATCTCTCCGAGGTAATTGGTAGTCTAAGAATCGGATTTTCTTAGTAATTTAGGGAAATATTCAATATTTTTATAGTTATATCATAGAACCATCCTCCCTTTTAGTCATAACTCAAGAAAAACAAAACTCTATATATCCATATATTTATGTTTCCTTGTGAGGGTGTTGGCCAGAGAGAAAAGATTGGAAGGGTTTAAGCATTTGGGGAAATTATTTTAGGGGGGAATCTATGATAGTATAAATTGGGTGGGTGGGGAATGACCCTATAAGTCTTACAACCCATATAAGCCAGTGGGGGTGGGAAAGTTTATTTAAGATGATCCATTCCTCCTTCTATTGGTGGATTTGGGCTAGATGTGGAAGATTTTTTGATAAAAATAATACAAAGACTTGTAGAGATTTCTCAGGGTGGTTCCATATTCTCATAAATGGTGTTTGGACAAAAATTGATATTGTCCCACATCCTCTTTCAATGGAGTGGAGGTGTCATAATTTCTCGTCTTCAGTCTTAGGCTAAGAAAGTATCACTAGAGGAAGTAAAACATGGTTGAATTCTCTCACTTATCATTGTAAGGGGAAAACTAACATTGTGGGCTATAGGTCTATCACCCAATTTTTTTTTACTAATATATTCTCTCTGCTTGGTTAGATATTGCAACTTGGCTTGTGTAGAATGGTTCCATAGTTCCAACCTTGTTCATGGAAAATATTTTTAACACGCCAAGAGAGAGGGGGTGTATGAGAAGGGGTTTTTTGTATCATGCAACAAGAGGTCAGAGAGTGAACACCAACCTACAAAACATGGGTGAAGAATATGTAGCCCAATACTGAGATCAAATTCCCCTACACATGCAAGAAGAAATCAATAAGGTAGAATGAGAAGCAACAACTTGTGGTGAGGGGAAAATGGGAAGCTTGGGCCTCTAAAATCAGACAGACACAGACTAGGATGAGCCAATACATGCAAGTTGTAAATCTCTATTGGATTGTGAAATTCCTCTTAGGTAGAGTGATAATGGATGACTAGGAAACAAGAAGGGATATGCTCAAGAGTTTGGACCATATCCATGGTCATCTAAGGAATAATGACTATAGGTTTGACATGATGGAATGAAAATTAGCCCACATTGAATAACACTTGGGAATCCCACCACTGACACCAAGACCTCCTAGAGATCATGCAAGCCCACTCTTGGAAGTTGACTATGACTCTAAGCTAATACCTTGATTATCTAATGACTTTTATCTCTAAATTTCTTTAGGTTATTGAATATGTTTCTAATTAGATTGATAGAATCCATAATATATGCTTATTTTGTTCTAGTTATGCTATGTAATGTATGTCTCCTTTGACCCTCCAACGGGTCCAATTTTGGGTGTGGTCTAGTCTCCACGAGGAGAGATCGATATGAACTATGGAGTCATTTTGATGTAAACTTCTACGTTTTAGTAATATAATTTACTTTACACAAAAAGAAAAACCTTTGAATTTCATTAAATTAACTCACCATTTCTTATAAAAAGCAATTACTTTAATTAGTCCTTTGATTAAAGTAATTTGCTAAGGTTAAAAGTTTCTTTGATGACTTTGATATGTCTAGACACTTAGAACTATATGGAAGTACCTATTCAATGCTACTATCATCAACAAGGGAGGTTTCCTTGGTAGGGATAAGGATCAAGTAACCCAAGGATCTTAAGTTATGTGCCCCCTAAGGATCCCACAATAAAATTCCTTTCAATAAAAAGACAAACTAGGGTTGTAGTGGATGAAGGAATAAAGTCAATATTTGGTTTCAAGGGATTTATTGGTCAATTTAAAGGATATGATTAGCCTAAGGAGCCAAATCAAGAAAAAATCAAGGTTATTATAAACTAGGGTTTTAAGCTAGGAAATTGTAGAAAAAAATAGTATATAACATCATCAAAATTAACCATTAAAATCATGCAAAAGTTATGTGATATGGAGGCCAAATTCAAGAGTAAACTAAGGAAAAAGTTACAAAAATAATTGACAATCAATAAACCATATAACAATAAATAAATTTTGATGTCAAGCTTAAAAAGTGACTAAAAATGCATTGAAAACTTTAATTTAGTTTCTCTAATGCACTTTTAAATAAGACTTGACCCTAGGGCATACATCAGCAAGACATTAAATGCTAAAATCACAATATTTTACTATAATTTAACCTTGATCACATTTAAAAAAAAAAAACTATTTTTATATTTTAGATCAGTGCCACAAGTGAGATAGATTGGTGCCTTTTCAATCTAGGGCATATGGAGTCTAGGATATAAATTATTATAAGTTTCTTTGGAGTGAGTCTAAATCCAAAGAAAATTAGGGAAAACAAACTAACTTACTCTAGGGTTTGAATTTAGGTTCTTAATTTCTGGACGATTAAGGGAAAGAAAATCCCATCTTTATTCCTCAAATACTTGGAGGAATGGTTTAGCTGAACAAGGGATAATGAATCAAATACCAAGTAAACTAACTTAGAACAATAATATTAATCCCATGCTAAGATTAAAAAAAAATAAAATCTAAATTACTTCATCATGCAACATCTAAGATCCACCATAAGCATCCATGAAAAGAGATCACATCACATCATAACATCCGCCCAAGAAAGTTGCTCGACTAGTCCTCCATTGTGCATTCGAGATAAAATCACTAATGAATAGAAGTTATGTTTCAAGGGTAACAATGGTCCAAGAGGAAATTGAATCTTCTATTTATATGAGGGTAATAAAGTCATTTTTCCTTCAAATTAGATTAAAAGCCCAAAAAATTACTAAATCCATGATGCAAGGTAGATGGGTCATCAAGCTAACCCCCAAAGATAACCAAAATAATGAAGTAACATGAAAATAAGCCTTAGTTAACCCAAACATGTGATTCTAAAAGCCTTTAAGGGTGACATAATCTCCAAAATATATGCCTCTCCATGAAAAGGTGCGAGTGATGACCCTATAGGTCTATCTCATCCCAAAAATTATTCCTCCCCATCAAATGGTGCCACTCCATTAAAGGAAACCCTCTCAAGACCAACATCATCCTTTATGTCATCATCAAATGCATCGAAAGGGTGATATCATCGTGCTAGGGTGTGATGTCACCAGGGTAGAGGGTGTGAAGTCCCTTTCAGAGGGATACTAAGTCATCATTATCATCAATCACCGCCAAGAAAGGAACAACATCTGTCAAGAAGGTGCAATGCCAACTTTGGTGCATCCTATCATATCTTAGGCATATCCAGTCTCCAAGTAACATCCTAGCTTGGATCAATAATGTCAAATGTCTTGAGGCTATGGTATGGTGTCATGAACTGTGCTAAATCATCCTCAAGGTCAATGTCTCTCAAAAGGCATCAAACATCCTCTATCAAAGAGAACTGGGTCATCATCAAAGTGGTTGGACATCATCTATGGAAGACCAGGGAAGCGTCATATCATCTCTCAAGTAATTTTGGTAGAACTTGTAAGAGTCATCTAACACATACTCAAGGAATCAAGTGAAATCAACATCATGGATATAAGAACCATAAAAGCATCAAGGTGGACCATATTCAATGTTAAAGCCATAAAAGTACTTCACACAAGTATCATCTTCAAATATCTTACTAGATTATGGTTGTGCATAAGTTGCCATACTTAATAATTGGAGGGTTATCGCATGACCCTATTAGGTGCTTCCAACCCTAAGGGAAGGAACATTTCCTAGGATGACACTTTAAAATGATAGGTGCAAGTGATAGGTGTTATGGATTTGGTTTTACTTAATGAAAAGTGTCATAGTATTATACTAAGTTATGAAAACCATCTCCATGACTGCCTTTGTAGAGGAAATGCTTAGTTTCTTGAGTTACCTTCCCTCACCTTTGTTTTTCCAAACCCCATATTTTCCTTTTTCTTTCTTGCTTTGATATGACTTGTTTAACAAGATTTATTAATTTATCAAGCATTAATGATGATAAAATCCCCTTTTAATGATGGGGAATTTATCACTTCATCATGGTCGAGATGTTCATTGAGAGTTCCTTTTACTTTGATAGGTGTGATATGCATTGATACTATCGGGGATGAGTAGTTATGTAAGAGGGGGTAGAGCTTAAGCTATAATTAGTTTTTGCTTTCTTTACATCCCTTGAAATTATTTTTCATTTTGATACTTGGCTCATGCATTTTATTTTCTTACAACTTCATCAAGCTTAGGTATTTTCAACTCCTTCCCAGAGGACAAGGCTAATAGGGATCCAATATGAGCAAATGAGAACAACCAATCAAAATATGGGATAACATACATTGAGGAATGATGAAAAGTGTTAAGTATGAATAACATGAAATGTTACCAATATTAGGCTCCTATTTTTCCCCTCCCAAAAAGTGAAAGAAAGACTCAAATTAAGGTCACACTAGACTAGGGACAATTGATAACCTCCAAGGTGAAGTAAGGGAACAAATACACAACCAATAATTTTTAGGGGATGTTGGCTAACAAGTTGCATCCTAGGAGAAAAAAAAGAGAAAAAAATTCTCCTAGGGTTAACCATGTATTTGGATGGGTAACAATCATTCTATACTCTTTGCCATAAATTCCCATTGATCTAGTGGGAATTGAAAACATACCTTACATCCCTCAATACAATTCACAACCATGCATTAGAAGGAAGATGTATTAGGCATTGAAGACATGACACATGGGTATATCAAGAGGGTTATAGCATGGGAATTGATATTAAGGGTAACAATTATAAACCTACCCCTTCTTGAAGGTCCCCTTGATGTGATATGGGGGTTGGGGGCGGAGGAGCCCACTTTTTAAAAAAAATAGCATTTCTTCTTATCGAATTAAATAAATGATTTTTTTCCCCACCCTTTGACCTAGTTAACAAACATATCTTGAGTCTTAACACCCTTGCATTCCATTTTGTTAGTCTTTGAGTTATGGTTTTGCTTCACCTTGTAGGGAAATGTGTTAAAATCATTAATAATTAAGTTCATCAAGTTTTACACACAACACCTACACCTTTGAAACATAGTTGGTGGGAGGGTGAGGTGTGTTTTTGTACGCATAGATGCACACTTTCATCCTCTTACCACTGACCCTCATGGAGGTGACCCTCACTTCTTTCAACCAAAGTTCCAATGGATTTAATAATTTGTTTTATAAATTTTCATGATTTTAATGAAGCTTTAATATTGGAGGTCTTATTTGGCCTCCTCCTGAGGCACCGACCCCTTGAAAGCTAAGATATAAATTAGCTTTGGTGAACGAAATCTTTTCACTCAACTAATGCTAGCATTTCTTTAACATTAGTTTCCTAACAATAAACGTTTTCCATTTCCATGCATAATAAATTGCATAACATTGTTCTCCCACTTGCCTTGCAAACTACACTTGTTGCCATGTGCATAATCATGCAATGTTTCCACCTACACCAACAGAAGTCTGGGTGTATGTAGTAGTAGTTCCCATCACAATAGATCTAGTCCCAAGGTCCCAGGTCCAGATGATCCAAATGAAGATCCATGTCAAGTATAAGCATACTAGTTCCATTAACATTAATGGATAGTAGTTCCATTACTGCTAGTTGATCCATAGGTAGTGACAAAAAACCATCGAAATGGGACAATGGAGGAGAATCCAACAACATAAAAATAAGTAACTCTCATCTATACTCAAAAAAAGTTGCAACATAGTATTTTCCCTTTTCTCAAGAAAAGTTGCAGCATAATATTTTTCAAAGTACACACCTGAATACGTTAGTGTACATCATTTTGAATCTTTTGTTGTTGCTCTGTATTTATTTTTATTTGAGAAAATAGCTAATCATTTTCCTTGCATAGGACAAGGGTGCGGGCAAAAAAATTGTGTATTGCAATTTCTCCCATTCTTTGGGATGCCACCTGAGCCTGATATTGGAATTAAAGACCTTTGATAATAGAATCCAGATGACCTATTTGTAGGCTCGTCGGTTGGATTAAATATATAGGTTTTGGGTAGGGTTTACCATCAGAACTTCATATCATTAGAAATATATTCATTCATTCCTTCAGATTCCATACCCTCTTAGAGTCTCACGTTAGGCGAGTGACTCTGTCCTTGCTACATGACATAGCCATATTTATAACATATATTGTTCAATTTAAAACTCCTAGACTATGAAGCCAGTGTCCAAACTCTATTAGAGTACATGTTTACCATGTTTTATTCACGCTTCACATACCCATTACCTACATAACATACAATGATTTCCATGAAGGGAAATAAATCTCTGTTGAAATTAATGTTGGAAAATTATTTCTAAGGGAAAAAAAGAGATAAGGCTTCTTACCTGATTGAAAATGAGCTTACAATTTCCAAGGGCAGTGATGTGGGTGATTCCAAGCCACATATCATGCTGGAGACCAGCAATTAGCACTTTGTAATGATCATAATTGTTATTTCATTTGAAACAATCATTGACATATGCGTCGAACCTCTCCTCCAAAATGTCGACACTATACACATTAGTTTTATATTTCTAGAATGGCTTTAAGGCGGCCCATAAACTATTTCTCACATCTTCTACATATTTTTCAATCCACCCCTATTTCTTTTGTTGGTTTGTTCTCATGTGTTTCTCGTCTAAAAAATGTTTCCCTTCTAAACAATCCAACAACTAGGGGTCTACCCTACTCATTAAAAACTATCTAACCCCCGACTAATCCAACTGGATAGAAACCCTAATGAAACTAGCAACTTGACTATTCAGCTAATGAAACCAAGACTTTTCGGATGCTCGAATACCCTTGCAATCAGGAGAGAGAGGTCAGTGTTGGGAATAGGAGATGAATGAATGAATCACTTTCCCTATCTCTCTCTCTACCTAAAGCAACAAGAAGAACAAGTCCATCTATTAGACTAGATATAAATAAACTAACCTAAACCTTTGTTACCCTATTACAAAGTAAGTAAGATCCTTTTTCATTCGATGTGATGACCCATTGTCCCCTCCTGTTCTTTTGGGTCAGCTTTCTCTTGTTACTGATATGTGTCTGCCACCCTTCACGTGGACGGAAGGTAATATATATTATTCTCTTCCTTGTCTATTTGGTTGGCCTTGTCCTATTGGTAATATAGATGTTTGGTACATAAATGCCTTGATACGCGCTTCCATTAAAGGTATGAAGATGATAAATTCAATCCTTGACTATAACCTTGATTTTCCTTTCAGTTCTACTCCATCCAGACAACCATCCTTTCATGCAAGTGAAAGTTAGTTATTTTCTTATTCTTTTGGTTTTAGAGGCCACTAGGTTAATTCAACCAGTGGCCATATCTCCTAACCTCCTTCCCCCTTTCAAGTATTCTCTAGATGCTTCGAGCCACGTCATATCATCTAAGCAGGACCTGAGCAATATAGACCATATATTTGGGTGGGGCATTCGATATCTTTTATCACAAGAATCTAGGGCATTGAAAGGTGGTTGGTACCTGCTATCAAAGGAATCAATATAGGTAGAGGCATAGGCATAGGCATAATGGGAGCGAGACCATCAACATCAAAGATAACATCCTTGCTTATTCAAAAGCCAGAGGAAGGTAGCCATGCACGAGGGAGGGTAGGCATGAGTGATGGTACTTGATTGTTAAACTCAATGGTTGGGTAATGGATGTCGTAGCATGCATGTTCCATCCCTTAAGATGGCAGGATGCAATTTACAAGGCATACATGATATGAGGTTTGGAAAACTCTTAGAGTGTGGAGAGGGGATACATGGGCTGCACGCAAGCCCTGCATGCAAGCTTCGCATTCCCACTCACAAGTTTTTTTTTCCTATATCTATCTTTGGATTAGTTATTATATTAATTTTTTTACTTATTTTTTTTATCAACATGAGCTGCAAATTTAATATTAAAAAATTGTACGACCTTTTCATGCAACACACATGTATTCACTCACATGTATAAACTATAAAATATGTCTTAATTGCACCAAAACTTTGAATCAAGGCCACCATGCAGGTAGGCGTTGGGTGAGTGAGAGAAGATTTTTTCACTTTATAAAGCTGTTTGCAAACTAAGAAGCCTGTATATGGTTTCTCCTTTCCAACACAGAGAGCCTTGCTAAAGCTTATGTTGAGGGAGTGCCAAGGAGAAGCTCTCTTACAGAGCATCTGCATTGAAAGAGTGAGTTCTCTATTCCTAGGGCTATGTCTCTCTCTACCTCTCTTTCCCTATGCTTTCTTTTGGATTTCCATTCCCCCGGGTGAGTGTAGGTGAAGTCCAAATGGGTGGTCCCCTTGATGACAGAGTGGGGGCATTGAAAACTAAACCTTTTTCTTTTCCTTTCTACTTGTATCTCTCTTCTTTTGCTGCAACTTTGGGGTCTGCTTATATGATCCATTGTTCTTCTTCCCTCAGAAGGAGTTAGGGTTCTTTGGCCACTATTGAAATTCTGGTATTGATTATGATCTGTTCACTATGTTCATACTGATAGCTACTCTGGTTTTCAGGATGATTTCTAGGGATGTAAGAATCTGTGTACTTTAGATTGTGGTTCCTTCCATTGGAGGCACTTCCTTGCATAGGGATTCATTGAAGGTACTTTCTTGCGCAGGTACTTCTTTACCAGGTATCTCCAAGTCTACTAGAGATTGGAAGCAATTGCTAAATGTGAGGTTGTCCTTGGGTTTCATATGTTTATGTTGTAAATTATTTTCAATTCAACAGACACATGTATGCTATGAACGTGTTGCTTAGGAATAAATTTTTTGCACAATAAGAAAGAGGAAATAAGAAAGCATACTTAAATGATTTAGAAACAAGGGTTAAGGAGATTGAGCACAAGAAATCAGAGTCAGAAAAAATGATCTTCGCTTTGCATAATGAAAATCATATACTTAGACAGGTAAAACCCACCATCTTAGCTTTGTGATTTTTTTACTTTTCAGGTTCGTAGTCTCTTTTCTTTAAAAGTGAAAGTCTAATTAATGTAATTATTTATGATGTAGAATTGCATATTGTATTTTAAATCTTGATGTTAGAGAGCTACTTGTTTAGCAAACAATATATTTTAGGGTTGCTCTTTTCTACCTTAGATATGAAACACACATCTTGGATTAATATTCTGTTAACTAGCCTGGTGACGTCAGAAATTATGGATCTTTATAACTAAAACGTTTCATAGCTAGATGAGGTGCCTTAAACAATCTATTTGTAGGCCTTTAAATTCATTTCTCTAGTGTTTTTCAATTGAATTATGACTAATGATGTGTTATCACCCTTTGTTTAATGATCATTTTTAGATTGTTTGAGTGTTATTCATTCCATTTGTTGAACAAAGCTGGTGTGTCAACAATGCTTTGAAGCATATTCACTACTCAGCTAGGAATTATCATGTGGAATGACATTAGAATTGATTTATTCAGATTTTCCAAGGAAAACATGGATTTTTGTTTTTCATTTCGTACAATGCATCTGGCTTTGATTAGATTAATAGACAAAAAAACATGCATCTTTGTAACTGCAAGATTTCATGGCCGAGATCCTTCAAACAATAAATTGTTAAGTATTGTCATTAGTTCTCCAATGTTTATTATCTTTTGAGATGTGATACCATTCTTTGTTTAATAACCATTCTTAGTTTGAGTTTTTCATTGAGGTCACTGAAGATAGCTAGCATGTTAACAATGTTGGGAGATCAGCTCAATGATCAACCATGTATTTTTAGGTGGAATGGCATTGTTTTCTTATCCACTATCCTTGAAGAGAAAATTGCACTCTTAATTGTTTGACACACTCTAGGTTTGACAAGTTATGAATAGAAACTAAACATGCATTGAACCTGAGCACTAACATTGCTTCCAACACTAACATAGCCTCCATACCATGCACATCCATTGCATGTACCTTGTGAGGGAATTTACAATATTTTGTATATGGGGTTTGGTTTTTTATGGATATATGGATTCTTTTGAATTCCAATGTCATCTTCAAGAAAGATATGTCAAGACAATATTGGAGTGCAATGATTTTACTTAAACCTTCTAATTCTTGCTTTGGAGAGCTTACTAGACAACACAAATGATAAATTCTTGTGTGTGTGTCCTCTTTGTGACATTTACAATTGTCTTGATTTAGGTTTCAATGATGTGCATATAATGCTAAGAAAATTATATGAAAAACAAGAGTAGTTAGGATGTACTATTTTTCTTACTATATGATAAACTTATAATTAAATTACATAGATTCATTTTAACTTTGGATATATTACACGACCAGGGATAAAAAAAACAAGTGTGAACCTAAACATTTATTAAATAATAGGTAAGAGAGTAAAATGGTGAAGGTTTGTATCTTGATTTTTTTAACATCCCAATGCTTAAAAGATCCTAGGTTAAAAATGATGACCTATTTAGAAAAGTTAATAAGACAACAACCAAGCAACAAGTTCTTGTGTATGTGTGATTGCATGTTCACTTTTGTGTATTTACAATTGTTTTGATTTTGTCTTAATGATGTGTATGAATCTTGAGATACCCCCTTGTGGGGTGTATTCAAATAAGGTTCATAGATAATATAGGGTTGATACCTAGATTTGTCTTTTAAAAGGCTAATATTTGGCTATTGTGCAATGTGAAATGACTTCGTTCATTTGATATATTGTATACCAATATATGTTGGTTCTAGTGCTAATTGATTTTAGATGCAAACAAAACCATTCATATGAATGGAAACTAACTTTTTTATTAATTAAATACAATAAGCACAAAGAATGTTGGAAGAGCAAGGGTAGGTGTCATTAGATATTGGAAAGGATCTTTAGTGGTCATTATATTGTAATGTTATAAATTGACTTTTTTATTAATTAAATATAATAAGCAGATAGAAAGTTGGAAGAGCATGTTGAGAAATCTAGGGTAGCTTAATTAGGGCTTATTTAAATCGATTTCTCTTATATTTGACACTTTCTTGTGATGTTTCTTATCAATTCATCTTTGTAGTTATTATATTTTTATCATCAAGACAAATGCCAAGCAATGAAGATCACGAACATAATAAGGAACACAAGATGTAGGCACTCAGTCAGGGAAAAACCCCTATGAAGGGGAAAACCCGGTCAAACTCATCCACTAGTAGATTCAAATAAAATTAAGACAATCTTGACCTTTTTACCAAAGGCATGGACTCCATCCACCAAGTGAACCCTCAACTTAAGTAGTTGTCTAGAATCTCATCTCTTCTCTCCTGCAGCTTATGTAACTTGATCTTTCATCCTTGGCCTCTTCAACTAGCTTCAAGATAACATGTGTGACAGAAAACATCAAGATTTTGGTTCTCTTATCTTAACAGAATTCTCTTCCTTCTTCGCTTGGATTGACTCTTATTTTCTAGGCCTTTGCATCCCTTTATTCTTCAATTCAAACTGTAAATCGAACTCGTCATCGGTGGTATGTCAAATAGGTCGACTTCATTTCTAGTTATAGTTGTTTGCAATTCTTCTATAAGGTTGATATGAAGGACTAGAGGCCAACTTGAAGGGGTGAAGAACCTGACTTGGTGGAGGAGTATAACTTTATTTTCTTAACATAAGGAGCCCAAGAAGGGTCTAATACATTATGACTTTGACTTAAGACAAAAACCTAGAAGCACACAATGGGTGCTTTGACTTATTGAACAATGATCCAAGCATGAAACCCATGCTTTAATAAGTCAATTTTCTTTTACAATAAAAATTACTCTCTTTCTTTCCTTTGACAATTACATCATGACCCAAATACAATTTATGAAGACCGACACTAGTTAAATTCTTCAACACTCCCTCTTAAATAAGAAGATATTCATAATTATACATAAATAGATACATGGACGCAATCAAAATGATATGTTCTATGAAGAGTCACAACACACACAGTGCTACAGATTAGATACTTAACCAAAGTATCTAACCAGTTGGAACTAAGGTGTATTCCAAGATTTAGCCACTATATGTACCATGAGGCTTCAACTCTCACACCAGCCCAGGGATCTAGGTATCGCATCCAAGGTTAGATATCCATAAGATCAATGATACCTTCCCTACTTTCCGATCTAGATATCATCACGGGCACGCCAGATGTCCTCCCAAGTATCTTGTCTCCCCAAGATGCTTCATCTCTCCTTATAAGCTAAATCAGAGATATCCACTAGTCCAAGCATGCTTCAAAATATTCAACCTTCTAATGGAGAGATCTGCCTGCACAATCACAACACCAATTAGTAATAAACTTTCAAATATATATATATATATTTTTTTTTCCTGGTGGTTCACGTACACCCGTGGTCAGGGGGTGCAGGCTACGTCCACGAAATAACTAGGGCTGATCTCTAGGATCACACCCCTCGGCCATCACAGACCTAACCCCAAGGGCTTCGGGTAGAATCGACCCTGTGACCTCCCGTTTTGGCGAGGCACGACTTGACCAGTTGGGCTAACCCTTGGGGCTATATATATATATATATTTGAAATTTAGTACAAACCTTCAGGGTCCTCAATTATTATGATGTTTTTTCCCATGGAAAAATCATAATTTTCATTAATATAGAAAATTACATGTTGAAGATGCTTGATAGCATATGAAATATCAGTGGTCTGGCCACTATTTGTGTTGTTTTGTCTCAAAAATATATGTCAATCCCATCTAAGGGAGACAACTATGAATAATTACATATGAAAAGTTTAGTAATATATAGACATAAATATATGCTATAATTCAAATATTTACAACAAAATTGTGCCATAAAATACTCATAAATCAGGGCCCCTGGCCCCATCAAAATTTCTCATCCATGAATGGGCAGTGGTAATAGTTGTACAAGTCCATATCCTACTGTTCTTGGATCAACTAGACCCCCCTTGGCAGGTGCGTGGCTTCCTTGGATAGCTTATCAGAAACTTGGTTGTGTTCCCTGTATATATGTTGACAAGAAGAAATGTCAAAATGTGTTCTCAATCTCAAAGCATCATCCAATATGTGTCGGAGTGTGTGTGTGTGTGACAAACAGTTTGTTGATTAAACCATTTAATAATGATCTGTGAGTCACCAAATATCTGCAATTTGCTACATCCTTTGACAAGAGCAAAGTATAATAAATGTCAGAGAGATATAAGTTCTGCAAAGTTATTTGTCCCCCCCCCTCAATCCCATTTGAATCTTGTAAAAGTGTGAGTGTGTGATATGAAGGAATATGCCTCCACCACAACCATGTTGTTGTGCCGATCCATCAAAATAAGCCCATGGGGTGTCATAATCAATGTTTTCAACAAGGATGTTGCGAGCAGGTGGTTCTCAGGTTTCCTCCGGTAAGCTTTGAAAGTTTGTGATGAGATGAGAAATGGCATGGGCCTAGCATGGTGCAGTATCAGTGAATATTATCTTGTTCTGCTGTAACTAGATACACCAATAGACCATAACAGGTAGGTTCCGACACCTGTGATTATGTGCATTAGACCACCAGTAGTGCCATGCCCCCTGAAAGTCCTGACCCTGCCAATTGTTCTGTATCTATAGTTGAGCAGTGATCTTGGTCTAGATGGAGATGGTGGTAGTGCATTTTAGGAATAGATGATCACATGTTTCCAATTCCTCTTTGCACAATACGCACCATGATGGGCCATGAAAGGTGCATTTTTGTAGGTTGTCTGCTGTAGGAACCTTATTCAGAGTATGCACCACATGAACAGTTTTTCCCGGGGGGCAGCCTTTAGCTTCCATAATACAGCCCACCACCAATCCATAGCGAGGGGTCTGTGATCAACATTAATATGTAGGTATCTGTATTTGGGGGAGTATTTCCCATTTGGTGAGTGTGACCAGTTTAGTTCATCCTCCCACTCAGTTACTGAACATGTGATTCCTTCAATGCTAATATATAGTTCTGCCAATTGACCTGCCAGCATGGGGGAATGCCCAGTGTGATAGTATTTTTCCATGCCTGCCAGAACATATCGGTATGCTCCAGGTCTACAATATGTGCCAAGTTGGTATATCCAGTATCCGATAGATGTTGTATCAACCCTTGTGGTAGTAAATGAGCATTCCCACATCCTATCCAAGGGTCCATTCCAATCCGAACTGAGCTTCCATTACCAATTTTCCAGGTCAATCCATCCCTAACGTGGTCTAATGTATTGAGGACTACCCTCCAGACCATTGATATGTTGGTCTTGTCCCATGTAGGAAGCCTGATCCAGTCATGTAGATGTAGAGGAGAGATGTATTTCTGATAGATAACATCTGTCCAAAGATTCTTGGATGATAGAACATTCCATCCCATCTTTGCTGCCAGTGCACAAGCAAAGGATTCTAGATTTTTCAATCCCCATCCCCCCATTTCATTGGAAGTGTGATTTTGTCCTAGCTAATCCAGGAAAATATGTGACTCGCTTGTTTTCCCCTCCAAATAAATCTGCAACATAGTTGTTGAATTCTTCTGATAATACAGTTCGGGATCCATGCCAATGACATACAGTATACCAGAGTGGCATGGGCATGTGATCCAACAACCCCCCTGATCCCACCCATTGACGACAAAGGGGAAATTAATCCAATAAGGTCTCCTTAACCAGAAAACGATCTAATCTTCTGTCTAGTGCAACATCCCCGGTCGTCTGATTTCGTCAGGTGGGTTTTAAACAGGGCATGAGTATATCAATCAAATGATGATCCTCCAGTAGGTTCAGGATCCTGTTAGCCTCGCTAGCAAAAGGCCCAAAATTGGATCCATATATGCTCTTAAAGTTTCCAAATTTGCTTAAAATCATCCCAAAAGATCCAAAAATGCTCTTGAAATCTTCAAGATTTGCTCAAAGATCATCCAATGATCAAAATCAGCGCAAGAGGAAAGCCCTTGGAAGGGTAGAAATACACTATCGGGAGGCAAAAACGCTTGAAAACCATGAAAAACCCACAATTGCAGGCTTTAAACAGTGAAAGAACAGCAGCTGTTAGATCTGGCCGATCAATGGCCCAGATCTAAGCGGCTAATCGCAATCAAAACTATAGAGAGGATGATTTAAGTATGGGCGCAAGACCCATCGATTAGCGATCTTCGATGATCGGATCGGTGGGTTGCATCGGAGAGGCATCTGTGATTAAAGTAAAGGGTCCCAGGCATCAGCGACATGCGATTGCGATTGATTGCATCGCTAGATCACATTGGCTATACAAAGGGAGCAGGCATATACACATGGGCGACCCAATAACCAGACCCGACGGTTATATACAACATATCCGATAAAATTTCAGGTCCACGGAAAGCCACTTATCAATGCATTTGTTGCGTATTTCGTTATTCAACGAAATACAAAGGGAAGCCTGGATTTGGGATATGTGATAAGACTCGGACCCGAAAGTGTCCGGGAAGAAAAATACATAATATTTGAGTTCCACGCCAAAGCTATTTTCAGTACATTTTCAATATATTTCGTCGTATAACGAAAATATAAAGGGAAAATGACAAAATCGGTAGGATTTCGGGGGAGCCAAAGGCGATAAGTGGTTTAGGCCAAACTCCGCTCGATGCCATACAACGGCCGCCATGTGTCCAGGACGAGGAGAGAGAAAACTACCCTCATCGGGCAGTTAACTCCAGTACAAAAGAGGTGCCTGAAATGGATCACCACTGTTGAATCTAGGACTCCCAGATCAACGGTGGAGATGTGTTATCATTGTAAGGGCAGACCCGAGAGGAGAATAAGCCATATATAAGGATTTTTTAAGTCCGAAAAAGAAAGAGATGGGTGGGATTTTCACAATGTTGCTGTGTTTTTCTGCGTTTAAACAGAAAAACAGTCATTCTAAATATTTAAAGGGAAAACAGAGGCTCAATAGCCCTTCCATCGCAGCATAGCTCACCCTAAATAGAAACTGTCATGGAGCACACGCAACTAGCCCGAAACGGAATCGGCCATGAGGCATCAACAACGCAACTTATCTAAAACCAACAAACATTATGGGGCATCTCTGGCACGAGAGAGCTCCCAAACAGCGCAACAAACTATCTAAAATATCTTAATGTGGTTATTCTTCTGTCAAAAGAAGAAACCTCTGAGCCATGCTTGCCTAGTCAAAGATCAAACAGTTAAACAAGACAGAGGGATATATTAAGACCTCTCAAGCCTCAGAAGACTGAGCATCATTGTAAAGAGCTATAAATAGCTGTAAGCAAAACGTAATAGGGGTTCAACTTTTGGAGATTGTTCCTCCTCTGTTCCTTCAAGCTTCTCATCTTCATTCTAGCAATATAAGCTTCTTTTGCCATTATATGTTCAATGTCCATTTTCTCTGTTGTTCTATGCTGGCACATGAATAGGTTATTCATGTTTTGTGCTATGTCTAATGCCAGATAACTATCATCTTATCTCTGCATTAAAAAATTAGATTTTCAAGTCTCATTTACTTCCTGTAGCTGGCCATTCATATGTGTTTATGTATGCAATTTGCTGGTACAGTCAATATTCTCCATCTATCCATTGAATCTATAAATTATTGAGCATTAGTGGTCTAAAGCGTTGTATTGTTGAGGGTGTTCATGCATGTCTTGAGTGAGAATAAAGTTGAAATGGTTATCTTACTTGATCTAAACCATCATCCATTCCAATAGTTCTGAGAACAATATTGAAGATTATATGTTACCAGGCATCTCCGAACTGCAACCTAGGAGAGTTTCCTGGAGTTATAACATAATTGGCGCCGTTGCCGGGGAGAGGAAACTGAAGCTCAACTTCCCTAGGAAACGACATAGATCCAGCTTTGATGATAGACAAAGTCTGGGCACTTTTTTGGTTGTAGTCATCTATTTGGAAACTCTACTTGAGGCCAAACCTCTTGGTGACTCCATTTCATAGTTATGGCTCAGTTTGTGAGGCATACTCAGAGAAATCCTCAAAAGCTACAAGCTGACCTAGTACTTGACCCTGAAAAAACCATCAAAGAGAGAAAGGTATTGCAGAAAGGAGCATCAGGTTCAGGTAAACCTAAACAAGCTTCTATATCTCTTCAAGAAAGGCTTGTAATAGAACAAATACATGTTGAGAGTATAGCATCTAATACTAGCAGTGAAGAAAAACTTGCAGAGATTCATAAAGCTCCTTATTCTTTAGGTTCTCCTTTTGTTGTAAGCCCAAAGGAGACCTCACCTCCTATCCATCATACTCCTTTAGTCTTATCAATCACTCCTTAGCCCTCTATCATTCAGACTGCCAGTACTCTTTTAGCCACCATAGCTATGGCAGGTCCACAAGCACCTACCAAAATGGAAAGAATCATAGCTGCTAGGTATGGACCTCTAATACTGCCCACTCCTTTGAATGCCATGCCTACTGGAGAATATTAGAAATATAGGCCTAAGTTCACTGGGGCTGAAAGTGTTACTGCTGAAGATTATCTTGAGTCATTCTACAGCTATGCTGATAATTTGGACATTAGTGAAGATGATGTGTGGATGAGAGTCTTTGTCCAAAGCCTAGATGGAGAGGCTAGAAAGTGGTTCAGAGAACTAACCCCAAGATCTATAGCAGATATTGAAGCTTTAGATGATGTATTCCTAAAGCATTAGGGGGATAAGAAGGATCTCCTCTACTACCACAGTGAGTTTGGGAACTTAAAGAGGGAAAATGGTGAGTTGTTGTCTGATTTTAATAATAGTTTTAACCGTATGTACAACAAGATACCAGCTGAAGTAAAACCCACTACTACCTCTGTGAAACTCACATATGCCAGTGCTTTTGATTCTGAATTTTGCCTATTCTTGAGAGAGAGGCGATGTGATACTTTGGCTGACATGTAGGATGCATCCTTGGAAGTGGAATCAAACATCATGGCTGTAGAGAAGCTCAAGGGAAATGTTGATAGAAGAAGACAGAGGGGCGAGTCTTCATCATCCTCTAATCCTAAGATAGATAAAATGACCAAAACGATTGAGTCATTAGCCTCTGAAATCTCCAAATTGAAGGTTGAGTAGCACCCGAGGAAAGGAAGAGTGCTTAATACCTTTGCTCCTAGAAATACATCCAAATCCATATAGAAGAACTAATAAGCAGTTGCAGATTTTGCAAAGAAACAAAGATGCCAATGAAGACCAAAAGGTGAAGGCTCCTTTTCAAAATGCAGTCATGGAAGAAGAGCAGTTTGAAGAAGATGATGAGATCCATTGTCTGGAAGACAAAGGAAATGCTTCCTTTTTGACCTCTGCTACCTATGAAAAGTCATTATTCAATGACTAAATCAGCCAAAAATGGGATGGTGAAGCTGTTCTACAAACTGAAGATCAACAAAGATACAAACTGAGGTCAAAGATGAATAATACCAAGGAAGCTCCTATTCAAAGAGATGTTGTCCCTTCAGTACAACAAGCTAATAAGCAAAAGCAACCGACAGTTGATCCCATCATCCTTAAAGCTCCAGCTCATGAGGTAAGAAGCCTTGACAAGTCTCCTTCTCCTTTCAGTTTTCAATCAGAAATTCAGAAGCTAAGAATACATATGCCTTTGATTGAACTAGTGAAGTATGAGTCCTTCAAAAGATCCATCCTCGAGGCCCTTGAGCTTAAAGCCATCCAAGCCTCCACTGACTATGTAAATCTGCAAGAGGACAAGCCAACTGTTATTCTTAGCCCAATGATTGAAAATTGTGAAGACAACTCCCCATCATTCTATGTATCTCTGACTATTCATGAAAAAACCCTTCACAACTGCCTTGGGGACACTGGAGCCAGCCATAATCTAATGCCCAAGGCTGTCATGGATGAGTTGGATCTTGACATCACTAAGCCTTATCATGACCTGTTTTCTTTTAACTCTAGAAAAGTGAAATGCCTGGGATTAATAAAGGACCTAGCCATCACTCTGTCTTAGCTACCCATGAAAAGTATGATGATGGATATTGTGGAAGTAGATGTACCCCCCAAGTTTGGCATGTTACTTTCTAGAGGCTGGATCAAGAGATTAGGTGGATCATTACAAAATGATTTGTCCTATGTTACTGTCCTAGTTTTCGAAGGCGAGAGCAGGAGATTATACAAAGAAGCTCAGTTGGCTTATATCATCAGCGATGAAAGAAACCCCACTAATCATCCCATCTATACTGTTGACACTAATTTTGGAGCATGTATTCTTCATATTGAAGAATCCCAGTTGGCCTCCACACAGCTTAAAAAACCAGTTTTCCAAATCGCTGAGGAAGAAGGCCCACAGATTTGGGACATGTTCTTTGATGGAGCTTGCTCTAAGGAAGCTGCAGGGGCAGGTGTAGTCATTGTGTCCCCCACACAAGAATAAATTCATTTATATTTCAAATTAACCTTTCAGGTCACAAATAACATAGCAGAGTACGAAGCTTTGATTCTGGGCTTAAGCGTTGCTAAAGAAATGGGTATCAAAGGCCTGAAAGTGTTTGGAGATGTAGACCTCATCATTCAGTAGGTAAATAAAACATTCCAAGCAAAGCATCCAAGGCTGAAAGCATACAGAAATTAGATATGGAGGCTCAAGGATTCTTTTAATGATTTCAACATTTCTTATATTCCGAGAATGAAGAACCAGTTTGCCGACTCCCTTGCTGTGTCTGCTAACATGTTTATTCCTCCTTTGCCCCCTAAATTGACGTATGAAGTTTAGGTAAAATATAGACCATCTCTACCTGATAATGTCAAATACTGGAGAGTTTTTGAAGACGATGAGGAAATTAACAGGTTTTTACAAGTCGTTGAAGAGTTTTCTAAAACGCACATCAACCAAGAAAATGAAACCATGGAAGAATGCGGCCAGTCCAAGCTAAAAAATGAGGTCGGCCGAGGAAGCATCGTCCATATGCCTAGTAATCATATACCAAAAGGATTGGTGCCTCTAGAGAAGCTGTTCGATCATAACGATGTGCCTTATAAGCTTGCCAAAATAGAAAATGAGTTTATTGTTTGTAAATACAATATAGGAAGCCTAGCCCATCCGAAATTCATCAATCTGTCCACTCATTTTTCTTCTGCCCAGAATTCCGAGTATTACACCCCCATGAAGCAATTCGCTGATATTTTTGCCCAGGAATACAGTGATCTCAAAACCTATGATACAAACATCATTTAGCATAAGATTCTATTGGAAAAGAATACCACCCCTTTTAAGTAGAAGTTAAGACCTATTAGCCCTCTCTTATTGCCTTTGATTGAGAAAGAAATCAAGAAGCTGTTGGATGTCAAAATCATAGTTCCCCTTATGTATTCAAAGTGGATAGCGAACCTTGTGGTAGTAAGAAAGAAAAATGGAGAAATCAAGCTCTGTGTTGACTTCAGAAATCTGAACAAGTGCTCTAAAAAAGATAACTACCCCCTGCCTAAGATGGAACATTTGCTGCAAAGAGTTTCAGGGGCCAGAGTCATGTCTTTCTTAGATGGATTTTCAGGTTACAATCAGGTTGCTATACACCCAGAAGATTAGGAAAAGACCGCCTTCACTACTCCTTGGGGCACTTTCATGTACTCCAAGATGCCTTTCGGACTGATGAATGTTGGGGCTACTTTTCAAAGGGCCATGGACATAGCCTTGGTGGGAGAGAAGGACAAGTTTGTCCTTATTTATCTTGATGAAATCACAGTCTTCTCCAGCAGTCACAAAGACCATTTGCAGCATTTGAAGAAGATCTTTCTAAAGTGCAGATAGTTTGGAATTTCGTTGAACCCAAAGAAGCCACAATTTGCTTTGGAAGAAGGCAAACTTCTGGGACATATTGTTTCTGCTGAAGGTGTGAACATTGATCCAGCAAGGGTTCGAAAAATTTAGAGATTGTTTATCCCAAGGTCAAAAAGGGACATTCAATCCTTCTTGGGTAAGATTAACTTTGTAAGGAGGTTCATTCCAAACTTTGCAGAGCTAGTAAAGCACATCACTTCCATGCTGAAGAAAGGATCATAAATAAAATGGAAAAATGCTTCAAGAAGCTCTTTTGAAGCCATCAAGAAAGCTATCATGGAAGATCCCACTCTAATCAGCCCAGATCACACTAAGGAGTTTTGTATCATAGAGCACCCCGTGGCCTTTTTCAACAAAACTCTAAGGGATGCTGAACTAAGGTATGACCTTATTGAAAAACAAGCTTATGCTCTCATAAAATCTTTAAAGGCATTTATAATTTATATTATGCATTCCAAAGTGGTTTCATATGTACCTTCAGCGTCAGTAAAAGATGTCTTAACTCAGCCAGATATTGACGGAAAGAGAGCTAAATGGATTGCAAAATTCATAGAGTTTAACATAGAGGTGAAGCCCACTAAGCTTGTCAAAGGATAGGGCTTGGCTAAACTTATGGCTGAAGAAAATTGTAGCTTGTTAGACATAAATTCCATGGGTCTAAATTCAGATGATGAGCAAACAGAGGGAGCAGCAGAAGCAGTCTCTGGTTGAAAATCTAGCCTCTTGTGAATGGTATTCTAGCATAGTTCATTTTTTTCAAAAGCTAGAAGTCCCTCCAGGGCTTAGCTTAAGTCAAGCCCGGGCCATTAAACTCAGATCAACCAAATTCTGCATAAATAAAAATCTACTTTATTGGAAGAACTCATCAGGAATCCTCTTGAGATGTCTAGATAAAGAACAATTTGTGGAAGTCATACACCAGTTCCATTCTAGCATCTGTGGAGGGCATCATTATTGGAAAACCACAACCCACAAAGTCCCAAGGGCTGGGTATTATTGGCCTACTCTTTTCTCTCATGTGTTTTCTTTTGTGAAAACTTGTGACAAGTGTCAGAGATTTGCAGGAAGTCAGCAGCTAAAATCTCTGCCCTTGAAGCCAATACATGTCAATGGTCCCTTCCAGCAGTGGGGCTTGGAATTTATAGGTGAGATCAACCCACATTCCAATGGCCAACACAAATGGATCTTAGTAGCCATTGATTATTTCACCAAGTGGATGGAGGCTATACCCGCTAAGAATGCCAATCATCAAGTTGTCATAAAGTTCTTGAATGAGAATATTTTCACTAGATTTGGTTGCCCAACCAAACTAGTCACTGATAATGCAACAACTTTCAAGGCAAAATAATTGGTGGACATGACTGAATCCATGGGCATTCAAGTGGTGCATTCTACCTCATATTATCCTCAAGGCAATGGCCTGGTAGAATCATCTAACAAGAGTCTGGTAAGGGTAATAAAAAAACTGTTAGAGGACAACAAAAAGAGCTGGGATTCCAAGTTGAAGTTTGCACTATGGGCTGACAGAGTTACCATCAAAAAGTCCATAGGGAATTCTCCATTTAAACTAGTTTATGGCGCTGATGTTGTTTTCCCTATCCAGTTGATCCTCCCTGTGGCTAAATTATTGCAAGAAGAACAAGATGAAGAGAATGACATGGTAAGAAGAATGAATAACCTGGTTGAACTACAGTAGATCAGAGAGCAGCTGGTTGAGAAGTCAAAGGCTCATCAGAAGAAAATCAAAGAAACCTTTGACAGGAAGGCAAAAGTGGACAATTTCCAAGTTGGTGATTGGGTGCTTAAATGGGATGCATTTAAGGAAAAGAAAGGTAATCATGGCAAGTTTGACTCCTTATGGACAGGTTCGTTTGTCATCGCTCAAATTCAGCAGAACAATACATTCATTCTGCACAGTCTGGAAGGAGGAGATACTTTTGGTAGCCCAGTAAATGGGCAGTTCTTGAAACTTTATTTCGTTTAAGGCTTTAAAGCCTTGTCATTGTAAATATGTTTTTCCAGTTTTTATTTCATTACAAAGTAGACTCCATGCCAAATGGAACACTAGGTGGAAGATTTGATTTTGTTTTTACAGGAAAGGCATTAATCTGTGATCCTTGAAACCTCACAGGGAAGATTTCATCCCGAAAAGGAGCCAGTGTTAGCCTCGCTAGCAAAAGGCCCAAAATTTGATCCATATATGCTCTTAAAGTTTCCAAATTTGCTTAAAATCATCCCAAAGGATCCAAAAATACTCTTGAAATCTTCAATATTTGCTCAAAGATCATCCAATGATCAAAATCAGCGCAAGAGGAGATCCCTTGGAAGGGCGGAAATACACTATCGGGAGGCAAAAACACTTGAAAACCATGAAAAACCCACAATCACAGGCTTTAAACAATGAAAGAACAACAACTGTTAGGTCTGGCTGATCAATGGCCCAGATCTAAGCGGCTAATCGCAATTGGCGCTGTAGAGAGGATGATTTAAGTATGGGCGGATGACCCGCCGATCAGCAATCTCTGATGATCAGATCGACGGGTCACATCGACGAGGCAATGGTGATTAAAGTAAAGGGTCCCGGGCATCAGCGACATGCGATTGAGATTGATCGCATCGGCTATACAAAGGGAGCAGGCATATACACATGGGCGACCCGCTAATCGGACCTGACGGTTATATACAACATATCCGATAAAATTTCAGGTCCGCGGAAAGCCACTTTTCAATGCATTTATCGCGTATTTCGTTATTTAACGAAATACAAAGGGAAGCTTGGATTTGCGATATGCGATAAGACCCGGACCCAAAAGGGTCCAGGAAGAAAAATACATAATATTTGAGTTCCACGCCAAAGCTATTTTCAGTGCATTTTCAATATATTTCGTTATATAACGAAAATATAAAGGGAAAATGACAAAACTGGTAGGATTTCGGGGGAGCCAAAGGCGATAAGTGGTTTAGGCGAAACTCCGCCCGATGCCATACAATGGTCGCCATGTGTATAGGACGAGGAGAGAGAAAATCACCCTCATTGGGTGGTTAACTCCAGTACAAAAGAGGCGCCCCAAATGGATCACCACCGTTGGATCTAGGACTCCCAGATCAATTGTGGAGATGTGTTATCACTGCAAGGGTGAACCCGAGAGGAGAATAAGCCATATCTAAGGATTTTCAAGTTCGAAAAGGACAGAGATGGGCGGGATTTTCACAATGTTACTGTGTTTTTCTGTGATTAAATAGAAAAACAGTCATTCTAAATATTTAAAGGGAAAACAAAGGCCCGATATCCCTTCCATCGCATCATAGCTCGCCCTAAACAGAAACAGTCATGGAACATGCGTAGCTAGCCCGAAACAGAATCGGCCATGAGGCATCAACAACATAGCTTATCCAAAACCAACAAACATTATGGGGCATCTTTGGCAAGAGAGAGCTCCCAGACAGCACAACAAACTATCCAAAATATCTGAATGCGGTTATTCTTCTGTCAGAAGAAGAAACCTCCAAGCCATGCTTGCCTAATCAGAGATCAAACATTTAAACAAGACAGAGGGATAGATTAAGACCTCTCAAGCCTCAGAAGACTTAGCATCATTGTAAAGAGGTATAAATAACTGAAAGAAAAATGTAATAGTGGTTCAAATTCTGGAGATTTTTCCTCCTCTGTTCCTTCAAGCTTCTCATCTTCATTCTAGCAATATAAGCTTCTTTTGCCATTATATGTTCAATGTCCATTTTCTCTGCTATTCTATGCTTGCACATGAATCGGTTATTCATGTTTTGTGCTGTGTCTAATGCCAGATAACTGTCATCTTATCTCTGCATTGATAAATTAGATTTGCAAGTCTCATTTACTTCTTGTAGCTGGTCATTCATATGTGTTTATGTATGCAATCTACTGGTACAGTCAATATTCTCCATCTATCCGTTGAATCTATAAACTATTGAGCATTAGTGGTCTAAAGCCTTGTATTGTTGAGGGTGTTCATGCATGTCTTGAGTGAGAATAGAGCTGAAATGGTTACCTTACTTGATCCAAACCATCATCCATTCCAATAGTTCCAAGAACAATATTGAAGATTATATGCTACTAGGCATCTCCGAGCTGCAACCTAGAAGATTTTCCTGGAGTGATAACATATCCCATCCGATAGCGAGTCAATCTGTGTATTCATACCCCAAGATTCAACATGACCAAGAGAGAAATTGAGATCCCCCCTTATAATGATGTTCTCTGCTTGAAAGTAGTCATAATCAAGTAACTTATGCCAGAAAGTGATCCTGTTGATACAAGGCCCATAAAGATTGTAGGTTTTAACCCGATACAGAAATTACCTGCATATGAATTCTAAAACACATAAAATAAACAATGCGAGAGCATAACACATAAAACACATATACATAGAGATTTTCCCCTGGATCCCAAAACTGGGACTACCAACTTGATTTTTCATTATATTCCTTTCAATGTTACAATACATATTTATACATGTCGAAGCATCCAATACCATGGACTGAAAAACCAATCGCGTCCAAAACCATGGACCAAAAACCATCGCATCCAAAACCATGTGCAAAAATCATGCACAAAACCATAGGTGGGTCCGCTCAACCTAACATAGGGTCCAAAACCAAAATTTTCCGGGGCGCTGCGGAGGACCCCATAGAGTGGGGTTACGAGTACCCCTCAAACCCCCTGTGACCCCCTGGCCCCCTGCTACACAATCAACGCAACGAAGGGGGGGCTCTGACCCCCCTCTAACCCCCCTCGGTTAACTACGTGGGCTAGTCGTGGAAAGAATATAGCACAACCCAACATTCTCCCACTTGTTGTTTTCTTTCCACAGGGGGCCACAAGAGATCTTAGTCATTTATCCAGCCCTGAAATGCTCGTTGTTTCTCTACACCAAGAGAACTTCTAAGAGCTCACAGATTTTGTCAATGCATCTACAGTATTCTTCAAAATGTCCACCTTTACCAACAACACCTTTTTGTTTTCTATCATATCCCTCACAAAGTGATATTGAACATTAATTTGCTTTGTCTTTGAATGATATGCAGGGTTCTTTGCCAAGAAAATTGCACTTTGGCTATCACATTCTATCCTTATAGCTTCCTGTACTAACCCCATACTTGAACACAATCTCTACAACCAAACTGCTTCCTTTCTTGCATGAGTGGTTGCCATGTATTCTGCCTCTGTAGTTGATAGTGCCACTACAAATTGTTTCTTACTCATCCAACTGACTGCACCTCCAAATAGGTTAAACACATACCCACTTGTAGGTCTTCTCTGATCCAGATCTCCAACACAGTCTGCATTAATAAAGCCACGAATATCCAACACTCTGCCCAATCTTGGTCTTCCTTGGTAGCACAAACCATAATCACTAGTGCCATGCAAATACCTGAAAACCCGCTTCACTGTTGTCCAGTGCTCCTTCCCTGGTTTTGACATAAACCTGCTCAATACTCTCACTGCATGTGCAATGTCTGGTCTAGTACAGACCATTGCATATATCAAGCTACTAGCTGCACTTGCATATGGAACACGGGACATGTCCTCTTCCTCTTCTTGTGTCTTGGGACACTGTTCAATAGATAACTTCACACCTACAAGAATAGGAACCTTCACCAGTTTACTATCATGCATATTAAACCTCTGCAATATTGTCTCGACAAACTTTCTCTGGTTTAACGAGAGCTTCCTCTTTGTACAATCTCTTTTAATTTCCATGCCCAAAATATAGTTTGCAGCACCAAGATCTTTTATATCTAATTTAGAGGACAATTGGTTCTTCAAATCCTGGATAATTTCTTTGTCATTTCCAACCAGCAACATATCATCCACATACAAGACCAGATAAATAACATGGTCACCAATTAATTTAAAATACACACAATGATCTGCTTTGCTTCTGGTGAAGCCAAGTCCCCATATAAATGTATCAAATTTCTGATACCACATCCTTGGTGACTGTTTTAACCCATATAGAGACTTCTTTAACTTGCATACCAGTTCTTTCTTACCCTTCATCGCAAAACCTTTAGGTTGCTTCATGTAGATCTCCTCTTCCAAATCCCTGTGAAGAAATGTTGTCTTCACATCCATCTGTTCTACCTCTTAATAAAAAGCAACAACAACAGATAAAAGTAATCTAATAGAAGTTACTTTGGCAATGGGAGAAAAAAATCACCAAAATCAATTCCCGGTACCTAGGAATAACCTTTTGCTACCAACCGAGCTTTGTATTTCTCCACTTTTCCTTCTGCATTTGTCTTCTTCTTGAACACCCATTTGCTTCCAATGGGTTTCCTTCCAGCCGACAACTCCACCAGATCCCAAGCCTCATTTTTGTGCAAAGATGCCATTCATCAACCATGGCCTCTTTCCAGAGTTTTCCATCCTCTGAATCTATTGCTTCCTTCATAGTTCTGGGATCATCACCAGTAATAGATAAAGAAAAAATTGAACAGAAAGTAGATGGACTATACCTTTCTGGTTGCCTTCTTTCTCGAATTGATCTTCTTACACTCGGAGTTTGTGGCTCTTCATCTTTTGATTCCTCCTCTGCTGTAGAGTCTGATTCTTCCTCCTTTAGCTCAAACTCTGTCTTATCAGGTTCCTTTGGTTTGAGTTCATGTTTAATAACATCTTTCACCTCTTTGAACACCACATCTCGGCTGTACACAACCTTCCTTGTTACTGGGTTCCAAAGCTTATAACCCTTTAAACCATCCTTATACCCAATAAAGATGCACTTTTCAGATTTACTATCCAACTTGGTTCGTTTCTCCTTTGGAACATGTACATATGCATCACATCCAAATACCCTCAGATGTGAAAGAGAGGGTTTCTTACCAGTCCATACCTCTTGTGGAGTTTTATCCTCCAACGTTGATGAAGGTGATCTGTTGACCAGGTAACATGCTGTCTCCACCGCCTATGCCCAAAATTCTTGTCTTAACCCAGCACCACTAAGCATGCTTCTTGCCCTTTCGATCAACTTCTTGTTCATTCTTTCTACAACTCCATTTTGTTGAGGTGTATATGGAGTAGTCTTCTATCATGCTATACCACACTTCTTACAGAATTCTTCAAATTCCTTATTGCAAAACTCTCCACCGTTATCTGTCCTCAACACATTTATCTTCTTCTCTGTCTAGTTTTCCACCAGAGCCTTGAATTCTTTAAACTTGTCAAAGAATTCAGATTTCTTCTTAAGGAAATATGTCCATGTATTATTTGAGAAGTCATCTATAAATGATACATAGTACACAGACTTACCCAATGATGGAACCTTCACAGGTCCAAACACATCAGTATGCACAAGCTCTAATATCTGTTTCGCCCTCTTACCACCAGAGGGGAAACTCACCCGATTCTACTTCCCATATACATAATTTTCACAGAAATTAAAATCAAGAGAGCTATTACTCATACCTTCTACCATACCTTTACCATGAAGTATTCGAAGGCCCTTCTCTCCAATATGTCCAAGCCTTTGATGCCACAACATGGTCTTCTCTCCAGAGACCACTAGATTTTCTGCTCTACTTTCAGGAACCACAGAACTGTTACACCCATTAACAACAGTGCTACCTTGCAGCTTGTACAGAGTTCTAGTTCGAACTCCCCGGATCAATACTAGTGCTCCCCAAACCATCTTGCAGGTATCCTTCTCGAACACTGTTTTTACACCTGCATCATCCAGCTTGCATACATAAATAAGATTTCTGGCCAATGCAGGAATATGTAGAACACCCAGAAGTGTTCTAACCCTTCCACCTTGAAACTTCAACTTTAATTTTCCACCACCAATGATTCTAGCCTTCCTATCATCCCCTAAGAAGACATCACCGCCATCATATTTCTGTTACTTGCAAAACCACTCTCTATGGGGAGTGAAGTGAAAGGATGCACTTGAGTCAATCAACCATGCCTCATGATCTACATGTGTACTTGAAGAAGTCAAGTACACATCCACACCTTCATCTGAGGTGGTTTTCACCTCTGTAGAAGGAGCATCATCAGATCCCTTTCCTTTATCAAGAGCTTTAGATTTACAGTCCCTTTTGTAGTGCCCTTCCTTTTCGCATTTCCAGTACACCACCTTTACAGGTTTTCCTGGAGATTTAGATCTCCCACTTGATGACTTACTTTTATTTCTGTTTTGGGACCATCCTCATACAGACAAGGCATCACCATTCTGGCTCTCCATATTTTTCCGTCTCATCTCCTCTGTCAGCAAGGATGACTATTTCATCAAACTGCAAGGCAGTTGCATTGTTACCTATTGCAATAACCAGACTATCCCACGAATCTAGTAGAGAACACAACAAACTGATGAACTTATCTTCATCTGAAATTTTAATATCAATAGATGCTAACTGACTTACCGCAGTATTAAATGCGTTCAGATGCTCTGTCACCAAGTCTCCATCTTTCATCCTCAGGTTATACATCTTTTTCCGCAAGAACAATTTATTCACCAGAGACTTATATTAGTACAAAGTCCCTAACTTGTCCCACAAAGCCTTCGCCATAGCTTCCCCTGATACATTCAACAATACTGAGTCTGAGACACACAATCGTATTGTGCTCTTTGCCTTCCGATCCAACTTCTTCCATTCTTCATTGGACACTCCCGTTGGTTTAGTACCTGGATCTACCACGATCCACTGATCTTTATCCACCAACAAATCCTCCATCTTGAGTTTCCACAACTCAAAACTTTGACCATTAAATTTCTCAATCTCTTTCTTTCCACTGCTCGCCATCTTCTTTCACCAACACAATCGATCTCGCAGATCTCCCACTGAACAGGGTCTACCACAGGCCCGAGCGAAACCCCTCAGCAACAAAGGTGTCCCCTTGAAGCCAAAATAGCTCCGATACCAAATGTAGGTTTTAACCCCATACAGAAATTACCTGCATACGAATTCTAAAACACATAAAATAAACAATGTGAGAGCATAACACATAAAACATATATACACAGAGATTTTCCCATGGATCCCAAAACCAGGACTACTAGCTTGATTTTTCATTATATTCCTTTAAATGTTACAATACATATTTATACATGCCAAAGCATCCAATACCATGGACTGAAAAACCATCGCGTCCAAAACCATGGATTGAAAACCATCGCATCTAAAACCATGTTCGAAAATCATGCACAAAACCATAGGTGGGTCCACCCAACCTAACATAGGGTCCAAAACCAAAATTTTCTGGGGTGCTGCCCCGAACCCCATAGAGTGGGGTTACAGGTACCCCTCAAACCCCCTATGATCCCCCCCCCCCCCACTACGCAATCGACACACTGAAGGGGGGGCTCTGCCCCCCCTCTAACTCCCCGGTTAACTACGTGGGCTAGTTGTGGAAAGAATATAACACAAACCAACAGACATGAATAATCCTCATCTCCCTTCCAATCTCTGATGAGTATATATCAGCTCCTATGAACCCTTCCCCCCCAGGAGTTTAGTAATCTTATGTATCTGGGATCATATCCCAATATCAAACCACCAAAACGCCCTCGTGCATCCAGTGCAATGAAATTCCATCCAGGAGAGATGGCCTCAAGGATGGGAATAATTTGTAAGCTGGTCGCAAGTGTCTCCTATAAAAATATAATGTTAACCGATTCCAATTCCATCATCCGACGGAAGGATAATTTCTTAGTAGGGCTAGCCAAACCCCGAAAGTTGTAGGAGATCCACTTCATGGAGGACCAGGGGGGAGGGAGGTCAATGCTCTAAGGACCTTGTCAATGGGATGTTGTCTACCTTGTGCCACATCCAGTCCAGCCTAGATAATGGCTTTAGACATGTTGGATTTTCTACCATGGGCAGACTTGGAGAGCGAAGGTAAGGGTGTAATACCAATTCCACTACCATCCCCCAGGTTTATGCGGGACAAAGACCGAAGGTTATAACAATGTCCCTTACTAGATTCAGAGGAAGGTTCCTCAAGGGAGAGTGGATCTGGTATTCCAGAGATGGTAGGAGGAGTGGGGGAGAAAATGGGTGTAGATGGGACCAATGTGAAAACAACAGAAGGACAATGCACAAGACCAACATTACAAAACGAAGAGCAAGGAAAATAAGCAGATGACAATAAATGGAGAGATGGAGGGTTAGAGAGGGTACCTGCAACAGAGGCAGCTACTGTCGCAACCACACGAGATCTGGTGATACGTGGGGATGGGGGACGAGTCTGCTCCTTGCGAGTGCCACGAATTGCCTGAGAGTCCATCTGCAGATTCTCCTCGAAATGAACAGGTGCCTTCCCACGCTGATCAAAATCTGGGTTAACAACCGCTTGATCAGGCCGTGCAACCGAAGCAGAGCTAGATGCAAGTAGGGGGAAATCTTTATATAGATGTCCAATCTTGTGACATATCCTGCAGTGATAAGGCACCCCCTCATAGTCCAGAATCTGAACCCTGCAGGTATCCCTCCAATGCAGCTACATATTCTCCTCCAGACCCTCCCTGGTGTCAAGATGTACAAGAATGTGAGCCATGGACATATTCCCTGTTAACATGTAAGATTTTTCATAATCCATATATCTGCCAAGGGCGTTCCCAATCCGCTTGAAAACGTCTTCCGACCAGAAGTGTAGGGGAAGGCCAGGCAATCTGACCCAGATGGGTCCAGCCCCAAGATGTTCTCTCTCGGGATCAAAGAGGGGACTCCATCGTTTGAGAAGTACCAGAGCCATTTCGATGTGCTAATGCTTTGATAGTACCCAAGGTATAAAATCAGGCCGCTGAAATCGAAGAGTGAACCATCCACGAGAAAGGGTAACAACCGACGACAATTCGGTGAGAACCTGCCCCCAAATCTCCAGTACCCATTGTTTCAATTGTGTAGCCGAGTATGCCCTACCCCTAACAAAAACGTGCAGGACACGATCAGAGGTATTCATAACACCCCCCATTTGAATGTCGTCTCCAAATGTGCCAACCTTCACCCCTTTGAATCTCTTGGATGGATGCCTCGATCGATTAGTGGGTGGTCTATTTTGTAGAGTGTGAGAATGGATCGAGTCAGCCTCCGAGCGGGGAATCCCGGTCAGACCCGGGTGAGGAGGGGATGAATTCGCAAAACAACTGGAGGTGGGTGGGTTGGGTAAGAGAGGTGGGGGAAAAGGAGCAGCAGGGTCTAGTGGATGGGTTGGGTGGAAGTGTGATGCCTGAGGTGGAGGGATGTGAGAAGAACCCAGGGGAAAAGGCTGAGGGGGATTCAATGGATACAAGGGAGCAGGTGGGTTTAGACAAGAAGAAATAAAATATAGTGAGGCTAGGGAGAGTGGAGGTAGGTCAGGGTCAGGTGGGTAGTAAACCACTTCAGGGTAGCTAGAAAATAACAGTGAGGAAGAAGACGAACCAGACAATAGCTAAGGTTGTTGAGCCGTATCAGTGAAGGCAGGGTAGTCCGGTACTGAGTAAACCTCAAGTGCACTGGCTAGGGTTGAGGGAATATCTAGAGAAATGTTCAAGGAGGAGGCCGATATATGCGAAGAGAAAACAAACCAATTGGTGTCTAGTTCAAATGGATCCTTAGAGTAATCAACTATGTCTCCCTCCATGCTAACCGACAACAAAATGATAACCGTCCCAAGATAACCCCCAGGTGACAGATGCCGTGTCAGAGAGGTGTACAGTGCAGGTTATCATTAAACGGGCTGGATGGGTAACAACGGAGGTGGGTGGCCGAAATGTGGGAGGGTATCGCCCGAGAAGGAGTAATGCACGCGGTTACAATGCCAAACCAGGCCGCCATCACTCAAGCTGCCAAACCCTAGTCCCCATCGTTTTTCTCCCTGTTAGGTTCAATTATTTTGATGTTTCTTAGGTCATCATCATATTACCCAAACACATCTCGTTGGAATCTTTCTTCAATTTTCCAGTAGCAAACTCAACCTCAACAATTTTTCCAAAAACATTCAAGTTAACTTTATCAATCACAAATAACCATCAATATTGCTTTCAATTATTCTCTGATCTCAAACATACTCATGGCCTTTTCATCATGTTGTCAACTATGGAGATGATTCCCTTCATTTCAAGCTCCCTCTTAGTTAGGGAGATATACACTTTCCTTTATCCAAGTTCCTTCTCAACTAGGGGACAAGTCCATTAACTATATTATTATTCCAGTCACAAAAGCTCTTTCTTTTGCATTATTACTTCATTGGAGAATTTTTTACCTTTCAAAACTTCATTTCTTTAGGAACTTCACATGGTAGCAAGGTTATCAATCCATTTTAATATCATTATCATACTTACAACTTCCTTTTTATAGCATGCTCAACATCACCAATTCATCATCAAGTATGAGGTAAGCATCTTCAACATCTTGAAGATTATGTACCTATAAATCTTCAACAACAAATACAACCAAGTACAAACAAGAGCATGAAATCAATTTTATCAACATTAGCATATTATCATAATGGGAGCATCTAGGGTTATCATAATTTTGAACAAGAAATTAAACTTAAGACATCCAAAACCTAAATTTAGTTAGGTCCACAATCAACAAGGGTTACATCGTTTATATCTTAGACTTTCACATCCATCTATGTTAGGGTTTTTTTCATAAACCCTAGTTTCCATTTATCGAGACTAGAGATTAAGATATCAATAACTATATCAGGTTAGAATTCCAATCATAACATTTTGCATCTAGGGTTTTATCATCATGCCCTAGGAACTTATATCAATTTTTACTAGGGTTTTGTCATAAAGCCTAGGCACAAACATCAAATCATCAATGTTAGATATACAATAATTTGACCAAGTTGGGATTTCAAACATACAAAAGCATATACACCTAGGGTTTCATTCCTAGGATTTTACTTTACTATTACAAGGTTTATTGTTATAAACCATAATTCACCAAACCCTAAAATCTACGATTTCATTATATAACCTAGACATTAACAATAAACCCTAAAAAAGCTAAGGTTTTACCATAACATTACAAAGATCCTAAACATCAAGAGAGAAGGATTTTGTCAACAAAACCTAAGTAGATTAGGGTTTCATCATTAACATACCATAAGCATCAAAATGTTAGGGTTTTATAGTGAACCCTAAAGGTTAGGGTTTTACCAAAGTAATCAAAATATGGAGAGTATCACAAAGGTTGATTTAATTTAAAGATTAATCACCTAAACAAGAATATTATTTATTAAAAACTCTAGACATGAGAGAGTTAGTAATATAAAGAAAATTAAAAAATAATCATACCTTTTTATGTGAGAAAGACTAGCTATAAATCATGTGATCTTTAAACATACCTTGAGTTGCTCCTTTTACAAACCTTGTAGGGTTTCCTTATTGAAAGACTCCCTCTTAGCATCTTCATGGTCTATTTCCATATGAGTCAACTTGTGCCCAAGGATCCAACTTGATTTACCAAGTCACTATTCCTAAGATCAACATGTCTACCTTATCTTTGCTTCCTTCAATATATACCTGCAATATTCATTGACAAGCATAACCAAAATATACAAGTACAATAGTAAGATGATTTTCTATAGTTTTCATTTCATTTTAGATAATGGATTCATAAGTACAAACCCTAACTAGCTCTAAAGAGTAATTATTTTTCGCAAAGGATTGTCATATACTTGCAAACCTTAGATATCATGAGATAGGTTTTCATAGAGGGAACACATAAATAAGGTGAGAGTTTTTCATATGTACTATTTAGGGTTTACAATCCCTAAATATTAACAATATTCATTACAATAAAAACTAGCCAACCCTAGAATCATATGAGTAACCTAACCCTAAAACATTTCATGCTAGACTATTTAACAAATGATTATTCTATACATACCTTAATATTACATACCTCAACCTTCTATGATTGAAAATTTGATGCTTTATTGAGCTTATTTCTCTTCTTGCAAACTGTAGACATGGTGTTAGAAACAAAACAAACAATATTTACTTGATTTTGATGAGATCCTCAAATCTTCTTCCACTAACTATAGCAAGATAATTGAACAATTTCTTCTTCACGGTTGTAGGTTTCTGATCTAAAAATCACTTTTGAGTGATCTCAGTTAATTAATTTAATGAAGGTATTACAGACTCATGTCCTGGTGTGTGTGTCTATGTTATCTTAGGCAACAGATCGATAAGATTGCAAAATACACAGACACTGGAAATAGTAAGAGAAACACAGTAAGCAAAACAGAACACAACAAAATTTAATAAGGAGTTCACCCAATCCTCCTGGGCTATGTCTCCAGTCTAGCTTTCAGTGGTGGCCTTTTCTTATTGTGTCTTTAAGCAGAGTTTTTACATTGAGGAGCTCAATTTGAGTCTCCTGAAACAAATGATGCTTAGTAGGGTGGTTCTTGGATTCCCCAAGCCACTAGAGTGCACAAACTCTCCTTACTAATTCTTGACCTCATTGGTCTTAATGGGATGAGTCCAATTTGGTACTCAGTTCCCGACAGAAATCCTCACAGGGATTTCTTAAACCTCTCAAGCCTGGTTCTGTCTGCTCGTTTCTGCCTTAGCTTTGAAGGTTAGCTCGGTTCTTTGTTTTCTGCTTCTTGCTTCTTCTGTCTCATTGTCTCCTTCCACATTGTCTTCTCTGTCTATTCGTGGCTTAAAGCCAATCCATCCTTTGACTGTTCACTTCCTCTTCCGCCTCTTCGGATCGCCTGCTTCTGTCCACTTGGATTCCCTACCTCTGCGTCATCGCCACTGTGTAACATTTCGCAAGGAGGTGGTCACTTGTCCTCTCACGAACTGAGCGCCAGCTCTTCCCCAACGGTTCATTATTTCGGTTACTCTATGAAATGATTCATCTGCCAGCTCAGCGGTCAAATCAGACTTCAAACTTTTATATGTCGTGGCTTATTTCTCCCTCCGAATCCTGTTTCCCATTGGGCACAATCTCCACCATTAGATCTAGGGCCTCCAAATCCTACGGTTATCGCTCTTATCGCACGGTTGACTTGCTCGAACGTTAGCCAGCAATGAGAGCAGTTTTCTCTCTCATCCGCCGGACACACGTCATTCGATGTATGGAATCGCTTGGTCTCCTGACAATTCCGCTTACCACCCAAAACGCCCCCGATATTCCACTGGTTTTGGAGCACAGGACCCGCCTTTCAGTTTAGCGCTTTTCCCACAGTTTTCAGGTTTTCCTTGTGACTGAGCGCTCGAGACTATTCCATGTCAAGGGGTTTTGCCCAACGATATGTGACTAATCGCACATCAGAAATCGCCTCTGTTTTCTGATCTGGATTTCCCAAGTGCTAGTTTGCGCCACTGCGCGGTCTCCATGGGCCTCGGTCAGCGCGCTTTGATCGAGGTCCTTGTCGTTCCATGCTGTCTACAAACTGCCATTGTGTAGAGGTCTTTCCTAATAGCTCATTGTTCACAAGTTTTTGAAGTCTGTCATGATTCGATACAGTCATAGGACTCTAATAATTTTCGTGGATCCAATTCAGATCATGGCCTTCCCACTGAGAAAGCTTTTGGACCACCAAAATTTGGTTTTCAAACATCAACTAAGTGAGTATACAATTGTCTCACTTGTCCAATCTCTATCCATTTTGCACTGCTGGGCTTTGAACCCTTGAGCCCAACTCTGAGGTACTCAACATCTCCCTTGCGCATCGTCCGCACCTTCCTTTCCAGAACTGTGTCTTCCTGCAATTCATTAAGATATTCAGGTAACAGGTCATCAATAGAAGGCAACTGACTCTACTCTTCGGGATCCTCAATTAGTGAAGGTTCAAACAATCTCAAGCTATCTGCATTTACGACTGAGTAGATGTGCATGTAAGCTAGTAGATCAAGGCAAAAAGCATTCTCACCCATTTTCTCAAGTATCTTGAAAGGTCCATACCTGAGAGGCTTTAGCTTTTTACCTTCACCTTGCATCCTATCCTTGCTGATATACAGCCAGACTTGATCACCAACTTGGAAAATATGCTCCATGCGATGCTTGTCATGCCTTGCCTTGTATTTGGCTTGGCTCTTTTCCAGCTGTTCTTGCACTGCCTGATGGATTTCTTGGATCTGTTTAATGAACCTAGTTGCCCTGTCCACATCACTGTGTCCCTCAATTGTTGTGTCCTTACCAAAGACAAAATCCAAAGGAGACCTTGGTGTGAAACCAAAACAGGTCTCAAAAGGAGATCTTTGTGTAAAATAATGTTTTGCTCGGTTGTAAGCATGTTGCACATAGCACAAATGTTCATCCCAAAGCTTAGGATGCTTGCTGCAATATCCCTTGAGCAACTGTATCACTGTCCTGTTGACTACTTCTGTCTGGCCATCAATTTGTGGATGGAAAGTTGTGCTTTTCTTTAGTTTGGTGTCCATCAGTTCCCACAGGCTTGACCAAAACTTTCCCACAAATCGGGTGTCTCGATCAGATAGAATGGAAGTGGGTAATCCAAAATGAACCTAGACATGTTGAAAGAACAGTTTTGCAGTTTGTTCAGCTGTAATCTGTTTATTACAAGGTATCAAAATACACATTTTGCTGAACCTATCCACAACAACATACATATAATCATGACCTTTCCTAGATTTAGGCAGTCCTCCAACAAAGTCCATAGAAACACTTTCCCAAGGATGAGAAGGAACTGGTAATAGAGTGTACAAGCCTAGTTTTCTATTGCTGGGCTTGCTTTTAGCACACATAGTACACCCTCTTACATATCTAGAAACTGTCTCGTTCATTTTTGGCCAATAACAAAATCTTTGCAGCTGTGCAACTATTTTACTTACCCCAAAGTGACCTGATATTAGAGAAGTGTGTGCTTCTCGAATTATCTTTACTCTCTCAGTTTGTGGAATGCATAACTTTCCACAATGATATAAGAGTCGTTCCTTTACATGATAATCCAATTCTTCTACTCGTTTGCCTTGATTTAAAGTTGCATATACATCTTTGAAGTCTATATCTTGAGCATATTGTTCAATGTAGCTCTCATGTAACATAGAATTATGCTTAAGTATAGTAGATGCATTTATAATGGGTCTAGATAACATATTCGCAAGTTTATTGTGTATGCCCTTTTTATATCTGATGACTAAATGAAACTGTTGTAGAAAACCCATCCACCTATAGTGTCTTGATTGCTGCAACTTAGTTTGGGAATGTAGATATTGAAGTGGTTGATGATCAGTGTGTATTACTGTCTCTTTTCCCATTAAGTAACGTTTCCACTTTTTCACACTCTGTACTAATGCATACAATTATTTATCATATGTAGGATAGTTAACTACTGCAAAATTAAATGTATTAGAATGATAACATATGGGTTTACCGTGTTGTGTCAACATCGCTCCCATGGCATAGTCACTGGCATCCGTTTGGATCTCAAACGGTCTTTGAAGATTAGGCAGTGCTAGTACTGGTGCTGTACTAATCTTTTCTTTCAAGGTGTCGAAGGCTTTCTACTGTTTGCCTCCCCACTGAAACACATTGTTCAATCCTGTTGAAGCATGTAAGGGAGCTGCAATTAAGGAAAAATTAGAAATGAACTTTCTCCAATATTGTTCTGCCCCTAAGAAGCTCCTAACTTCTATAACAGATTTGGGTTTAGGCCATTTTATAGTGACTACCACCTTAGAGGGATCTATCTTCAATTCACCACCCCCCTACTATATGTCCCAAATAATTCAAAGATGTTTTGCTAAATTCAAATTTTGAGAGTTTAACATAAAGTTTTTCTCTTTTCAAAACATCCAGTGTCTGCTTAACATGCTTCAAATGTTCTTCCCATGTCTTGCTAAATATCATAATGTCATCCAGATACACAATAACAAAATCATCAAGAAAAGGTCTGAGTACATCATTCATTATTCTCATGAAAGTAGCAGGAGCATTAGTTAAGCCAAAAGGCATAACTAGCCACTCATACAATCCCTGCTTTGTTTTGAAAGCAGTATTCATGCATCTTGTTCTACAACTCCGACCTGATGATATCCACTATGCAAGTCTAACTTGGAAAAATAAATAGCTTCCTTCAATTGATCTAATAGATCATCTATGCGAGGAAGGGGATAACGATTTTTGATTGTTATCTTAATCAGTGCTCGGTAATCAATGCACATTCTCCATGAGCCATCTTTCTTTCTCACCAAAATGATTGGTGACCAACATGGTGATGTGCTAGGTCTAATGAACCCCTTCTCGAGCAACTCCTGCACTTGCTTCTTGATTTCTGTGTTCTCTAAAGCAGACAACCTGTACATTCCAATGTTAGGCAATGGAGCATCTTGCTGCAAATTAATTTCATGCACTGTTTCCTTTTTGGGTGGCAGACCTTTAGGTTCTTGAAACAAGATATCATACTCTGAAACAATTTTTTCTAAATCAGCTTGCTGTTTAGCATCGCAACCCTCAAATACATTGGTTTTATCGGGTTTCTTTTCCTTTACAACCATCAGTGAAAATTGTTTGCATGAATTTATCATTCGTTTCATCTGCCCTGAGTTTATGAGAGTATAATTACAAAGTATTCGATTCCATATTTAATGAGTAGATACTTGTTCTCAGCTCTATAGAAAATAGCTTTTCTGTCATACAAGTAAGGACTTCCTAAAACAATTCCACATATATCCAAAGGAATTACGTCTAACTCAACCTCATCTACAAATGCTGACCAAAAAGAGAACTTGAGTTTGCATTGTCTAGTCACTTGTAGTTGTGATTTATCACTTAACCATCCTAATGGCTATGGTTTCTTGTGAGGTGTAGTCAGTAATCCCAACTCCTTTATAATTGCTTCAGAAATTAAATTTACTTGTGAGCCACTATCAAACAAAGTATCAATCTTTTGATGTTTGGAAATAACTTGAATATGGAAAATCTCATGTCTTTTTCTCTCATTTTCTTCATCAATAGTAGATTGTGTAGAATTACTAGTAGATGCTTCAGAATTCTTACCTTTTATACCCGTGGTTGCAATAGTTGTTTCATCTCCTGAGTCCGACCCCAAATATTTCTGAATAGTTGTAGCAGTCTTCTTCTTTTTTCCCTCGAACTTCTTAGGTCTCAGCTCCGGATGTAGAATCCAACAGTGCTCATCATCATGCCCATCCTTCTTACAGTGAGTGCATGAAGCATTGCTTTTCTGTGCAGTGTTAGCCTTCCTTGCTTTCCATTTCTGTTTTCTTTTCTCCTTATTCTTGCTTGCAGTGGGTTGGGATGATCCCCAACTTCTGGACTTCCATTCTTTCCTCTAGCTTCTAGATGAGTAGCTTGTATAGATACCTCATCTATACTAGTGGGATTAAACATGAGGATATTGTGCCTCATGTCGCTGTGTAGACCACCGATGTACTTCAACAGAGTCTCAGGTGAGTCTAATGAGATTCCTAGAATCAATGCTCTCTTTCTAAATTCTTGGGTGTAACCTTGTACACTTTTCCCTTTCAACTGTCGAAGAGTTTGCCAGCTCATCATGGCTTGCTGCATGTAGGCCAATGGATAGAACTGCTTTTTGATTGCAGAAACAAATTCACTCTAGATAGAAATTGTCTTACCACGTCTCTTCATGTCAGCTTTGGTCCTGCCTTCCAACCAAACTAAGGCAGTGCCTCCAAGGCGTAGGCTGGCCAACTGAATCTTGCTCTTGTCTGAATCAATACTCTGCACTCTGCAATAAACATCAATTTTTCTAATCCAATTGTCCAGCTTTTCTGCATTCAACTCTCCATCATATATAGGTAAATCAAACTTAACATCTAGTTTAATCAAAGATGTCTTCTTTTTATTTTCAGGGCTATTAGGATGTGTGAGAAAGCTTTCCTCTTTACCTTTGCCTCTTGAGTGGTCATGGAGGTAAGACTCATCTTCTCGTTTGTCTTGTTTGGAGCTTGATGCATCTTCATCTTTATGTTTCCTAAAGTCCTTACACATTTCCTCTACCATGGACCTTATGGCTAGGAAGCTATTTATGAATTGAGGGTTTGGCCCCACAGAACCTTCCTCTGTCATTGTCTTCTGAGGATAGACTCTCCCAATTTCAGGATTAGTTTCAACCAACTTTCCTTCTCCTAATTTGAGCTTTGATCTAGTTAGCATTCAACAACTAAGTCTAGCACAAGCTTGTCTAACCTAAACAACCTAAAGCTCTGATACCACTTGATCTGAAAATCACTTGTGAGTGATCTCAGTTAATTAATTTAATGAAGGTATTACAGACTCATGTGCTGGTGTGTGTGTCTATGTCATCTTAGGCAACAGATCGATAAGATTGCAAAATACACAGACACTGGAAAACAGTAAGAGAAACACAGTAAGCAAAACAGAACACACAAAATTTAATAAGGAGTTCACCCAATCCTCCTAGGCTACGTCTCTGGTCCAACTTTCAATGGTGGCCTTTTCTTATTGTGTCTTTAAGCAGAGTTTTTACATTGAGGAGCTTAATTTGAGTCTCCTGAAATAGATGACGCTTAGTAGGCTGGTTCTCGAATTCCCCAAGCCACTAGAGTGCACAGGCTCTTCCTTACCAAGTCTTGACCTCACTAGTCTTAATGGGATGAGTCCAATTTGGTACTCAGTTCCCGACAGAAATCCTCACAGGGATTGCTTGAACCTCTCAAGTCTGGTTCTATCTGCTCGATGCTGCCTTAGCTCTGCAGGTCAGCTCACTTCTTTGTTTTCTGCTTCTTGCTTCTTCTGTCTCACTATCTCCTTCCACACTGTCTTCTCTATCTATTCATGGCTTAAAGCCAATCCGTCCTTTGACTGTTCACTTCCTCTTCTGCCTCTTCGGATTGCCTGCTACTGTCTGCATGGAATTCTCTACCTCTGCATCATCGCCACTATGTAACGTTTCCGAGGGAGGTGGCCACTTGTCCTCTCACGAAATGAGTGCCAGCTCTTCCCTGACGGTTTGTTATTTCAGTTACTCTGTGAAATGATTCATCCGCCATCTCAGTGGTCAAATCGGACTTCAAACTTTTATATGCTGTGGCATGTTTCTCCCTCCAAATCCAGTTTCCCATCGGGCGCAATCTCCGCCGTTAGATCTGGGGTCTCCAGATCCTACGGTTATCGCTCTTATCGCGCGGTTGACTTGCTCAAACGTTAGCCCGTGATGAGAGCAATTTTCTCTCTCATCCGTCGGACACACGTCATTCGCCATATGGAATCGCTGGGTCTCCTGAAAATTCCACTTACTGCCCAAAACGCCTCCGATATTCCGCTGGTTTTGGAGCGCGGGACCTGCCTTTCAGTTTAGCGCTTTTCCCATGGTTTTCGGGTTTTCCTTATGACCGAGCACTCAAGGCTATTCCATTTAGAGGGGTTTTGCCCAGCTATATGCGATTAGCACTTAATCACACATCAGAAATGGCCTCCGTTTTTTGATCTGGATTTCCCAAGTGCTAGTTTGCGCCACTGCGCGATCTCCATGGGCCTCGGTCAGCGCGCTTTGACCGAAGTCCTTGTCGTTCCGTGTTGTCTACAAACTACCATTGTCTAGAGGTCTTTCCTGATAGCTCATTGTTCAATTTTTTTTTAAGTCTGTCATGATTCGATACAGTCATAGAACTCTAATAATTTTCATGGATCCAATTCAGATCAGTTTCTTTCTTCTTAGGGACAAAGATACAAAACTTGAAATTTCACCTATCATTGTAGTCTAGGACTACTGGATTCGATCTTATTGGCTTTAAAGATATGCCTTACTTTTCAAGAGTGATGGACTTCATATTTATGTACAATATTGTGTTTTCTTCTTCAAATATGGTGGTTTTAGTTAGATGACATGCCTTTCAAAATAGTCTTGTAGTTATTTTAAGTGATTATTCTTGGGTAGCATCAACCTCTTCTCTTGAAGTGGCATTCTCCTTCATCCAATTTGTAGCTAGAGGTGTTTCCATACACTTACAATTATCCATGTGAAATCTATAAATTATTTCATAGGCATACTTCCCCTGAGACACAAACTATTCACCATCACCTTGCCATACTTCCAGCCCAAGGAAGTAATGCATTAAGCCCATGTATTTCATCTCAAATTCCCTTGCAAGAGAAAATAAACTGCTCATAACCTTCCAATATTAAATAATCAACATACAAAACAAGAATAAGAAACTTACCATCTACCCTAATGTGATAGAGGTTCACATCTGCTTCACTTTTGGTGAAGCCCAATCCACTGAGATAACTGTCGATCTAATGTACCATGCTCGGGCCACCTATTTGAAGCCATACAATAATCTCTTGATTTTGCACACATGTGACCCCCAATCATAAGTCTCAAATCCTTTTGGCTGCTTTATGTAAATTTCCTCTTAACAACATTGTTGAGAAAAGTGGTCTTCACATCCATCTGGTATATTTTCCACCCCATCTGTGCATCTAATGCTAGAATGGATCCGATTGAGGAATAACTTGCAACTGGCACAAAAGTTTCCTCATAGCCCACTCCCTCTACCTGAGAGAATCCTTTGGCCACATATCCGACCTTGTACTTCTCAATGTTCCCATCAGCTGCATGCTTCACTTTGTAGATCCATTTGGAACCAACCACTGATTTCCCCTCTAGTCTTGGCACCACTTCCCATACACTACTCTTCATGATGGATTCATATTCTTCCACCATGGAATCAACCCAAATAGGTTGAGAAACCACTTCCTCAAATGAAGAAGGCTCGGTCTCAATGAGCTCTGTCATGAGAGCCATGTAACCAGTGTACCTATTAGGTGACCTCCTCTGCCTGCGCTATGACATAAGGGCTCTTACATTCTCCCTAACATCATGCAATAATCTATCAACTTATATGGTTCTATTTCTGCCCTTTCTAGAATATTTTGGTTGAGTGGGTGCCTCCACTCTACCTCCTATCTGCTATATTGCATGTGGCTACTCCACAACCTCCCGAAGCTCATCTTGAGCCTCCTCCTTTGGAGCTAGAAGCTCCTCCTCCAGTGGGATACTCAACTCTCATTGCAGAGAGCATCTCATAGCCTTATCCTCATCAAACTTGATATCTCTCTTCACAACTGTCATTCTTAGTGAAGGTAAATATACCTGGTAATTGTGTGGAGTTTATGTGTATCCTACAAAAACTCTAAACTCTACTTGTTAGGTCCATATAATACTAGTATATTCCTTCATTGTTATTGTCAGTGTAGCCCCCTTATTGTTATTGTTGTGCCCATGTAGTCCCCATATTGTTATTATTGTGCCCCATAGAAGCCCACTATTGTTATTGTTGTGCCCTTACATTATTATTGCTATGTCGACTCTGATTATATTGTGACCCCTTAGACTCCTATATATAGAAAGGAGGTTTTGTCATTTGAATCATCAAATAATTGTTCATTTGTTTAATGTAAAAGAGGTTCCCCCCTTGAAGAGGCTAATTTAAAAGGTGTTAATCTATCTCTTCTTTTATTTTGCAAGTTGGTTGCATAACATTTGGTATCATAGCTTGGGATTCTAGGGTTTCGCTTCTTCAAACAAGCCATATTGGAATTTTTGCTATAAATTTGTTTCTATAAGGCTTCAAAAGTAGAATTTTTTACCACGTGGAGCCAAAATATTGATGAACTTTGTGTAAAAATTTTAGTTCTCGGTTCACTATATTTTTGGAGATATGATCCGGGGAAGTTAGGGTTTTTGCAAGCTCCAAAATTCCGTCTCAAACGGGCGACCTAAGGAAAATCATCATAACTTTCGTTTCAGGATTAAGATATGAATTTTGTAAAAAGTGGCTGAAAGTGCACAACCTATAGACTGTTTTGGATAAATTTCAGGGCTGAAGGTTGAAACAGTAACACGTGGCACTCCATACAAGTTTGCTTTACTGAACTAGTCTATAATCAGATCATCGTGGGAGATTGGGCACAACTCTTTCTTAAAGATTTGTGGGGTTGGAAAGAAGACTTCGAGGGATACTACATGACAAAATTTCAGACCTTGGAGATCCAAAATTACAGAGGTACAACAAATTCAATAATGAGCTCCTACAAAGCAAAAAAAAAAGGTGTGTAGTTTTTAAATTTTGTATAAGTTTTGTTTGAAAAATTAGTTTGAAGTGATTCAAAGGGCATAATGAAGCACAATTATCATTAATTGATGCACTAAAGAAACAAAATGGAAACACCTAGTAAGAAACCCGAAATCTCTACTATGACACATGAAGAAGAGGAACAAATGCAACATTATATATCAAAATTACGAGACCAAGTGCAACAAATTTCGCTGTCAAAAAAAGTAACAAAAGCTAAGATGGATGGTTTGAAGAATGGAATGGAAGCTAAGATCAATGGTATAGAAGAAAAAATGAAAGGAAACATGGAATATTTGAAGAAATACATGGAAGTTTTGAAGGAAGGTTTGACAAAGTTGCTACAAGAAATGCTTCCTAATGATGAAAAGTTAGGAGAGGAAACTCATCATGAGAACAAAAGAAATATTAATCATGATTTCATAGACTCTAACATTGGATTGAAGACCCACCATATTCGAAAGATCAATATGAGGAAATTTTATGGCAAGGATCCCGTAGCATGGATACTACAGATGAAGCAATATTTTAATCTCCATAATGTTTAAAACACACAAAAGGTACGCATTGCAACTTTATATTTAGAACCCAATTAGTTTGTATGGTATCGATGGCTTTGCTTTTGTAAACAAAATGTCACTTGGTCAATTTTTACAGAGGAAATTATAACACATTATGAGGATACAAAGAGAAACACCTTCTTTAGCGAATTGAGAAATCTCGAACAAAAGGGTTCAATGGTGGAGCACATTGAGGACTTCCAAAAATTGAATATAAGGGTAAATAATATTCCAGAGGAGCTTAGGATTGATGTATCCATAGGGACTTTAAAGGATAACATCCAACATGAGGTTCGCCTTTGGGAACCTGATTCATTGGAGAAGACATTTAGGTTGGAAAGAAAAATTGAAAGAAAAATTATGGAAGCAAGGAAGCCTACCACTCACAACTATAAAGATGGAAGTGTTGTTGCTCCTAGCCTTGCAAAACCTACAAGGTTGAAACCAAAAAAATTGGAAGAAAAAAGAGAAAAAGGCTTTGTTACAGTTGTGATAGAAAATACACAAAAGGTCATAAGTGTGCTGAGAAGAAATTAATTTACATAGATTGTGAAGAGGAGGAAGAAAAGGAACAAGAAATGACAAAAGAAGAGGATATACACCAAGAATCAACCCCAGAGAAAGAAGAAATGAATCTGATCATATCTTGTAATGCATTGGCAGGAATGACCACTCCTCAAACTCTTAAGATTGGAGGACATATCAAGAAGAAAAAAGTAATAGTGTTGGTTGATTTTGTTAGTACACATAATTTTATTCATTATAAGATAGTCAAGGAATTGAATTGCTTCCTATATCCAACACTAGAGTGTCAAGTGATGGTTGCAAATGGGGAACCATAAATTGCTCTGGAAAGTGCCATAATATAAAGCTATCCATGAGAGAGTATGTATTGAATATTACAATGCTTTCCATTCCAATGGGTGGCGTTGATGTTGTACTAGGAGTCAAATGGTTACAATCTTTGGGTTCAATAGCTTTTAATTTTCAAGAACTTTTCTTGAAAATTTTTTGGGAAGCAAAGGAAGTTGAATTAAGGGGTATCATAGGGAAACCAGGAAATATAATTAGATCTAATGGCATGACAAAGCTTATAAAGAAATAATAAGGAGGCATAATTTCACAATTATGTTCAATAGAGGTTCAAACATCAAAATCATCTACTTCTCTAGATCTCCAAAAAGTCTTGGACAATCATTACAAGGTATTTGAGACTCCCAAAGGCCTCCCACCTATTCGTGATCATGCTATTCATTTGATTCCAGGAAGTGTTCCTCCAAACATCATGCCTTATAGATATCCCCATGCTCAAAAGAGTGAAATTGAACGTATGGTTGCAAAAATGCCAGAGGTTGGTATAATTCAACCTAGTCAAAGTTATTTATCTGCTCCAATAGTATTGGTGCACAAGAAGGATGGATCATGGTGCATGTGTCCAGATTATACGGAGCTCAAAAATCTCACCATTAAAGATAAATTTCCCATTCATGTCATTGATGAATTATTGGATGAATTACATGGAGCAATTACTTCACCAAGTTGGATCTTTGTTTAGGATATCATCTACTGTCCATCACATCATCTTTAAGAGAAAATTCTAAGGTTCAAGAAGTGGAAGATCACATCGAGCATCAACAACAAGTTCTCCGACTCTTAAAGGATAACCTCACTTTGGCACAGAATAGAATGAAACAACATGGAGATCAACATCACAGTGAAAGAAGTTTTGATGTAGATGACTAGGTATTTTTACGGCTAAAACCATACAAACAAATGTCCCTTAAGCAAGCTAAGAAGGATAATAAATTATCACCAAAGTATTATGGTCCTTACAAGGTGTTGCAAAAGATTGGTACTATGGCATACAAATTGGAGCTTCCTGCATCTTCCCAAGTGCACTCAGTTTTCCATGTTTCATGCTTAAATAAGGTTATAAGTGACAAGCTCCCAGTTCAAACAATATTGCTAGAACTTATCAAGGAAGGAAAAACCATATTGGAACCTGAAGCAGTCACGAAAACAAGAACTCGACAGCTACAAAATCGATCAAGTTCAGAGTATCTCATCAAGTGGAAGAACTTACCTGTTGAAGATTCCACATGGGAGGATGAGAATGAGGACAACACTTTTTTGAAGGAGAGGGGCATGTTAGGTCCCTATAATAATAGTGTATTCCCTCATTGCTATTTTTAGTGTAGCCCCCTTATTGTTATTGTTGTGCCCATGTAGTCCTCATATTGTTATTATTGTGCCCCATAGAAGCCCACTATTGTTATTGTTGTTCCCTTACATTATTATTGTTATGTCGTCTTTGATTATATTGTGACCCATTGGACCCCTGTATATAGAAAGGAGGTTTTGTCATTTGAATCATCCAAGAATTTTTCATTTGTGTAATGTAAAGGAGGTTTCCCCCTCGAAGAGGATAATTTTGAAGTTGTTGATCTGTCTCTTCTTCTATTTTGTGATTTGGTTGCATAACACTACTGTAGGCTCAAGTTTCTTCCTCGTATTCTTGGAGACATGACAATAAACTGAAGCTCCAAAAATTTTGAAATGAGAGACATCAAGATTTCTCCCAAAGAAAGATTCCTCTGGTGTGATCATACCACGTGTTCTATGAGGAATCTGGTTATGCAAGTAGACTACGGTGTTGCATGCTTCCACCCATAAATGTAATGGAAACCCCTGATTATGCAACATGGCTCTTTCTACTCCCACTATGATTCTATTCTTCCTTTCAACTACTCCATTCTACTGTGGTTTATGCGGTGCAATAAGTTCTCTTCAAATACCTTCTTTAGCACATAATTCCTTGAAGGCATGCGAAACAAATTCACCTCCATTGTCACTCCCAGGAGCCTTCACCTTCTTCCTAGTCTCCTTCTTAACCAATGCCTTGAATTCAACAAATTTTGAGAAAATTTCATCCTTCTTCCATATGAAGAAGATCCAACTTTTTTTAGAGAAATCATTAATAAAAATAACATAGTACTTATGTTTTGTTGTGGAGGCTATAGAAAATCATCCACAAACATCATAGTGGACTCACTCCAAGATTGCATCTGCTCTGCTGTCTTGGTCATGGAAAGTGGATTTGACATATTTCCCAAATGTGAAACCTTTGTAGACATCCTTCTATTCAAGGGAGCCTTTAGTGAGACTGGTGGTAATTTTATGCATGATTTTCAAGACACTATGGCGTAGATGAACCAATATACTTTGCCAAAGTTCTCCAACATCTCAAATCTACACTTTTTCAACCTTGTTTCTCAATGTAGTGCAATCTTCCACCTCAAGTTTGTATAGAATCTTATCTCAAACCCTTATCTGCTTCACTTGCCTAGTAGCTATGCGTCTCAGAAAGCATTTCCCTTTACTAAAAATAAAATCATAACCTCTATCCTTCAATACTACTACAGAGATCAAGTTCTTCTTTAGCCTAGGTACATACATAACATCTTTGAGGCAAAGAGGAGAGGATTTCTCACTCTCAAAAATGAAAATACCAATTCCTCTAGCACTACACCTCCCATCATCCCCCATTTCGATATGCATCTGAAGATCTTTCTCCTCTAGGCTACTGAAAAACTCTATGTAGAAATTAAAGTGTAGATTATAAAATGCTCATGAAATTTTCTAAATCACAAGACTAGAAGCTACTCTACTAATCTGCGGAAGTATATCCATGATCGAGAACAAAAATAATTGACATGTATCAAGATTCAACACATGTACACAAAGATTTATCTAGGGGAAAGCAACTTCTCAAAACCCCTTACTATCTATATTGCATTAATCAAAGAATATGGATGAATACAATATGCTCTGCTCAAGCTTGAGCTCAACTTGCACTTGTATCTTCTATCCTATACTTGATTGACTAACCTTGGCCAATACTTAGCCAAAATTTTGAGCCTTCAAGCTCCTATTTCCTTGCGTTGTTCCCTTGGGAAATTTCCCCCTTTTTTAGGAATTTCACACCAAGGAATTGTGAAATTACCATAGGTCAATTCTTTGACTGCATGCACTACATGTACAATTTGAACTAGTTTACAACTGATAGTGCACTTCTCTTGAACTCCAATCTCAACCAGGTAACTCAAATTCTCTGCATGTAACAATTATTTTGGGTTGATTAATCAGTTAACTAGATTATCACTCAGTGTGGAAAATGTTACACACCCACAACTTGACCTCCACTAGTTCTTTTGACAATGAGAACTAGTTAAATTGATAATAAATCAAATTAAATGAAATGGATTGCTACAAATTAGAAATCAATAATGTATAAATTAACTCAAGTGTCTCCAACTCGAATTTACTGAGTTAACTAAGTGACAAGAGCCATGTCACATCAGTTAACTATCTCCAAGTATTTTGTTGAAATTTAAATTCGAATTTTAATGTAGTTTGACCAAGGCAATGTCAAAACTAGATTTTCTTGCTGCATTTTCAACACTCCCTCTTAGTAAGAAAGGGATTATCAGATACCCCAATCTTGTTTCTATGGAACTCGAATTTTCCTCTTGAAAAGGCCTTTGTCAAAATATCTGCATCTTGTTCCTCTGTCAGAATTTACTGCAACAACATAATCTGCCTCTACACACAATCTCGTAGATGGTGATACCGGATGCCAATATGCTTGGATCAATCATGAAATATTGGATTCTTAGAGAGTTTTATACAACTATGATTATCATAGTAAATCACTGTAGGATCCATCTTCTAACCAAATAACCCAACAAGAATCTTTCTCATCCAGATGGACTCACATGTTGCTTGACTTGCAACCATGTACTCTGCTTCCGCTGAGCTAAGTGCCATAGATATCTACTTCCTGCTATAGCAAGAAACTGTTGCTGACCCAACAATGAAAATTCCTCCTAGCATGCTCTTCTTGTCTGATGGAATCCCCGCCAAATCTTCATCCGTGAAGCCTTGTAGCTTCACTCCCTTTGTCCATCTGTACCAAAGACCAAATTGAGTAATTCCTCTAAGGTATCTCAGCACATGCTTTGCTGCCTTCCAATGCAGTTTAGTTGGTTTAACCATGTCTTGACTAAGTTGGTAAACTACCTAACACATGTCTGGTCATGTGTTCACCAAATACATGAGTGAACCCACAAGCTATCTGTAAATGGTAGCCTCCACTTCCTCACCTGAAGTGGCATCCTCTTTCCTCCAGTTACCTTCTAGAGGAGTGTCCATGGGTTTGCTACTCTCCATGAAAAAATTCTTTAGTATCTCATTGGCATACTTTCCCTGAGAGACAAATAGTTCCCCATCTCCTTGCCATATGTTATCACTTAGAACTAAAATTGATACATATAACTTTTTATCCTAGCCCGATGACAAAGGTCAGTGCTAGTTTAATTTTGTTTTAATTTTTTCCCTTAGAATCTGGAGTTTTGAAGAGTTTTTGAGTCAAGTTATTCTCAGCTCCCATTGGTTCCCCTCCATCTACCATTGTTCTATAGCCACTTGTTATCTTATGTCAGTCACCGTGCCTGTTTGCAATTTCGCAGCGCAATCATAATTAGGCAGTTTCGCAGCGCATCATGATTAGGCAGTTTCGCAGCGCATCATTAAAATTTAAAACTAACAGCGCTGCGAAATCATGGATTCGTACATTCCGCAGCGAGTCTTTCCCGAAATGTCAAGTCCGTTAAGTGAGTCATAGGCCGTGTCTTCTCATGTCAGCTCATGTACCTCTCTTATCACATTTTACCACTCATTGCCACTATCACCACCACTAGATCTGTTGATACGCACGAATTATCATTCCCAAGAAAGACAACCGTGCATAAATCTTAATGATGGCCGTAAGTCTTGCATGAATGACAAATCTGCAAGATTACATCTTGAAAGATTTTAAACGGAAAAATTTAAAATTCAAGCGAGGCTGATATTCAAGCGAGGCTGATAATCAAGCGAGGCTGAATTCAAATAGAAGCTGAAACACAATTCCAACCGGAGCTGGTAGTTATTGTTTGCGAGGATTTGGAAGAATCAATGGAGAAAAAGGAGCACAGATCCGACAAATGTCTAAGGACTGAGCCTGAAGGCTTGGATATAACGCTGAGAAATGAAGAGGTGAAGAAAGCATTTAATAAGGCCGGGTGCTGGAAGTTTTGCAAAAAGTTACAAGGAGGACACGCACAGGTAACTAAAGAATTTGCACTTAACTACACAGGCTTGAATTCAAAAGTAGCCATGTTAGAATTGCAGGTTTCGCCAGAAGTGATATCTACTGTGACAGAGATCCCACGAGGACAAGAGGAATGGTTTAAAAACTTCAAATTTGACATGAATCCTTGCAAGGAGTTTTTGAAGGATGAATTTGTAAATGAAGATTTAAGTAAGGCAGTGCCCAGGAATTATGTCAAAGAATATTATGCTCACTTACTCACCTGCATACAGAAATATCTGACTTGTGAAGGAAGGTATAACAAGGTTTACTCTTACCATTTTAAACTCCTTTTGCATTTCACCGGGAAGGTCTCCATAGACTTACCTTTTTATCTGTTCCGTAGTTTGAGTAAGATGTGTGATAAGGTACAGCTGAGGAAAGAGGATTGTGAAACCTCTTTGTTTCATCATGGTTTGACCAAACTACTGGTTTTAGATGGACTCCAAAAGATAGACACAGATTGGAATTCTTTCATTTTTATGGCTGGATTCAAAAGCCAGACTGGCCTCACTCCTCCACCTGCTAGAGATTTTACAATAGCTGAGCTCCAAACAGAAGCAAGAGCTAAAAGAGTTCCAAAGTCACAAGTAAGAAAACAAGTGAAGCCACTCGTCATCCAAGATCAACCTCAGCAATCAACTAAGGAAAAAGCTCATGGTAAAAAGACTGTACCTGAAACAAGCACATCCGAAGTAGTCTCAAGGATAAGAACAAGAAGCCAGATGAATAAGGAAAAAGGTAAAGCTATAGCAGTCGAAGAAAGTCCAGTGTCCAAGGCAAGTTTAAATGACTTATTACAGGCTATTGAATTTGAGCAGTCTCTACCAGTTCAAATCGAGTTAATACAGTCAGAACAAGAAAGCACCAAGAAATCCAAGGCCTCAAAAAGGCTTAAATTTGATGAGCCAGCTGAAGAGTTCATTTTTAAACCTAGAAGACCTATGACAAGGAGATTCCAACAGGTACAGGAAGTACTGTCAAGAACAGAGGAAACAGGGGAAGAGACACGGAAAAACGCAGGCAAAACGGTCATTACACCTAAAGAAAATAATATAGCAGCCCTGAAGAGCCAATTAGAATAAGCTAAGTATGAGATTGCCAAATTGAAGAAAGCCGTTAGAAGACATGCAGTCATACACGCAAAGTATTATAAAACTCTATGGGAAGGGAATGCAACTGTAGAAGCCCAGCTGAATTCAGTGGTTGATGGCCATTCACAATTTCACACCTGGACAGTACCAGCAATCAAAGAAGCCAAGTACATCAGAAGAATCAATATGCAACTGAGAGCTGGGAATAAGGCTATGAAGAAACAAATTGAAGATCTGAAGGCACAGCTAAGCCAGCTTAAAGGACCTGCTAAATGAGTTCTCATTTCAAGTAAGATTTTGTTTCAAAAATTTTGACAAGTTTGCTTGATCTTATCTTTCTGAAGAAATATAAATTCCTATTCGACCTGTGGAAAGTCTAAAGAAGTTTTTGGAAATCAAGCACTTGGCTAATAAAGGTCTCAGGTTAAAAACAAGCTGTTTTAAATAACTCAGCAGTTTCGTAGCGCGCTACGAAACTGCTGAAAGTGATGATTTCAACGTAAATCAAGCAGTTTTGAATTATAAGCGGGAATTTTGAAAGGGAAACGCCCAAAAGGCATACAAGGCATCATCTGAAACTATCAACAGTCAACCAGGTCAAGACAGGTGGAGAAAATATATATTCAAATCCAACTTTAAATTTTTGCCGTAAAGTGAGCACATTTACCACAGTTCAGGATATATCATACAGTTTACAAGAAACTTTTTCCTGCACACATGTACATGGGAAAAAGCTTACAATGCATCAAGGACGTGGCAGTCTGCTCCATTTTGGGTAATTAAAGGATAAAGGAGATGCTTATTTGCATTCGAATATTTTGGGGAAAACTAAAGACCAGTAAACAGGGGTAGTTTCCTATCTTTCAGGGCATTGGAAAACATGTGTCATTGAAGACAACCATGGAGCCTTGAAGACCATCACAACTAAACTAGAAGGGAACCAGATGTCAAAGAACGAGGAATCATCTTAATTAACGCCATCATGCATGTAATATGGAGTTAGAGTCATAGTTGATTTAGATCTCTAAAAAACTCCAGTCAACACTTTGTTGTATTTATTAGTTAGTTAAAAGGTTAATAGGTGTCATTAGAAGTAGTTTTCGAATTCCCCTCATGCTGGAGGAGGAATCTCGATCAGTTAGAATAAGAGCTCTATGTATAGCTGAAACAGAAATGTAATCAGGGTTGGAAAACTTTATAACAAAGCTTGTATTTGGCTTATGTAAGACTCATTTTTAGTAATATAATTTGGACTTTACTTCTCAAGATTCATGAAGGATTTCTTATGTTCAGAATATGTGATGTTGTCCTTTTCTTAATTCTTACAGTGGTATAGATGTATAATCACTCAGAATTCACTAAATGTGCTCTGATTTCCTGTGTACATTTATAAACTGTGTGGTCCCATATGAGTTGATGTTCTGAATGTCTAAATGCTGAATGCCCTGACTTCTATGTAAGGTTAAGTTCACTGTTATATTGAGGTGTTGTTGACTCCATAAGCCCAATGGATAGTTGTTTAATGTGTTTCCAGCATTCATATTTTTCACAGTGGTTCTATAAGAGTTAGCCATCTTATCTTTAATCAAAATCATTAACCCATCAAGAGAGAGCCCTCTCAGGTTGAGGAGGCTAAGCCTCAGCCTAAAGCAGGTTGAAATAGTTATTTAGAGTCAACCTGATCAGCAGCCTATCAGGATCTGATTTTGAGATAACACCATACTTACAAACCAATGAATTAGTGCATGAGGCCCATATAGTTCATCTCGAACTCTCTGAAAAGGTCCTCCTTGCAAGATCTGATAAACAACTCATCACAAGTAAGGGTCAAGCCATCGACATATAAAACAATAATTAATAATTTAATTTCTACCAAAATGTGATAAAGGTTTGCATTTGCTTCACTTTTGGTGAAGCCCAAACTGGTGAGATAACTATCAATCCTGGTATACCAAGCATGGGGTGCTTGCTTGAGTCCATACAACACTCGCTTGAGTTTGCACACATGTGACTCTCTATCAAAGGTCTCAAACCCCTTCAGTTGTTCAATATAAACCTCTTCTTCAATAACTCTATTAAGGAATGTTGTCTTCACATCCATTTGGGGGATACTGCACCCCATTTGCACTGATAGTGCTAGAATTGACTGGATGGATGAGTACCTTGATATTGGAGCAAAGGTCTCCTCATAGTTAATTCCCTCCACCTGAGAGAACCCCTTGGACACAAATATGGCCTTGTATTTATCTATACTCCTGTATGCTACATGCTTTACCTTGTAAATCCATCTCGAACCAACCACTAATTTGTCTATTGGTCTTCGTACCACTTCCTAAACACTGTTTCTGACAATGTAATGATATTCCTCTACCATATCATCAACCCATACTAGTTTCTCTACAACTTCCTCGAATGAGGATGGATCCATCTCTACAAGTTCGCTCATCAGATCCATGTAGCCAGTGTACTGATCTAGTGACCTCCTCTGCCTATGCTATGATGTGGGTGCTCCCACATTCTCTCTAGCATCCTGTAATAATCTGTTAGCTTCCATAGTCCACTTCTTTCCTTCTCTAGATGTCTTTGCTTGAGTGCATGTCTCCACTCTCTACTCCTCTTCTTGTGTTTGATCCACAACTTCTTGAGGCTCTTCCTTTGGAGCCAAAAGCTCTTGATCATGCTGCAAATAAATCTCCCTCTCAAGAGAACACCTCATTGCCTTCTCCTCATAAAAATTTCCCATCCCTCATGACCACTGTCATCCTGAGAGATGGAAAGTACTCATAATAGTTGTGAGGTGTATCAATGTACCCCACAAATATTCCCAACTCTACTATAAACTCTAGCTTTTTCCTTACTTCCTTGGATAAAATGGCAGTAAACTGATGATCCAAAGATCCTGAAGTGTGACACATCCGGTTTCTTCCCTGAAAAATCTTCCTATGGTGTACTCATCCCAAGAATCCTGTGAGGACTCTTATTATGCAAATAGACATCTGTGTTGCATGCTTCAATCCACAAGTGTAGAGGTAGGATTTGGTCATGCAACATCTCCTGTGCTGCTCCCACAATACTTTTGTTCTTCCTCTCATCCACCCCATTTTGTTGTGGGTTATGAGGTGTTGTCAACTTTCGTTGAATGCCTTCCTCTGCACATAACATTTTAAACTCATTCGACACGTACTCACCATCGTTATTGCTCCTCAGAGCCTTCACTTTCCTACCAGTCTCTTTCTCAACAAGTGCTTTAAACTCAAAAAAATTGGAGAATGCCTGGTCTTTCTTCTGCATGAAGTAGATCCAAAATTTTTGTGAGAAATCATATAAAAATATAACATAAGACATGTGCTTTGCAGTGGAGGCTACCAAGAAAGATACATATACATTAGAGTGGATCCTTTCAAGGATTGCATGCGCCCTACTATCTCGATCATTGCAGGTGGATTTTGTGTACTTCCCCAATGTATAGCCTTTGCATGTATCCCATTGCTCTAATGCTCTATTGGGGAGGTCTGTAGAAATCTCTTGCATGATCGTCAAAGCGCCATGATGCAAATGGCCAAGTCTTCTATGCCATAATTCGTTGACATTTTGGCTCTACACCTTCTTTTCTTTTATGTTCAATGCTCCACAATATTCCACATCTAATTTGTAGAGGTTCTTCACTCAAACCCCAATATGCTTCACTTGTCCCGTGGTGATGTGTCTCAAGAAAGCCTTCCTTTTGCTGAATATCACATTGTAGCCACGGTCCTCCAACATAGCTACAAAAACTAGATTCTTCTTCATACCCAGTGCATACATCACATCCTTGAGCCTGAGAGGGGAGACAAAATCCCTTTGAAAATTAACTGTACTGATTTAGGTCACACTATAGCTTCCATCATCTCCATCTCGATCTGCATCTGGAGATCATTCTCCTCCAAGTCACTGAAAAATTCGTTATTGCCCGTCATGTGGAAGGAGGCAATGTTGTCAAGATACCACACACTACCCATCACTGTGCTTTCCATGCATGCAATGAGGGTTAAATCACGTTTGAATTTTCAACTCAAGGCTTGACCCATTGATCCTCCTGCACTTTTCCTTCTTTCCTTCTTGTGTGGACATTTCGTGGCATAGTGTCACAGTTCATGACAGTGAAAGCACTTGATTTTGGACAAGTCTTTCTTCTTTCCCCCTTGACGAGATTCTGCTTTGGATTGGGATTTCTTCGCTTTCCCTTTCTTTGCCTTTCTAGACAAGACAAATTTCTCTTCATCGTCACCTTTGGATGAAGTCTCGTCTCTTTTGCTTTGCCTTATTTCTTCCTACACTATATTTGACCATAACCGCTCCCAACATGGTAGTTTCTCTTTACTATTTACCGAACCTTGATAACTATTCCAGCTCTTGGGAAGGCCCAAGAGGGCTAGAGCCACTAGATCTTCTTTAGGGACAGTAACACCGACCCTGCCAAATTCATCATGACACTATGTAAACCTACTTGGGTACTACATAAGTATTTCATTCTTTTTCATCTTAATACTTCAAATCTTGTCCTTGAGTGCCAACTTCTTGTGGTCAATACTGTTCTCAAACAACTCTATCAGTGTTTTCCACATTGCAAATGAAGTCTCTTTCCTATGGAAATTCAAGACAATATGATCATGAACTCCCTCCAATTTGATCCTCCTTGCTTTAGCCACATTCTTCTTCTGCTGAGAAATATCTTGGGCATTCGATGTTGGGGGTTTTGCTACATCTATCTTGATGTATTCTAGTATCATATTATCATCCAATACTTCCTCCATGCAGATCTTCCATGCCAAAAAAATTGTGGTTCCTTCCAAAGAATACTCAAGCCTGACTCCATTGAAATCCATCTTCTCAGTCTTGGAGAAAACTTGTAACACTGATCTTCAAATTCGAACCTTCTGCAATGAAAACTTCGAAATCTCTTATCTACTGTGAATATAGTTTTTATACCATGTAGAAATTAATGTGTAGATTCTAAACTGCTCATGAAATTTTCTAAATCACAAGATTAGGAGCTACTCTATTGATATGCGGAAGTAAATTCACAATCGAGAACACAAATCATTAACATGCATCAATATTCAACATATATACAAATATATTTATCTAGGGGAAAGCAACTTCTCAAAACCCCTTACTATCTGTATTGCATTAAATTCAAGAATCTGGATGAATAAAATATGCTCTGCTCAAGTTTGAGCTCAACCTGTACCTATATCTTCTATCATCTACCTGGCTGATTGAACTCAACCAATACTTAGCCAAAAATTTGAGCCTCCAAGCTCCTATTTCTTTGCGCTGTTACCTTGGGAAATTTACCCTATTTTTTAGGAATTTCTCACCAAGGAATTGCACAATTACCATAGGTCAGTTCTTTGACTGTATGCACCACTTGTACAACTTGAATTAGTTTAAAACTGATAGTACACTTCCCTTGAAATCCAATCTCAACTAGGTAACTCGAATTTTTTGCATGCAACAATTGTTTTGGGTTGATTGATCAGTTAACTGGATGATCACTCAGTGTGGAAAAAGTTACATACCCACAACTTGACCTACACTAGTTCTTGTGACAATGAGAACTAGTTACGCTGACAATATCTCAAATTAACTGAAATAGATTGCTACAAATTAGGAATCAATCATGTAGAACTGAACTCAAGTGTCTCCAACTTGAATTTACTGAATTAACTGAGTGACAAGAGCCATGTCGCCTCAGTTAATTACCTCCAAGTATTCTGCTAAAATTGAAATTCAAATTTTAATCTAGTTTGACCAAGGCAAAGTCAAAACTATATTTTCTTGCTACATTTTCAACACCTATCATATGGAACGCAGGGAAAATTTTAAGGATAAAATTTGTCTTAAAGTTTAGAAACCTTGGTGAATATTACTAGTCCCCTAATTGCAAATTATAAAATGTTTGTTAATATCTTTGTAAAAACATGCAAATTTCTAATAGTTCTATATATAGCCTTTATACAATTTTGGCAATTTTTAAGGTAAAATAATTTTATACTATAAAATTTGGGTGAATCATCTTGAGAAAAAAAAGAAGAAATTGACGAATCTTTTTTTTGGAAAAACCATGGAAAATTAGCCCATTTGCAAATATTATCCCCTAAAATTTTCCATGAGAACGAGGCACTAGAATCAAGGTACCACACACTCCCCATAATAATGTTGGCCATGCACTCTATTAGGGTGAAGTCTAATTCGAATTGTGAATCCAATGCTTCACCTCCTTCTCCTCTTGAAGGATTCTTTTTAGACTTCTTGTGCAGACATTTTGTTGACTAGATTCAAGTTTACTTTGGGTGTTCTTTCCTTTTCCCTTCTTCCCTTTTCCAATCAATGCAAAATTTTCTTCATCCTCTCCTCTGGATGATGTTTTGTCTTTGGTATTTCTCCCGAACTCTTCTTGAACCAAATCAGACACAATGTTTCCCAATTTGGTAATTTTTCCCTTCCATTCACAGAGTCTTGGTAGCCATACCAGGATTTTGGAAGGCCTAGAAGAGCTAGGCTCACCAGGATATCTTATGCAACACTCACCCCAACCCCTCCAAGCTCATCTTGAACCCGTGTGAACTTGGAGAGATATTGTGGAATAATGTCATTCTTTTGCATCCTAATGTTTCAAAATTTGTCTTTCAGGGTCAATTTTCTATGGTCACTGTTATTTTCGAATAGCTCAGTGAGTGTCTTCCACAAATCAATAGTGTTTCCGTGGAGATTTAAGACCACATGGTCTCTCACACCTTCCAGAAGAATTATCCTGGCCTTTGCAACATCGTTCTTCCATTGGTTTAATTGTTGTGCATCTGACTATGGAGGTTTTGCAATATCATTTTTAACATATTCTAACACACATTTATTATCAAGTATTGCTTACATTTTATCTTTCTAGGCTATGAAATTCGAGCTACCCTCCGGGGCATACTCCAATCTCAGTCCATTGAAAGACATTCTCCCGATCCCGAAGAAAAACTACTACATCAAAGCTGCAAATTTGAAATTCCTGAGAGATAATTTCGAAATACTAGTTCTACTGTGATTTCAAGGCTTTGATACTATGTAGACATTTGATAGAAATTGCAATTGCTCAAGATTTCAAACTGAAAAACAAGAGACACAATTCTACTCTATTGATATGTGGAATGGAAATCACAATTTAGAACAACATGCATAGACATGTAACAAGAAAAACCACAAGTACACAATGATTTCTAGGGGAACCCAGCTGAGAAAAACCCTTAAGTCTCTTTGCATTAATAAGTTGAATAGAGAAACTATTACAATTTCTTTCTCCAGCTCTGAGCACAACTTGCAAAAGAATAATTGTTCTCTTTGCTGAATGAGAAACTATGGCCAACACTTAGCCAATTATTTTCTCCTCCAGCCTCTTATTTCCTTGTGTAATTCCTGAGGAAATTAGCTCCTTAAAGATAGGAATTTCCTCCTATTTACTTGCGTAATTCCCAAGGATGGATCTCCTTACCTCATGCAACAACTGTATTCTCAACTAGTATACAACTCATGTTACACTTCCTTGTCATCTCCACTTTAGTTGAGGAATTCGAATTTCCTTCATGCGTTAGCTATTTTGGGTTGGTTGATCAGTTAACTGACAGATCTCTGAGTTAGATTGTTGTCCCACTGCACAACTAACCTTCCTGACTCTATAGATAGTTAGAGGTCAGTTAACTGAATACAACTGAAAATAAATGAACTAGATAGCTAAAATTTAGCAACCACACATGCATAACTAAACTCCAAGCCCTCTATCTTGAATTTATTGAGTTAACTAAGTGACAAGAGTCATGTCACACTAGTTAACTATCTCCAAGTTGTCCTGGTGATGTGGAAATTCGATTTACTCAATTTGACTAAGGCTAAAATCAAATTGAGTCGTTCTTGCAACATTTTTAACAGTTCACAAACTTTTAATTCCATAGGGTATAAATGTGAAAGTGCATCGAACCAAATTCTAAATTTTGAACCATATGTTTCTTGATATTTCTCTTTATTATGATCCAAGTTTCACTATGTGAAACTTCCAAAAAATAAATTATTGCAAAAATTCTAAACTTCCCTTTTTGAAATTGATTTTAGGTGCATTGAAGAACTTATAATTCCTTATAACATATATTTGGAATTATAGCGAATCGAGATATAAAATTTGAGCCAAATGTTCACCATGATTTTTACTTAAAGTGGTCCAAGTTTCATGGTCTTAATCCCCCAAGAAAAAATTTATAGTGAAAATGTCGAATTAACCCATTTGAGACTTAGTTTAGGGGCATTCAGAAACCCTAAATTCCTTGGAGCATATATCCAAAACTATAACAAACTAAGACATGAAATTTGAACTAGATATTACCCAAGATTTATCCATAATATTCTCCAAGTTTCACCATTTGAAGACTTTCAGACAAAATAAAAAGTTATAGAGAAAATTCCACGATGACCTATTTGAAGAAGCAAAACCCTAGGATCACAAGCTCTGATACCAAATGTTATGAACCTTGCACCATAAAAATGATAAGAAACCAATAATTGCATTCCTCTTAGAGGGGAAAACCTCGTCTTACAATGAATACAATGTACAATACAATATTCTAAAATTCTAAAACTAGGTCTCCTTTGTGTGTGTGTGTATAAGAGACAAAGAGTACAATTCTAATAAAATGGGACCAAGAGAGGTTCTAGCCTACATGGAAATATAAAAATAAAATGTAATTACTCAATATATAGAGCTTAATAATTGGTTTTAATGTTAGCATGGGGCTTATAAGGGCTTAAAATATACACTTGTATGGAATTTAAAATGTGGTACATGTTTTAAACTATCATACAAATCTAGTGTGTTGACCTGAAGGTGTACATGCATATTACCTGATGCCTTCCTTTTTTCTGCAATTACAAGGGTAATATTTAGGTGTAGTATAAGCATGAAGAGTAAGTCTCACTTGCTATACATCTCAATAAAATCCATAGGAGTAGTGTATATCTAGAGCAAGCATATATTAATGGATGACCCAAATATCTACTATATACAAAGGAGAAGTATCAGCAATGAGGCTTGGTAAATTTGGTAGAAAACTTGGCTATTACCCTAGGAGACTGAAAATTACAATGTTTAATTTTTGATAGTGAAAATTTGTTTATATATATATATATATATATATATATATATATATATATATATATATATATATAGATATATATATATATATATATATATATATATATATATATATATTATATATATATATATATATATTATATATATATATATATATATATATATAATATATATATATATATATATATATATATATATAATATATATATATATATATCTATAGATATATGGTTCATGGTCCCCAATGATTTGTGACCACTATGTCCATGGAATATTTGTACCAAACATATCTACTCGAAAATATCACTTCTTGCTAGCTCACCAAAGATCTTAAACTCGAGAGTGTCAAAAGAATTGAACCTATGACATCTCAATAGTAGAGACACTATAATGATAGGGACTTGAGAAACTTAACTATCCCTCGGGTCTCTCTCTCTCTCTCTATATATATATATATATAGATATATAAGTATGATAAAATATATAATAATCCAAGTGTAAAAGAGCTTCTTGGAGTAGTTTGATGACTAGAAGTGGAGAAATAAATTTCATAGTCTTCTTACCCAATTGTTAAAGGCATTGTTGTCCAAGGAATTGATGTCAAAGGTGTTGTCATTGGATGACTAAGCTCATTGAGAATGTTTGAAATATGATGTCATTGATGTCAAAGGTAGTATCATGGAGATTGTTAGAAAGTGTAGTTATTGTGGATTGACAAGCATGTCAAAGGAGTGGAAAAGCTTAGATGTTTCCAAGCAGATTGGTGAACAAGTATGTTTCAAGGAGTAGAGAATTTGAAGCTATTTTCAATAAAAAATATCATATTATATGTACTTGGAAATGGAATATATGGATAGAGCTCAGAAAACCCTTTCCAACGATGTATGACACTTTGCAAAAGACCCCCTAGATCAAAAGATATGGCCAATCAAATTTGCAGGTTAAAAGTCATAGGTGCATAACCAATTTGGTGTTGGGGTTATCTATCTCCAGACTTGGCAACACTTTGGAATTATTTTCCAAGTTTGATAGAGCTATTGGTAAAGGTCGATGGTTAAAATAATGACCTCATCCGTGGGTGGATCACATAAGTGATAACGGATCAATGCTTATTGGGTGGATAACTGCACAATGGTTAATACATTGTCTTGCACATGAAGGGATCCAATGGAAGAGGATGATCCATATTGATGACTAGGATCAATTCAGGTGATGAAATTGCATAAATTTTAATGAGTTTCCAATGCTTGATTGGTGACCTGGCACTGTGACGTGGCTTCAAAAGATGAGGTGGACGGATGCAACAGGTGATTGGTGCAAGTTAGCAAATGGAGGACCCCATGGAAACATCACTTGGTGATTTAACCTAGAATTTTCCAAGGGAGGCACAATATTTATTTCTGGGGTAATGGGACTGGGGAAATGGGAAAGTTACTTCCTACTGTCACCAAACATTATAATAGGAATTTGCGAAAAAACAATGCCTCATAACCCCTGGCCTCCATACCCTTGACAACATGGACCTATCAAAAGAGGACACATGACATGATTTGATTGGTTGATAGACACAATTGGAGATATAGTGGAATTATGACATGGACATGACATCAACATTTGAAATTCCCAGGACATGTGGCACCAATAGGACGATGACATGTCACACGCTGATTTGGCATTTTCGAGTGTCCAAATGGGTCAAAAACAAGTGATACAAGGTACATATTAGTGAGTGACACATGGAAATTATGTGTAGGTGGTAGACATGGTGGAAAAACACGTAATCCCAATGTTTTTCCCATTGGCATAGGTAGGTAGGATGGGACCCAATGGCATGGTACCAGATACATGCTCCTAACAATTTTCTTATTGGCTTGTGTCTATGGTGTTTGGTCCAACAGGGGCACATCAAATCAATAATATTTTCCCAGAAGTTCTTAAGGGGACTCAAGCCAAAAGTTTCAAGGTGATGGAGCAATGAGACATGATGGAAAGGACACATAATCTCACAAGTTTTTGGATTGGTGCAAATTTTAGGATAGATAGTGTGGCAAACCGTAGAGGACATGTAACCCCAGTGCTTTTACCTTAGCGATTTTGAAAAGAGATCCATTGTCAATAGTGAAGGAGATGGGCTTGTGAGATGGAGAAACTTATGATATTTGAGGGAAAACAAAATTTTGTCTCAAGGAATTAAGGTGATGACATCACCTTGGAGGTTTGACCCTAACTATTTTGAAACAAGACACATTGGAAATGACCTGGGAAATGGCTGACACTTCCTCCATGTGGGCATTGACGGCTCTGCAATGCGACTTGCGCTGGACCTTGAGCATTAACCCTATTACCAGTCTCCTTTCGGCTTTTGGCGATCCTGCTACAACACTCCCGTTGAGTTCTTTACCATGGATTCACCCTTGGGAGGGGCGGGCTCATCCCCCCCTCCACCCATCGGTACCTCCTCTGACAAAACAAAACACGCAGACCCTCTGTTCACTCCAGGGAAAGATCAAGGTACAGAACCTGCCATCGATGACGCTGGGGACTCAGCGGCATGTTATGTGACAGCCAATGATAAAGGCATGAACCAAAAGACCTCAACGTCACAGCCAAAGGCGTCTTCTGCAACATGCATCCCGAAAACTACAGAAAGAATCAAAGTAGATCTCCCCAGTCAAAGAATCAATAGCCAAATCCAATATATGAGGGATCATGCACTCATAGGCAAGTTCCTCGGATTCTGGCCAACTGAAAAGGCCTTGCATGGTTGGATAGCTTCCAAATGGAAGCCTAAAGGACAAGTCACTCTGCAGCTTGGTCCCAAAGGCTTCTTTACTGCAACTTTCAACTGTTTGGAGGACAAATCTTGTATATTCGAGGGAGGCCCGTATTTCTTTAACTCTTCAGGCCTGTACCTCCGAGAATGGAGAGAAAGGTTCAACCCAGATAAAGAAGACTTCAGTTGGGCTCCAGTATGGATATGCATGTATTCTCTTCCTTTGGAATACTGGAACGAGGAGACCTTAACGGACATAGGCAACAGCCTGGGGGTTTTCATCAAAGTTGCTGAGGAAACCAAAACTCGAAGATACACCTCATACGCCAGGATCTGTGTTCAAATGCATCTGACCAAAGCACTCGCGGACTCGGTAAGTCTATTTCATGACGATTTTGAATGGATCCAAACAATAGACTACGAGCATATTCCTTTTCATTGCAGAAAATGCCATGAACATGGCCATCTTTTCAGGGACTGCCCTCTGAATCTTCAGCCCAAAGCCCCAGTTAATGACACCAGCAAAGACACTGAAGGATTTACTAAGGTCCCTAATCGCAGACAGCATGCTAAGAAAACACCCGTAGCCCCAGAAAGCTCCAAAAAACCTGACACCCAGAACAGATTTGATATTCTCACCTCTCAAGACACTACAGAGGATCAACATGTAGCCCCACCTGCAGATCCCTCTCCCTCCTCAACCCCCCAGATTCTAAAATCTTCACTTCCAATCTCAGCCTCCACTCTCACTAGCCTTCCCGCCTCTACCTCTTCTGAGAAAATTGTTCCAGAGATCGCCCTGCAGTCTTCTTCTATGGAGCTAGATGCAGCTCTAGCCCTCAGTATTCATCAAAAGACAATCGAGGAAGAACAGAACACTCCGATACACATGGATGAGGACCCAGAGAGCGTAGATCTGGAAGGTCTGGACATTCTTAAATTGGAAACAACATGCAAACAGAAAGAATTTAACACAATACCCCTCTGGGAAATCGAAAGGCTGGAAGGAGTTCTAACCAAAGCTCAACATAACAAATGTCTAGGTATTCAAGCCGACAGTCCATGGGATGGAAAGAAAATCTTGAAAGAAACGAAGAAACGAGGGCGCAAAACGGATCTGCAAAGGACCATTATCATCGGAGAAATGCTGGTGGAATCTGGTAGATTCCCCAAGCTGACAAAGTTCTACAAAGCTCTTCCCCACTGTTCCTCATGAAGCTCATTTCATGGAACGTGAGAGGGCTTAATAGCCCCACAAAACACAGAATGTTAAAAAATTTGATCCAGCAAGAAAAGCCTACATTAGTCTTTCTTCAAGAGACAAAAAGTAACAACACTGTACTAGAAAGGATTCTAAATAAGGTTTGGTTAGGATGCCGCTCAGTCTCAGTGGACGCTTCAGGTGCTTCAGGAGGGTTGGCAATCTTGTGGAACCCGCAGGTACTCTCCCTTCAAGACTTTCATGCCTCTCATTTCTTCATTCAAGCAACCTTTCATCTCATCGGGACCAACATCCATGGCCATCTCTCCAATGTATATTTTCCACAAAATTTACAACAAAAGTTGGATCTACTGGACACACTCACAGCTCTCAATTCAAACAGGCAGTTTCCCCTTTGGATTGGTGGCAGTGACTTCAATATTATAACGACATTGGAGGAAAAATCAGGTGGTAGATCGAAGCTAGAAGGTGACAACATTGGCTTCAAAGACTTCATCCACAACAATCAGTTAATGGACCTTCAGACTTCAAATGGTATATATACCTAGACCAATAAAAGGAGGGGACCTCAGCATATTGCTTCCAGGTTGGACCGTTTCCTTATATCGGATAATTCCATACACCTGGGTGGGGATTTTCATGCTTCCATCATGCCTCAAGTGGGCTCTGATCACTAGCCCATAATGCTACAATGGACGCGTCCAGGTACAAAGTGCAATAGACCTTTTCGCTTTAAAGCCTTTTGGTTCTCTCATCCCAACTTCAAAGCAGTAGTCAATGAGGCTTGGAAATCCTTTATCCCCCCTGAAGGAGCCAAGATGTTCCAGTTCCTAAAAAAGTTAAAAAACCTCAAACAAGTTCTCAAATCATGGAATCGAACTCTGTTTGGTAATATCTTTGAACATCAAAAAAAGTTGGAGCAGCAAATGTGCTCACTTCAACAGAGTATCATCTTGGAGGGAAGAACAACAGATCATGCGCAACAGGAGCAGACCCTCTTGACCAAAATTGAAGCACGAAGGTAGCAAGAAGAAATCCTGTGGTGACAAAAATCCAGAATCTGTTGGCTTAAGGAAGGGGAGAAAAATACAAACTTTTTTCACAGATCTACTATCCAAAGGAGAATGCACAATAACATCGCCTTCATTAATAACCGTCAAGGGGAGAGATTAGAAGTGCATGAAGAAATGGAACAGGAATTTAAAGAGTACTTTCAGGAAATTCTTCGGGAGCAACCGGGGAGTAGGGAGCAAGCTATTCGATCAATCACGTGGCACATTCCTAAAATCATAACGGAGGGCCACAAAAATATGTTGCTCTAGCCCATCTCAATGCAGGAAGTGGAAGATGATATGGCCCAACTTAAGGATGGCAAGGCACCTGGCCCTGATGGCTTCATAACCAACTTCTTTCATGAGTTTTGGGATCTCATCAACACAGAGGTATGGGAGATAGTGGAGGAATCTAGATCCATGCATTGGATCCTCCCTTCCCTAAATGCTACCTTCATAGCACTAATTCGAAAAGGGGATGAACCCAACGCGCCCAACAAATACAGGCCAATTGCACTGTGTAACGTCATTTACAAGCTCATATCCAAAGTCTTGGCGAATAGGCTCAAACCTCTTCTCCCTTTTCTCATCTCGCCAGAGCAGACCGGATACGTAGAAGGGCGACAAATCATGGACGACATTATTCTCTCAAAAGAAGTGATCCACTCTCTCAAGCTTCTAAAAAGCCAGATATGATTCTTAAGCTAGATCTTTCCAAATATTTTGATAAACTCAGCTGGAACTATATCCATTAGATGTTATTGGCATTTGGCTTCAGTGCTACTTGGACAAGGTGGATCATGAATCTCATCTCTTCTCCCAGTTTTTCTATCCTGCTTAATGGCTCACCCTCTACGCCCTTTCGTCCATCCCGCGGTATCCGTCAAGGGGATCCTCTTTCCCCTTTCCTCTTCGTTCTCATGGCCGAAGGTCTCAGTCGCCTGCTTCATTCTGCCATCTCCTCACACACCCTAAAGGGCATTTCTCTTCATGGTCTTCACCCCATATCCCACCAACAGTTTGTAGACGATACTATGCTTTTCGGCCACCCGTCAGCTCAAGAGGCTTCCACCTTCAAGACCCTGCTCAATCTCTTCTCTGAAGCCTTTGGAACCTCCATCAATGCCTCCAAATCTTAGCTCTTCTTCTTCCACACCCCTTCCATTACTCAGAGGAACATTGCCAGGATTCTGGGCTTCCCTATAGCCGTGCTTCCCTCGAAATATTTGGGAGCTCCTTTGTTGGACTCAGCTATAAAACACGCCTCCTGGAGAACCCTCCTCAACAAACTGGAATCCAGACTCTCTTCTTGGACCTTCCGTTCGCTCAATATTGCTGGTAGGCTCATCCTTATCAAATCCGTTCTCCAGGCTATGCCTCTCTATCTTTTTTCTATATTGGCTGCGCCCAAATGGGTACTTAAGAACATCCGCAATCTTCAAAGAAACTTTCTTTGGGGATCCTCAGGTCTCAACAGGAAATGGGCTCTTGTCAAATGGAATGAGGTCTGTCAACCAAGATCAGCTGGTGGGTTAGGCTTGAGGGATCCCCTTCAAAGCAACAACACAATGGGAGCCCGCATCTAGTGGAATTGGATTTCCAAACCACATATACCTTGGGCACGGCTATGGCAAGCCAAATATGTGCCAGGTAGTCAATGGGACGACCTCATCAGAATCAGTACAACAACTCCTGGCTCATTGATTTGGAATGCCGCCAAGCTACACAGTGCCTTTATTCAAGAGCACAGTTTTTGGGAAATCCATTTGGGCACCACAACTAGATTTTGGGAGGATTCATGGCAACAACTCCCTAAACTAGCCTCACTCTTCCACAAGCCCATCTGGCAAGCTTCTATGCAGCAAGCTGATCAAATCCATGTTCATCAGTTCTGGCAGCAGCAACCCCCCCAAGACTTTCAACTCTGGAAATCAGCCAGCACCTGGCAGGCAAATTGGCAAGGGGAAACCTATGAAGAGATCGATCAGGAGCTAAAACTCAGGAAAATTAAATACTCAGATCAAAAGGACAAACTGCGATGGGGACACATGCCAAAAGGAATGTTCACTACCAAGGAAGCATACCAACTTCGTTATCAACCCATGCAGACAGCCAGGGATCAACTTTGGGATCAGGTATGGCAACCAGGTATCTGGCCTAAGGTTTCCACTTTTCTATGGCTTTTGAGCAAGCGGCGAATCCTCACTTGGGACAATTTGCAAAAGCGAGGATTTATTGGACCCTCTAGATGCCCCAACTGTAATCTTAACTCAGAAACCATCCTGCATCTCTTGGATACTTGTCCTCTAGCATCACAATTATGGGAGAGAACTGCTCAATGCAACAGAAGATCGGGTAGACGTTTGGGAGATATTACAGACACCATCAGAAACTGGCCAAAGCATCCTTTCCAAAGCCTTCTTCTCAATTCTCTGTGGAATCTCCTCCCGGGCTTTGTCTATTGGATTTTATGGAAGGAGAGAAATAATAGAATCTTCAACAATATCAGCAGGCCAATTGACACCCTATGGCTTCTTCTTAAACAAAATCTGCAAGAAACTCTTGCTCTAAGACATTGGCAAGACTCGGACCTGCTAGACTCTCCTTAGGAATGCCTCATTTTGAAAGATTGGAACTTGGACCTCACTTTTCTAGCTCAAGCCAAGACTAGACCCCCAATCAGTACCGCCTCTCCCCTCAATTGGTCTCCTCTGCTTCCAACTCTTACAAATTGAACTTTGATGGGGCAGCTAAGGGCAATCCTGGGCTGGCTGGTTATGGTGGTGTCTTCAGAAACGAAATGGGCTCAACATTGCATATATATCATGGATCAATTGGCAAAGATACCAACAACGCTGCAGAATTGGAAGGATTATGGAAAGGCATTTGCATAGCAGAAAAGGAAAACTTTTTCCCTCTTGAGGTAGAAGGGGATTCTCAAATTTTAATGACAGCAGCCACAAGGATTCAATCAGGTACCTCAGCAGCAAAGATTTCCTCAAGCTGGAGGCTTCTCAGCAGACTGGAACAAATTGAAGAATGGCTCAGGACTTCCCGGAGCATTACCTTCAAGCATATAAGGCGTACTGCCAACAAGGTAGCAGACAGATTGGCCAATCAGGGGGTCAATCAGCAGCTCCTATTCTTCTCAGGTCCTCTATGTGACTCAGATGATGCACAACTCAAACAAGAGTGCACTTCTTTGGTGCAACAGGATTTTTCTCTCCCGGATGCGGGTGAGTAGTCCGGATAGTGGTACGAAGGTGGCGTGGAGGGTGGGCGCGTGGCCACTCACAGCCACCAGATGGATTCGTAGGAGGCATGAGTTATGGTTTCACACAAACATCTTAAATGCAGCATTAACACTGCTCTCCCTTGATTTTGATTTATTTGCAATGGCGCTCGGCCTGGTCTTCATTCTTGTTTCCCCTCCGCGCTCCTTCAGGTTCAGCAAGGTGGCAGCTCCTCGCTCTCAAAACAGAACAGGGCACTGTCGGGCTCTGGCTCAAGGTGCTGACAGTTATCAGTGCGTTCAAGCTCCTATTCATCCAGTTTGCATCTTCCTCTATAGCCACCTCGCCATTCCCTCTTCGGTTGTTTGTTCTGCTCACTTTAAAATGCCCAGAGAGCGCACCAGGATGGGTTGCAGACGAGGCAGCTCTCGAGGCCGTGTTTCCCGCCAGCCTTCCTCCACAACCTCGGACCCCTCGTCTGAGGCTTCAAAGTTCTGCTGTAATAGATATCCTGCAACCAGAAGTGGCAGGGGTAGGGGAAGAGGGCAAGTCATAACAGAAGTTTGCTCTCACCACTCACATTCGCACACAGCTCGCTTCCGCTTCCCCTGTACTCTAGGAAATTCATCCTTCATCGTGTCAGTCACCGTAGAGATGTGTGAGGATGCTGTGGGTTCGGGGAGGTCAGTCCTGGGGCTCCTATGGAACCTCGGATGGCAGACCAGAACGTTTCTCAGCGCAGAGATACAGGTGGCTCGGCAATTCTGAATTCGACTACACACGCCGGCCCGAGCGCACCAGCAGGAGGCGGTCCTTCAGGTATAGAGGGCCATCCCTCTGAGTTTGAAGACCCAGACCAATTCGGGTGCTGCATTGTTGAAGAACAGCCAACAACCTCGCATGAAGATTGAACAGGTCCGCGCCTTTTGGTTTTGGTCAATTGCTGAAGGAAGTCGCTCAATCCCCTCCGGATACATAGTTTTTCATGTTTTTAAGCTCCCAGAATCAGGTCTCTTTCAACTTTTACTTGTCGGTTTCCCCTATGTGGGCGACATTCTCTTGTATGTTGGTCTCTGTTTAGGGGCTTGCTGTTTACAGGTTAGTTTTTGGTCAATGTCTGGGTCAGATTTTGGTCACTGTCATGGTACTGAGTCTAATGTTTTCAGAAACTTCAAGTCCTGAAGTAAGTCACTATGCAGGTCCTCTAGTCAGTACATCAAGCGTCTTTTGTAAGAATGCCATCTCTTGGGCTAGAACTCTCGAGGCATCTGCCTCTCTGTAATCATATTTTTGTATCAATATAGGAGTAGACCAATTCAGAAAAAAAAATGACTTGGGAAATGGGACTGGGGAACATAAAGTTTCACGTAAAATGTAGTTATGTCAAGCCAACAAAAGGTGCCCCAGGGTCAAGGTTAGCAGAGGTTTTCCTTTGTGATATAACCAAGTTTGTTTGTGAAGAATGAGTGTTATTGGTGTAATTTTAATTGGCATAACTGAGTCGACGACTTTGGCACTATGTGTCATATTTGGTGTTTTGGCACTGAACTAACAATGCACTAAAACGTGGATAAAGCAATATGGATGAGTTGGCAACTATTTGGCTACATGGAGAGATGTATTAGAATATTTGGTAGTTAAGCTAAATTTAACAGTAAGCCAAAGTTAGAACATGAGATAAAGTCACTGGTAAATCTTGTAACCCACCAGAATTGAAGGAAACAACAACTTAACTCATAAATTCTCACAGAGAATGATGATCAGAGATCAAATAATAATTGAAAACATCAATAAGAACTTACAAAAGTGGAATATAAATGTCAATCAAGAATTCATGAATGTTAAGATCAGAACTTAACTAAAGTTCTAAATCTAAAAAATATCATCTCTTATTATTTATAAGCATAATTGAACAACCAAGTTGGTGGTTGTTGGTGCAATGGTATGCATATTGTAGTATGCATCAAGGGTGAATCATAGATGCATTAGGGTGTGAATGCATCAGATTTGGTGTTTGAAAAGTGTGTAAGATTGCAAACAATGCAATGGTGATGTTGGTGATTTGAGGTGGTTGAGATATGTAAGTATCAAGGTGGTGTTTAAGAGAGAAAGAAAATAGTTTATGTATGCAAGGAAAGAATTTAGTTGTGAGAGAAAGATGAAGAAATATTACTATATGTAAAAGTTTTGTTGATCTGAGTTTGAAAATTGTATGAAATAGGGATTAGCATGTATAGCAAGTGGGTGCTTTCACTTTAGGGAATAGATGCTTCTATCTAAGTAGGTGTTTTAAGAATAGCTTGGGGGTGGGTGCCTCCTCAAGTAGGTGCTTCTTGTAAGCTAATCCAATGTATAAAAAGAGGGTGTTGGCGCTTCCTGCTAGCAGGTGTTAGCAAAACCAATTAGGGGTTGGTGCTCCTTTCAGTAGGTGCTGATAAATTAGGGAGTGGTAGCTTTCTTCTAGTGGGTGCCAAAGAACATTGTAAAAGCAAGTTGTAGCTTTCCTTGGATGAAATAATAAAGAAGAATATTGGTGTCTTTACATGGTGCATATGTGTATGATAATGTTTTTATGTGTTTCACATGTTGATTTATGATGCTACTTACATGAATAGTTTCTAAATATATTGAAGAAGTTTAAATTGGCAATAGTTGTATAATTTGGTCACACTGCTGATTCACCCCCCTTCTTAATAATGTCCTGGTTTCTAACAATTGGTATCCGAGCAAGGTTCCTTCAGGACCAATTTAACAGTTGGAAAGAAGATTAGGGATCATGGAGAACCAAGATTTGATATCTCAGATGGAGTTCCATATTTATGTTAATTTGACTACTCTAGGACAAATTCCCTCCTTTGGACAATCTTCCTCATCAAGAAATATCCCTCCTACCCTTGGACAAATATAAACTGGTTAAGGAATGGTGTATTTTTAATATGGAAACCCACATGTGCACAAAAGGTCAGGTCATTCCTAAAGAGAAATTGGACACCCTTGGAAGCCTATAAATACAAGTCAAGTGAACCTTATTTGGACACCACCATCAATCATTCTTCTTCTCTCTTCTTTGCATTGGCTCGCATAAGTCTGAAGTTGGTTCACAAAAAATTGGTTCATATAGGTCCAAAATTGCAGGGTCCAAGTTCGTATGTGTGAAATAGGGCTTTGTTCCATAGCCGCAGGGTTGGAACATGGAAATCTTAGCTGTAGCTACATGCATACAGGGTGTTCCCCATGGCTAGAGTGTTGCAGCTGCATGCACAATCACTAGCTCCGTGTGGATGGGACCTAGGTTATTTTTGACAGTTGACCACGGGATTAGACCGTTGACAACAAACTTGGAAATTTTGTTTTGGTTCAGATCTATATATTGGGCTGTTTGTTTGGTTGGTTTTGCTGGATAATCTTGTGATTGGTGAATTGGATTATTGTACTCTCTCTTTGCTTAAAATTTTATGACAATTTAATAAGAAGAAGAATTTGAAAGGGTTCCCCCCTTGTGGGGTTTCCCCTGGTCTCCGACCAAATCATGGTGTCTCTATTTATGCATGTTTTTCTTCTGGTATTCCTTTTATTATTCCACTGCATAATTGATGCTATTGTTCCTTCTACTTAATTGCTACTATTGTTACGAAGATATGGGGTGAATGCAATGTAAAATGTTGAAATTTTTGTTAATGTAATTATATAAATCAAAGAATAATACTTCCTTAAGAAAAAATAACATGGTGTCAAAGTTGGGCTAAAGAAAAGTCATTAAATATCACCCCTATGAAGGTAGCATTGATGGAAGAAAGTGAAGATGGTTGAGATCTAAAATAATGCTAGGGATTGAAGGAAGCCCTAGGAAATCTGATTATTAGGGTTTGATGGATAGATATTAGGTTAGGGTTGGAAGAAACCTTGGAATATGATAAAGGCTTGAGTTATGCAGTCTTGAAACCCTAACATGATCAATGAGAAGTTGTTCTAGCACTTGCAACAGATTAAGTGTAGCCCTAGATAACATTGTTATATGGATAATGGACCGTAATAAATCTTGAAGGTTAGTTCAAGAGAGAGTTGGTCACCTCTCGTTAAACATAAGTCCCTTCTAGATTTATGTTGTTTCTTTATGACATTATTCTTGTTTAGATTATTACTTATCCTTCTTACATGAATATTTGAGTATTTAAATACTTCTAACCTCCAGATGAGATGTGATAAGTAGATCCTTCTTGAGGATCATCTAAGGTGCATGAAAAGAGATCTAGTGTAGGAAGAATAGAGCTAGAAGAGGTACTTGATGAAAGTTTTTGCAAAGTTGAAAATTACAATATGCAAGTGCTACAATTGTTAATCAAAAATAAGTACTACAAGTTGCTAAGCTATTCAAATATTACAAGGTATGTATAATATATAATTTCAATATTATGATTTAGCTGCAATATTGGATGACAAGTTAAGCCTTGAGGTATGATGAGAATATCACCTTCATAAATGACTTATGCATGCCGGCCACATACATATGAAAGTAAGTTTGATTTCCGGTACATGTGATATATTGGTGCACTTGATATTTAGCAAGTATCTTACATTTTATTAGACATGGTGGATTTCCTAATTTTATAAAGTAGGCTAGAAACATTGATTTTGATATATGGTGACTTGATACTATTGTCAATGCTTGTAATAAGCATGGTAACCCTGATAGTAATAATGTGGTAGTAAGATTGATACTCAAGATTTTATGACTATCTTCTTGTTGATCTTGATAAGGTTTTGATAAGTTGTAATTGCCATGATAACTTAACAACATAGTAAATTTGACAATGTGACAAAAATGGATGCCCTGACTTGATGATTCTAAAGAAATAAATGGTTGAGTAATGTGATAAATAAGTGATGTTGTGATTATGATCCTTAAAGTATGAAGATACACTTGTCAGCTGCCCTAATTATATGACACTAACCTTTGATAAATGTTTGATGACATGTTCATATGTGACAATGAAGTAGTTGATGATGACTTATCATGACTATGATGTATATATGTTTGAAAGCCTGATATAGTTTGACTCTGTGATTTAACAATTTGTCGATGCATGATAGTATTATAGATAGGTTAATGTCTTAATTGATGGTGATTGAAGAGGATTCTCATTTAGAGAGAGAGACTCTCTATGATATCCCATCACCTATTATTATTTGTGATGAATGATTAGAAGTCCCTTGATTGAAGAGTGAAACAAGGCTTTTGGACATGAATAGATGATCATCTGATGTTGAATATGGTGAGAGATATGTTCCTATCAAAAAGGTCCTTTAGAGAAAGAAAGAAGCCATGCCAATACCAGGGATATGTTGTAGCAATAAGCTCCATCATTCAGGCTAAACCTTCTACCTTTGAGGAAGTTATGACAAAATAAGTTTGGAAGGATGTCATGGATGAAGAATATGAATCAATTGAGAATAATGATGTATGAGATGTTGTTTTGAGACCTAAGGAAAAAAATGTCATAACTTAAAAAAATGACTATTGAAAATCAAGCATGGAGTTGACAAAAGTATTATTAAGTATAAAGCAATATTCATGGCTCGAGGTCCCTTCGAGAAAGAGGGAGAAGATTATGAAGACATATTTTCTCCCATTGCATGCAATACTACTATTAGATCAATCATTGCCCTTGCTGCTAGTCAAGGATGGACTCTTCACCAGATGGATGTAAAGACGACATTCCTTCACAACATACTATAGGAAGAAGTATATGTTGAGAAACCATAGGGATTTCAAGTACAAGACAAAAGGATTCACATTTGCAGGTTGAAGAAAGCATTATATGGTTTGAAGAAAGCTCCTCAAACTTGGTATGCCCATATTGATAGTTATTTAGTGAAGCTTGGATTCACAAGAAGACTTGTTGACTCCAACCCCTACTTCAAGGTGGTCAAAGGTATGCCTTTTATTTTGGTTTTATATGTTGATGATCTATTCTTGATAGATAGAAAGCCTTTGATGATAGAGTGTAAGAGGGAGTTGGCCTCTGAGTTCAAGATGAAGGATCTTGGTATGATGCATTAATTTCTGGGACTAGAAGTTTGGCATAGACCTGGAGAGATTTTCTTTTTCCAAGGAAAATATGTTGTAAAGTTATTGGAGAGATTTGGAATGATGAAATGCAAATCCGTGGCCACTCTAATGGAGATGAATTTCAAGAAGTTATGTGGAGATGTTGATAGACCCATCTTGATTAACCCTTATGAGTATCGTCAATTGATTGGGGCATTGTTGTTATTGGTGAACATCTTTCTGGATATATGTTTTGCGGTGAACACTTTGAGTCAATTCATGATTGAGCCCCTTCATGTGCATTGGGTTGCTTCCAAACACATATTGATATATTTGCATGGTATGATTAGTCTCAATCTGAGATATTTTGTCGAAGATGTACGAGTGCATGGATAGACTGATGCTAACTAGGCTAGAAATATTATTAACTGGAAGATCACATCAAGATTCTACTTTATCTTGGGATATTCCATGATATTTTGGATGAACATGAAACAAAAATCAATGGCTTTAAGTGCGACAAAGGCAGAGTATATTGCTGCTAGCGTGGCTAGCTGTGAGGCAGTTTGGTTAAGGAATCTCTTTGGAGAGATGTTTGAGAAGGTCCTTGATACAACATAGATATTGAGTGGATATGATTAGTAGAGAACCCCGTATATAGCTTGTTATCACTCCATTATTTCTCTAGAGTTGATTAGAAAGAAATGATTAGAGGTAACCACAAACCAAATTTGGAGACTAGGATCTAGCCTTCCTAATGCTCAGAGAGGGCTCTCTCTTTATGATTTAAATTTGTTTAGTTATTTGATTTTAGGCTAGTTATGATTGTACTTGGGTTTTTATTTGGATTTGGTGGTGAGATCACTTAATTATATGAAAGAGGGGTGTCTTTTACCATTGGGCTATGGAGTCAAATATCAGGCAAACATGACTAGATCAAGTTCTAAAAACAGTGTCTACAGGGCAAGATTGCAGAGTTACTTTAGATCTCAAGGCTAAATGGTGAAGTGGTTTTCAATCGTATCCAAAGAGAAATCAAGGGTTCCTTAGGCCGGATTATGAAGAAATTGAAAGAGGTCAACCGAGATGGGAGAGAAATTAAGGATTCTTAGATTTGGATATTAGAAGAAAACATGTAAATGATCAACTGTTCAAAACATAGTGTACTTAAACAAATTCTGAGATAAATTTCCAGTTAATTCATTCAACTTTAGATAACATTTAAGTTTGTGAAAAACATAAGAAAATAACAAATTTGACAAAGAAAATACTTCACTGTAATAGCTCAACACATGAATCCTGTAATGTAATCTCTTTATTACTTGGTCTAGTCTACTGACTTGAAAAATTTGGTACAATAACCCTTAGGTTTATGATCAAAATAACTCTACAAATGTATAGCAATCCACACTCAATACTTCGAATTATGAAGTATTTATACAAAAATAATTTACAAAATATCCCAAACTGTCTTGGGAATTAATCTAGGAGAAAGAAATATCTTCATGCAAGAAGATAGAGACAACTATTGAATTGTTGTTTGTTGTCCCTGTTTATTAGGTTGTGCTGTCTTTAATCTTTGATATTTTGCCTTTTAATCTCTACTTTGTTGTTTGGTCTTCACGCTAGATGTTCTATTCACTCTGACCTTTCAACTGATACACTTTCATTTGGCTGGCCTATCATTATCCTTTTACTGTGCTTTTCAATCTTACTGTAGATTTTTACATTTTGATTGTGTATTTCTACAGTAAGTAATTTAATTTCTCCCATGTTTCAACATCTGGTAATTGGATATTTATCATCTTCCTGTAAATCTCATCTACCTCCGTGTACTTGGTAAAGGTAGGCTTATTCACAAAAAGGTGTTTTACCTCATGTTGGAGGTAAAACAAGTTCTCAAAAGTTTGGTATAGGACCTTACCACTTCTCTGATTTTTCTATTGTAGTCCTCCTGTGTCATTAACTTGTCGTTTATTACCAAGGGATTGGGCAGACCCTTTTGCCTCAAAATTTCAAACTTAACCATGAATCTATCTATAGCTAGTTGCATGGTTTGGCACTTATCTTCAAGGTTTAACATTAAATTCCTCTTGGTGAGGACCCTTTTTACTTCTAATATTGTACCTGTCCTGTCAGGTATCTCTAATTCCTGCAATTCATACTTATTTTTGGAGTTGAGGAAGTGAATGATCCTTGTTGCTTCCTTTAGCATATCTCCCAGTTTTATTTTTACTCTTTGTATGGCTTCTGTAGCATGTTTTATTAAGTCAATCTGCTAAAAAATTACTTGGATGGATGGCCAAATATCATTGACAGAGTCAATGATATTGGCCCACAATTGTTCCTTAGCTTGTCCAAGGGGTTCCTTCAAAGTTAATTCCTTCTCCAAGTTTTTTATTCTTTCATTCATCCTGGTGGCTTTCTGCACTTCTTCCTCGTGCATGATCTGGGCAAGCTTGTAGTCAGTCTCTAGACTGGTCATCTTTTCATAGTCTCCATACTAGCTTGTTTAACTGCATCAAGCTGTCCAAATCCTTCTTCCATTTCCTTCAACTAATTATTCAATTGTTGAACCAGGTCCATCATCTCTTCCTGATTTGTTTGGCTCTCCAAGACCTCTTTTGTTTGCAGGTGCTCTGAATGAGGAAGTTTTAATTGTTTTTTGAGACCTGCAATGTCCTCATTCTTCTTCTTGATCAACTTCTCAACAACTTTGATGTCATTAGGATCATGTCCCAGCTCAATTACCAAGTCCTCCAATGACTTGATCATGTTGTCCTTGGCCTGTGAGGAGGCCTTCTCCAATTTATATTGGGCTGTAATGTTATCTAATGAATTCCACAACTTATGTGCAGCCATGGCCTTCCTTGTCAAGGTGGAGTAGATAATCTCTCTAGCCTACTTGTGGAATTCTATCTGGACAATGGGATGAACATCCCTGGCCAACACTTCGAAATTAGTTTTCCTGTAGCCAGCTGATGTCTTTGGCTGCTAAACAGTAGGCCGCATGAAGGGCACCTGCATTTTTCTTGATTTGATGTCAAAAGTTGACATCATCATGCTCTGATTAGCTGGTGTGTACTTGAAGTATTGGGCATATGTTTCAGCCTTCAACTTCTCATTTCTCAACTTGATCTCCTTGTACCTATCTTTGATATCTTTTTCCTTATTTGCTGGCCTGGTAAAAGAAGAAACCTCAACATTGAGATGTCTCTCAATCAGTTGAGTGTTAGATGTTGATGGTTGCTGTGTTTCTCCTAAAGCAGCTGTGCTTTTGCTTCTTTCCACCATTGTATCAGTGTTAGTTATTTCCACTGATCCAATGGTGTCTTCCTGTTCAGTTATAGGATTCAGCTTGAGCCTTTTCCTGAGCTCAAAATGCTCATTTGTGGTATCCATAGCAGAACCAAAATCCTCCTCCTTGTTTCTCTTTGGGTTTCTCTCCTCATTTGCTGGGGTCTATAAAATAGGAGGATTATTCATGGGTTCCCCTAGTTCTGGAACCTACAGGAAAGAACTTTCATCAATTTGTTTCTCTACATCAATCAATGTATTTTCTACATCCACTATTGTGCTATCCATGTCAATTAATGTGTTTTCCAACCATTCTGATTGGTTGGAAAACCTCTCAATATCTGGTCTAGGATGGTGGATGAAAGGTCCCAATTTGACCTTGATTCTTAACTTGTTTATGACCCCATGAGGGTCATACTACCACATAAATCTATTCCTAAATTTCATTTCCTGCAACATCTTGTCAGCCTCTAGTCCAACCTCTCTGTTATTACAAATGAAGGGGCCCAATTGATTTTTCATTTTAAACTGGGTTTTCTTCCTAGCTGCTAGGAAGTTGACTTCATCAAAATTGATGATCTACCTAAAATATTCTAGTGCAAATATCCTCATAGGGAGGTATTTGGGTAGTTTGTAAGGGGCAAGTTGGCATCCATAAATTCTAATCTCTGTGTGGTTCTGGTACAAATACCAGTCTCCCACCTTGCTATTCTTGGCCAACTGTAACACCCTTTTGATTTCTTAGCTAATTCTGGGCTAAGGGCTACTGGTCAACATGTTCATGATTGGATGGACAAATGAATCGATGAAGTCCTTATAGGTGAATGCAGTGGAGTATTTCTGGATCAAGGGTGTCCAATAAATAACTGACCTTGGATTCCCTTTGGTATCCAACTTCTGGATGCTGACAGGGAATTTGTCTGATTGATAATATAAAAACATATGAAATAACACAGAGGAGTACTTGAAGACTCTCTCAGTTGGTAGTCTGGTGAACTGTTCATGCATCCTGTCTGCAATGAAATGAGCATAGTTGTAAATGACAACAAGAGGCTTGCCTGGGCTAAAAATGGAAAGAAATGCCAGGACAACCTCATCCACATGCTCATCTGAGGTATATCCTAGGATGCAAGAGAGCATGGTAATAATCTGTCTGCCTCTCTCTGAAAAATGGTGGCAGCATAAGGAGGACTATCTATGGGAGTATGGCGGTCCTCTATAATGAAAGTCTGGAATATTTGGGCTATTTTGGCCAGGTCTAACTTGACATATAGGTCTAGCAAGTCACCAATAGACAATGGGGTCTCATTAGGGCTTGGTTGGACCTGCAACATTTGGTTGATAGACTCTGCAGTGATGGTAAATAATAGCTGCTGGTTAGGGGTGATAATAACCCTTTGGCTAGGAATGTAACAGGCATGACAAAAGTGGATGATGTCAGGGAATGGGTGTACTTCTGGGAACAAATACTTGGGTAAATTAGATTCCCAAAGGTGGATGTCATTGTTCTGGTTTAGGAATCTGTCCTTACTCTAGTAGTGGAGCTTTAGAAGGTAAGCTGGGGAAGCATTATCCTTTATCCTTTATACAAGCAACTTTCTCTTCAATTTAGGAAAGTTTATTAATTAAGCTTTCAATTGGACTATAAGTTTTCAAATTGAGAGGGTCATTCCAGTTTTTCTCAAGAATACCTGGAATTTGGCAGTCTGGCTTGAAAACTGGGTTCAATGGTGAATTCAGAGGGTACAGTAGCTTGAACTGTCAACTGGTTGCTTGAATTGGGTGTCTGGAGCTTCTTCAGGCAGAAGACGGTGGTCAATTTGGTCGCAGAGGTTCAGGGTGTTGCAGAATGGCTTGAGCAACAATTATAGTGAAAAATGAGGGAAAAGAGTGAATTGGGGCTTTTCCGGCCTTTTAACGGGTAACGATCACATTTTGGCGCAGAAATATGAATGAACAGTGGGCAATTTTCGGCTTTGGCGGGGAGGTGGTTTTCTGGGCCATCACACTGCTTTTGGAGGGCATGTGGTATTTTTCGCGAGCACACAATCTAGCCTAGGGCCGCCACGTAGCAAAACAATGCCCAAGAAAAACCGCGAATCTTGTGTGCTCTCGGGCTGTTATCGGTCGGACGGCGAACCGCGCGATATGGATGCACACCGTCGGATCTGGGGGTAGGAGATCAGATGACAATCGCGTGGTTAAACTGCACGGAGGTAATCGGGGAAGGGATTTGCGGGGCCCAGGGTTTAATTACAAATAATTGTAATTAATTAGTAAATAAGGTAGGGATTAAATATAAGAAGTGGGTTTAATAAAGTGGGACCAGGGGTTATGTGGCGGGTTTTTTTAATTGCACTGAAGGTTGGTGGGTTAAAAGGGTTTGTTGAGAAATATGAAGCGGGGAGTTAATTACATAATGCGGGGAGATAAAACTTAGGATAAGGGGGTTTTTGGGTTTTTGAAGGGAAATAGGGAAATTAATAAGGGGGGAAGTTAATATTTGCAATGGGGAATGGGTTTCACACTAGGGAAAGGGGGTTGTGGGTAGGGAAATTATTTTTGAAGGGTAGTTACTTGGGAAATGTGTGTAACCAAGGGGTAAGGGTCAAAATGAGGGGAAAAGGGGATTTATAAATGATAAAGGGATAATGGGGAAATTAGTTAAACTAGCTTGTGAACATCTTTTCTTTATCATAAATGCTCCTGCACATGAAACATAGGATTAAGCATGATAAATGTGCTTTTGAATCATCAACCTTGTACATTTGCAACCTTTCTTCTACCTACCCTTTATTTATCCTAACATTTTTTCTTCACTTTATTGGGTGCATTTGAGCTTGCTAACCCTTTATTTCCTTTTCTTTTGACAAGCAAACTATCTAATTCTAACCTTATAACTTCCAATGGCTTAGATTAAGCTAATGAGCTCATTTTTATTCTCTACCTAACTACTAATCTGCCAAGGTTAAACAGTTTGGCTAGATCTTTATTCTCTATCTATCAACATAAAATTTAAAGCATGAATAAGTCAAGATTACGTTATTTGACCATCATGGATTCTGGCATTTATGACAAGCTGCACACAACCTTATTTTGCATAAAAAAGTAAAAAGTAGTGGCATTTGAATTTGCACATTTTCATGATCTGTTGGGTTCATATTTTTCACTTTTTTGATCTTTTTCTCTTTCTTTTTGTCCTTTAATTATTCTTTTAGGACATACCCTCTTTACATTTTTTAATTTTTAATATGGAAAAAACTTTGCAGAAAGCAAAAGTATCTAAAATATTACAAGACTAACCATAGTCAATTCAAAATTATGAATCCTATTATTATAGGACCCTAACATAGCTGGGATAGAGATATCTTCATGTATTGAGATAGTGTTGTTGTATGAGACAAGATTAGGCTCGTGGTTGTTGCCTCTGTGAGAGGGAGAAAGGATGAATACGATATCCATTTATGACATGTACTTTCTCTAACATAATATTTGATTTGATGTCCCGTATGAATAGTAAAACAAAGGACTCCTACTTGAAATTATTGCATAAAACAATGTGATTGAACTCTTCAATGAATTTTTTGAGCTGGTACCAGATACGAGCACTTCGATATGTTTCTGATATTCAAAGAGTAGCATGTACTGATGGATGTGAACCTCCTGGGTAAGGGTCCATGATGATCGAGGACACTGAGCTATGCTCTTCCCCCCTGTGACAACCTTGGTAAAAAATCCATGTAATAAATTTAATATAGGAAAAATAATAACCATGGTCATGGGATATGCATTCCAAAATAAATGTTAGGAAAAAGCATAGTGATCAGGATCACTTGTGATTAATTAATGGATATGGAAATTGACAAAGGCAATGACAAAGGATTTGGAAAGGCATGAGGCATTAATTGACATTTTATTTATAAAAATAATGGAAATTAGGAGAAAAGGAAGGTGAAAGGTCACATGTTGCATATGAGGAGGAAAATAATGGAAAAGTGAAGAAATTAGAGGCCTCATTAATAAAAAGGCTTATGAGGATCAGTTGACAGAGTTTTGTCAGTTTTAGCTTGGAGCTCTCTATTCTACTCTCTCTCTCATACTCTTGGACACATAGAGTTTTCTTGGAGGAGTGTGGCATACTTGGGATTTGGAGCAAGAAGGCAAAGGAAGATCGTGAAAGCACAAGAGGACATCGAGATCAACAACTACAATGGGTTTTTCTTGTGGTACCAATTTGCATGTATGATTTCCTTGCTAGTTTTGGCTTGAATGGCATATGCATGTAGTTTCTTGGTTATGATCTGTCATTGGCATGGAGAATTTCCTAGATTCACGGTGGATTTTCCTAGCCTTTCCATTTCTTGGATAACCATGGTGTTTTGGGTGTCTTTCCTTTTATTTTATTGTTGGTTCTCATGTTCCTTATGGCTGTGGGTTGAGTTATTAGTTCCTGGAAGCCTTGGTTGGACAAATTCTTTTGAAGCCCTGTAACAACTTGGTTTGAGTTACTAGTCTTGGAAGCCTTGGTTGGACTAATGCTCTGGAAGCCCTTGGTGGGTAGAGCTACTAGTCCTAGAAGCCCTGGTTGGAAAAACTCTCTGGAAGTCCGACAATAACTATGCGTTGAGTTACTGATCCTTGAAGCTCTTGTTGGAAAATCTCTGGAGCCCTGGTGTTTCGGGGAAAACTAGTGCCTTGTCGAACGACTAGCCCTCTAAGTTTGGCAGCTACCCTAGAAACAACAGCTTAAAGTAATTCAACGATTTCTTCTACGTGCAACAAATAAGAGAAAGATAAAGGAACCAACCTGGAACTTCCGCTTAATCCCTTGCTTGATCTCTCTCCCCCTTGATAGAGCTTGCAACTCCTCTCTGTACTTAACCCGCTTGGAGAGTACCTGCACACGTACAACAACAAAGAACCGTCAAATCATCGTGATCTATTACAACATAAACATTACAAAATCAGATATATAATGAACAAATGATAACATTCACAAATGATAACATTCACAATTGCACAATCATATGGAAGAAAATTTGAAGAACTTTATTAAATAGAAGGGAGAATTACAACCTAGTTGTCTGATCCAACATCATCCTCCCAGTATCAATCCCTCTTCACCTCATGAAATAGAAAGATCACACCAACAATACAATGCTATTTCCTCATTTACAAACTATCAACACTTCCTTGCAATTCACAATATTCCAGCCTCTAGATCTCTTAGATGAGGGATCCATTTATAGATGTGTGCAAGGGTGTGAGTCATCTATGGGGTTTGATTAGTGTCATTCCACTTGTTACAATTGGTTCCACTTGGAGATTTCTTGGATCTCTTACTCATCCCTGGGCGAATTTAGAGAGGCAAGTGGAATAGGAGAAGTTTCTAGAAGATTCCATGAGCAATCACCTAGAAAACTGTCTCGAACATTTGTCCATCCTCGCCAATCACACCCTATAGAAGGCCTAATCAGTACGCATCACACCTACATAGTGTACCACTCAGTATGCATCGCACTCTGCCAGTGGAGCAGTCA